>OY997270.1:413981538-414706538 GCA_963921465.1 Triticum timopheevii | reverse complement strand
AACGGAATGAAACCTTCGGCATCATGATTTTTTGGAAGAATATCATCCTGGAGGCTTGGAGATCAAGTCAGAAGATCCTCAAGGAGCCCAGGAGATAGGGGGCGCCCCCCCTACAGGGCACGGCCCCCTGTCTCATGGACCCCTCGAGCACCCCTCGACCGACTTCTTTCGCCTATATAACCCTACGTACCCTAAAACTATCGAATATCAAGATAGATCGGGAGTTCCGCCGCCGCAAGCCTCTGTAGCCACCAAAAACCTCTCGGGAACCCTTCCCGGCACCCTGCCGAAGGGGGGGATCCTTCACTGGTGGCCATCTTCATCATCCCGACGCTCTCCATGACGAGGAGGGAGTAGTTCACCCTCAGGGCTGAGGGTATGTACCAGTAGCTATGTGTTTGATCTCTCTCTCTCTCTCTCGTGTTATCTCTCGTGTTCCCTCTATGGCACGATCTTGATGTATCCCGAGCTTTGCTATTATAGTTGGATCTTATGATATTTCTCCCCCTCTACTCTCTTGTGATGAATTGAGTTTCTCCTCTTGATGTTATCTTATCGGATTGAGTCTTTTATAGAACACTTTATGTATGTCTTGCCGTGTTTATCTGTGGTGACAATGGGATATCACGTGCCACTTGATGTATGTTTTGGTGACCAACTTGCGGGTTCCGCCCATGAACCTATGCATAGGGGTTGGCACATGTTTTCTTGACTCTCCAGTAGAGACTTTGGGGCACTCTTTGAAGTTCTTTGTGTTGGTTGGATGAATCTGAGATTGTGTGACGCATATCGTATAATCATGCCCACGGATACTTGAGGTGACAATGGAGTATCTAGGTGACATTAGGGTTTTGGTTGATTTGTGTCTTAAGGTGTTATTCTAGTACGAACTCTTGAATAGATCGATCCAAAAGAATAACTTTGAGGTGGTTTCATACCCTACCATAATCTCTACGTTTGTTCTCCGCTATTAGTGGCTTTGGAGTGACTCTTTGTTGCATGTTGAGGGATTGTTATATGATCTATCTATGTTAATATTGTTGAGAGAACTTGCACTAGTGAAAGTATGAACCCTAGGCCTTGTTTCCTACCATTGCAATACCATTTACGCTCACTTTTACCACTTGTTACCTTGCTGTTTTATTATTTCAGATTACAAAAACCTATATCTACTATCTTTTTTGCACTTGTATCTTCATCTCTTCGCCGAACAAGTGCACCTATACAATTTACCATTGTATTGGGTGTGTTGGGGACACAAGAGACTCTTTGTTATTTGGTTGCAGGGTTGTTTGAGAGAGACCATCTTCATCCTACACCTCCTACGGATTGATAAACCTTAGGTCATCCACTTGAGGGAAATTTGCTACTGTCCTACAAACCTGTGCACTTGTAGGCCCAACAACGTCTACAAGAAGAAGGTTGTGTAGTAGACATCAAGCTCTTTTCTGGCGCCGTTGCCGGGGAGGTGAGTGCTTGAAGGTATATCTTTAGATCTTGCAATCGAATCTTTTTATTTCTTGTTTTATCACTAGTTTAGTTTATAAAAGAAAGCTACAAAAAAACAGAGTTAAGTTTGTCTCATACGCTTCGTCTTTTGAATATCTTTCGTGAGTTTGATGGAAAGGAAAATTGTGCTCAAGTGCTAGAATAAGAATTCTTTAAATTGTTTGGTACTAAATCTTTGAATGATGAGCATGATTGCAATGTTGTTAGTATAAACTCCTTGAATATCCATAGTACTAACGATGATTGCTCTAGTCATGATGAAAATATATCTTATGAGCATGTCAACATTTGTGGAGTGCATGTTTGCATGAACACACCAAATAGAGAAGATATTTATTGCAAGAGGCATAAGCATTTAGAAACTAAATGTTTGCAAGAAAGGCTAGATGTGAGTGCTGAAAATTTAAAATTCCTTTGCCGTACTTGTGAACTTTGCAATGAACATGGTCATTTACATCTCTAATGCAAATTGTTTCATGACCGAATCATGTCCAACAATTGTGATGATTTGATTTCCATTGCACATTATAATGAACTTAGTTTGCTTTTGGGTTATGAAGAATTGAAATGTTTACTCAAGGACCTTCCAGAATTTGCCCATAAGAAATTCCTTGATATTGATCTAGAGAAGATTTATTTGTATTGTGCGATGAATTGCATTGAAAATCCTTATATTGTCAATTACATAAAGAAAAGAAAGCAAATAGAAGATGATGAGAATACTAATGAAAGGGAAGAGACTTTCCAATATCCTCCTATTATTTCTTATGATGAATCAGGTAACGAGGAAGAGCTTTCTATTCAACCAATCTCGTAAATAAGGAGCTCAAAGAGGAAGGTTGAACCTACACATAATGTGAATAAGAAAAAGAAAAGAAGGGCAACAAAGGTAGAAAGGTATCCCTCCCAAATGATGTTGCTCCTACTACTCATTGTGATGATGATAATTGCTTTACTATTGGTGCTAT
The DNA here is from genome assembly GCA_963921465.1 of Triticum timopheevii. Classification (NCBI taxonomy): domain Eukaryota; kingdom Viridiplantae; phylum Streptophyta; class Magnoliopsida; order Poales; family Poaceae; genus Triticum; species Triticum timopheevii. The sequence continues at coordinate 414,704,061 of OY997270.1, read as the reverse complement.
CCATATTTTTAATGATGAGAGTGATTACGCTTATGATATGAAAGGGCCCAAGCTTGGGGAAGCTATGTTTGATGAGTATGAAATATTTGAGAATATATTTTCTGAAATTAATGTTTGTCCCAAGCTTGGGGATGCTACGTTTAGTGAAGATGATATTTTTAGCATCCCAAGTTTTGATATGCAAAGTTGTTATGATGATAGCATGCCTCCTACCTATGATGATTATTTTGATGAAAGTGGGTTCGGAAGAGTGTCAACTTTAGGAATTAGTGATCCCACTATTTTTGAAGATATTGAATCTTATTGTGATGAATATAAAAGTGGATTTGGAAGCGTGTCAACTTTATTTAGTGATTCCACTATCTTGGGAGAGGTTTCAATCGATTATGATGAGAACGAAGTTGCTACTTATGATGATTATTGTGATGAAACTTATGCTATAAAAAGTAGTGATGATTATATTTAGAAATCTTGTCATGATTATCATTACCCTTTTTCTGAACATTACTCTTTTAATGTGGAAACAATTTTTAGTGTTCAAGTCTCTTATGATACTCCCACTATTCCGAATGAGAAGAATTTTGCTTATGTGGAGAGTAGTAAATTTTCTATGCTTGTAGATCATGAAAAGAATGCTTTAGGTGCTGGTTATATTGTTGAATTCATTCATGATGCTACTGAAAATTATTATGAGGGAGGAATATATGCTTGTAGGAATTGCAATAATGTAAAGTTTCCTCTCTATGTGTTGAAAATCTTGAAGTTATGCTTGTTTTACCTTCCTATGCTTGTTGATTATTGTTCCCATAAGTTGTTTGCTCACAAAATCCCTATTCATAGTAAGTGGGTTAGACTTAAATGTTCTAGTCATATGCTTCATGATGCTCCCGTTATGTTTCAATTCTTATCTTTTATGTGAGCATCATTGCCATCATCATGCCTAGCTAGAGAGGCATTAAAGAAAAGCTCTTGTTGGGAGACAACCCAATATTTATCCTTACTATTTTTGTGTGTCAACATGATTATGCTACTGTAGTAATCATGTTTATAGATTTTGTTTCTATAAAGTGCCAAGTAGAACCTTTGGGAAGACTTGGGTGAAGTTTATGTGTCTTGCTGTGAAAAACAGAAACTTTAGCCCTCACGAGATTAGCTGCCATTTTTTACTGGACAGTGATTTTAGGTTGATTCTTTTTGCAGATGATTAATAGACAAATTTATCAGGTCCAGCAATTTATTTAATAATTTTTGGGGTTCCAGAAGTATACGTTTGATACAGATTACTACAGGCTGTTCTGTTTTTGACAGATTCTGTTTTCATTGTGTTGTTTGCTTATTTTGATACATCTATGGATAGTAAGTGGTATGAACCATAGAGAAGTTGGAATACAGTAGGTTTTACACCAATATGAATTTAGAATGAGTTCATTACAGTACCTAAGTGGTGGTTTTATTTTCTTATACTAACGGAGCTTACGAGTCTTGTTTTGAGTTTTGTGTGGTTGAAGTTTTCAAGTTTTGGGTAAAAATTCGATGGACTATGGAATAAGGAGTGGCAAGAGTCTAAGCTTGGGTATTCCCAAGGCACCCCAAGGTAATATTCAAGGACAACCAAGAGCCTAAGCTTGGGGATGCCCCGGAAGGCATCCCCTCTTTCGTCTTCGTTCATCGGTAACTTTACTTGGAGCTATATTTTTATTTGCCACATGATATGTGTTTTGCTTGGAGCGTCATTTTATTTTGTTAGTTTTTGCTTTCTGTTAGTTATAATAATGTTTTGCATCTTTTGTTTCAATAAAAAAGTCAAGGATAGCCTTTGCCATGCTTATTTTGCTACTTTGCATGTTGCTATTTGAAAACAGAAAGTTTACCGCTGTTGCAAAAATTCCCTAGAAAAGTCAGAGAATGGTATAACGTTGAATATTTTTGCATATTGAGCCCTGATAAATTCATTATAGTGGTAATTTTAGTTCATAATTTTTGGGGTCAGGGAAGTATTGATACTCTTGCATTCTTTACAGACTGTACTGTTTTGGCAGATTGCTGTTATGTTTGCATATGTTTGCTTGTTTAATGATTCTATTTGAGGATAGGAGTGCTAAATATGCAGAGACATTTAGTATGAAATGTTGAATAATAATTTTAGTGATTTGTTACAGTAGAAAATGGTAAGGTTTTGCATTGGTTTATACTAACCTATCTCACGAGTTCTTGTTGAGTTTGTTGTGAATGAAGCTTTTGATAAAAAGAAGAGAAACCGTGATATGAGAGGAATTAAGGAGACACAAAAGTTCAAGATTGGGGATGCCCAAGGCACCCCAAGATAATATTTCAAGAAGTCTCTAGCATCTAAGCTTGGGTATGCCCCGGTAGGCATCCCACCTTTCTTCTTCAACAACTATCGGTTAGTATCGGTTGAACCTAAGTTTTTGCTTCTTCACATGAGTTGTGCTTTCCTTGAAATGTAATTTTATTTTGTTTTGCTTGCTGTTTGAATAAGATACCAAGATCTGAAATTCTTTAATGAGAGAGAGTCTTCATATAGTTGCATAATTATTTAGCTACTCATTGATCTTCACTTATATCTCTTTGAGTAGTTTTTCATTTACTCGTGTGCTTCACTTATATCCTTTGAGTAAATGGTTGAATGAGTTGAATGTCATAAATCTGAAATTATATATGCCTCATTTGCTTATTCCAAGGGGAGTAATGACTTCACATCTAAGAAGTAGAGGTTGTAAATTTATTGACGGTTAGCAAGCATTGTATTAGTCATTTGAACAATTCATGAAAGAATATTGAAGGAATGGAGATTTCACATATAATTATATTATCATAGACATCTTTTATAATTGTGAGCACTCATTAAGTATGACATGCTAAAGGGTTGATGTTGGACAAGGAAGACAACATAATGGGTTATGTTTTCTCGCATCTTAGTTAAAGTATATTGTCATGGATCATTCCAACATGTTGAGCTTGCCTTTCCCCCTAATGCTAGCCAAAATTCCTAGCACCAAGTAGAGATACTACTTGTGCTTCCAAATATCCTTAAACCCAGTTTTGCCATGAGAGTCCACCATATCTACCTATGGATTGAGTAAGATCCTTCAAGTAAGTTGTCATCGGTGCAAGCAATAAAAATTGCTCTCTAAATATGCATGACTTATTAGTGCGGAGAAAATAAGCTTTGTACGAATTTGTTATGGAAGCAATAAAAGCGACGGACTGCATAATAAAGGTCCATATACAAGGGGCAATATAAAGTGACGTTCTTTTCCATTAATATTTTGTGTATCCAACCCTAAAAGCGCATGACAACCTCTACTTCCATCTGCGAAGGGCCTATGTTTTACTTTATGTCTTTTACTTTATGCAAGAGTCAAGGTGATCTTCACCTTTCCCTTTTTCATTTTATCCTTTGGCAAGCACTTTGTGTTAGGGTGATCCTGATATATATATATCCAATTGGATGTACGTTAGCATGAACTATTATTGTTGACATCACCCAAAGGTGAATACGTTTGGAGGCAACATTATAAGCCCCAATCTTTCTCTGTGTCTGATTAAAACTTCATAACCACAAGTATTGCGTGAGTGTTAGCAATTGTAGAAGACTATATGATAGTTGAATATGTGAAGTTTGCTAAATCAAAGCTCTAACATAGACTCTTCCTGAAAATAGGATGAATTGCAATTGTTTTGATGACTAAGAATGAAGTTTACTAGCTTTCAAGAAAGTTTATGGTCTATGCTTTGACATGTGAATTGCTTGTTACTAGTTCGTGAAAAGTTTTATGAGATGAACTACTATTATGACATATTATAAATTCTTTCTTTATCATTTACCTACTCGAGTAGGAATTAAGCTTGGGGATGCTGATACGTCTCCAACGTATCTATAATTTATGAAGCATTCATGCTATATTACTATGTGTTTTGAATGATTATGGGATTTATTATACACTTTTATATTACTTTTGGGACAAACCTATTAACCGGAGGCCCAGCCCGTATTGCCGTTTTATTGCCTGTTTCAACATTTCAAGGAAAAGGAATATCAAACGGAGTCCAAATGGAATGAAACCTTCGGCATCGTGATTTTTTGGAAGAATGTCATCCTAGAGGCTTGGAGATCAAGTCAGAAGATCCTCGAGGAGCCCAGGAGATAGGGGGCGCCCCCCCCCTACAGGGTGCACCCCCCTGTCTCGTGGACCCCTCGAGCACCCCCCGACCGACTTCTTTCGCCTATATAACCCTACGTGCCCTAAAACTATCGAATAAAAAGATAGATCGGGAGTTCCGCCGCCGCAAGCCTCTGTAGCCACCAAAAACCTCTCGGGAGCCCTTCCCGGCACCCTGCCGGAGGGGGGATCCTTCACCGGTGGCCATCTTCATCATCCCGACGCTCACCATGACGAGGAGGGAGTAGTTCACCCTCGGGGCTGAGGGTATGTACCAGTAGCTATGTTTTTGATCTCTCTCTCTCTCTCTCTCTCTCGTGTTCTCTCTCGTGTTCCCTCTATGGCACGATCTTGATGTATCCCGAGCTTTGCTATTATAGTTGGATCTTATGATGTTTCTCCCCCTCTACTCTATTGTGATGAATTGAGTTTCCCCTCTTGAAGTTATCTTATCGGATTGAGTCTTTTATAGAACACCTTATGTATGTCTTGCCATGTTTATCTGTGGTGACAATGGGATATCACGTGCCACTTGATGTATGTTTTGGTGACCAACTTGCGGGTTCCTCCCATGAACCTATGCATAGGGGTTGGCACACGTTTTCTTGACTCTCTAGTAGAGACTTTGGGGCACTCTTTGAAGTACTTTGTGTTGGTTGGATGAATCTGAGATTGTGTGACGCATATCGTATAATCATGCCCACGGATACTTGAGGTGACAATGGAGTATCTAGGTGACATTAGGGTTTTGGTTGATTTGTGTCTTAAGGTGTTATTCTAGTACGAACTCTTGAATAGATCGATCCGAAAGAATAACTTTGAGGTGGTTTTGTACCCTACCATAATCTCTACGTTTGTTCTCATCTATTAGTGGCTTTGGAGTGACTCTTTGGTGCATGTTGAGAGATTGTTATATGATCTATCTATGTTATTATTGTTGAGAGAACTTGCACTAGTGAAAGTATGAACCCTAGGCCTTGTTTCCTACCATTGCAATACCGTTTACGCCCACTTTTACCACTTGTTACCTTGCTGTTTTTATTATTTCAGATTACAAAAACCTATATCTACTATATTTTTTGCACTTGTATCTTCATCTCTTTGCCGAACTAGTGCACCTATACAATTTACCATTGTATTGGGTGTGTTGGGGACACAAGAGACTCTTTGTTATTTGGTTGCAGGGTTGTTTGAGAGAAACCATCTTCATCATATGCCTCCTATGGATTGATAAACCTTAGGTCATCCACTTGAGGGAAATTTGCTACTGTCCTACAAACCTGTGCACTTGCAGGCCCAACAATGTCTACAAGAAGAAGGTTGTGTAGTAGACATCAAGGCACCTTAGGTGCAGACTCGCGACCGTGCTCCCAATATGGATTTGGATATGAGATTGAATAAAGTTATGATATCGGATCGGAGTACCAATGCATCCGTACTGACTGGCAATAGTTGAGCCGCATAAAGCAAGCAGTTCAAGACTCAATATGCCCACCTTTTTGGTGTATCCGTAGCTTTTAAATACTTAGGTATCCCAATTCTCCACAGGAAGCTCCTAAATAAGGAATCGTGTAGAAGACTGATTTTAAGCTAGAATTGGTCTTTCAACTGGTGCTTGATACGTGTTACTACGATGACCAAGAATCTTCATGGAGTGGAAGTAGCAATAAGTTTGAAGCTCGTTGGCTTTGTGCAGAAGCAGTGGAATGGAAAGCAATAAATTGTTTAAGAAGAAGTAAATAGTTCAGCTTGAAACCAAAGTACAGAGTTCTTCCTTCATGATTGCTTCCCAATCGATGGCCCTACTTTCACCTTCCTCATCGATTTAGTGAACGATTGATGTACAGCGGGAAGAACCGGTGACGATACATCACCTTAAAAGCTACCTATACGTCCGTTTTTATACCCAAACAGAAGCCTCTATAGATGACCGGAAGACAGACACGAGCAAACATCTCTGTGCAGAAAGCAACCGGGTTCAAACAGAGATTACCTATCTCCTTTTCTTGCTCGATCCTCTGGAAATCATTTGGAAGGTAGATTTCACGAATAACAAGTGTGATACTGACAACGTGCTCCTAAGGTGACTGCTTAGTCGACAAACCAACACCTATATGAATCGCTAGAGCTCTCGGGTGGGATCAACTAGCTTACCCAGGCACTGTTTGCTTCAGACATGGCTACAAGGAAAGCAGCAGTATCTTAGGACACATGGGTAAGCAGATCTTAGACTTAGTACACTCAATGCCAACAAGAATTCGGCCCTCCATACATATCGACACACCCGGGGGCTCTGTTTTAAGTGCAGTGAGAAATGGGGCCATGAACAAGATCCAGCTTTTAAATATGACACGGGGTAGTGGGACCAGATGTATCTCATGTCCATAGTAGGGTGAGTCCAACACTCGCTCAAGTCTCCCACATAATCTCATACCTGAAGAGACGTTCATCTCCCCGGCGTGGCCGTTGTCGATCACCCCCGTAAAGCTGGAGCAAGATAGGGCCGGGGTGGGGCGCAAGCAAGCGTTTTCAGGTTCCAGCCCATCCTCCCCACATTTCCCCTCCAGCTCCGTCATGACCTCCTTGTCTTTCTTGAGAGCGAGAGGAGCAGCTTCAGTACGATGGGGATTCAGTAGCACTACCTTGCCTTCCATTGAGACCCCCAAAATCCCGATTTCAAAGAAAGTATCTCTCGAGTTGCTTCAGTGCCTCTCTTGCTCTGGTTTCATCAGCTCATTACCTTTTAGGTAGAGTCTGCCATGGCAAGGTCTTATTCTTCAACATAATCCAGCGGTCCAGGTGCGTGCGAAAGCGGAAACTCTTCCGGATCTTGTTTATTTGTATTTGCTTATTTCCGATTATGCTTTATTTGTAGATAGCCTTGATGATAGGCTTCCACCTCGACTTATCCATTTCTAAGATCCAATGGTGGAATCATTACTCCAAGGAAGGCAAAACGATTAATTTCTATTTCTTGTTATCATGGAATTCGTCATCAAGATGGATCGCCCTTACACGGTCAACGAACTCATACTAATGCAAGGACTGCTCGCAAGCAAATTCGGAAATGAAAGAAGGCTACCGAAAGAACAAGCAACAGATTTCGCACTCATCCCTTGCTAAAGCGCATACATTTTCTTGCTCCTTGGTACTTGTCTGATCAATCACACTGTTCATTAGTTCACTTGATTTTTCGTTCGATGTCTTGAACCGCTTACTAATCACGTATACGTATAGCAGGCCCCCTTCGCCACTCCACGTCTGGCCCATCTTGGTCTCGCTCACTTCGCCCGCCTATCGTATCGGCTCGGCTTCGGCTCAAGGCCCCAGAGGGAGAGTATCATTATTGAGTTGACTAACTCCAACCTTGGTATAAAATTCTTTATAAGTGGGTTCGCTTTTCCAGAATCGAAATTTGTATATAGATCTACGGCGGAGCCGTTTACCAATGTGGAAGTAGTAAGTTTTGACTGACCCAATACAGCACCCTTGCTACTACTATTATCCCTCTTTTTTCATGTATCAGCTCGGGGTATCGAAAAGCAAAAGTTCTATCTCCCCTGTCCATAGATTTAAGGATAGCGAGGCATACCAACGCCATGCCAACAAGAGGAACCATCCGGACTTAAAATAGCCGACCTACCCCCTACCACTTCTTCCTCTAAGTCAAGTTGATAGATTTCTGTACGAGTTTTCAAGTGCCATCTCCAGTCTAAGCGGTTGAGTTCAGTGATTGTATCGAACAAAAGCCCCCTCCCGGGGCAGGTACGCGACTGTCTCTCTTCCAAAGTGTGATCATCTTCTCCAGTCTCCCATTTCCACCTATTTAGAATGGTCAGCCTGTGCGGCATCAATTGAATTTGAATTCTAAAATAAAGTAGACTTCGGTGAAGGAACCTATTCTCTGGTATCTGCTTCGGCCATCTCATCTGGTTTCGGCCTTCTTTGTGAGCAGCTCCTAACTCGCTCGACAAGGTATGATTGCTACTGTTGATAGGTCGATGAAAAAGAATAAGTTCCAGGACTGAACAAAAAGAAAGTACTCTAACACTTTCTTCGCCATTCTTTTCTATGAGGAGCTCTATTTTGCTAATACAAATGTAATGCTACCTCCCTACGGCGATTCATAACTAGAATAACTCGTTGGCACAACCAGACCTTATTAAAGGCCTCGGCCATCTGATCGAATGAAAGATCTTATCTTGGAGTTCTAGTATGGGTCGTCGGCCCTTTCTCCTCCTCAGTAGGTGCAAACCCTGGTTCTGTAAATGATTATAACTGCCTTGGAGCTAGAATGGTGTATAAAACAGATTTTATGCTCGTAATGGAGACCACCTGGGTATTCATCGTAGCCTTTCTCCTTCCCTGGATGTTGCATCGTGAGTTCGGCCGGTCTACTGCCGGACAGGGCCTCTGGTGAACGGAGTCCTGTGGGTAAGAAAGAAAAAGGAAGAAAAGAAGAAGAAAAGGAATGACACACTTGGGAGCCCCTGATGTGGTTAAGCCGCATTCTGGGCCAGTCGTGGTCGTGCCCCGCCCCCTATGCCCATGGTATCTCCAGAGCGTAATGATGTACGCGAAGGACCAGTCTTGCAATCTTGCGAGGGCTAGGGTTGGGGCCGCATTGCTACGCGTGCTCAGAATGTGCCAGGTGGTCTTGTTGTAGGTTACTCCGGGCGCGTTTAGCCATGTCCGATCGCTTAATGGCCGGACTCGAGAATTGCCTTAAGAGGCTGCATTGTACTTCTGTCGCGAGAGCCGCTGTATGTTCCTCCGTTCGGAGGGAGCGTTCGGTGTTTCCGTTGACCGTGATGACTCCTCGAGGGCCTGGCATCTTGAGCTTGAGGTATGCGTAGTGCGGGACCGCGTTGAACTTTGCAAACGCGGTCCGTCCGAGCAGAGCATGATAGCCGCTGCGAAACGGAACTATGTCGAAGATTAACTCCTCGTTTCGGAAGTTATCCGGGGATCCGAAGACCACTTCCAGTGTAATTGAGCCCGTACAACTGGCCTCTACACCTCGTATGACGCCTTTGAAGGTCGTCTTTGTGGGTTTAATCCTTGAGGGGTCTATGCCCATCTTGCACACTGTGTCCTGATAAAGCAGGTTCAGGCTGCTGCCGCCGTCCATCAGGACTCTGGTGAGGTGAAATCCATCGACGATTGGGTCTAAAACCAATGCGGCGAATCCGCCGTGGCGGATGCTGGTGGGGTGGTCCCTTCGATCAAAAGTGATCGGGCAGGAGGACCATGGGTTGAACTTCGGGGCGACTGGCTCCATCGCGTATACGTCGCTGAGTGCACGCTTCCGCTCCCTCTTGGGTATGTGGGTTGCGTATATCATATTCACCGTCCACACTTGTGTGGGGAAACCCTTCTGTCCTCTATTGTTCGGCGGTCGGGTCTCTTCTTCGTCATCGCTATGCAGCCCCTTGCCATTGTTTTTGGCAATTAGCTTGCCTGCCTGCTTGAATACCCAACAGTCCCTGTTGGTGTGGTTGGCTGGCTTTTCGGGGGTGCCGTGTATCTGGCATGAGCGATCGAGTATTTGGTCCAAATTGGACGGACCCGTAGTAGTTCTTTTGAATGGCTTTTTCCGCTGACCGGGTTTGGAGCCTCTGAATCCGGCATTGACTGCCGTATCCTCATTATTGTCGCCGTTAATGCGGCGTTTGTTCTTGTTGTGACGCGACCTGCCATTGCGGTCCTTGGTATCCAGACTGCCAGAATTTTTGCTGAGGTTGTTGCTACGAGCTAGCCAGCTGTCCTCTCCCGTGCAAAAGCGGGTCATGAGTGATGTGAGGGCTGCCATGGATTTTGGCTTTTCCTGTCCCAGGTGCCGGGAAAGCCACTCGTCGCGGATGTTATGTTTGAAGGCCGCGAGGGCCTCCGCGTCCGGACAGTCGATGATTTGATTTTTCTTAGTTAAGAACCGTGTCTAGAATTGTCTGGCCGATTCGTCTGGCTGCTAAATTATGTGGCTTAGGTCATCAGCGTCTGGTAGTCACACATACGTGCCCTGGAAGTTTTCAAGGAATGCGGCTTCCAGGTCCTCCCAACACCCAATTGATCCTGCTGGCATGCTGTTAAGCCAATGCCTAGCTGGTCCTTTAAGCTTGAGTGGGAGGTATTTGATGGCGTGAAGGTCGTCACCGCGGGCCATGTGGATATGAAGGAGATAGTCTTCGATCCAAACCGCGGGGTCTGTTGTGCCATCATAGGATTCAATATTCACGGGTTTAAACCCTTCGGGGATTTGATGATCCATTACTTCATCTGTGAAGCATAGTGGGTGTGCGGCGCCTCTGTATTGGGCTATGTCGCGACGGAGCTCCAACGAGCTTTGTCTACTGTGTTTGGCCCGGCCGGACTTGCTGTGTCCGGCGCGACAGTTGTCGTCACGTATCATGGGGCACCCACGTGATCCATAGATCGATCTTGATTGTCTTGCCTTATCCTCCAATATGTCTCGCAAGTCCGGAGCGTTCCCCTGTGGCTTTGTGCTTTTCGAGCAATGCCGGGGTACGGTTCTAGTGGAGGGCCTAGAGGCCTCTCTGTTGCGGCCACGAGGTGGCCGGTCAGCCGCATTGTGCTCTGGTGATGCAGGTTTATATGCCTCCTCATCTAATCGGGGGAGCAACTTGTGTTTGGGGTAACTTTTGGAGGGGCGTTCGAGCTCATGCTCTTCGGCCGCAAGGACTTCAGTCCATCTGTCGGCTAGCAGATCCTGATCCGCTCTAAGCTGTTGCTGCTTTTTCTTGAGGCTGTTTGCCGTGGCCATAAGCCTGTGTTTAAAACGCTCTTGTTCGAGGGATCCTCAGGCACGACAAATTCGTCATCGTCGAGGCTTGCCTCGTCTCCGGAGGGAGGCATGTAATTATCATCCTCTACCTCCTCGTCTGCCGCTCTCTCATTAGGGCTGGCTTCTCCGTCCTCCTGTGCTGAATCTTGCTGGAGGGGGTTGTCTTCGACACTGTCTGGGGTATTATTATCTCCGGTGCCGGAATCTCCATTCTTGCTGTGGCGGGATTTAGAGCGGCGCCATTGACGCCGGCGCTTGGGCTGTTTCTTGGAGGGGTCTTCCTCCACTGTTCCTTCGCCGTTCCCATCCTTTGGGATATCCACCATGTATATGTCGTATGACGAGGTGGCTTTCTAGTGCCCAGTAGGCGCTGGTTCTTGGTCGTCTCCGGCATCGTCGTCCATACCGCCGATGTCTTCGGAGTCAAAATCTAGCATGTCGGTTAGATCGTCGACAGTGGCTACTAAGTGGGTGGTGGGTGGGTCTTGAATTTCTTCATCGTCCGCATCCCAACCATCCTGACCGCAGTCCGGCTAGGGCTCTCCTAATAACGAGAGATACTTTAGCAAACTCAGGATGTCGCCAAAAGGTGAGTGTTGAAAGATGTCCGCAGCGGTGAACTCCATGATCGGCGCCCAATCGGATTCGATTGGAGGGGGCGCGGGAGGTTCGGAGTCCGGCAAGGAGTCCGGCACCTTGGAGTCACGAGCTTCAGGAGGGACAAAGTCAGTCTTTGGCTCTATCGCCGTAGAGGTTGCAGCCCCCGAGGCGGTGTCTAACCACCCGTCCTCGATCTGCACAGCCGGCTCCGAATCGAGGGTCGGAGCGGACTCGTGTGCGGCCTCCAGGGCACTGTCCGGCAGCAGAGCTAAATCATGCCCATCGTGACAGTGCGGCGCGCTCGGTTGTGGCTCGAATCCATTGAAGATCAAGTATCCGCAGATGTCATCCGTGAAGTTCAAACTTCCAAATCTGACCTGACGGCCAGCGGCGTAGCTTTCGATCTGCTCCAGATGGCCAAACGAATTGGCCCGCAGTGCAAAGCCGTCGAATACGAACATCTGTCCGGGGAGAAAAGTCTCACCCTGGACCGCGTCGTTGTTGATGATCGAAGGAGCCATCGAGCCTATCGGTGATGACACAAAGGAACTCTCAATGAAAGCACCAATGTCGGTGTCAAAACCGGCGGCTCTCGGGTAGGGGGTCCCGAACTGTGCGTCTAGGCGGATGGTAACAGGAGACAAGGGACACGATGTTTTACCCAGGTTCGGGCCCTCTTGATGGAGGTAAAACCCTACGTCTTGCTTGATTGATATTGATGATGTGGGTATTACAAGAGTAGATCTACCACGAGATCAAGGAGGCTAAACCCTAGAAGCTAGCCTATGGTATGATTGTTGTTGTTACTGTTGTCCTACGGACTAAAACCATCCGGTTTATATAGACACCGGAGAGGGCTAGGGTTACACAGAGTCGGTTACAATGGTAGGAGATCTACATATCCGTATCGCCAAGCTTGCCTTCCACGCCAAGGAAAGTTCCATCCGGACACGGGGCGAAGTCTTCAATCTTGTATCTTCATAGTCTTGGAGTCCGGCCGATGATGATAGTTCGGCTATCCGGACACCCCCTAGTCCAGGACTCCCTCACAAACCTTCTTCTGTTTGAGTATGATGGACGTTACACCCACTGCCAGATCCAAGCAAAAGCTTTCCAGCTAAGCTAGGAGTCAGAACGAACTCATGAAGCTATCCTTCTTCTTGGATCTCAAGATTCAAATGGAATTTTATCACCCCGGATTTTGGCTTTCATTTCCACTTTATACTTGAGTTAAGCAAGGCACCAGCATGGGAGAGAAGATAGCCCCTCGGGATCGCTTACTAGCCGGCCTGCTTGATTTATTTATGAGGTATCCAGATGGCACTGCACCGGCAAGGGAAAGGGAAGCTGATGATAGGTAAGGGAAAAGTCCATTTAATGAATAGGTTCACTACAGACTATATTATCTCTAGACCCCCTCTCTATACTCCCTCATAATATATGGATCCCCCGGATAATATTGATCCTCCAATAGCTGACATATCTTATCTAAACTCCCGGAAACCTGGGCATGACTTTTTCGAACTTAGTTGATTTCGCAAGAAGCAACTTGAAAAGCACAAAGACTACATCTAAACATACCTTACGTCTTCGTTCGGCTCATTCTTGCTTATCTCACCCTATTTCCTTACTTTAGCTTAGAAGTAGGCATATGGGAAGTTACACAAAGATGACTTATCGGTTGGCCTAAGCTTACTCGATTCCATTCTTTCCAATATCATATACGCCTAGTGAAATGCATCTATCTCCTCTCCTCCCCTTCTTTCTTTTTATCCATTTTATATACCTAGTCGAAGACTACTTCAGATTATAGGGCGGGCTTTTCTACCCATTGACCGGGACCAATCATTGTGTTTGACCGCTCTTGGTATCCAGACCTTGGACTTTTTCGCTAGGAGCTGATCCATTCTTTAAGAGCTCTATACATAAAGAGAAGGCGTATTCACTTAAAGGACTGTGAAATCTACCCTATGCCCCGAAAAGTCTAGGCACCTAAATAAAGTAAAGATGGGTTCCCTGACCAATAGATTAAGCTATCCAATGAGTTAGGAACCTTTTTTCTTCCCCCTTCTCTTCTCCGCTTTGCTCTGTTACTCCTTTTGCAGATGGTTGGTCACCACTCTTAGGCTTTTTGTTCTCTGCTTGTGTTGGGTCTCCAATCTTGATCCGGTGCTGACTTAATAGGGAAACCTACCCAGAAAATGCCCCCTTTTCCGGTCCAGTTAACAAAGCCTGTAAACCAAGAGCGAAACGAAGAGCTAAAACGTCACCTTTACCCTTATCCTATTTCTTTCTTACTTTTAAACCAGACCGCGTCATTCCTTTTTTCTTTGTTTGGTAAGGAAGGGACGGCTATTCCCACAGGTTGATCTTGATAAAATGTGCAGCGGTAAGCAACTAATAATCTCGATGCAGGACTGCCGTTCCCATAGGTTCCTCCTCTAAAACCTTCTTAGGCGAAAAATACTGGAAGGGCTTATTCCCACTGCTAATTACTGAGAACCTTCTATCGGGAAAGATTTCCTTCTATGCCTAGTGGTTTTTGAATTGGAAATGGGTAAGGCAGAGAGAACTTACTCAAATTCCACTATGTTTTGTATACAATGATCGGGTTGCGTCTGGTATGATCGGGGTGCTTTATCTAAACTAGGCAGGATAACTTGGCTAACTTTCCTACTCTGATAGCATCTCTGAACGACAAGTACCCTCAACCGCCGTAACGAAGGAATGAATCTACTTTTGACTTGTCCTCCATATGCAATAGTTTGATTGTCAGGTTTCAAGAATGCTGGAAGAGAAGGGAAACCTCAGAGGCAGAAGGTAGAAAAATGATTTCATCATCTTATGGAAGGCATTTCCGTTTTGGTAGACCATTGGGGAAGAAGGAACACTCACCGTAGGCAATTCGTAACTCTATAGATGCAAACCTTTGAGGTAGGCATTGACGATTTGGTATTGTCACTAGTTCGGCATACTATAGAAACCCTTTGGTATAGGTAGACATGAAGCTACATAAAAAATTGTCATTCTATAGATAGCTTAAGTTTGATACCTTCACAAATCCCCATCGTTGATCGAGATGGAGGTAATCTAACCATTGGAATATTTCCTTTCTGAAACCTGCTATCTTTCCACTTATATCGGCTCACAACTTTTGGATCAATTCTGCGATAAGGCTGGATGGACAAGGCGCCCTTTCGAGACTAGGACTCTCAGGTGGGTAAGATTTGGAAAACAGAAAAGCTAACCTGAATTCCTGCTTTTCTGCCAATTCACTAATTGAAATAGTCCGGATCTAGCACTTATATCCCTTTTATATATATATATATATATATATATATATATATATATATATATATATATATATATATATATATATATAGAATCAGGTATCTACTTTCCATGGTTCCTGATTTCGGTATCTTTCTTGTCTGCACTTGATGAAATCCCTTTCTTTTGTTCTTGGCATACAGATTGGATTCTTGTTGATCCAATCGGAACTCTTGAATTGAGGGGTGGCCGTGAAAGAATCACTGTTTTGATGATATGAATGAAAACAAGAGATTTCATTCTTCATGGCATATTTCAAGACTAGGGTACCTGCATTCTAGGTCTAGGATTTGTTGCTTCGGATCAGTTCCCTTTAGAAGCAGTTTTCCTCTTCTTCAATCTCAAATCCTGAAGGGGAGGCTCTAGTTGCCAAGTAAGAAAAGATCTTGGTAGTTCAATTCATGCATGTGAAAGCTTATCTGCCAGATACAGATGATACTTGCCACTACTTGACCGAAACTGGGACTTGAGGAGGAATGAAATTCTAAGGGAAATCAATCAACTAATTGAAATAGTGATATCGGTATCGGAACTCTGGAGAAGGGCCCGGCCTAAGCGCCCTCTTGAGACTTGGACTCGAAAGAGGGAAAGATTAGTGGGTCAATAACCAAGTTCCCCGATTGGATTCCAGTATGTGATCAAGCCGAAGTAAGAAAGTTCCGGATTCAAGTTTCCTTTTCTGACTTGAATTCAAGTAGGATTCCACATCCACTCGGTACTCTAGTTGTACCAAGTCTTTTTCTTCACTCTTTAGAGGGAAAGTATGCTTTGGATTTGCTCAGTGATACAGGTATGCTTGCCAACCCTGCTGCATTGTCTTGATCTCTCCCTGGGATTCGGAACTTGGATCTGGGAAAGGAGGCTAAGAAGAATATGACTCCATATTAGTAGTAGTATGTTGCACTAGACTCATATGATTAGGAAGTGATAGAAGTTATCTAAAGCTAAAGGGATAGGGGCAAGAAAAGGGTTTGAAAGTTCATTCTCACCCCTACAAACTTTCTTTTCTTCTTGGCGTATAGAATTCTCTGCCTTTAGTCACCCTTAGCGCGAACCATCTTCTTTTCGAAGGACGGAGTCGAGACTCCTATCTATTCGTAACACTTGCATGATGAACTATTCGTCCCACTATCTCCCTTTCCATGAGACCTACTATACCCCTTTTCTACCTATACCTGGCTAAACTCATGTACCTCGATTTACGTACATTCACCTAATTTACTAATGTTATTGCCTGCAATCGAGCAAATACTAATAAGACATTGATCTCTAAGGAGCTGCTATGATTGATTGTTCGAAAGTCGAAGTTGTTTCGTTAAGTCAATTGAAAGGTGGGTTTTGTCAGTAATAAAATGGAAAGTGGGATGGGGGGAGGTGAGCCGGTTACGCTTTAAGTGAGGAGACAGGAGCTCTCGAGCTTAGATAAGTTCCCTAGGCCAGACAGAGGTCTAGGGGGAGTCCGGATAGAGGACTCTTTTGACCGGTGAGCCCGCAGATTAGGAAGGCGGTCTGCCAACTGCGCAAACAAAGCGATTGCTTGTTGGTGTAAGATAGGTGTTGGTCCGATTCACCTATGTCAGTTCGAACCTGACGAGTCGTTCGTTCGTGTGGAGAATCTCTCTCCTTTTCTTCTAAGTCTTGCTTCATTAAGTTACTTGCTCTCTCAGCCTCATAATAATAATCAATATTCAAATACTTTATGCTAAATTCTATATAGCAATCAATGTCTGAGGGCATAGAGAACCTTAAGGGGATGGGAAAGTCTATTTATTTGAGACCAGTGAGGTCAGACATTCAAGCATTCAGGTGAAGACTATAAGGCGCTATCAGGCCATACTTCGGCTTGCTACCTTCCCTAGATACTTGATTGGAAGAGAGGGTAGATGTAAGAGAGTTAAAGCACTTCGCTGGAAGAAGGGTATAATGAAAAGTCAATAAATATTTCATCCGGAACTAAATAGGTCATTTACGACTCAATGGTTTATCAATCAAATACATCAGCATTCCAAAATGCTACCTGCTAACGCCCTCACTCTTTGACTTAGAGGTCTTAGCCCCACCTTTACTTATATCTTAGACTTATACTCTTCCTTACTTCCCTTCTCTGGCCATGTGGTTGAGGATATTTGAAAAAAAGAAGAAATTGACAATACCTACTATCGATGCCTAAGAGTAGGTCTTTACCAGCTTGCCTAATAAGAGTAGTTTAATACTGGCTTACTTGTACAAGCTTACACTAGAAGAGTGAGTACGCTACCTTCTTGATTATTATCATCAGAAAGATATTTTGAAACCATCCTGGTGTCATTTACTTTCATAAAGCAAATCTTAGTAAATAAATGTGGGTGATCCTACTTAGAATAAGACTTATATTGTGGTGTGAGGTACTAATATAACTCCACTTTATGCGTATAGGAAGGCGGATGCTTAGAATGCTAAACAGGCCTACTAGATGGCTTATGCTAGAACAAGTCAAGCTCAACAATGCTTAAGCCCAAGGAATGGATGCGTTAAAGACTAGAAATATAGAGTTTATCTCAACCTAACCTATGCAAGCACTTATCTTTTTGCCTTGGATTAGGCACAACAACTATATGTGACTTAGAATCTGACCAGTAACTATACCTTATGAAAAGTAAGCACTAGCTATAGACAGAACTATATAGTCCCGAGTAAGTGGCGCGGAGCGGATTGCAATAAAGCAATAGAGAGTTAGCTACATATATTGAAGTGGAATCTATGCTCTTTGCAAGGCAAAAATCTATCCAAGATAGTAAGTACTCGGCGGTATACTCCTGTAGCTCCTTGATTCCATACGCAAGTTAGAGCCTTATGAAAGAGGGAAGACTGCTTATTAATAGGCAACTTTTCTTTAGACATAAAAAAAGACTGCTATTTGAGGGAATGCAGCATGGGCCCTATAACTTGCTTTTTTATTTCCAACCAAAGCTAGAAGAGCAGCGCGTCTGTCCTGAGTTTTCGTGTCTAGCTTGCTTGCTCACTTCCTATAACGACAATCAAAAAAATCTCGTTCTGATCCTATAACTTAACTAAACTTAACTAAGTAGTAAAGAGAAGATTAGGATGAGTAAGCCCTGACTTCAAGTCTATGTATAGAAACTAGCTATATTACTACTTATTAGTCATACTTTATCTCGATGGACCTATTGCCGCCTATTTAAAATAATAATAAAGTCTTCTATAGTTACTGGCATATTACTCCCATCAGTGAGAATTGTATACGTAGGAGAGAACCTTGCGCAAAAAAGGTCTTTGCTTTATGGTATAGATTAGGAATTGGAATAAGTAAGGCTAACTAAAAGAGAGAAGAGGGTCTACAGTCATTCTATCTCAACACTGAAGAATAAGACGTCTATTCTTACTCTTGCATTAAATAGAATAATATTAAAGGGAGGGGAGTATATCGAATATAAGGCTGCCCTCAGGCAAACCCATAATAAGGCTGATGAAAGCGAAGCAGAATTTAAAACAAATAAGGTACACTCTTGATCCTTACAGCACATCTTTACTATGACTAAAAAGTGCCGGAAGGAGAAAGTCAAAGAAGGACTCGAAACTTGCAGATAATGAATATAAAGATGAAAGATTGAATGCTTTATCAGAGATAGATTTTGACTTGGGCTTGAACAAAGCCATTCTTCGCCTTTCTTCGCTAGTTCGCTTAAGTACATAGGTTATGGCAATACAACATTCTATCTTTTGGCTTGAAACACTTATTTTCTTATTATCTTTTTCATTTTCTTTTGCCCTAGGCAATCTCTTTGCTTGCTGACATAAACTTTCAACATATATCAAGTTGTTTTTTAGGAGTTTTACCTCTTCTTACTTCTTGACATCAAAAAGACAAGCGCTTACCTCCTTCCTAGCAACCTACATATCTGTCTACTCAAAGCACATTCGGAGTATAGTTGACTATTCCTCCTTTACGTATCTCAGCCAAAGCCTACTTTATTCTCTGCAAGCTAGGTAGTTAAGGAATTAAGTAACTAATTTGATTGGTGGCAGGCTCCGACGAAAGCTTATGGATTCAGCACTTTGCTATAAGAAAGAAGCAAGATTGTCCGACAAAAATAGAGTTTTAAGTAAGCAAGAGATTGATTGCATGGTAGGAAAGAAAGGAAACTACCAAGCGAGGGAATGTTTGCATATTATATACTTATTAACTTCCTGTCAGTAAAGTACTAGTTTTTTAGTTAGTAGTGTGCAATACTGTTTAAGAAATGCATGCAATCTGAGACTTCTAAAAACGTATACTTGAGTCAAACTACACTAGAATAGTTAGTGAAAAACTACACTGAATTAGAAAGGTCTTTTCCTTGAAAGAATAGGTTTTTTGCATCAAGAGGCTGTGAGGAAATAAGCAACATAGTTAATGAGGAGGGGGTATGCATCTTATCATCTTCTATTCGAGAATAATAAACGATCAAGAAAGGCTGCACATGAATCTTACTCTAGAAATGCATGTGGAATGTCCATCATCGAGAAGAAGTCGATTCGCTGAAGCATAAAAGAGAAGGAAGAAGTGATCTTATTAGTTTAGTTAACCCTTTGGCCAGCCTTTAGCATCTCAAGAATGCGCTCTTCTCAAGCAAATCCACATAGGTGTTGGTTTGCGCAAAGGAAGATGAAGCCAATAGACCAATGGAACTAATCAATCACTTGATTTCCCAAACTGGACAGCAGGATTTTATCAGCACTGGACTGGAATCGCGTTGATGACTCTAATCTTTAGAGACAGAAGCAGATGGGAGAAGGTTGGATATGGATCATGATCAAGTCTACCTCATAAGCCACTTAAAGATCTTTGAGCAGCTCAAGAGAGAAATCCGTCTTCATTGGTACAAAATAACCTTCGCCCCCCTTTTTTGTTATGGGATGGTGGTTCCTGTCTATCAACTAAGATTATAAATTGATTCTATAAGAATCTAGTAGATCACACACCTATTGTATTTAGTGTGATATTGTGGGAGAGTAAGGAATCGCACCCTTAGCATGAGGGGAATAGCCAGTTTCCTTTCCTTAACTAGACTACCTTACGGTAGCTCGACTGGGCATGTCAATGTATGTATTATGTCTTCCCAATCAAAAATTAGTCATTGCAGCTATTTCATCTGGTCTACTAGAGTAGAGAGATCTCTCACTTCACTGCACATCGCACTAACTAATAGCTAGCCGCCTCACAGATCACCTTATTATGTGCAGCTAAAGCGGGGTGTGTGCATTATTCAACTAGAGCCGAGGAGGACAAAAGAATAACGAACAATAGGTTCACTACCCAATTTCAATAGTTTCCTTGATTTGAAATCAATCCAATATCCTTTCGAGAATCTAGAGTGATATCAACAACCTCCTAGTTGAAGTACAAACGAGGAAGCAGCCTATTAGTTTCAGTCCAGTCCAGGAAAGGAAGGCAATCGATTCAATTCATTCCCCAATTTCAGGCTTGGTGCTGCGCATTATTAAGAATATCATATAGGAAGATGGACTAGCTCGAGACCTTGGCTTCAACTAATCAATTTAATCTTGGACACATTTAATTCTTAGATATTGCTTAAGGGATCACCACATATATTTCTCAGATTATCATGTCTGTCTCATCTTGCTATTTCCATCGACCAACCATGAGAGTGTTAATCAACTCCACCTGGAGGAAGTGTCAAAGGCGTCTGTCTATCAGTTATCGATAGATCGAACAAACCTAAAGGATCTAGTGGCTGTGTAATTGTAAGATTACTGATCATGGGATACGGATCTAGTTCCTGGCTCTGCCTACGTAGAGCTGAGTCGGATAGTCTTGAAGAGATGTCTTGGAATGTTTGATGGCCGATAAAGTAAGAATTTTTTTATTTAGCCATAATTCGCCTACTTTACTTTAGAGGACTAGCTCTTCCTATTGGACTCGTGGGATTGGAGACATCACAACCTCAGGTTCACTATCTTCTTTAGAGTGGGACAGATAGACTAGAATGGGCTGGTTTTTCAAAAGACTTGAACACCCATCCGATATAGACTCATCGAAGGCAATGCGATAGGTCGTAGCCTGGGAGATAGTGGTTGAGCAACCAAGCGAACAAGGGCTCGTACTGTCGGAGGGTCCACAGGTTCCATTCTTGATCTGATTTCTTGCTATCTTATTCGGTGGTACAAAATGAAATACGACTCCTATTCTTGCCCGATGTAGGTAGCCACGCCCACTCTAATTCCATCCAATGTATACCACACTTTGGTAGAAGTTAAGCGCTTAAGCAGCTCCAGAAGCTGCAGAGAGGTGAAAGCTGGAAAGCCAATAGCCAGAATTCTTTTGGCAATAGTGGAATAGCCAGCTAATACTGGTGCAAGCTCGGGTATCGAGCAACACTACCTAGTAACCATACCATACCATACATCTACTAAACAGAGGATGACATAGCCAATAAAGGATTGGTAATTCCTGTCAGAAGAAGAATGAGAGGAATCGAAGCAATCATAAATGCAGGAAATTGCAATGCCTTCTCCACCCCGCGTTGATGAAACAATTGTATTTAGCATGCCTCAAACCTCCTTCCTCAGGGTAGGTCCCGTGTATGACCCAACCCATCTCCCCGAAGGCAGGCAGGTTCAGAAATAGCTTGCGCAGAAGCGAGAACCCCAGGTCCATATCTAAAAAAAATATGTAGTTTTTGTAAGCGAGCTGAGGAATAGAAGTAAGAAAGATCCACAAGAGAAGAAAGGACCTAGGACAGAAGAAAGAACCAAACCCTATAGTTGTACAGAATTCCATTTGTCCGCTTTCCATTTCGACCACTCGCTCCTATGTATGAAGAATGGCTCTTCCTTGTCTTCATCTTTTCCAATCGACTGCCTTCGGGCGGATCCACACGCGGATATCGAGTCAGTCTAGTGGCTCATGCTAATTAATAGTGGAGGCGGGTAACAACTGCTCTTTCTTCTTGATCGAGTAGCCACCGCATAAATTGGTAAGCTTCCCACGCCAAAGCTAGTCTTCCTTGATTTCCCAACAAACAATAAGACCCATAGCATGTGCACCAGGATGGTCTTTCTATCCCTATCTATTCTCACCGAACTAGACCTCTCATACCCGGCTACAGGAGAGGTAACTACCTCTGATTGATTTTATTCTTCATAAATGATTTCTGCTGACTCAAGCATAGCCAAGCCATTAAGCTAATATCTCTCTTGCCATTAATTCAACAAGGCTTCCGAGAAAAGCATGTTACGAACCTAAGAACACCTACTCACCTATTAACTTTTTGAATTCTTAGCTTTGGACGTTAAGGAATGAGTGGAATGAATAGACGACGTACTCTCTCTAATCGGTGCAGCCTGCTGAGTGCCCTTACTCTTGGTCATAGGCTTCGGAGAGTCTGGAACTACGGCTATGGGAAAGTTTGCTATGGAAGGAAAGCATTTCACTACCTCACATCTGGTAAGTGTAGCAAGTCCAAATCCCTCATCTCATACGTTTCCCTCCACCTCCTCCGCTGGCCTCATAAGCCTCGTGGCCAGTAGGCAATGATCTGACTTGGGCGACAGAATGTGTTTTACAATAAGTTCCAATATTTGAGTAATTGAACTTGCTTCTTCACTTAATGCTTGCTTTCCGTCTTGCCTTTGCTGGGCCTATGATAGGCTGTACTCCAATACGAAATAAGATTGTACATGAAGGTTGGTGAAAAGCAAAAGAAGCAATTGGTTCTCAAATGTCATGACGTCACCTAGCTTTATTCTATATTTCTCATTCTATTGGTATGTATAGTGTCTTTCATCTGCTTTTTCATTCATTCTGCCCACAGCCGTTAGGTATTATGACAAAAGGAACCAGCATGTTGCTCCTTAATCTACAGATAGAGAAGAGGGCATGTCTCTTTTTCTAGAAGCCGGTCTATGTTCTTATTCTTAATCGAATTCTAAAGAAACGTCAGTTTCAAATCACTTCCATTGGGCCGAGCGGGTCATATATGCCTTTTGGCTTTCACCTATGTTATGTATTCTCTCACAATCACTCCTAGCAATAAGTGAAAAGGCCGCTATCGATACTGTCCCAACACCTCCTCTTCTGTGTCTACTTCTCCATTCTAATTTCTGACTGGTTCACGCCTGCTTGTGTATTGGTTATAACCTCTGTACTATATTTTGTTTGGCTTAAATTGCCAAATGGTGAGACCAGACCCCATGAAGCTTCTAAGTTTGATGTTGATTTGCAAGAATCAGATTTACCAACGGGAAGAATGCTTAGTGTATCCGCGGTGGGTGAATCTACGGAAACTCGCCTTGTCCAAACAAAAGCGGGAGGTAGGTAGGTGGTAGTTAGCAGGATTCCTTCGGGGAGCTGCTTCTTCCTCTGGATTCCCTTCTTCTATAGACAGACCCGCGACTAGGGCAGCAGCATTTTAAAGAAATATGAACAGTTTGGTTTTCAGTGAGCCTGCTTCTTAGTGATAGGTTTCTAAAGTATCTATCGCTATGTGCCCCTCCCCGGAAAAAAACAAATAGGCTCGGGCAATTATCAGCATAGGGACAGCAAGCGGATAGTAGATCTAGCTCCGTCCCTGGAATCTGCTGTAACTGATAGAATCTTGTACAAGAGACTCGCAAATAAATAAGGAAACCCGCTTAAAACGCTTTTTAAGTAGAAGCTGAGCCATTACCTGCTATCCAAAGACCCCACCTATAATGTAAAGATAGCTCTGTCAACCAACATTGTTTTATAGATCCAACCTTATCAGATGGTGTTTCTCTTATCTTCTCCTGAATGGGTTACTTAACCCTAGCTATACAGGTGGGGCACAAGAGACGGTACCAAGAGCTGGAGAAGCACTTTGCCCTGTACCTGTGCTGATTGAGTTCGAGAGCACCGGTATTTATTGCATTAGGACAGGTCTTGCATTGCTAGAGCTTTTAGGAAGATGAGTAGCTCTCGAGTACGTTTTTGTTTTAGCCACTCCAAATGAGTGTGTTTCACCATGCTCCACCAACTATTCCAAACTGGCATCCTTTCCTAAACTCAATGAACTAATTGAGAATTCTTCCCTGCCTGGGTGTGCCCTTAATGAATTGATCCGTTGGCGGCTATAGCGAGATGTGGGTTAGAGTCTATCTCCCCATCCCTCCGGCGAGGTAGCAATGAGCTATCAAACGCCAATAGAGGACAGATCATGTTGTCCGTTTGTTTCAGCACCACAATCTTTGTTCGTTCCTACAACATCTAAATCAGCACTGGGAGCGGTTCCAGATGCACTTTCAGGTGAAGTCACATCAGACATTTTCGAGGATGTTCTTGCACATTGCTGGGGTATCGAAACCCGTGAAACCGGGGCTACTGCCATTACAATCTGATCGAAGGGATGGCATTAGGTAGACAATAACCTCTCTTGAGCGCCGCCTTGATGGCTTTGTGAATGAAATTCGAGTAGATGTTGTTTCATCCCGCGTATGTCTAGAATCTTGTTAGGATTCGTCTATTCCAGGTCAGGAAAGAGCTTCTGTAAACTATCATGATAAGCATAGCCTTCGCCCCACAGAGTGCTATATCAATGGTTCACCAGGCTCAATTCATTAATGGCTTAGGGCCGGTCTTCAGTAAGTCAATCACCATCGGGTGGAGGGGAAAGCCCTACGTCAAGGTCAACGGATTCACCTACCCCAGTCTTAGAACTTTCTAGACTTTCTTACATGTGTTCTTCTCAACTAAGAGAAGGGCGTGCATCTACAGCAGTGGTATTATCTTCCTTTTTTCTTTTTGCATCTTTGAATCTTGGTGTGTTAGTTAGTACCGAAGCCTCTTGGCTAGTACAGAGTTGTGGTTTGATATAGCTACTAGAGAACTTGGAGGCACTCTCTGAAAATAAGTATTCTTCATATGACATGTGAATAGACAACTCCTGGTATGCTCATTTCATTCCTCTTGGACCTAGATCTTCACTTTCAAAAGTGCAGAATTGATGTATCAAAGGCATTTCAAAGGAACAGAGGGTCCATCTTTGAAGTGAGAGACAATTGGTTTCAACTGTGTCGTAGGGGTTGTATTCTTAGACCTGCCAGGCGGGAGAAACCACCGTCCTGGGTATTGAGCATGTGAATCATGTTATTTTGTAGGAATAGAGATTCTCAGCCATCATATCTTGTTGACCCTTGGCCATGTCTCCCTCCGAGAATGAGTTGGTTTGGGGAGATCAATAGGTTACTGAGATCGAAGTAGTGAGGCTACTTGAGTGCCATCGAAACCCATTTGAAATTGTAATGACATATTGAAGTAGTAGTTCGTTCAGCACCCGATTAGGTATCTGGAAATAGTTCCTTAGCTCTTTTCTAGTTCGTTAATGTCCTCAGCGGTTGAAATGGAATTGGATCCCAGCTTGTTAGTTAATAGAATCTAAATGAGACTGAATGGAAATGTTGGTAAACCGAGGGGTGCATCATACTTTTCAATAGATGTTGGGGTTCCTAAACCATAAGGATACTCTTTTCATAGAAAAAGGCCTGCCAATCGATCTCCTATTCTATAATCCAAGGGATAGCTTAACATGCATCTCCTAGATGGAAGTGTACGACAATAACTTTGAGCTCCTGTAGTCTTTGATCCTTGATCTGAAGAGGTAGGCAGCTATAATAAAGAAGCCAAGGGATGAAGTGATTGTGGTTGGCGTGCCACATGGAAACTAGATAGGTGGAAGCTATTTTAGACGACCTTGGGGGCATCCTAACATTGAAATGAAGCTATTTGAGCAGACAGTGAATAAAGCTATGAATGGGGGTAGCTTTACGAGGCATAATGCCGGTGTGCACTTTTCTTTTCTCAAACTGTGGTTGATCCTCTCTAAATCAGAGGTCAACATTTCTTTGCAATGAACATTTATTAGGTCTGGAAAACCTTGTTAGGTGCACTCGTAGGTGAGCTCAAAGCGAGGATTCATGCGTTCTTTCTTCTCAAGAAGACGGAATGATTGTTCGGTATGATATAGATTCTTAGCCAGGGGTTTGGTAACTTATGCCCCCTAGTTTGCAACGTAGAGCAGAAATGGTTGAAACGGCTCCCATTGTGTGTGGGAATTCTTTCAAATGTGCATGGCCTGGCGACTGACAGGATGCCCCTGCGAGTGCTATTCCATGTGCTGGAAAACCTCTTTGGCACATCTTTCGCGATCTAGTTAACAACACTTTAGTGAATCATGTCTTCCATGGCTTAAACCTGCTTATTATACTAGAAACAATGGAATACCTAAAGTTGGATATAGGTGAGGTGGGACTTAAGAATGCCTTGTCTGGAACATCTCTTCAAAGCAAGAATTAGCGTATAGAAAGGAAGCAGCATTTCCTTTTAGCTGCTTTTAAAAAGTCCCCGGGGATATAGCCCACTTCTCATTTCTCAACACCAGCTTCTCTTCTCTTTTCTTAAGTATAAGAGGGATAGGTTTATGGGAACTTTTGTGAAGAGAGAATAGGTATAAGTATTGTGACATAACGTGTAATAACAGCCCATAATGCAATAAATATCGATATAAAAGCATGATGCAAAATGGACGTATCAAGGCGCCATGGTGGGAAAGATGCCCAACGTCACATGGCCCGAAGGCTCCTTTGTGGAGACCGTCAAAGGATGGCAAAAGAAGTGGTTCTACATCATAGAGCTGTGTGGCACCACCTGGGCCGCAGCTCCCAAATTCCAGTCCGGAGCCCCGATGCGGCTCACCTTCTGGCTAGAGAAGGGTCTGGACTAGTCTTCGTTGGACGAGCTAACAATGCTTTAGACGCGCATCCGGAGCTTGGTGGACAAGAACATCAAGTTTGTCAATGTGATCCAGGTGATACTAGTTCACCGGATCCTTCCGTGCCAAAGGCGGACCTGTAATTTGTGGGAGTTCGATCCGGCCAACCACCAGACCTTGCAACAGTTCTTCGGCACTACGCACAAAGACATCTGGAAGGTGCTTTTCAAGTCCGGCGAGACGTGGCCGGATACGGCTGAGAACCGTGGGCACGAATTAGCTCATCCCGCTAGTCCGGTAAGTGTTTTCATGTTTTCAAGGTGTATCCTTTACCTGCATACTCAAGGAAGACGCCTAAGCCTCCCTACTGATTCTCTCAGGGCTGGACAAAGAAGGCGGAGCGGATTCACTGTCCGGCTCCGCTGCCCGAAGACCCAGCAATTCCACTTCTGACGAAGATGCTAGTTCCGGCGCCCTATAAAGCGCTGGAGAAGAAGGCCAAGGGGACTAAAGGTGGCCTCCGTTGCAAGGGTGCTTCGGATATGACGTCTGAAGACGCCAAGACTCACTCCTCCGCCGCCGAGGACGAAGAGGAGGAGGAAAGCAACTCTCCCCCTGAGGGGGGAAGGAAGAAGAGGACGACCTCCACAAATCTGGAGGCAGAGACGTCCAAGAGGGGGAAGCGCTCCCTCGCGGATAACTCCATGTGGGACGTCGACAACAGCCCAGAGCGGCGCCCCCGAGACAAGCCCCTGGCCGAATCGTGAGTACTCAAAAACCCGGATGCATTCATATATCCGGCCTCTCTACTTCATAGTCTTAACATGTCGAATCATGCATTTGTAGTCCGGCCCAGTCCGACCTCGAGCGGTCCTCATCTTCGGGGAATTTGCTGGACCCGAAGGTGATGGACAGCGGGTCCCTTCCAGCGGCCTCCTCTCCCAAGGCCCTGGATGACACCGAGGTGTTGTCTCAAAGGATCCCAGGCCAGGGAGAGACTCAGGGGGCCGTCAGGGCGGCACCGGAGGACAAAACCTCAACCGACGAACACATGGGGGAGCAAATCCCCATGGAGACCGGCGATGGGGGCCATATTCAGTTCGGCCCCTAGCCGAATACGACCCCGAAGACCTATGCAGCTCCGAAACCCGGCAAGCAGCCTCCTACAAAAGGAGGAGGTGCGCCAGTTCCACTGGTGACCTCTATCTAGCTAGAGGCATCGGACACTCTAATGGAAGCGCTGCGAAGTGCTTCCATTGTTGAAGAACACCGTACCCTTATGGGTACGGTGGTTGAGAGGATTCAGTCTGCGAAGAGCGGACTAACCGAAGCCTGCACAAGCCTTTTAACAGGCTTTGAGGTAAGCAATGCAATTGTGTAAAAAGAATGTCACAGTATAGACAGTAGCCCCTGAGACACTGTCCGGTGTTCGAAAAGAAAAGCCGAACAGAGGATCAAACAAGTTTCGTAGGAGACTAATCAGATAAGTCAATGTGAACAAGCAGGTGTCGTTACTGGCTGCGACCTCTCATACTGCTGAGGTCTCCGGACTGAAGCAGAGTCTGGAGCGTGCCGAGGAAGAGCTCGGCCGCGTAAAAAAGCAGCTAGAGGATAAACAAGGTATGCAATGACCTTCTGTATATCAGAAAGGATAGATGATTTCTAATGACCATAGTGCCTTTGTATTTGCAGGAGCGGCGACCGAGGTGGAGGACCTAAAAAAGGCGTTGGCCGAGGCCAAGGAGAGAGTGGCCAAGGAACAAGCCGCCCGAGAAAAGCATGAGGCCAGGGTCAGTGAGGTCCAGTAGGAGCTCCAGGACGCCGTGAAGAGATGCGAGTCCTTGGAGCGCAACATTGCGGATCAAGAGTCCGAACTTTCCAAGGCCCGCCAAAGCGCACACGATGCCCGGGTTGAAGCCCAGGGTGCCCTCCAGGAAGTCCATGAGGCCAGAAAAATCGCGGTGGGTAAGGCCTTTATTATGCAGAGCAAATATGTAAAGAATACTGACCCGAATTTGTAGTTCTCCAGGGGCGTTTGCGGATCTGTCGTGCAGCGTTTCAGACGTTGCGGAGTTCTTCCGAGCCAAAGAGGGGAGCTCCACGGAGAAGCTGTTTTGGCCGCAATACCTTGCGCTAGAACATCCGGTGCCCTTTAGCGATCATCTAAAATAGTTGGTCGAACTGCATAGGATGGCCAAACTAGCCATGATGGATTTAATAATCTGGTTATGGCCTGCCAAAGCCATACCCAGCAGCTACTTCGAGCTCGTGAAGCGGCTGGTCAATGCCTGGCCTCGTCTTAATGCCATCAAGCGGTCGGTCTGCATCAAAGGCGGGCGAATGGCTTTCGCCCAAGTCAAGATGCAGTGGGCGAAGATGGACGCCGTACAACTTGCGACCGAGGGACCGCCCGCGGGCAAGGAGCACTGCATGCCCAGTCGGTATTTTAACAATGTCCTGAAGGGATCCCGCATTGTGGTGGAGCAATGTGCTAAGGATATTATCTTTGAATGAATACATTCATGTTATCCTGTGACCTTCCTGTATTATGAAAACGGAGACGTTATGTAATATAATGCTTGTTATTTAAAATTTTACCTCCTGTACGGCCGTTTTGTTAAATCTGAGAGTCGGCCAGTCGTCGGTTTCAGCCCCCACGTAGGTAGTACGGGGGTGTTCGGGATGAATCTAAACACTCTTGATCCAAAGGTTTGGTCCTTGAAGGAGGTGTTTAGCGCAATGAACCAGGCAATCGGACTATGTGGCATTGTCACCCTCACTTAGCCATAGGAGTTTGACAATAGAAATTTGGCGCAACCCCTAGTATTCGTAAGTCCGAACTTGGGGTGCTGTAAACACTTGATCGGATAAAATCCGATTCATCGCACAACATGGAAAAAATCACAAAAGATTTGTAACCTCTCGAACAGTTGAACGGCTCATGCCGCATCATGACAGTCAGTTTTCGGCTTTCTCTACTGAGGTGCTCATCCGGATGAACCAGGACACAATCGCAGTAGTTCTCCCTATACTACCCTAGCTGATATAGAGGAACATAAGGTAGTAAGCACAGGAGCCGGGCAACCCAACTATTGACCAAAGACATGATTCGGAGCCGATGCATATAATGCTAGAGTTCGGGGTGCCGAACTACACTGTAAAAAATTGTTCAGACTTTGTTGCCGTATTATGGGGCGTAATGAAGCCCCTGGCAAATTTAGGCGTACCAGAGTGTACGGGTGCAATTGATAAGAATATCAAAAAAATAAAAATGAAGCAATAGGCTAATGCCGCAGAAATTGGGCCGCAAACTATTTTTCATTATAGTTTGATTAACACGTCAAAGCGTATTTTGTACAAGTAGTGCGATAAGCATCGGGGCTATTTAACATGCCCCAACCAAGGGAGAGCTGCATGCGGGTCCTTAAAAGAGGCATAACAATCATTTAAAGAGACCGCCTGGAAATTCCCTTATACGTCAATGCTTCTTTCCTTCTTGGTGTATCAGTCCCTTGATAGGTCCGACAATCAGGTCAACAGGAAAGGCCTGGGAAAAAAAAGAAACCTGAAAAGAAAAAGAAAACATGAAAGTATGTGGATCCAAGGGAGGTTGATCCGTATTATAGACCACGATCTAGCTGTGCCTCTGTCTGTGCCCATGGTATTTTGAGTGCGTGCGGTACGAATGTCGTCGTTTGGTCGGGACTGGGACGGAGGCCGAATTGCTAGTCAAGCTCTTGACGAGCTGGACTGTCCTGCTGTAGAGTAGTTCAGACTCATTTGACAGTGTCCGGGAGCTTGGCTGCCGAATTAAGGTTCTGCCTGAAAAGGCCTAAGGGAGTCCCGGATTAGGGGGTGTCCGGATAGCCAAACTATCACCTTTGGCCGGACTACTAGACTATGAAGATTGAAGATTGAAGACTTCATCCCGTGTCCCGATGGGACTTTCCTTGGCGTGGAAGGCAAGCTTGGCGATACGGATATGTAGATCTCCTACCATTGTAACTGACTCTGTGTAACCCTAACCCTCTTGGTGCCTATATAAACCGGAGGGTTTTAGTCCGTAGGACGAACAACAATCATACCATAGGCTAGCTTCTAGGGTTTAGCCTCTCTGATCTCGTGGTAGATCTACTCTTGTACTACCCATATCATCAATATTAATCAAGCAGGAGTAGGGTTTTACCTCCATCGAGAGGGCCCGAACCTGGGTAAAAACATCATGTCCCTTGTCTCCTGTTACCATCCGCCTAGACGCACAGTTCGAGACCCCTACCCGAGATCCGCCGGTTTTGACACCGACAAGGCCGCTCTGTGCTTCTGCTGCGAGGGCAGCGGTGTGCTCCTCAGTATGGAGGGAGTGTTCCTTGTTTCCATTGGCTTTTATGACACCGCATGGTCCGGGCATCTTGAGCTTGAGATAAGCATAGTGTGGCACCGCATTGAATCGAGCGAATGTAGTTCGTCCGAGCAGTGCGTGATAGCCACTACGGAAGGGGGTGATACCGAAGATCAACTCTTCGCTTTGGAAGTTGTCCGGGGATCCGAAGACCACCTCCAGTGTGATTGAGCCAGTACAGTGGGTCTCTACACCTGGTATGACTCCTTTAAAGGTGGTTTTTGTGGGCTTGATCCTTGAGGGATCAATGCCTATTTTGCACACTGTATCCTGACATAGCAGGTTCAGGCTGCTGCCACCTTCCATGAGGACTCGTGTAAGATCGAATCCATCAATGATTGGGTCGAGGACCAGTGCAGCTGAACCACCATGAAAGATACTGGTCGGATGGTCCCTGCAATCGAAGGTGATCGGGCAGGACGACCATGGGTTGAACTTTGGGGCGACTGGCTCCATCGCATAGACGTACCTGAGTGCACGCTTGCGCTCCCTCTTGGGGATATGGGTAGCGTATATCATGTTCATCATTTTAACTTGGGGGGGGGGGACTTCTTCTGTCCCCCTATGTTTGATGGCCGGGGCTCCTCATCATCGTCCTCGCTTTGCGACCCCTTCTCCTTGTTCTCAGCATTTAACTTGCCAGCTTGTTTAAAAACCCAACAGTCTTTGTTGGTATGGTTGGCTGGTTTATCAGGAGTGCCGTGGATTTGACATGGACGATCGAGTATGCGGTCCAAGCTGGACGAGCCCGGATTGTTTCTTTTATATGGCTTCTTCTGCTGACCGAGTTTAGAGCCACTAAATCCAGCATTGACCGACGTGTCCTTGGTGTTGTCACTGTTGCTTCGACGCTTGTGTCTGTTGTGTCGGGGCTTGCCGTTGCTATTTCTGGCTTCAGAAGTGCCGGGTTCGCTTGTATTAATATTGCTATGGGCTAGCCAACTATCCTCGCCCGCACAAAAGCAGGTCATAAGTGTCGTGAGGTTTGCCATAGACTTTGGCTTTTCTTGGCCGAGGTGTCGGGCGAGCCATTCGTCACGGATGCTATGTTTAAAGGCCGCTAGGGCTTCGGCATCCGGACAGTCGACGATCTAGTTCTTTTTAGTTAAAAACCTAGTCCGGAATTTCCTGGCTAACTCTCCGGGTTGTTGAACTATGTGACTTAAGTCGTCGGAATCCGGAGGTCGGACATATGTACCTTGGAAGTTGTCGAGGAAGGCGTCTTCCAAGTCTTCCCAGTTGCCAATTGAGTTTTCGGACAAGCTGTTCAACTAGTGCCAAGCAGGTCCCTTAAGTTTTAGCGGGAGGTATTTGATGGCGTGAAGGTCATCACCAGGAGCCATATGAATATGGAGGAGAAAATCCTCAATCCATACCGCGGGGTCTGTTGTCCCATCATATGATTCGATGTTCACGGGTTTAAACCCTTCCGGGAATTCATGTTCCACTACTTCATCAGTGAAGCAAAGGGGGTGTGCGGCGCCTATATATCGGGCCAAGTCGCGACGTAGCTCGGATGGAGTTCGTCTGCGGTTTTTGGCCCGGGAGTGGTTATGTTTGTCATGTCCGGCTGGATGGCCATCGTCGCGTATCGGAGCACGCCCCCGCAATCCATAGATCGATTTGGTCTGGTCTGTCTGTTTTCCAGGTCATGCCACAGGTTATATGTGTATGCCGAGCTATTGTGTCTCTGTTTTTATGGCGTGGTAGTGTGGGCTGGTGTTCGGCTTGAGTTACCACTTTGTCCCGGCCACGTGGTGGTCGGTCAGCCGCATTATGCGCTAGTAGGACGGGCTCTAGCGCCTCGTCATCGAATTGGGGTAACAATTTGCGTTTCGGATAACTTTTGGTTGGGCCGTATTCCTCGGGTGCCAGGACATTAGTCCATCTGTCATTAAGTAGATCTTGATCAGCTTGAAGCTACTGCTGTTTCTTTTTCAGGCTCCTTGCATTGGCTGTTAGCTGGCGCTTAAAGCGCTCCTGATCGATGGGCTCCTCAGGCATGATAAAGTCATCATCGCGAGGCTCGCCTCATCCTCGGAGGGTGGAAGATAATTACTGTCCTCCGAGTCTTTGTTAACGGCCTGTTCATTAGGGCTGACTAGCCCATCCTCTCGTTCCTCTTGTTTGGAAGTTGGCTCAACAGGGTCTTCGTTGTCTTCGGCATCGTCCCGAGTATTATTTTCTCATGTGCCGGTATTGCTGTTTTTTTCCACGGCGTGGTTTAGAGCGGCACCGCTCACGTTGGCGCTTTGGCTGTATCTCAGGAGGCTTATCCTCGACTGGATCCTTTTCATTGTCGCCATTGTTCTCTTTGGGTGTATCCACCATGTATACGTCATACAAGGAGGTGGCTGTCCAGCGCCCTGTAAGCAGTGGTTTTTGTGCCTGCTCCTCTCCGGCATCGTCGTCCATACCATCGATGTCTTCGGAGCCGTAATCGAGCATGTCGGGTAAGTCTTTGATAGTGGCTATGAAATGGGTGGTGGGTGGGAAGCAGATTTCTCCGTCATCAGCCTCCAATCCAAACCGGATATAGTTCTGCTGAGAGTACCCTGATAAGGAAAGGGCTTTTAATGAGTTCAGCACATCACCTAAAGGTGAGTGCCGGAAGATGTCCGCGGAGCTGAATTCAACGATCGGCGCCTGATTAGGTTCGATGGGCGCGGATGCACGCGGTCCGGAACCTATGGCCGGAGATGAATCCGAGGTTCCGGTGACACAGGCCCCGCTCGAGATTGGATCTGTGTGCAGCTCTAACACTGCTGAGTCTGTGGCTTCCGTGGCGGGGTTGAACTTCCCATCCTTGGACGGCACAATCTACTCTGGATCCAGGGCCAGAGCAGTTACAGGCGCTGTCTCCTGGGCATGGTCCGATGACAGATTTAGGTCATGTTCATCATGGTGGCCGGGAGCGGCTGCCATGGGCTCGAATCCATCGAAGATCAAGTCTTCACGGATATCGGCAACATAATTCAAGCTTCCAAACCTGACCTGATGGCCAGGGGCATAGCTGTCGATCTGCTCTAGATGGCCAAGCGAGTTGGCCCGCAGTATGGAAGCCGCCGAATACGAAGATCTGTCCGGGGGGGGAACCTCCCCCTGGACCGCATTGTTGTAGATGATTGACGGAGCCATCAAACCTATCTTCGACATCACAGTGGAACTCTCAATGAAAGCACCAATGTCGGTGTCAAAACCAGCAAATATCGGGTAGGGGGTCCTAAACTGTGCGTCTAAGGTGGATGGTAACAGGAGGCGGGGGACACGATGTTTACCCAGGTTCGGGCCCTCTCTATGGAGGTGATACCCTACTTCCTACTTGATTGATCTTGATGAATATGAGTATTACAATAGTTGATCTACCATGAGATCGTAATGGCTAAAACCCTAGAAGTCTAGCCTGTATGATTATGATTATGATTGCCTCTACGGACTAATCCCTCCGGTTTATATAGACACCGGAGGGGACTAGGGTTGTACAAAGTCGGTTACAGAGAAAGGAATCTTCATATCCGGGTGCCAAGCTTGCCTTCCATCCCAAGGAGAGTCCCATCCGGACACAGGTGAGAGTCTTCGGTCTTGTATCTTCACAGCCCATCAGTCCGGCCCATGTCAATAGGCCGGCCATCCAAGGACCCCTTAATCCAGGACTCCCTCACACACTTTGTTCTCATACATGGATCCTATCTCAGATTTCATGACCTCAAGCCATCTGTCGGAATCTAGGCTCATCATAGCTTCTTCATTCGTAGGTTTGCATGATCTAATAACATGACTTTCAGGACAGGATTACCGTACCACTCTGGTGCGGAACGTGCTCTGTTCAAGCTAGGTCCAATAGTAACTTCATCCGAAGTTTCATGATCATCATCATTAGCTTCCTCTCTAGTTGGTGTACGCATCATGGGAATGGATTCCACTAATGTGCTACTTTCCAATTCGAGAGAAGGTACAATTACCTCATCAAGTTCTACTTTCCTCCCACTCACTTCTTTCGAGAGAAACTCCTTCTTTAGAAAGGTTCCATTCTTGGAAACAAATATCTTGCCTTCGAATCTGTGGTAGAAGGTGTACCCAATTGTTTCCTTAGGGTTCCTATGAAGATGCAATTCTCCAATCTGGTTCGAGCTTATCAGGCTCAAGCCTTTTGACATAAGTGTCGCAACCCCAAACTTTAAGAAACGATAGCTTAGGTTTCTTGCCAAACCATAGTTCATATGGTGTCGTCTCAACGGATTTAGACGGTGCCCTTTTTTAACGTGAATGCGGTTACCTCTAATGCATAACCCCAAAACAATAGTGGTAAATCGGAAAAAGACATCATAGAACACACCATATCTAATAAAGTATGATTATGATGTTCGGACACACCATTATGCTGTGGTGTTCCAGGTGGCGTGAGTTCTGAAACTATTCCACATTGCTTCAAATGAAGGCCAAACTCATAACTCAAATATTCGCCTCCATCATCAGATCATAGAAACTTTATTTTCTTGTTATGATGATTCTCCACTTCACTCTGAAATTCTTTGAACTTTTCTAATGTTTTAGACTTGTGTTTCATTAAGTAGATATACCCATATCTGCTCAAATCATCAGTGAAGGTAAAAAAATAACGATACTCGCCGCGAGCCTCAACACTCATCGGACTGCATACATCGGTATGTATTATTTCCAATAAGTCATTGGCTCGCTCCATTGTTCTGGAGAACGGAGTTTTAGTCATCTTGCCCATGAGGCATGGTTCGAAAGTATCATGATTCATAATCAAGTGATTCCAAAAGTCCATCTGCATGGAGTTTCTTCGTGCGCTTTACACCAATATGACCTAAACGGCAGTGCCACAGGTATGTTGCACTATCATTATCAACTTTGCATCTTTTGGCATCAATATGATGAATATGTGTATTACTACGATCGAGATTCAATAAACCATTTGCATTGGGTGTATGACCATACAAGGTTTTATTCATGTAAACAGAACAACAATTATTCTCTGACTTAAATGAATAACCGTATTGTAATAAACATGATCCAATCATATTCATGCTCAACGCAAACACCAAATAGCATTTATTTAGGTTTGACACTAATCTCGAAGGTTGAGGGAGTATGCGATGGTGATCTTATCAACCTCGGAATCACTTCCAACACACATTGTTACCTTGCCCTTAACTAGTCTCTGTTCATTTTGCAACTCCTGTTTCGAGTTACTAATCTTAGCAACTGAATCGATATCAAATACCCTGGGGTTACTATGAACACTAGTAAAGTACACATCAATAACATGTATATCAAATATACCTTTGTTCACTTTGTCATCCTTCTTATCCGCCAATTATTTGGTGTAGTTCCGCTTCTAGTGACCATTCCATTTGCAGTAGAATCACTCAGTTTCAGGCTTAGGTCTATCTTTGGGCTTCTTTACAAGAGTGGCAACTTGCTTGTCATTCTTCTTGAAGTTCCCTTTCTTTCCCTTGCCCCTTTTCTTGAAACTAGTGGTGTTGTTAACCATCAACACTTGATGCTCTTTCTTGATTTCCACCTTCGTTGATTTCGGCATCACGAAGAGCTCGGGAATCATTTTCGTCATCCCTTGCATATCATAGTTCATCACAAAGTTCTAGTAGCTTGGTGATAGTGACTAGAGAACTCTGTCAATCACTACCTTATCTGGAACATTAACTCCCACTTAATTCAAGCGATTGTAGTACCCAGACATTCTGAGCACATGCTCACTGGCTGAACCATTCTCCTCCATCTTGTAGGCAAAGTACTTGTTAGAGGTCTCATACCTCTCGACACGAGCATGAGTCTGAAATACCAATTTGAGATCTTGGAACATCTCAAATGCTCCGTGGCGTTCAAAACGTCTTTGCAGCCCCGATTCTAAGCCGTAAAGCATGGCGCACTAAACTATCAAGTAGTCATCATATCAAGCTTGCCAAACGTTCATAACATCTGCATCTGTTCCTGCAATAGGTCTGTCACCTAGCGGTGCATCAAGGACATAATTCTTCTGTGCAACAATGAGGATAATCCTCAGATCATGGACCTAGTCCACATCATTGCTACTATCATCTTTCAACTTAGTTTTCTCTAGGAACATATCAAAAACATATGAGAGCTACAACGCGAGCTACTGATCTACAACATAATTTGCAAATACTATCAGGACTAAGTTCATAATAAATTAAGTTCAACTAATCAAATTACTTAAGAACTCCCACTTAGATAGACATCCGTCAAGTCATCTAATGATACGTGATCCAAATCAACTAAACCATATCCGATCATCATGTGAGATGGAGTAGTCATCAATGGTGAACATCACTATGTTGATCATATCTACTATGTGATTCACGTTCGACCTTTCGGTCTCCAGTGTTTCGAGGCCATGTCTGTACATGCCAGGCTCGTCAAGTTTAACCCGAGTATTCTGCATGTGCAAAACTGTCTTGCACCCATTGTATGTGAACGTAGATCCTATCACACCCGATCATCATGTGGTGTCTCGGCACGAAGAACTGTCGCAACGATGCATACTTAGGGAGAACACTTATTCCTTGAAATTTAGTTAAGGGATCATCTTATAATGCTACCATCGTACTAAGCAAAATAAGATGCATAAAAGATAAACATCACATGCAATCAAAATATGTGACATGTTATGGCCATCATCATCTCGTGCTTTTGATCTCCATCTCCAAAGCATCCTCATGATCTCCATCGTCACCGGCTCGACACCTTGATCTCCATCGTAGCATTGTGGTCGTCTCGCCAACTGTTGCTTCTACAACTATCGCTAATGCATAGTGATAAAGTAAAGCAATTACATGGCATTTGCATTTCATACAATAAAGAGACAACCATAAGGCTCCTGC
This sequence comes from Triticum timopheevii, assembly GCA_963921465.1. NCBI lineage: Eukaryota > Viridiplantae > Streptophyta > Magnoliopsida > Poales > Poaceae > Triticum > Triticum timopheevii. Next base: position 414,666,133 of record OY997270.1, on the reverse strand, counting down.
CGGTTGCCGGTAACTTTTACAAAACATGATCATCTCATACAATAATGTATATCACATCATGTCTTGACCATATCACATCAGAACATGCCCTGCAAAAACAAGTTAAACGTCCTCTACTTTGTTGTTGCAAGTTTTACATGGCTAGCACAGGCTTTGAGTAAGAACCGTTCTTACCTACGCATCAAAACCACAACGGTGTTTTGTCAAGATTGCTGTTTTAACCTTCAACAAGGACCGTCCGCAGTCAAATTTGATTTAGCTAAAGTAGGAGAAACAGACACCCGCCAGCCACCTTTATGCAAAACTAGTTGCATGTCTGTCGGTGAAAGCGGTCTCATGAATGTGGTCATGTAAGGTTGGTCCGGACCGCTTCATCCAACAATACCGCCAAATCAAAATAAGACGTTGGTGGTAAGCAGTATGACTATCACTGCCCACAACTCTTTGTGTTCTACTCATGCATATCATCTACGCATAGACCTGACTCGGATGCCACTTTTGGGAAATGTAGCATGCAATTTCAAAAAAAATCCTATGCTCACGCAAGAACTATCTAGGAGATGCATAGAAACGAGAGGGGGAGAGTTTGTCTACGTACCCTCGTAGACCGTAAGCGAAAGCATTTGACAATGCGGTTGATGTAGTCGAACTTCTTCTAGCTCCGACCGATCAAGTACCGAATGTATGACATCTCCGAGTTCTGCACACGTTCATCTCGATGACGTCCCTCGAACTCTTGATCCAGCAAGGTGTCGAGGAATTAGATGAGTTCCATCAGCACAACAGCGTGGTGACGGTGATGGTGAAGTGATCCGCGCAGGTCTTCACCTAAGAACCACGAGAATATGACCGAGGGTGTAACCTGTGGAGGGGAGGCGCCGCACACGGCTAACAGATGTTGTTGTGTCACTTGGGAGCCTCCTTCAAGATTGTGGAGTTGAACCAAGGAGTTTGTACGGGCAAGGAGATCACCTACTTCATGAAGATCTATCCTAGTGAGGCAAGTCCTTCGTGCGCGATGGCCGTGGTGGGATAGACAAGGTTGCTTCTTCGTGGACCCTTCGTGGGTGGAGCCCTCCGTGGACTCGCGCAGCTGTTACCCTTCGTGGGTTGAATTCTCCATCAACGTGGATGTACGATAGCACCACCTATCGGAACCATGCCAAAAGTCTATGTGTCTACATTGCGTTTTCTCCCTCTAACTCCTCCCTTTACCTTCATATGCAATGTTTTACATTCCGCTGCTATACTCTTAGAATTGCATGTGTAGGTTGATTGCTTGACTTGTTCTAAGTTGCTAAAATCTGCCAAGACTTAAAATTGAGAAAAGGCTAGATTTTTATTTGGTCAAGTAGTCTAATCACCCCCCCCCCCTCTAGACATACTTTCAATCCTACAAGTGGTATCAGAGCTTTGGTCTCCATTTCTCTTGATTTCCATAGCTTTTGGTGATCATAGCCTTGGTTTCACAACCTAGGAGATTATGGCGTCTACCGAGGGAAATTACCACCGTAGAGGTCCTTATTTTGATGGTACTAATTTTGCTAGTTGGAAGCATAAGATGAAAATGCATATTCTTGGACATAACCCCGCCGTTCTGGCTATTGTGTGTATTGGCTTGCAAGGTGAATTCCTTGATGGGAGAGAACCGAACCGTGAAGCTACCGCGGAAGAGTTGAAGATGCTGCAATACAACGATCAAGCTTGTGATATCCTCTTCAACGGATTGTGCCCCAAAGAATTCAACAAAATCAGTCGTCTTGAGAATGCAAAGGAAATTTGGATACTTTGATTGATATGCACAAAGGTACCGACTCCGTCAAGGAATCCAAATTGGATGTGCTTCAAAGTCAACTTGACAAGTTCAAAATGAAGGATGGTGAAGGTGTCGCTGAAACGTACTCTAGGCTTGCTCTCATCACAAATGAGATTGCCAGCTTAGGAAGTGAAGAGATGACCGATAGATTCATCATCAAGAAGATCCTAAGAGCCTTGGATGGAAAATATGATACTATGTGCACATTGATCCAAATGATGCCAAATTACAAAGATCTCAACCCTATGGAAGTAATTGGAAGAATTGTTGCTCATGAGATGTCACTCAATGATAAGGAAGAGCTTCACAACAAGTCAAGTGGTGCTTACAAAGCCTCATGTGATGCTCCTACATCATCAAGTGAGAAACAATCCTTCAATGAGGAATTGAGCCTAATGGTGAAGAATTTCAACAAGTTCTACAAGAGTAGAAGCAAGGAAAGAAGTTCCAAGTCAAGGTCCTACAATGACAAAAGATCTTCGAGTCGTGAACGTAATTGCTACAATTGTGGAAGACCCGGACACTACTCCAATGAATGCATGCCCCCTACAAAAGAAGAGAAGATTCACCCAAAAGGAGAAGTAGAAGAGAAGAATCACCACCAAAAGAGAGGAGCAGTAGCGATGAACGTTATTAATGAAGAACCTCTCACAGAAGCAAGGATTCGGAAAGGAAGGATAAGTCATCAAGGAGCTACACAAAACGAAGACATCAAGCTCATGTTGGTGAATGGGTATCCGGCTCCGACTCCGACCATCACTCCGAGAGAAGTTATCACTCCGACTCTGAATATACTCAAGATGAAGGTGTTGTCGGGCTAGAAACTCCTACGACATATTTGACTCACCAAATGAAGGAATTGGAAGATGTTTCATGGCTAAAGGCCCAAAGTTATCACACCCCGAGTATGTTGATTTCAATAGTGATGAAGATGATTTGCTAGGTGACGACGATTTACTTGTTGACAACTCTAGTGATGAAAACTATGATAAACTTGCTATTAATCATGCTAATCAAGATAAAAAGAATGATGATGATAAGAAGGAGATTGAGCGTCTAACTAAAGAATTAAACACTCTTAAGTTAGCTCATGAAACTACCTTGGAAGATCATTGAGAACTTTTAAAGACTCATGAGAAGTTACGCTTTGAAAAGCTCAACCTTGAGCAAGAGCATGGGTTCTTAAAAGCAATCAATGATGATCTTCGCAAGAAAAGTTCTTCTTACATTGCCAAGCGTTTACTCTTGTCTACTTACATGCCACAAGTAAAATCTAGAAACAAGAACAAGAAAGATTCTTCTTCTAGTAGTAACAATAATCATGCTAAATCCAATGTTGTTGCTTCTAGTAGTTCTCTTGATTCCACTAATGATTCTCTTAGCCAAGTTACACTTGAGCTGGAAAATAGCTTATTGAAGGGAATTATAGACAAAGGTGTTTACAAGAGCCTTGCCGGAAGTAAGCAATTTGAGGAAATTGTACGCAAGCAAGGAAGGCACCGAAGAATCAAGGTGTTGGTTTTGAACGAAAGTTCAATGCCAATGGAGTTGAGTGGGAAGAAGATCAATACCCCAAGACGAAGTTTGTTCCTCAATAAGAGAAGTATGATCCTACTTCTTTCCAAGGGACACAAGCTCAAGATGATCTTTCACCACAAGACCACAAGCAAAAAGGCAAGGACAAGCTTCAAGAGGAGATTGATGCATTTGAAGAAGCTCCCAAGGCCATGGTCAAGTGGGTTCCCAAGACTACATCAAGTTCTACTTCATCAAGTACGACTACAACTCCAAGGATTCCCATCAAGATGATGTTGATCCCGAAGAAGAAGAACTAGAGAGTTCTTGAGGGTGACTCCGCCAACATACTTCACTCATATTGAGGGAGTCCTGGATTAGGGGGTGTCCGGATGACCGGACTATAACCTTTGGCCGGACTCCTGGACTATGAAGATACAAGATTGAAAACTTCTTCCCGTGTCCGGATGGGACTTTCCTTGGCGTGGAAGGCAAGCTTGGCGATACGGATATGTAGATCTCCCATTGTAACCGACTTTGTGTAACCCTAGCCCTCTCTGGTGTCTATATAAACCGGACGGTTTTAGTCTGTAGGACGAACAACAATCATACCATAGGCTAGCTTCTAGGGTTTAGCCTCTCTGATCTCGTGGTAGATCTACTCTTGTACTATCCATATCATCAATATTAATCAAGAAGGAGTAGGGTTTTACCTCCATCGAGAGGGCCCGAACCTGGGTAAAAACATCTTGTCCCTTGTCTCCTGTTACCATCCGCCTAGACGCACAGTTCGGGACCCCCTACCCGAGATCCGCCGGTTTTGACACCGACATTGGTGCTTTTGTTGAGAGTTCCTCTGTGTCGTCATCTTTAGGCCCGATGGCTCCTCCGATCATCAACAACGATGCGGTCCGGGGTGAGACTTTTCTCCCCGGACAGATCTTCGTATTCGGCGGCTTTGCACCGCGGGCCAATTCGCTTGGCCATCTGGAGCAGATCGAAAGCTACGCCCCTGGCCATCAGGTCAGATTTGGAAGTTTGAACTACACGGCTGACATCCGCGGAGACTTGATCTTCGACGGGTTCGAGCCACAGCCAAGCACGCCGCACTGTCACGATGGGCATGATCTAGCTCTGCCGCCGAACAGTGCCTAGGCGGCCGCCCCAGTGTCCGCTCCGACCCTTAGCTCGGAGCCGACTGCCCCAATCGAGGATGGGTGGCTGGACACCGCCTCAGGGGCTGCAATCTCTATGGCGATCGAGCCGAACACCAGCCTTGTCCTTTGCGAAGCTCGTGACTCCAAGGTGCCGGACTCCTCTCCAGACTCCGAACCTTCCGCGCCCCTGCCGATCAAACCCGATTGGGCGCCGATCATGGAGTTCACTGCCGCAAACATCTTTCAGCACTCGCCCTTCAGCGACATTCTGAATTCACTAAAGTCTCTCTCTTTATCAGGAGAACCCTGGCCGGACTATGGTCAGCAAGGTTGGGATGCAGACGACGAAGAAATTCAAAGCCCACCCACCACCCACTTCATAGCCACTATCGATGATTTAACTGACATGCTCGACTTCGACTCCGAAGGCATCGACGGTATGGACGCCGATGTAGGAGACGACCAAGAACCAGCGCCTATAGGGCACTGGAAGGCCACCTCGTCATACGACATATACATGGTGGACACCCCAAAAGAAGGGAATGGCGATGGAACAACGGAGGATGACCCCTCCAAGAAGCAGCCTAAGCGCCGGCGTCAGCGGCGCCGCTCTAAATCCCGCCAAAGCGAAAACGGCGATTCCGGCACAGGAGATAATAACACCCCGGACAATGCCGAAGACAACCCCCTCCAACGGGATTCAGCACAAGAGGATGGAGAAGCCAACCCTCATGAGAGAGCGGCAGAGAGAGAGAGGTAGAGGACGATAATTACATGCCTCCCTCCGAAGACGAGGCAAGCCTCGACGACGATGAATTTGTCATGCCTCAGGATCCCGTCGAACAAGAGCGTTTCAAACGCAGGCTTATGGCCACGGCGAGCAGCCTCAAGAAAAAACAGCAGCAGCTTAGAGCTGACCAAGACTTGCTAGCCGACAAATGGACTGAAGTCCTGGCGGCCGAAGAGTACGAACTTGAACACCCCTCCAAGAGCTACCCAAAGCGCAGGCGGCTACCCTGATTAGAGGAGGAAGCACCTAAACCTACATCACCAGCGCACGACGCGGCCGACCGGCCACCTCGTGGCCGCGACAGAGAGGCCTCTCGGCCATCCACTCAAGTCGCACCCTGGCGTCGCTCAAAAAATACCAAGGCACGAGGAAATGCTCCAGACCTGCGAGACATATTGGAGGAAAAGGCAAGGCAAACAAGATCGATCTACGGATCGCGTGGGCGCCCCATGACACGTGATGATAACCGTCATGCCGGATATGGCAAATACGGCCAGGCCGAACACAGCAGACAAAGCTCATTTGAGCTACGTTGTGATATAGCCCAGTACAGAGGCGCCGCACACCCACTATGCTTCACAGATGAAGTAATGGATCATCAAATCCCCAAGGGTTTTAAACCCGTAAACATCGAATCATACGATGGCACAACAGATCCTGCGGTATGGATCGAGGATTATCTCCTTCATATCCACATGGCCCGTGGCGATGATCTACACGCTATCAAATACCTCCCACTCAAGCTTAAAGGACCAGCTCGGCATTGTCTTAACAGCTTGCCAGCAGAGTCAATTGGTTGCTGGGAGGACCTGGAAGCCGCATTCCTCGACAATTTCTAGGGCACCTATGTGCGACCACCAGACGCCGATGACCTAAGCCACATAATTCAGCAGCCAGAGGAATCGGCCAAACAATTCTGGACACGGTTCCTAACCAAGAAAAATCAAATAGTCGACTGTCCAAACGCAGAGGCCCTCGCAGCCTTCAAACATAACATCCATGACGAATGGCTTGCCCGGCACCTAGGACAGGAAAAGCCGAAATCCATGGCAGCCCTCACAACACTCATGACCCACTTTTGCGTGGGAGAAGGCAATTGGCTAGCTCGTAGTAATAACATGACCAAGATCCCTGGTAATTCGAATACCAAGGACAGCAATGGACGGTCGCGTCGCAACAAGCACAAGCACCGCATTAACAGCGACAATGCTGAGGATACGGCAGTTAATGCCGGATTCAGAGGCTCTAAACCCGGTCAGCGGAAAAAGCCATTCAAAAGAAATACTCCGGGCCCGTCCAGTTTGGACCGAATATTCGATCGCTCGTGCCAGATACACGGCACCCTCAAAAAACCAGCCAATCACACCAACAGGGATTGTTGGGTGTTCAAGCAGGCAGGCAAGTTAAGTGTCGAAAACAGAGACAAGGGGCTGCATAGCGATGACGAGGAGGAGCCCCGGCCGCTGAACAATAGGGGACAGAAGGGCTTTCCCCCACAAGTGCGGACGGTGAACATGATATACGCAACCCACATCCCCAAAAGGGAGCGAAAGCATGCACTCAGGGACGTATATGCGTTGGAGCCAGTCGCCCCAAAGTTCAACCCGTGGTCCTCTTGCCCGATCACTTTTGATCAAAGGTACCACCCCACTAGCATCTGCCACGGCGGGTTCGCCGCATTGGTTCTAGACCCAATCATTGATGGATTCCACCTCACTAGAGTCCTTATGGACGGCGGGAGCAGCCTGAACCTGCTCTATCAGGATACAGTGCGAAAAATGGGCATAGATCCCTCAAGGATTAAACCCACAAAGACGACCTTTAAAGGCGTCATACCAGGTGTAGAGGCCAACTGTACAGGCTCAGTTACACTCGAAGTGGTTTTCGGATCCCCGGATAATTTCCGAAGCGAGGAGTTAATCTTCGACATAGTCCCGTTCCGCAGTGGCTATCACGCACTGCTCGGACAAACCGCATTTGCAAAGTTCAATGCGGTGCCGCACTACCCATACCTCAAGCTCAAGATGCCAGGCCCTCGAGGAGTCATTACGGTCAATGGAAACACCGAACGCTCTCTCCGAACGGAGGAGCATACGGCGGCCTTCGCGGCGGAAGTACAAAGTAGCCTCTCAAGGAAATTCTCCAGTCTGGCTATTAAACGTCCGGACACCGTCAAGCGCGCCCGGAGTAACCTACAACAAGACCGCCTGGCACGTTCCGAGCAAGCGTAGCAGTGCGGCCCCAACCCCAGCCCTCGCGAAATTGCGAAACCAATACTATGCGTACATAATTACGCTCTGGAAATACCATGGGCATAAGAGGAGGGGCACAACCACGGCACGCCCAAAATGCGGCTCAACCGCACTAGGGGCTCCCGATTTTGTCATTTCCTTTTTTCTTACTTTCAGGACACCACTCTCCGGAAGGCCTGTCCGGCAGTACAATCGCCGAACACACGATGCAACAGCCAGGAGGCAGCAAGCTACGTCGAATGTCCAGGTGGTCTCTATAATGAGCTAAATACCTGTCTTACATAAAGTCTCGCAGCTTGCCCCTAGAGGGGGACATGTCAAATAATCCCATCCCTTGCTTATCACACTATTTGTATTGTTCTGCTTTCACAGCAGCCTTTTAATAAACAATACATAGCTCTTGTCTATTATTGCATTCATTTTTTTGTGTACATATGTTCAGTTATGACATTATGCAACCGTACACTTTGGTATGGCCAATACACCAAGGGCTTAAGTACCCCAGAATATGGTGTGAGAAGTCCGAACACTCTCACGAGTGCGGCACCCCGAACTTATAGCATTATATGCATCGGCTCCGAATCATGTCTTGGGTCAATAGTTGGGTTTGCCCGGCTCCCATGTTTTGGTACCTTACGTTTCGTTATATCGGCTAAGGTAGCGCTGGGAGAACTACTGCGATTGTGCCCCGGTTGAGCTGGGTTAAGCACCTCAGTAGAGAAAGCTAAAACTGACCATCATGATAGGGCGAGAGCCGGTCGCTGTTCGAGAGGTTTTGAGTCCCTAAAGACTTATGCCGCTTAGAGCGAGGAGCTGGCTTTGTCCGGCCTAGGCGTGGATAGTGCCCCGAACTCGGTCTTCCGAATACTAGGGGATTCACCAAAATTTAAAATTATAGAATTCTATGGCTAAGTGAGAGTGATAAAGCATTATAGTCTGATTGCCTTGTTCGTTGTGCAGAGCGCCTCCCTCGAAGGACCCAAGAATGGGAAAAAGAGCGCTCAGGTTTATCCCAAACACCCCAGCACTCGTGGCATGGGGGTAGAAGCCGACGACTTGCCATCTCTCAGATTTAATAAAGGGCCGCACAGAAGGTAATATTTTAAATTCAAAAAGCGTTGCTTAGCGCATATGAACAAGTTTTCAGCGCACAGGATAACACGAGCGAGTTTCCTCAAAAATTACATCCTTGGAACACTCATCCGCCACAAGGCAGGCACCCTTCAGGACACCCTCATAATACATCTCGGGCTTGCGATGCTCCTTCCCCTCTGGTGGACCATCTGTCACCAGCTTCTCAGCATCCATCTTGCCCCAGTGTACTTTAACATGGACAAGGGCCCTACGGGCGCCTTCGATGCATACGAAGCGCTTGATGACTTCAAGCGTGGACAGGCATCCGCCAGCCGCCTCACCAACCCAAAGTAGCTCCCAGGCATGACCTCCCCAGGCCATAGCCGGACTATAAGGCCCTTCATGGCATGTTCGGCTACCTTATGGAGCTCGACCAGCTGCTTCAGCTGGTCGCTCAAGGGCACCGGGTGTCCGGCCTCAACATACTGGGACCAGAACACCTTCTCCGTCGAGCTCCCTTCCTCGGCTCGGTAGAATGCGGCAGCGTCGGACACACTGCGGGGCAGATCTGCGAATGCTCCTGGAGAGCTCCGGACTCGGGTAAGTAACAAGTAATTCACTTTCACGTGCTTGCTTTGCATAAAGAATGCCTTACCCACCGCTCTCTTCTTCATTGTCTCAATTTCCTGGAGGGCCTTTTGGGCTTCGGCCTTGGCAGATTTGGCACTCTCAAGGGCCGAGGCAAGCTTGGACTCTTGAGTCTTTGAGTCAAGCTTCAAACTCTTGTGTTTTTTCACAAGAGCGTGGAGCTCTTGCTGCACCTCCGCCACCCGCGCCTCTTGCTTTTCTCGCTCGGTGCACTCCACGGCCGCATTGTCTTCGGCCTTGGAGAGCGCTTCCTTCAGGGTCACCACCTCGGTTGTGGCCCCTATAATACTCACGTTGGTCCTGTCATTATTTGCAACCAGATCTTTTTATATACTTACACAAAGTACTACTTACCTTCCTTGTCCTCGAGCTGCTTCTTGGCAAGGCCGAGCTCGTTCTCGGACTGCTCGAGGCTCTGCTTCAATGCATCGACCTCTGCAGCCAGTGCGGCCGAGGTCAGCAGCGCATCCTGCATTCCCATATTGACATACTTATGTTAGACTCCTGCGTATATCTTTTTAGATCCTCAGTTTGGCTTTTCTTTCCGAACACCAAACTGAGCATCAAGGGCTACTGTCTATGCGGTAATATTTTTACATATCTTAAATACATACCTCAAAGCCTATTAGAAGGCTGGCACAGGCTTCCGTCAGCCCGCTCTTGGTAGACTGAACCTTCTGGATCACCGCACTCATAATAGTGCGGTGCTCCTCATCGATGGAGGTGCCGTTAAGCACCTCCATCAAATTATCCGGTGCCTCCGGTTGGACAGAGGTCACCGGCGTCGTAGGCTTACCCCTCTTGCTAGGGGGCCGCCTGCCGGACTCCAGAACCACTGAAGGTTCCGGTGCGGTGTCTGGCCCAGGGCCGGACTTAGAGCCCTTTGGGGTTTTATCCCCTTTGCGCTTGGAGTCCGAGAGGTCGCCTTGCGGCGCCTCTAGGTCCACCTCCTCTTGGCTTGGCCCCTTTTAGGACTCCACCTCAGCATCGTCCATAGGGCGAGGGGAGGTAGCAGTCGGGAGTGAAAGACTATTCACATCCGATGAATCCAGGGAGCCGCTCGATGAAGCGTCGAGTCGGGCCTTGGGCGGACTGCATGATTATATTCGGCATCAGAAGATATTGTGCAATAAAGGAACGCCATGAGTTATTCTGGTATTCGGATACTTACGATTTTGCCAGGGGCTTGGCCCTGGATGGCCACTCCTCTTCGCCGTCATCGGTGTCGGTGGAGTAGTCCGGAGGAACGGTCCTTCCCTTCTTGGACCCTCCATCCCCCCTAGTTGGGGTGGCCTTCCTTTTCTTTCCTCCCCCCGCTGGAGGGGGAGAGGCCTCTTCTTCCTCCTCATCGTCTTCATGGGGGAGTGCACTTTGGAGTCATCGGACGATGAATCCGACACCACCGAGCGTCGGGAACTCTTTCGAGTTCCCATGGCCTTCTTCTTGGCCTTCTTCTCCGGCACCACATAAGGTGCCGGGACCAGCAGCTTCGCCAAGCGGGCATCTGCTGGGCCTTCGGGCAAAGGAGCCGGACAGTCGATATGTCCGGTCTTCTCCTGCCAGTCCTGTCAAAGGAACGGGAGTGTAGATCCCACATAGAGTCAAACTATGAAAAACAAGTATCCTGTAAAGGGCAAAACGAGCTTACTACACTGGCTTGGCGCTTCGCGCAGAATCCACGATCCTCGGTAATGGGAGGGGGAACCTCGGCGCCCTTGAATAGCACCTTCCAGGCATCCTCGTGCGTTGTGTCAAAGAGCCTGGTCAAAGTTTGGTGCTGGGCCGGGTCGAACTCCCACAAGTTAAAAGCCCGTCGTTGACACGGGAGGATCCGGCGGAAGAGCATGACCTGGACTACATTGACAAGTTTAACCTTCCTGTCCACCAGGTTTTGGATGCAGGTTTGGAGTCCGGTCAGCTCTCCCGAATTACCCCATGACAGGCCCTTCTCTTTCCAGAAGGTGAGCCGTGTGGGGAAGCCAGATTGGAATTCGGGGGCCGCTACCCATTTAGGGTCACGTGGCTCGGTGATGTAGAACCACCCCGATTGCCACCCTTTGATGGTTTCCACGAAGGAGCCCTCGAGCCATATAACGTTGGGCATCTTTCCCACCATGGCGCCTCCGCACTACACTTGCTGGCCGCCCACTACCTTCGGCTTGACATTGAAGGTCTTCAGCCATAAGCCGAAGTGGGGCTTGATGCGGAGGAAGGCCTCACACACGACGATAAACGCCAAGATGTTGAGGATGAAGTTCGGGGCCAGATCGTGGAAATCCAGGCCATAGTAGAACATGATCCCCTGGACAAATGGGTGGAGTGGGAAGCCTAGTCTGCGGAGGAAATGGGGGAGGAACACCACCCTCTCATGGGGCCTGGGGTGGGGACGAGCTGCCCCTCGTCGCGAAGTCGGTGCGCAATGTCGTTGGACAAGTATCCAGCTTTCCACAACTTTTTTATGTGCCCCTCCGTGACAGAGGAGGCCATCCACCTGCCTCCCGCTCCGGACATGGCTGGAGAAGGTTGAGGTGGGAAGTGCGGACTTGGGCGCTGGAGCTCGAGTGTGCAGAAATGGATAAGCGAAGGAGGAAGAAGGCGTAGATGGAAAAGGTGAATCATTATCCCCTTATATGGGCGGACGAAATTATGTGCCCCCACCAGCCTGGTAAAACTCGCTTATCTCCCAAGCGCCGTGATTAATGGCATGGTTGGGTTACCCACGCCCGTATTGATGAGAATCCCGGAATAAGGGGACATGATCTCTGCTTCGACAAGACGTGCCAAGGAAACCACCTCGCTAAATGCGCTAAGGTGGGACAGTAAAACGATTCGAATAAAGGCTTGGTCGTGGTGTGATGTCATGCTACGGAATATGTCAGCAGATTAGATTTGCGCAAATATAATTCTCTCTACGGTGGTATGTGGAACTTATTTTGCAGAGCCGGACACTATCCTTGTGTTCAAAATCTTCTATGAAGTATTCGGAGGAGGAACCCGCCTTGCAATGCCGAAGACAATCTGCGCGCCGGACTCACCGTCATTGAAGCCTGGTTCAGGGGCTACTGAGGGAGTCCTGGATTAGGGGGTGTCCGGATGACCGGACTATAACCTTTGGCCGGACTCCTGGACTATGAAGATACAAGATTGAAGACTTCGTCCCGTGTCCGGATGAGACTTTCCTTGGCGTTGAAGGCAAGCTTGGCGATACGGATATGTAGATCTCCTCCCATTGTAACCGACTCTGTGTAACCCTATCCCTCTCCGGTGTCTATATAAACCGGAGGGTTTTAGTCCGTAGGACGAACAACAATCATACCAATGGCTAGCTTCTAGGGTTTAGCCTCTCTGATCTCGTGGTAGATCTACTCTTGTACTACCCATATCATCAATATTAATCAAGCAGGAGTAGGGTTTTACCTCCATCGAGAGGGCCCGAACCTGGGTAAAAACATCATGTCCCTTGTCTCCTGTTACCATCCGCCTAGACGCACAGTTCGGGACCCCCTACCCAAGATCCGCCAGTTTTGACACCGACACATATCATCTTGGCAAGGACAAGTGCAAACAGCTTCCACATCTTGCACTAGTTCAAGGAGTCACAAACCCTCTTGTTGGTAAGATAAGGGACAAGGTAACCTAATGCTTTCATGGACATCATCTTGTGTGAACATAACTCTATGTCTATGGATATCCTTGTTTGTTCCTTGTGGGACTAACCCGTGTAGGTATTGAAAGTACAACTCACTCCAATGGATTGCTCCAAATGATCTACATCAACATTGATCATCCACATCTTCAACATCTACATGAAGTCATCATCGACAAAGCCCAAGGTTAGTTCATCCCTCTTAGGGGGGATATCACATCTAGGGGGAGCTTTACTCTAAGAATTGAGCTAAAGCAACTCTAATGGTGTGAACACAACAATGCTTTATGTAAAAGTGGTAACCCCACTTGTGCTTAAACAATGAGTATGACCTATGATCAAATGTTCTCATTTGACTCCTAAGTCGATATACTCATATATACAGATGACCTAGTCATCGCCAATTGCTTGATAGATGCTAGAGTGTTTGTGCATGATTTGCCACATATTTCATTTGCCATTCTATTGTGTGAGCATGTTGATTGCATATTTTCCCATTCGAGGACATCCACTTGTTGTTTTGCTTGTTTGGTTCTTTCTCTTTTGCCAAGTGGATGGACAAGAATGCAACCTCCTCTAGCTATCTATGCTTTCCTCGTCTCAAACTCTATTCATGCTTCATCAAAAAGTTTGATCAAGTTAGATTCGAACCACTCTGTGTGAGGAGCACTCGGAGTCCCCGATTCGTCATAGACTTAAACTTCCAAAACCTCTCTATGCACTTCGGTCTGACCGATTCATCCACTTTGGTCACACCGAGTTCATTGAGTTGATCTAGGTCTTCAATCTCGGTGCAATCGATTTGAACTTTTCGGTCACACCGAGTTGTAGTAACCGCTTGCGATTCTGCATCTTGGTGCCACCGAGTTGCTCCACTCGGTCACACCTACAGGGTCAGGATATATATATACCGACGGGTGAGATTTCAGAAATTTCTTCAAAACCCTTCATCCCGCGCGTGTCCTGCTCTGCCGCCTCGGGTCTCTGGATCATCTTCTCATTGCCAGCGACCTCCCGCCGCTGGTTTCCATCGTTGTCAACGGGATTCTGCTCCGCCGTTGCTGTCGTGGCGGAACTTACCGCCGAACTAGGGTATATGTTTGATCCTTTGTGCTAATTCCTTACTCCGATTCCTAGCACATTCCTTTGCCATGATCGTTACCACGTATAAAATCAATCTATCCAGAGAAATCATCCCTCGGACTAGGTTTGATTCAAAAATTTAGGGTTAGGTCTCCGCCAAACTCATATCGGACCGACCGAGTTGTAGAAATCGGTGTCATCGATTTGGCTTAGGCCATTGCACTTGCACTTTTCGGTCTGACCGAAAGTTGCAAATCGGTGCGATCGTGTTCAACTCTCTGTGAAACCCTAGCAATCTCGGAGTCACCGAACTGTGACTCAGTCTGACCGAGTTCACTAGTTTAGACTCGAAAAGTTGCTTCGGTATCACCGAGTTTAAAAAATTGGTAGCTCCGAAATGCTTTCTGTGGTGAACTAAAACTAAGTTTTTGACTCATCTGTTTTACAAAAACTCTACACTTTGCGATGCTCATCCACTCTATCTCATCTATATCTATTCACAGGGTCTGCTGTCAGTTTGCTTGCCAGAATGTCTGACCAGAGTGATAGCCAGAACAAATTAGAAGAGCAAGTGCACATGAGTGAGGGCACTAGTCCCTCAAGCAGCTATGATGAGGGCAGCAGGAGCACTCCAAGCAATTTGCCCAAGGCAGCCACCAGATCAAGGAAGAAGAGAACCTCAGACTCTGCGGATGAGGACTATGTGGCTGTTGAGGATGAGGCCACCTCAAAGAAGAAAGTGCTGAAGAAGGAATATGGTACTGCTGCTGCAACAAAGCCTGGTATGCACAAGAAGGCACCTGCCAAGAGAATGCCAACATCCAAGCCAAGGAAATCTGCCATAGAAGAAACTATGGAGTTCACTCTTGAACCTAAGGAGACTGGTGAAGGCAAGAAAAGGAAGGAGAGGGTCAGGAAGACAATTGCCGGAGTTATTGGCAAGCCCTCCATGATGAGAGATCCAGCTGAGGATGATGAAGAAGAGGAAGAGGATGCTGCACCAGCACCCAAGTCACAAAGGCTGATGGGGGATGCTATCAAGTCTGGGGCTACTTCTTCAAAGCCCAAGACTGCCCCCAAAGCTGCTACTCAATCCACCAAGTCTGCACCCAAGAGAAGCACAAGGAACATTCCAGCTACAGAAAAGAACAAGGCCCCAGTGCCTGAGATGGATGAAGAAGAAGATGTTGAAGCCCAAGTGCTCAGAAAGCTTAAATCAAAGATTCCAGATCACAATGACAGCCATACAGTGGCAAAGGATATGAACATCGGGAAGGATGCAGGTCTGAGACTTTGGAGGCAAAGTGATCCATATGCTGTGAGAAGGAGGACTGTTGTGGACTACAGGTTCCACACCAAAGAGCAACAAGATTTCTATGAACCTATTCTGCTTGACAAGAAGCCTATTGTCTGTGATATAAGATGGGTTGATTGGGTATTCATTGATGAAAATAAAGATCACTTACCAGGGGTACATGAAAGTTTCAAATCATGTGGTGTTGACAAGTTTGTGGGTCAGAAATTGACCAAATGGAATGATGAACTCATCATGCAATTCTACTCCACTGCTCATTTTTATCCAGATGGTAGGATTGTATGGATGTCAGAGGGTACAAGGTACCAGTCAACTATTGATGAGTGGGCCAAGTTGATAAATGCCCCTGAAGAGCACAAAGATGACTTGGATGTATATGCCAAGAAGAAGAAAGACCACAACTCTATGGACAACATGTACAAAGAGATCCCAGACAAAGCATTGGAAACACATAAGCTTGGATTTGTACATTACTTGTTGTCTGGTCTAGCTACAATCAACACAATCTTGAGGCATACATTGTTGCCCAAATTTGGAGATCACAAGATGATCAGAGGTCATTCAATCAACTTGCTGCAGATATTTGATGTGCCACAGAAATTCAAGGTCATGAGCCTGATTGTTGAAACAATCAAGACGACAGCTGCTGATCAGAAGAGATCTTGTGGGTATGCTCCACATATTCAGGTGGTCATCAACTCCAAGATGGGCACGGGCACTTATCTTTTGGACAAGGAGAATCTACCTTTGAGACCAGATCGTGAGGACAACACTGTTGTGATGAATGAAGATGATCCCACATTTGTGCAAGCACAAGAGAAGAGAGAGAAGGCAAGGGCTGAGAAGGCTGCAAAGATGCCAAGTGTTGAAGAGGCATCTCAGGTGTTCTTAAACTCAAAACAAGATCAAATTGCATACATGATCCAATCAACTTTGAGGGTTGAGAAGGGCTTGGCCACCCTGACTCAGAATCATGAGAGCTTGGAGAGGATCATTGAACAAAAATTCTATGATCTTGATCTGAAAGTGACTAAGATGCAGACAGTTGTTGAGCAGCTCTAGGAGGAAGCAGAGGAGAATAAAGGGAAGGCTACCACTGATGCTTTTCAGAGAGTGCCCAGAGGTCAAAGGTCTGCTGCACTGCCTGTGGCTGACACCAGAGCAACTACTTCAGCACCAGCAGCAACAGATTTAGTGCCACCTCCATTTACCACTCCACCAGCTCCAACAACTTCAACTGATGCCTTCGTCCTTGGAGTCCCTCTACACCACCTCCCGAAGATCAAGCCTAGAGAGACGCATAGCACTATGCATTTTCAAACTTTTTGGTAACTTGTTACCAAACGGGGAGAAATGTATACATCATAGGCTTCGAGAGGGAGAGTGTTTTTGCTTCTTTGTCTCTCTAGCTTTTTGGTTGATACTTTTGTGTGCTTGCTTGATACATTATGTTTTTGTGTGTGAGATACTTGTATGATCATGTGTTTGATCATATTCTACATTAATGCTTGCTTGGATGATATTATCTTTTATATCTCATATATGAGCATACTCTTTGCTTGGTGATGAGTGCATGTTTTAATTCCTATCATTTTGAGCGCTCCACCAAGATGTATGTGACATGGAAGAGTAACCCATGATCCTAATCGATTGTGCATTTGCATTCAAACGCAAATTTTAAATAATGCACAAATTTAAGGGGAGCTCTTGCTTATCACATACTTCTCAAAGCGACGATGTATTTTAATCTTCTTATCATTTGTCGAAGCTTTGATCTATATGTTGTCATCAATTACCAAAAAGGGGGGATTGAAAGTGCAACTATCCCTGGGTGGTTTTGGTGATTACTAACAACATATATCTCATTGAACTAATGTTACTTCAAGATGATTATTTCAGGAAGTTCAATGATTGGCATGGCATGGACTAGGAATGTGGACCCCTCAAAATGCTAAGGATACATATTGGCTCAAGCTCAAGACTCTACATTTTCATTTTAGTGATCCAAGATCACATTGAGTCCATAGGAAAAGCCAATACTATTAAAAGGGGATGAGGTGTTGCTTAATGGCTTGCTTGCTCAAAATGCTTAGTGATATGTGTTGGGGAACGTAGTAATTTCAAAAAAAATCCTACGTACACGCAAGATCATGATGATGGCATAGCAACGAGAGGGGAGAGTGTTGTCCACGTACCCTCGTAGACCGTAAGAGGAAGCGTTATGACAACGCGCTTGATGTAGCCGTATGTCTTCATGATCCGACCGATCCAAGCACCGAACGTACGGCACCTCCGAGTTCAGCACACGTTTAGCTCGATGACGATCCCCGGGCTCCGATCCAGCAAAGCTTCGGGGATGAGTTCCGTCAGCACGACGGCGTGGTGACGATGATGATGTTCTACCGGTGCAGGGCTTCGCCTAAACTCCGCGACAATATGACCGAGGTGGAATATGGTGGAGGGGGGCACCGCACACGGCTAAGGAACGATCCGTAGATCAACTTGTGTTGTCGTGCCTTGAGGTGCCCCCCTGCCCCCGTATATAAAGGAGCAAGGGGAGGGCCGGCCAAGGAGGAGGAGTCGCGCCCAAGGGGGGAGTCCTACTCCCGCCGGGAGTAGGACTCCTCCTTTCCTAGTAGGAGTAGGAGAGAAGGAAGGGGAAGAGAGAAGGGAAGGAAGGAGGGGGTGCGGCCCCTCCCCCTAGTCCAATTCGGACTAGGCCTTGGGGGGGCGTGCGGCCTGCCCTAGGCAGCCCCTCTCTCTTTCCCGTATGGCCCAATAAGGCCCAATACTTCTCCCCGGCGAATTCCCGTAACTCTCCGGTACTCCGATAAATACCCGAATCACTCGGAACCTTTCCGAACTCCGAATATAGTCGTCCTATATATCAATCTTTACGTCTCGACCATTTCGAGACTCCTCGTCATGTCCCCGATCTCATCCGGGACTCTGAACTCCTTCGGTACATCAAAACTCATAAACTCATAATATAACTGTCATCGAAACCTTAAGCGTGCGGACCCTACGGGTTTGAGAACTATGTAGACATGACCTAGAACTTATTCTTGGTCAATAAACAATAGCGGAACCTGGATGCCCATATTGGTTCCTACATATTCTATGAAGATCTTTATCGGTCAAACCGCATAACAACATACGTTGTTCCCTTTGTCATCGGTATGTTACTTGCCCGAGATTTGATCGTCGGTATCCAATACCTAGTTCAATATCGTTACCAGCAAGTCTCTTTACTCGTTCTGTAACACATCATCTTATAACTAACTCATTAGTTATAATGCTTGCAAGGCTTAGGTGATGAGTATTACCGAGAGGGCCCAAAGATACCTCTCCGACAATCGGAGTGACAAAACCTAATCTCGATTTATGCCAACCCAACATGTACCTTCGGAAACACCTGTAGAGCACCTTTATAATCACCCAGTTACGTTGTGACGTTTGGTAGCACACAAAGTGTTCTTCTGGTAAATGGGAGTTGCACAATCTCATAGTTGCAGGAACTTTGTATAAGTCATGAAGAAAGCAATAGCAATATACTAAACGATCAAGTGCTAAGCTAACGGAATGGGTCAAGTCAATCACATCATTCTCCTAATGATGTGATCCCATTAATCAAATGACAACTCTTTTGTCCATGGCTAGGAAACATAACCATCTTTGATAAACGAGCTAGTCAAGTAGAGGCATACTAGTGACACTATGTTTGTCTATGTATTCACACATGTATTATGTTTCCGGTTAATACAATTCTAGCATGAATAATAAACATTTATCATGATATAAGGAAATAAATAATAACTTTATTATTGCCTCTAGGGCATATTTCCTTCAGTCTCCCACTTGCAGTAGAGTCAATAATCTAGTTCACATCATCATGTGATTTAACACCAATATTCACATCTGTATGTGATTAATACCCATAGTTCACATCGTCATGTGATCAACACCCAAAAAGTTTACTAGAGTCAATAATCTAGTTCACATCGCTATGTGATTAACACCCAAAGAGTACTAAGGTATGATCATGTTTTGCTCGTGAGAGAAGTTTAGTCAACGGGTCTGTCATATTACAGAGTCGTATGTATTTTGCAAATATTCTATGTCTACAATGCTTTGCACGGAGCTACTCTAGCTAATTGCTCCCACTTTCAATATGTATCCAGATTGAGACTTAGAGTCATCTGGATTGGTGTAAAAGCTTGCATCGTTGTAACTTTTACGACGGGCTCTTTTATCACCTCCATAATCGAGAAACATCTCCTTAGTCCTCACTAAGGATATTCTTGACCCATGTCCAGTGATCTACTTATTAGATCAAAATTGTATTCCTTTGCCAAACACAGAGCAAGGTATACAATAGGTCTGGTTCACAGCATAGCATACTTTATAGAACCTATGACTGAGGCATAGGGAATGACTTTTCATTCTCTTTCTATTTTCTGCAATGGTCGGGTCTTGAGTCTTACTCAACTTCACACCTTGTAACACAGGCAAGAACTCCTTCTTTGACTGTTCCATTTTGAACTATTTCAAAAATTTATCAAGGTATGTACTCATTGAAAAATCTTATCAAGCGTCTTGATCTATCTATATAGATCTTGATGCTCAATGTGTAAGCAGCTTCACCGAGGTCTTGCTAAAAAACTCTTATTCAAGTATCCTTTCATGCTATCCAGAATTTCCATATCATTTCCAATTAACAATATGTCATCCACATATAATATTAGAAATGCTACAGAGCTCCCACTCACTTTCTTGTAAATACAGGCTTCTTCAAAAGTCTGTATAAAACCATATGCTTTGATCAACTCATCAAAGCGTATATTCCAACTCCGAGATGCTTGCACCAGTCCATTGATGGATTGCTGGAGCTTGCACACTTTATTAGCATCTTTAGGATTGACAAAAACTTTCTGGTTGCATCATATACAAGTCTTCTTTAATAAATCCATTAAGGAATGCAGTTTTGACATCCATTTGCCAGATTTCATAAAATGTGGCAATTGCTAACATGATTCAGACAGACTTAAGATTAGATACAAGTGAGAAAATCTCATCGTATTCAACAACTTGAACTTGTTGAAAACATTTCGCCACAAGTCGAGCTTAGCAGATAGTAACACTACTATCAATGTCCGTCTTCCTCTTGAAGATCCATTTATTTAACATGGCTTGCTGATCATCGAGCAAGTCAATCAAAGTCCATACTTTGTTCTCATACATGGATCATATCTCAGATTTTATGGTCTCAAGCCATTTCGTGGAATCTGGGCTCATCATCGCTTCCTCATAGTTCGTAGGTTCATCATGGTCCAGTAACATGACTTCAGAACAGGATTACCGTACCACTCTGGTGCGGATCTTACTCTGGAAGACCTATGAGGTTCTGTAGTAACTTAATCTGAAGTTTCATGATCATCATCATTAACTTCCTCACTAATTGGTGTAGTAGTCACAGGAATAGATTTCTGTGATGAACTACTTTCCAATAAGGGAGCAGGTATAGTTACCTCATCAAGTTCTACTTTCCTCCCACTCACTTCTTTCGAGAGAAACTCCTTCTCTAGAAAGGATCCATCTTAGCAATGAATAACTTGCCTTCGGATCTGTGATAGAAGGTGTACCCAATAGTTTCCTTTGGGTATTCTATGAAGACGCACTTCTCCGATTTGGGTTCGAGCTTATCAGGTTGAAAAAACTTTTCATATAAGCATCGCAACTCCAAACTTTAAGAAACGACAACTTTGGTTTCTTGCCAAACCATAGTTAATAAGGCGCCGTCTCAACGGATTTTGATGGTGCCCAATTTAAAGTGAATGCAGCTGTCTCTAATGCATAACGGTAAATCGGTAAGAGACATCATAGATCGCACCATATCCAATAAAGTGCGGTTACGACGTTCGGACACACCATAACGTTGTGGTGTTCCAGGTGGCATGAGCTGTGAAACTATTCCACATTGTTTGAATTGAAGACCAAACTCGTAACTCAAATATTCGTCTCCGCGATCAGATCGCAGAAACTTTATTTTCTTGTTATGATGATTTTTCCACTTCACTCTGAAATTCTTTGAACCTTTCAACTATTTCAGACTTATGTTTCATCAAGTAGATATACCCATATCTGCTCAAATCATCTTGTGAAGGTCAAAAAATAATGATACTTGCCGCGAGCATCAACACTCATTGGATCGCATACATCGGTATGTATTATTTCCAATAAGTCAGTAGCTTGTTCCATTGTTCCGGAGAACGGAGTTTTAGTCATCTTGCCCAAAAGGCACGGTTCGCAGGCATCAAATGATTCATAACCAAGTGATTCCAAAAATCCATCTTTATGGAGTTTCTTCATGCGCTTTACACTGATATGACCCAAACGGCAGTGCCACAAATAAGTTGCACTATCATTATTAACTTTGCATCTTTTGGCATCAATATTATGAATATGTGTATCACTATGATCGAGATCCAACAAACTATTTTCATTGGGTGTATGACCATCAAAGGTTTTATTCATTTAAACAGAACAACAATTATTCTCTGATTTTAAATGAATAACCGTATTGCAATAAACATGATCAAATCATATTCATGCTCAACGCAAACGCCAAATAACATTTATTTAGGTTTAACACTAATCCCGAAAATATAGGGAGTGTGCGATGATGATCATATCAATCTTGGAACTACTTCCAACATTCATCGTCACCTCATCCTCAACTAGTTTCTGTTTATTCTGCAACTCCCGTTTCGAGTTACTACTCTTAGCAACTGAACTAGTATCAAATACCAAGGTGTTGCTATAAACACTAGTAAAGTACACATCAATAGCATGTATATCAAATATACCTACGTTCACTTTGCCATCCTTCTTATCCGCCAAATACTTGGGGTAGTTCCACTTCCAGTGACCAGTCCCTTTGCAGTAGAATCACTTAGTCTAAGGCTTAGGTCCAGACTTGGGCTTCTTCACTTGAGTAGCAACTTGCTTGCTGTTCTTCTTGAAGTTCCCCTTCTTCCCTTTGCCCTTTTACTTGAAACTAGTGATCTTGTCCATCATCAACACTTTGATGTTTTTCTTTGATTCCTACCTTCGTTGATTTTTGCATTGCGAAGAGCTTGGGAATTGTTTTCGTCATCCCTTGCATACTATAGTTCATCACGAAGTTCTAGTAACTTAATGATGGTGACTAGAGAATTCTGTCAATCACTATCTTATCTGGAAGATTAACTCCCACTTGATTCAAGCGATTGAAGTACCCAGACAATCTGAGCACATGCTCACTAGTTGAGCGATTCTCCTCCATCTTTTAGCCATAGAACTTGTTGGAGACTTCATATCTCTCAACTCGGGTATTTGCTTGAAATATTAACTTCAACTCCTGGAACATCTCATATGCTCCATGACGTTCAAAACGTCTTTGAAGTCCCGATTCTAAGCCGTTAAGCATGGTGCACTAAACTATCAAGTAGTCATCATATTGAGCTAGCCAAACGCTCATAACGTCTGCATATGCTCCTGCAATAGGTTTGTCACCTAGCGGTGCATCAAGGACATAATTCTTCTGCGCAGCAATGAGGATAAACCTCAGATCATGGATCCAATCCGCATCATTGCTACTAACATTTTTCAACACAATTTTCTCTAGGAACATATCAAAATAAACATATGAAAGCAACAACGCAAGCTATTGATCTACAACATAATTTGCAAAATACTACCAGGACTAAGTTCATGATAAATTTAAGTTCAATTAATCATATTACTTAAGAACTCCCACTTAGAAAGACATCCCTCTAATCCTCTAAGTGATCACGTGATCCAAATCAACTAAACCATAACCGATCATCACATGAAATGGAGTAGCTTTCAATGGTGAACATCATTATGTTGATCATATCTACTATATGATTCACGCTCAACCTTTCGGTCTCCGTGTTCCGAGGCCATATCTGCATATGCTAGGCTCATCAAGTTTAACCTGAGTATTCTGCATGTGCAAAACTGGCTTGCACCCGTTGTAGATGGACGTAGAGCTTATCACACCCGATCATCACGTGGTGTCTGGGCACGACGAACTTTGGCAACGGTGCATACTCAGGGAGAACACTTCTTGATAATTTTAGTGAGAGATCATCTTAAAATGCTACCGTCAATCAAAGCAAGATAAGATGCATAAAGGATAAACATCACATGCAATCAATATAAGTGATATGATATGGCAATCATCATCTTGTTCTTGTGATCTCCATCTCCGAAGCACCGTCATGATCACCATCGTCACCGGCGCGACACCTTGATCTCCATCGTAGCATCGTTGTTGTTACGCCATCTATTGCTTCTACGACTATCGCTACCGCTTAGTGATAAAGTAAAGCAATTACAGGGCGTTTGCATTTCATACAATAAAGCGATAACCATATGGCTCCTGCCAGTTGCCGATAACTTCGGTTACAAAACATGATCATCTCATACAATAAAATATAGCATCACGTCTTGACCATATCACATCACAACATGCCCTGCAAAAACAAGTTAGACGTCCTCTACTTTGTTGTTGCAAGTTTTACGTGGCTGCTACGGGCTTAGCAAGAACCATTCTTACCTACGCATCAAAAACCACAATGATAGTTTGTCAAGTTGGTGCTGTTTTAACCTTCGCAAGGACCGGGCGTAGCCACTCTCGATTCAGCTAAAGTGAGAGATACAGACACCCGCCGGTCACCTTTAAGAAACGAGTGCTCGTAGCGGTGAAACCAGTCTCGCGTAAGCGTACGCGTAATGTCGGTCCGGGCCGCTTCATCTCACAATACCGCCGAACCAAAGTATGACATGCTGGTAAGCAGTATGACTTATATCGCCCACAACTCACTTGTGTTCTACTCGTGCATATGACATCTACGCATAAAACCAGGCTCGGATGCCACTGTTGGGGAACGTAGTAATTTCAAAAAAATTCCTACATACACGCAAGATCATGGTGATGGCATAGCAATGAGAGGGGAGAGTGTTTTCCATGTACCCTCGTAGACCGTAAGTGGAAGCGTTATGACAACGCGGTTGATGTAGTCGTACGTCTTCATGATCCGACCGATCCAAGCACCGAACGTACGACACCTCCGAGTTCAGCACACGTTCAGCTCGATGACGATCCCCGGGCTCCGATCCAGCAAAGCTTCGGGGATGAGTTCCCTCAGCACAACGGCGTGGTGACGATGATGATGTTCTACCGGCGCAGGGCTTCGCCTAAACTCCGCGACGATATGACCGAGGTGGAATATGGTGGAGGGGGGCACCGCACATGGCTAAGGAACGATCCGTAGATCAACTTGTGTTGTCGTGCCTTGAGGTGCCCCCTGCCCCCGTATATAAAGGAGCAAGGGGAGGGCCGGCCAAGGAGGAGGAGGCGTGCCCAAGGGGGGAGTCCTACTCCCGCCGGGAGTAGGACTCCTCCTTTCCTAGTAGGAGTAGGAGAGAAGGAAGGGGAAGAGAGAAGGGAAGGAAGGAGGGGGTGCGGCCCCTCCCCCTAGTCCAATTCGGACTAGGCCTTGGGGGGCGCGCGGCCTGCCCTAGGCAGCCCCTCTCTCTTTCCCGTATGGCCCAATAAGGCCCAATACTTCTCCCCGGCGAATTCCCGTAACTCTCTGGTACTCCGATAAATACCCGAATCACTCGAAACCTTTCCGAACTCTGAATATAGTCGTCCAATACATCGATATTTACGTCTCGACCATTTCGAGACTCCTCGTCATGTCCCCGATCTCATCCGGGACTCTGAACTCCTTCGGTACATCAAAACTCATAATATAACTGTCATCGAAACCTTAAGCGTGCGGACCCTACGGGTTCGAGAACTATGTAGACATGACCTAGAACTTATTCTTGGTCAATAACCAATAGCGGAACCTGGATGCCCATATTGGTTCCTACATATTCTACGAAGATCTTTATCGGTCAAACCGCATAACAACATACGTTGTTCCCTTTGTCATCGGTATGTTACTTGCCCGAGATTTGATCGTCGGTATCCAATACCTAGTTCAATCTCGTTACCGGCAAGTCTCTTTACTCGTTCTGTAACACATCATCTTATAACTAACTCATTAGTTATAATGCTTACAAGGCTTAGGTGATGAGTATTACCGAGAGGGCCCAGAGATACCTCTCCGACAATCGGAGTGACAAAACCTAATCTCGATTTATGCCAACCCAACATGTACCTTCGGAAACACCTGTGGAGCACCTTTATAATCACCCAGTTATGTTGTGACGTTTGGTAGCACACAAAGTGTTCTTCTGGTAAACGGGAGTTGCACAATCTCATAGTTGCAGGAACTTTGTATAAGTCATGAAGAAAGCAATAGCAATATACTAAATGATAGTGCTAAGCTAACGGAATGGGTCAAGTCAATCACATCATTCTCCTAATGATGTGATCCCATTAATCAAATGACAACTCTTTTGTCCATGGCTAGGAAACATAACCATCTTTGATAAACGAGCTAGTCAAGTAGAGGCATACTAGTGACACTATGTTTGTCTATGTATTCACACATGTATTATGTTTCTGGTTAATACAATTCTAGCATGAATAATAAACATTTATCATGATATAAGGAAATAAATAATAACTTTATTATTGCCTCTAGGGCATATTTCCTTCAATATGTTCCAAAAGCCCTCAACCACTTTCTCATATCCACATATGTCCCAAACCAAAAGTCAAACTCGGCCCCACCGATTTGTTCTATCCGACGCCACCGAGTTCATTTGGCATAGCCACTGCCAGAAACCCTAGCCAGTTAGGTCTCACCAATAGGGATCTCGATCTCACCAAGATGGGATTGCAAACTCTCTGTTTCCCTTCATAACATTTCGGTCCAACCGAGATGAGCACTCAGTCCCACCGAGTTCGCAATGCAAACTCTCTGTTTCCTTTTCGTAACATTTCGGTCTCACCGAAATGAGCGAATTGGTCTCATCGAGTTTGCATGACCAACTCTCTGTTTGCCTATTACAGAAATCGGTCCCACCGAGTTTATGTGATTGTTCTCACTGAGATTACGTTATGCCCTAACCCTAATGAAATTGGTCCCATTGAGTTGATCATGTCAGTCCCACCAAAAAGCCTAACGTTCATATTTTGAACTAAAATCGGTCCGACCGAGTTTCATGATTCGGTCCCATCAAGTTTGGTATATTGTGTGTAATGGTTAGATTTTGTGTGGAGGCTATATATACCCCTCCACCCACTCTTCATTTGTGGAGAGTGCCATCAGAACATGCCTACACTTCCATCATACATTTTCTGAGAGAGAACCACCTACTCATGTGTTGACACCAAGATATTCCATTCCAACCACAAGAATATTGATCTCTAGCCTTCCCCAAGTTGCTTTCCACTCAAATCATCTTTCCACCAAATCCAAATCTGTGAGAGAGAGTTGAGTGTTGGGGAGACTATCATTTGAAGCACAAGAGCAAGGAGTTCATCATCAACACACAATCTATTACCTTTTGTAGAGTGGTGTCTCTAAATTGGTTAGGTGTCACTTGGGAGCCTCCGTCAAGATTGTGGAGTTGAACCAAGGAGTTTGTACGGGTAAGGAGATCGCCTGCTTCGTGAAGATCTACCCTAGTGAGGTAAGTCCTTCGTGGGCGATGGCCGTGGTGGGATAGACAAGGTTGCTTCTTCGTGGACCCTTCGTGGGTGGAGCCCTCCATGGACTCGCGCATCCATTACCCTTCGTGGGTTGAAGTCTCCATCAACATGGATGTACGATAGCACCACCTATCGGAACCACGCCAAAAATCTACGTGCCTACATTGTGTTTGCTCCCTCTAACTCCTCCCTTTACCTTCATATGCAATGTTTTACATTCTGCTACTATACTCTTAAAATTGCATGTGTAGGTTGATTGCTTGCCTTGTTCTAAGTTGCTAAAATATGCCAAGACTTAAAATTGAGAAAAGGCTAGATTTTTATTTGGTCAAGTAGTCTAATCACTCCCCTCTAGACATACTTTCGATCCTACATGGAGAAATCATTATTTTGCGCGTAATAAGGAGGCACTTCCTTGCGTGCGGCCGTGAACCTAGCTATCAGCCTCTCCACGTATTGTCCTCTTTCGATGGATGTCGTTCGTTGACCATGTTGACCACGCCGTGCCGAGAGCACCAGGGCAGTGGACGACGAAGAGGCCTAGGAAGGGAACGACTCGGAGCCGGGGAAGATTCAGCAGTGGTTGCCCACGCGGTGGGGAGTACGAGGGTTTACTGGTTCGACTACCATCACCAGAAAATAGCAGGTGGTGTGGATGAGTAGAGTAATGGCCTGGCCAGCGATGGAGTAGGAATAGCATTTCTCTATGCTCTCTGGTTCATCATGGGTGGGCAACAGACATTGCATAGAAAGACTTGTAATATCTTCAATCTGCTTGCTCTTCTGCACTTCTTTAATATGATCCTCTTCTCTTCTTCTTTAATAAGTAAAGTATGTTCCTTGTTGGGAAGAGTAGTGGAGACATTTGCGGTCGACGGGTCAGGTTGAGTTGTTCTTACTTAATATATTTTGAATTCGTCAGGTCAGGTTGAGTTCTTCTTCTTTACTATATGTTGAAGTTGTCATCTGTGATGTATCATTACTTCTGGAGCTCTTATATTTGAAGTAGTAGGCCACATTATATTAATGCACACACCAAATTACAGCACGCATGGCATCTCTGAGAAGAATTGCAGACATAGCACATGGGGGTTTACACGGAGGCGGTATTGGATTAGAATCACTTCTGCATTACAAAGATAATCTCACTTATTTTTATGTTTTCATGCATGTCAGGTATTGAATATGATCAAAATGAATATGAGAATGGGCGCACAAGAGGAATATTGTGGAACAATCCACTGGCTAACAAACTCGGCATGGTGGAGGATGGCCTATCTTACTCACCCATCAAGGTGCTTGCTCTAACTTGGCAAGGTTGTATTGGTCGTACATATCTTGCATATGACCTCTTGCATTACTTCTACTTTGTTGCACCACCATCTACTTAGTTTAAGCATCATATATGAGTATATGCCATACCTATCCATTTTGTGTACCTATTCCATGTGTCATCATACTATGTTTTTCCAGTCAAATGTTGTTCTTTCGTAATAGATGTCCAAAAGGAAGAGGGTGAGTGCAGATCCTCAAGGAGTACAAACTAAGTATTTGGAAAAGGCAGTGATACCTGTTAAATCAGATAGATTAGCAGCCACAGAAAACACGGGCCCAATTGTACCACACTTTACCCCTACTCCACTGGCCAAAGCCCTATTAGAAGTGCATAGAGCTCAGCGTGAGGTACTGTCTATGATATCAATTCAAAATTTGAACTCCTATATTTTTGCATGTGCCTTACCTTATCTCATGTATGAAAACTAATTTCAGATGAATCTCCTTTCTCAAAGGATCATAGGATCTCACAACAATATTGGGCATTGCATTGCTCTTGTCAATACCTCTTGCCCTTTGTCAGCATACGTACACTCATTGCTATTTGGTTATGTAGCATCACTGTAAATGTTCGCTTCCTTATCCTCCCTTTGCTCGTAATTATAAGACCTATATCTCTAACATAAATGTAGAATTAACACAATGGTTATGAAGTTCTGGATTGCTCATGTAAGTATCGTTGTCATTTACTCCCTCTGTATCGAATTAATTGTTGCTCAATTGGATGTATTTTGAACTTAATAGTGCTAGATACATCCATTTGAGCGTAAAGTAATAACAAAAGGTGGTAGTATTGTTGTACTTGCATAGAGAGATAGTTGATTGTCTAGCATTACTCTGCATCTTATCTGCCCTGCCCTCCACTTTCTCCAAATTATCAGATCTGCATTTACTCTTACCAAAATGTTGAATAAAGCCAATGCCACTGCACACGTTGATGTCTGCATTCCCCTTGTCAGTACCTTTTGCCTTGTAACACTGTACTTAATTAATAGCTATTTGATTATGTATCATCACTCTGCACATGAGCTTCATTGTCCTCTATTTCTTCCAATATTATTTGATCTATATTTACTTTTTACAAAATGTAGAATAAAGGCAACGCTTATAAAGAAGTTTCTTTGGGGAATTTCTTGAATTATCCTTCCATCGACATGGAGAAGGGCTTTGTCCAGCCCGTGTTAACATGTAATGTAACTTCATCCTTCTCAAACCCTCAAGCTTTGTTCTAGTATAGATTTGCATAGGCATCATTTCCTCCACTGCTGTTTATTTTGGTGTTTACATCTGATTGGATGTTTGCAACAACTGCCAGTTTTAAATTGTAGTTGTAAAAACATGTTCCTTATGCAGAGCAGATCCATTTATTTTCTTATTTGCCAATATAAAATGGGACGGAATTGTCAGCACCCTGACTATCTTTGCTTATATATTTGTGAAACCTGTTATGCGTCTCCTTGTTTCTCTTTCAGAGTCATATCTCCTATGCCAGGCAGAACTTTAGGGAAGATAGTGAGACAAACCATCTTGAAGAGAGCAAGATGACCCCAAGGTCATGTCTTGATGAAGACAGTGAGTTGAAGCTACTCACCAGCAGCTGTGAGACAACCTCTGTGCAGTTGCTACCTCAAATAGTTTAACTTCTTCAGTCTCAACTTAAAGCGGAAAGGCTTGGTTCAGCTCAG
Organism: Triticum timopheevii; assembly: GCA_963921465.1. Classification (NCBI taxonomy): domain Eukaryota; kingdom Viridiplantae; phylum Streptophyta; class Magnoliopsida; order Poales; family Poaceae; genus Triticum; species Triticum timopheevii. Next base: position 414,636,137 of record OY997270.1, on the reverse strand, counting down.
CTTCGACTTGATGTCAATGATGCAAAGAAGACCTCGGAGGACAGCCATGCGTGCTTTCTTGATACGCAGCTAGGATTAGAGCATCTATCATTGAGACACCTGAGGTCTCATCAGCTTGTTCTGCTGCTTGTGGTGCACCTCCAGGGCAGGCCTAACGCCTTCTAGAGTGCTGTCAGTTTTCTATATTCTTTTGTCAGCGCGTTTATATGCACTAGTGGTGAGCTTTGATGTCCACTGTATGTAATCACGGTCTCGGCCCGCTTTATTATCACCGGTGGTGAACTCTGATGCCAGTGGATGTAATATGCCATAATTTCTTTATTGTGTAGTCTAGGTTTATTCTTAGTCGGTATGCTGTAATTTAGGCTGGAAGATTCAATGGATCTCAATGTTGTTGGTCTTCAGGCCAGCCCGTAACTCTCTATATATGGGCTAAAACATGGGCCTATAATCATCTTGGGCCATTAGCAGGTCTAAACGTATAGTAGTTTTCCGCCTTTAACAGGACGAGTAAAGTTCAGGCCAGCTGGCCATAGAATATCATGGGCTTTTAACAGGCTAAACACTAGATTGGGCTAGCGTTGAGCTAAAAAAATTCACGGGCCAACACAGGACGAAATTGTCGTTGGCCTAGTTTGGCTCAAATAGAAAATGAGCCGTTAACATGCCAAAAATGTATCTTGGGCCCTGTTTGGCCCAATAAAATTATGGGCTTTAAGCAGGCCAATTTCAACGTGGGCCATAGGCTCAACTGTGTCACGGGCCATTAACAGATGGGCTGTAAGAAAGCCGGATTCAACGCGGGCTGTAATTTGGCCCAACTGTTACACGGGCCATTAACAGGACGATAGGCACGTTGGGCTGAAATTTATCCACGAAGACTACGGGTCGTTAAATGGCCTAAAGTGAAACTGGGACGACAACGGCCAGATGCACAAGGGCCACTAACAGGCCAAAACAATTATCGGGCCAAACTAGTAAACGGGCATTTAACAGGCTGAAATACAAACCCGGCTTAGAATGGGCCCAAAAGAACAGTGGCCTGTCAATGGGCCTGATCTGATGTGTGCCGTAATTTAGCCCAAAACATGACAGGCTGTGAACGGGCCAGATCTGATATGGGCCGTAATTTGACCCAAAGCATGGCAGGCTGTTAACGGGTCGGCCCACTAGTGTTTGAAAAAATATGGTGGGCCTTCAGCTGGGCTGGCCATTTTACCATAAATGGGCCACTGTTGGGTCATGCCATGTGTCGACGTATCATAGGCTCCTCATGTCCATTGTAGGGATGACATGTGTCCCAACGGTGAGTTGACACGTGTCCCAACGGTGAGCTGACACGTGGATCCTCTGGCGAATGAGAATTTTACACGTGGAAAATCCCCATTGGTCTGGGTTATTAACCGGTTATCGGATCCAAAACCAGACCTGATAGCATAATGGCGACCCATTTCGGTGGATGCCATGTGTCAGTTACCCTTGACGAAAGCACATCCATGACGCACCATTTATCGTCATGGAAGTGGACACTTCCGTGATGATAATTTTGGTATTGTCATGGAACACTTCTACGACAACACAGGTATGACTATCTTGATTCTGTTATAAAATCATCATGGATGTACATGCATGACAGAAAACATGACCTACTATGACAAACACGTTTCATCACGGAAGTGGTTTTTTTGTAGTGGTGGGCGTGAGGTGGAGCGCCAACGGCGGCAGTGAGCGCACATGCCCAGCTTGAATGCTCAGCTCCTCCAGATGATCTAGGGCCAGGCATTGGAACCACACGTGAAACTTGGGTTCGACCTTGAAGTTGGAACGGAACTTGCCGATGGCAAGGCATCTAACTGGCTCAGGGTGCATGGCGAGGATGTGGGACAACACGTCCAAGTGTTTGCGATCCACGCGGTTGAGCTTGCCGTCGTCAATGAGGTCCAACTAGTGGAATGCCAGACGGGGCGCCACCGCCGAGAGAGGACTATGGTCTGCATGCCAGATTTGATGGGGGGGATAAGATGGTTACCAACATCTCCTCGGGGAGACTACTGATGAAGTCCAGGCTTGTCGGAGGCTCTTGCTGGCTCGACCCAGGCCCGCTTGTTGGCCAGCTCATCCGCCATCGCAGTAGGCGCTGATGTTTGGCGGTGGTGCTTATATATAAGAACAGAGTAGTAGAAGGAGCATTATAAACTATTCTATGTACCTTCCTGAGGTGGTCGAAGCTTGTGTGACAAGCCAGAGGAGAAGGCAGGTAAATCAGGAGTCGTCCATCATCCATCCGGCGGTTCATAGTGCTTCAAAGAATATGAGTAGGCAGTGTCACAGAGGCCGCACATCGTGAATCCTGTGGCAAAGAATCAGCATCGTTGACTAACTATACCTATCCAAAGATTAACATGTTTTGTTTACATTCGTTCGAAGGCTTTTTTTACCTCATTGATACGACCACGGTGTGGCATTCGATACAATAAGAACATAATATAAGTTGAACTAAAACTTGATGAAAATAATTATACATTAAAATTTACCTAGTTTGCGTTGGTTACACATGCCATATTTGAACATGTAAGTGCATCTAGTGCCCCTTAGTGATTTTGGTGTATTGAAGACTTATAGGTTAAGGGACTAATATGTTTGTGAGTGTACACAGGCTCTATAAGTCAATGAGGAGTTTGATATTTACAGTGAAAGTCGACCCCTAAAAATGAAGGTCTTCGGCTGAAGACTTTGGTTCTCCTGAAGACTTTGAAAGTGAAGAAATTGGTGTGACCTTGAAGACTTTGATATTCATGCGAGGAATCTAAAGCGTGAAGACTTTTTTTCGTAGTTTCTTTTTCTCTTTCTTGAGTCATAGGAAACACCGTACTGTTAAAGGGGGTCGAGGTAATACAAAGAAACTGATTTCCATGTGATGCTCATCTCAAAATCCTACACCTACCCCATCCTTCGAGTGAAGCCATTGGAAATCTCATATCAGTTCAGTCAATTTCTTCAGTGACTGAGACGAAGATCTTCTGGTCTCTGAGGAATTTGTTCTGACTGAGGAGTTAGGAATTCGCCAGTGCGAATTGCCAACACAGTGAGGAACATGATAGCCCTGAGGAATTCGAACCTCAAATCCGACCATCGTTGTGCCACGCGCCAGCTGTCCAAAATATCCTACCACCTAATGGTCATATCAGACAAGGGCATTTATGTCTTATCATGTCGGGCTGCTCCCTAGGCTATAAATAGCCGCCCCCTACAACCACTAGCTGGTTGGCTGCTCCTAGAGAAACTGACACTTGTCATTTGAGAGCATCCCATCCTCCGAGGACTTTGAGCGAAAATCATCAAGCGAGGAAAACCCAAATCCCAAACCCAAACCTACAAACCCAAAGTGATTGAGCCTCACTGAAGAGATTGTTCCTATGTGGAATCGACGCTTGTTACCTTTGAGGATTGTGTATCCTCCAGATGGTTAGGCATCATGGTCTGAGCATCCAAGAGGAATTGTGGATTGCCGAGTGACCAAGTCTGTGAAGGTTTGGAAGTCACCTGTGAAGACTTACCACTATTGTTGGGTGAGGTCTGTGTGATCTTAGCTCAAGGAGAATACGGTGAGGACTATGTGTCCGGGACTGTGTGTCCTCGAGTTTAAATACTCAGCCGCTCCAAGCAGACGTACAACTGTCACAGCAGTTGGAACTGGTCTACCAAATCATTGTCTTCACCAAGCCAACTGGTTCTATTTCCTCAACCCTTTCATTTCCTCAGTCATGTCTTGATGAACCTGATCATTACTATTTGAAGACTTTGACTGAAGACTTTCTCTAATTCCTAAATCCTATTTCTTCAGTCTGTTTTGTCTTCATCCTTCTTATCCTGTGTTTACGCTTTCTGTACTCTGTATTTGTCTTTCATTTCATCATGTTGACTATGTTGTTACTCTGTTATGCTTATACCTGAGTACTTATTCCGCTACACGTAGTTCTTCACTTAGGAATTTCCTCACCCTAAAATTCCTCACCGAAGAATTCATAAAAATTGCCTATTCACCCTCCCCCCCCCCCCCCTCTAGTCGATGTAACGCACTTTCAGAACACCACGGTTCAAAACACAAAATATATAATCCAATTATAGTATAACTAGAAGGACGGCGCAACAAAAGAAGCAGAGCCTTTGAAGTCACCGGTCAACCTAATTGTCGTCGACTGATAGCATGATGACTGCATCGTTGACGGAGGCAGACCCAAGCCCTCTGCGTCCTCGGTTGTGGGAGGCAAGGTCTTCGACGGCCGCAGCATCCCAAGGGCTAAGTGCTCCAGCGGATGCTCCACCGTCGCCTCCTACAACATCCCGTCTTGGGATGCAGTATGCGGCGGTGGAGCCGGAGCCAATGGCCGCGGCTTCTCCTGGTCATCATGGAAGGAATGGAAGCAAAGAAAGCAGCGACCTCCCAGTGCATCTCTGGCAGCCGACGCTACTTCTCCGCGTATGCCACCCTTGCCTCCTCGTCCGTACGGAGGGACTCGAAGGAGTAGTCCATGGCAAGCTACATGTCAGCGAAATCCGGATCCGCGCGGTACAGGGCTAGGTGGTCGGAGATGGCGAGTTGCGCCTCAATATGCACCTCCGCCGCGAGATGCTTCTGCATCGCCACCTTGCCTACCATGTCGATTTCCCACGGTGGCGGAGGTGGCGTCCGCATCGGGGATGGCGATGAAGAACCTCCGGAATCTAAGGTACGAGAGGGATCCGGCGAGGCAGCCATCGAGAGGATGATGAGGGTGCCGGCCGGTGGGAGAAGAAATGGGGGCGGCGGCCCGTTTGTTCGACGGGAGTGGATAAGCACAATCACTGTTGGATGGAGGGTTATAGTACTGCCATCCTTGATTCTTTTCTTTTTACCAATTCATTTAGATATATGTAAAAGCATCCACGCAATGTACCATACGTAGTTAGACAGTTCACATGGATCGCGTAAGAGTACATAGGATGCCAAGATATGACGTGAGAACCGGCAACACTACTTTGCATTTGAAATAAAACACCCCGACGACACCATCACACTTAACATGGTCATGTTCACCGATGAAGGTACATGCACAATTAGAAATATATTATTCTGCATCACGAACCTTGAAGATTCACCTAGAAATGACTCAAAAAGTGCCATAGAAGATGTACTAACGGCATTTAGTAATCCAATGCACAATGTGCCATGGATTACTTGGACTAAAAAGGATGGAGTACGCTTCGATTTATGTTGTCACAAGATGTTCACGCCGCATTCATAGAGGAGGGATATCGCGTAAGAGTACGCAGGATGCCAAGATAAGACGTGAGAACCGACAACACTACTTTGCATTTGAAATAGAACACCCCCATGACACACCATCACACTTGACATGATCATGTTCATTGATGAAGTTACATGCACAATTACAAATATATTATCGTGCATCACGATTCTCTAAGGTTCACTTCCACATCTCAGATTCATGCTTGTACATCGCACACGTCACATGGTACATTATATATATATATATATATATATATATATATATATATATATATATATATATAATTGCCTAGACCAGTAGGTGTGTTTTAAGCATTTTGTGATGAACAATGGGTACAAAATGCATAGAAATGACGCAAAAGTGTCGTAGGGGAGGTACATAAACGACATAATCCAATGCGCAATGTGACATGCATCATGTTGACTAAAAGGGGACATACTACAATTGGATTATGTTGTCCCAAGATGTTCACAACGCGTTGAAGACAACGGATATCGCATGAGAGTCCGCATGTAGGATGCTAAGATATGACTTGAGAACCGACGACACTACTTTGCATTTGAAATAAAAAAAAACCTCCATCACACTTGACATGATCATGTTCATTGATGAAGTTACATGCACAATTACAAATATATTATGCATCACAATCCTCTAAGATTCGCCTTCGACATCTCATATTCAAGCTTGTACGTCACACACCTCATAAACACGTTGAAATACAAGGGCTATCGCATAAGAGCATGTAGTATGCCAATATCTTACGTGACAAAAGACAACATGACTTTGGATTTGAAATTAAACGCCCATGACACCATCACACTTCACATGATCATGCTCATTGCTAAAGTTACATGCATAATTACAAATATGTTGTGCATCACGATCCTCTAGCATGGTACAAGTTATAACACACTTAGGTGCGATCGTTCCCTCCCACTGACTCGCCCCCAAAATAGCGTTCCCTCCAACTATCCTTTTCTTGGAAATAATTTATTCCCTCCAAAATATCTTTCCTTCCAACTAGCCTCCCTCCAAAAATTTCCTTCCCTCCAGAATGTTTGAAAGCCCCGCTCGATTAATCCCCACCTCCTCCGTAAATACAGCCTATCCTTCATTATAAGTGTGACCACATCTCATTCCAACAAATAAAGCGCCTCCTCGTCCCTTTCTTCTAACCTAGCCCCCCTCCCCCTCCATCCGCCCGCGCCATCGACTCTAGTTGCGATGTAACTAATCTTTCGGTCCAATCACGGCGCATGACATGACCAATGGCATTACGATGGACCCCGTTCACTCTGAAGGTAAAAGTACTCCAATAGCTCACCTTAGATGACGAGGTCACCTCCCCCCGATCCCACATCAAATTTGCACATCCGTCTAGATGTACACATCTAGTTCCTTGTTGAGTCAGAGATGCAATCTAAGATTGTGTAACTTGTACTAGTACTAAGTTTTAGGGTTTGTATCCATGTTAAGATTGTGGGTCATTCTATCTAGGGTTCTAGTATGTATACGATTTTCTAGTATGGGTATGATGTTGTAATGAAATGCAAGGTCATAAGATCTAATCTATCAGCTAATTACTCCTTTTACTTTATTGATGAGCTTCCCATTTGTCCAAACTTTTTTCCATGGAAATTGTTTCTCCAAACGTGGATCCTATCTTGTTCCGATTCAATGATTATGCCCTTTCGTATTGCTTTTCCTCTAGAGTAAATTGTGTTGAGCAACTAAATACATGTTTAATTGTCTTAATTGTTGTCAGCAGCTGATAAAAGCTCACCAACGAGATTGGAGATTATTCAAGCAGTCCCCAACCAGGATAATGGGTCACAAACTGAAGAAGTGATGAACTGCGAGGACGATGACAATGAACCAACGGTTGAGCAGTTGGCCTATGCTGCAAATATGATTAGATGTCTAGAAGAAAGCGGGAAGGAAAACCCTACAACTCTGGTATCAATATGTTGACATTGTTTGACATTCAAAAAGATACTACTAAATGTAGATTATAATCTTATATGTTCAATTGCATCTTAGCAGGCATTTTTATATAACATTAAGGATGGAGAGATGACTTTCAAGTGAAGCTCGGGCGTGTCCAAGAGAAAGCGGGATGAACCGGTTAGTCAGCGTACTTTTTACCCTATAAACACTTATTTCAAAAGGATATATAATATATTGTCTTTGTTTCCTTTACCACTGCATATTACGCAAATGCATTAATATTTTGGAATTGTGCAATAGCTAAATATTAAACCAGATCAATAACCTTGATATATGATTTCTATAGGGAAAGTTGGATTGCACATATGCTGAGCTGAATGCATGTCTAGGAGGCTAGCATGAAGAAGTTGGACCTACGGAGATGCAACAAAGACAACCTAAAACAGTCAAAAATGCTTTGGTAGAGGAACATGAGCCTATTGCTGTGAAGGAGGCCCTAGTAGATCAACATGAAGAGACTAAAGTTGTCAAGGGTTCCGTAGCTTATCACCATGAAGAGGCTGAACCTGCCAAGAAGGCCCGAGCAGAGTTTCATGAGGAGGCAGGAACTAGCACGAAGGCCGTGGCCGAGCAGCATAAAGAGCCAGAAGCTGGAGGCCCTGCCAGAGCAACCGGGGGACCTTGAGGTTGTCAAGAAGGCCCTAGCAAAGCAGCAGGAAGAACTTGAAGCTATCAAGACAGCCCTTGCGGAGCAGCGGCAAGAACTTGAATTTGTCAAAAAGGCCCTACCAGTGCACAAGGATGAACTTGAAGGTATCGAACTAGCCCTGATGTGCTACAATGAAGAAGTTGTAATGCCCTATTAGACTAAGTAAAGTTGTCATCAAGGCAATTCGACAGCAGCAGGTTGCAGTTGAAACTGACAAGTGTCATATTTTGTTGTGCGATATTTTGTCCGATGGTGCTCAATTGTGTTGCCAATTGTGTGATGCTTTATCCCATAGAGAAAATAATGAAATTTGTTCCATTTTGGTAGCAAATTTAAATATAAAACAAATAGTTGGAGTCTACAAACTGTGATAGATATGGATACCATCACTAGAGTATGGACCCACATGTAAGAAGCCACGTCTCCCACCTCCGGTCCAACATGTAAGCAGCCACGTCAACAATTTATGGGCCCATAAGTCAGCGGTGTTGACCTGTCAAAACTGACGCCTGACTTATTACTGGCGGGCACCGTCGGTGTTAAAACCTTGGCAGGGCCAATCTCCAAGATGCCATGTCAGGAGATTATGGGCCCGTATGTCAAAAACATTGAATGGTCAAACATGGTTGTTCGGTGGTTAGTGTCAGATGTATCGTCACTACAAACTATGATGAGGGACAGTTGTCAGTATACGGCGACAGTTCTAGTGACATGTTTTGCCCGTTGCAAAAGACAGGTTCAGTGACGTTTTTGGGTTCGTCACCTGAGATACGATCTTACGAGACGAAAAAAGTAGTACAATCAAGATTTTGTTTTCCATGACGGCGCTTCGGTGGCGGTGGGAGAGACGGTCGAAAAACGTGACGGGGGTATTTTCATCGACGAAAAATGGTTATACGTGACACAAGTGAAACGCCGCAAAATAGAGCAAATTTTGTAGTGCAAAGGGTTGTTTGCGCACATCCCAATGTCTGGTTCCTAGACACCGACAGTAATACATTAGCCAGTGTGGATTCACTTTGTACTACTTTGACATCACCACCATGTTTACCATGATTCAGCCCATGTCGTTTGTACTCTCAATGTGTGAGTAGTTTCCCTAGTTCTCGGGGATATGGAGAAATCCTAGTATGTTTATGATCCTTTGATAATAAGAATTGAGATCCTCTTTATATTTTTATGTTAGTGATCTTTTTGATGTTGGGTGAAGTCGACCATTCAACATTTGCCCATTTTGGACGAAAGAGTTTGTTCTCCCACTCATCATGCAGGACTAGGAACCCCACATTTGGAGAAATTTGCTCGGGCTCTTAGGTTGATATAGCCATTTCTTGAATGGAAAGATCCTACAAACATGCGGGTCAGAATGGGAAAATCGTGCAGTGAGGTGGATATGAACCAATTCTAGGCGTCCACCTCAATTATCATCGGAAATGGGGGCGCCTTTTTGGGACTTGTTGTGGATGCAAAGGAAGAAGCCAAAGAATGCCTCCCCCTCCTCTATGTTGCTTCCAAGAGGAAAATTTGGACGGTGAGGGAAGTGCTACTCGACAACACATGGGTTTACAAATTTTACACTTCCATTGGGCTCACCATGGAGCACATCGTCGAGTCTGTGGACCTTTGGGCTCACCTTGATCACATCCGACTTCGCGATGATGCTGAAAGCGATATTACTGGGAAACTCGCAATGAAAGGTGAATACTCGGCAAAGTTAATATACACAACTCAATTTATGGGCGCTACACTCACCACTTTGAACAAGACTGTTTGGAAGGCATGGGCCCCTCTAAAGGTCAAGTTCTTTGCTTGGCTAGCGCTTCAAAATAGGTCATGAACGACCAATCACTTGGAGAAAAGGGATGGGAAAACTTTGGCCTATGCACCCTTTGCAAGAGAATACGAGTATGCCCACATCTATTTTTCAAATGTTTGATATGTCCACAAAGCTTTGGAGACTAATCAAGGAGTGGCTTGGTCTAGGAAGCTTGAATATGGATCCAAATACTGGTAGACTACCATGTCGGGCGCAAAGACCGTTAACTAGAAGGCGATAGCCTCCCTTACTAGGATTGCTAACTGGGTCCTTCGGAACGAGGGAAAAGTCGGGATCTTTAGGAAGTGGTCGACACAAGGACTACATCCTTAACTAATTCAGGACAAAACTAAACTTCGAGTCACTGTCATAGCTAGGCATTTGAGTACCAACATGCCATGAGAGTAATCGCCTTTTGTATTTTCTATTTCTTGACATGCTCTCTGTCGAGCCTGAGCTTTGTATTCTCCTTCCTAATTAATGAATGAGGCAGTTTGTTCCCTCCTTGAAAAAAGAAACCTAAAATATAGAATAGGTACAACTATCAAGTGTAGTAGCATGGATGACTAGAAATTTCTCAGAAAAATAGGTAAACATGAAGAACAGCGCAACAACCCCATATCTGTAATGAGGAATGGGACATTGAATTTGCGAACAACATTCTGAATGCCCTTTGCTCCTTGCTTCTGAAGATGGACCCGAGAAACCCAAGTCCTTCCGGTTTGAGAACCACCAGACCAAGATGTCGGGATTCCAAAAGACGGTCATTGATTCTTGGAGTGAAAACTATAGCCAGCTTGAACCTTACCAAAGGATTTTCCACAAGCTAAAAATTACTAGCCGAAGATTAGGTTCCTGGAGCAAAACAGTTTTCACTAAAGCTAAGGTGCAGCTCCATATCTCTCTTCAGATTATTATCCACCTTGATATGGCCCAGGAACAAAGAAAGATCTCCCAACAAGAACATGACCTTCAAAAATGACTAAAAATAAAGATCATCGCGTGGTCTGTACTCGAGAAATCTAGGAGGAGACAAAATTCGAGAATTACCAAGCCAAAGGAGAGCGATGCTAATACCCACTACTTCCACCTTCGCGCTAACCACCGAAGGAGGAAGAACTTTATCCACCGTCTCAAGCATAACAGTGGCTGGACTACAGAGCACAACCTGAAGGAGAAGGTGATCCACCATCACTTTGAAAACATTGCTAAGAAGGGCCCTTCACGTAGCACTAACATCAATTGGGATATCATTCCCACTCCTAGTTATGACCTTTAGGATTTGGACGTGCCTATCACGGAGGAGGAGGTGAAGGCTGCGGTTTTTGCTATGAGTAATGACAAAGCTCCGGGGCCGGACGACTTCACTGGTTCTTTCTTTAAAGCATGTTGTAACACAATCAAGGGAGACCTTATGTCAGCCATAAACTGATTCTTCGATCTACATTCTGCTCATTACCACTGGCTTAATTCAGCTGATGTGACCCTCATTCCAAAGAAAGAGGGCGCTGAAGATATTTCCGACTTTCGCCCTATCAGCCTGATTTATGTCATCACGAAGATTATTGCCAAAGTAATGTCCAACCGGTTAGCCCCTCACATGAATGACATTGTTTCCCAGGCCCAAAGTGCTTTCATCAAGCAGAGATATATTCTACGTGCGCAATCTGGCAAGGCGCTTTCACCGCAAAAAAATAGCGCTTCTCTTTAAGTGGATATCAAGAAAGCATTTGATTCGGTCCGCTGGGACTATCTTCTTGACCTCCTTCGTCACCTGGGATTTCCTCCGCACTTCAGAGGATGGATATCGACTCTCTTGTCGTCGGCCTCTTCACGTGTCTTGCTCAACGGGATCCCTGGCATTCCAATCAAGCTAGGAAGGGGCTTGAGGCAAGGCGATCCTCTTTCCCACCTCCTCTTCGTGTTGGCCATCGACCCTCTTCATCACATTCTCAAGAAAGCCACTGCCCAAGGAAAGTTTCACCCGCTTGGTGGTGATGCAATGCCAATCAGAGCATCACTTTATGAGGATGACGCGACAGTTTTCCTTGCGCTTGTCAAAGATGAGGTCAAGTTCTTTGCGGATACTCTTGCAAGCTTTGGGGAGGTCTCGGGGCTGACCACGAACTGCTCTAAAAGCCTTGTTGTCCCCATCCAATGTGATGCTTTGGATCTTGATGATATCCTCCAGCCAACCATACCTCCTTCCGAATGAAATATCTTGGACTGTCGTTGTCGACCAAGAGACTAAAAAGAATCCATTTTCAGCTCCTTGAGGATAAGATTGCTACCCAACTTACGCCTTGGATGAGTAAGCACGTGGTGTCGCCAGGAAGGTTCGTATTGGTCAAGTCGGTCATCACAGCAATTGCCATATATTACTTGAAGACGCTAAACCTACCTACTAAGGTCATGAAGAAGATTGACTCCATTCAGCGTGCATACCTTTGGGCGGGTTGTGACAAGGTCGCGAGTGGGAAATGCAAGATCAACTTGGAGCATGTGTGCAAATCCAAAGTACATGGTAGACTGTGCATTCTCAATTTGAAAAAATTTGCTGCTGCCCTTCACCTCCGTTGGTTGTGGGCAGCCTTGGGTCAACCTTGGGAACCCTTGTGGGGTTAGAGACAATGATATTTTTGTCGCTGCCACCAAGGTTATCATTGGAAATGGTCTCCAAGCCTCATTTTGGAACTCTTCCTGGCCGGATGGCATGAGACCTAAAGATGTCGCGCCAAAAATCTTTGACCTTTCTACAAGAAAAAACTGCTCCGTGAAGAAGGCCTTGCATAATGGAAATCTCAATGTGGGACATATGTCCGAGTTCGTCAACCTTTGGGGGAAACTCTCGCTCGTCAACCTCAACCCTGTGGAGCTTGACTCAATTACATGGAAGCTCACCAATGATGGCTAATACTCGGCGGCGGCGGCTTACAGTGCTCAATTTCCTGGACTTGTGGACACGGACACGCCTCTGTTGGTGTGGAAGAATTGGGCTTCGCCCAGATGCATTTTTTTTGCTTGGTTGGTCATCAACAATAGAGTTTGGACGGTTGGCCGGCTTCAGCGAAGAGGATGGCCAAATTGCAATGTTTGCCCCCCTTTGCAAGTTGGCTTCGTTTGAAGAATGTACATCCGGCGGACTGGAGTGGATTGCCTTCCGCCAGGGAGTGGTGGCGTGTCAATGCTTCTGGGATGTCTCGGCCCCGAAGGGCGATGGTTTCTCTTATGCTATTGATTTCTTGGGAAATATGGAAAGCAAGAAATGCACGTGTGTTTCATAACAACGCAGTTCCGGTGGGTGTTCTTGTTGCTCAAATTAAAGAGGAAGCTTTTCTGTGGTGCCTAACTGGGCGAAATGTTTGTGCAATATTATGCCACGAGAGTGAGGCTTGTAATTTGTCCCTGGCCTAGACCCTAAAAACCTTCTTCTTATTCAATGTAAATGGCAAGCCTTTTGCCTTGTTTCGAAAAAAAAAATCTCTATACTACTTAAAAAAGGTAAGGTTCTCATTTCACCTCTCCTTCGTCCAACCTTCCTTATATACGTTTCACTATTTCCTTCTTCTCTTTGATATTTTTCTCCCAGCTTTGATTTTTCTTCCGTCCATTCTCCCTAAAATAGGATCAATTGTGTCATGCTTTATTAACTTATCAAATTAAAAACATATTTTGTCTGGTAAATCATTAAAATCTTATCATAAGTGTTTAACAATAAAGTAACAGGTAATCATGTCGGTTGCATACAAGAACTTGCTACGATTTTAACGCATCAATATAATAATGGACGTACAGTAACGGGCTAATCTACTAGAATGTTATACCCCAGTTGCAACGCACAGACAATTGTCTATAGACTAAAAGATAACTAAAATGGCAATTTTCATCGTGCGTCGGTGCGCCATAAGAAGCTATTACATTTCCGGCTGGTTCTTCTTTCTCACAGCTGGAACTGCCGCCTACGGTAAGACGTGCGACCCATGTCACTGGAGGTTCGGAACAAAAATTGCTAGGAATGCTCACGCCAAAATAATCATGTGCAACTACTTTACCTAGGCAAATTAAGCAATGCATCCAAGCTTGTGGTTCAAATCTCTTTACACATCCTCACCACTTCAGTTATTTCCGGTACTCCACAATCCAAGTCATGGAACTTTCCAAAAAGATTAAACTAAAACAAGGGAGATAGAAACAACTGATGTCAACCATGTCATAAAATTGAATTTTAGATTCAAAACTCGTATCCTGAAGAAAAAGGACCAACCTAGATGTGAATGGTAGCATATCCAATTTGGGCCAATAATTTGGCCTGTCAATAATATCAACGATGGCCTTATCATTTTCGTTTTCCGACCTACATATGAGGTTTGGATTTGAAATTTTGCGATACGGTAGATTCATTTAGTACAAGTGTTAACATAAAAAATTAGTGCAGGTGTGATTTTTTTTTCATAACTAATGTAACCATTTAGACAGCAGATATTATTCCCTGCGCAGCCCCCGAGCGCCTTGCCCTCTTCATGGGCTGACCCATTCCGTGTTTCTTTCCCCACTAGTTTTCAGAGGGTTCTAGAACCTTCCCTATAGCCTTTTTTACTTTATTTTGAATTTTTTTATTTTATAATATTCATTTTATTTTCATTGGCATTGTTTATTTTATTTTATTTTCTGTTCCTTTTCCTTTTCATCCAAAATTGTTAAACAAAATCACAATCAAATTTCCAATTGACGAACTTTCTTGGAAATCGTGAAAAATGTTCAACTTGGTGAATATTTCATAAAGTTGTGAAGATTTTTTGAATTCAATAACGATATTAAAAATTCATGAACATTTTATTCAAACTTGCTAACATTTTTATTGAGAGTTGAGCATATCTTCTCAAATGTATGAACAGTTTTGAAATTCATGAATATTTTTTGAATTTGTGAACATGTTTTGGTGTTCATGATCATCTTGTTCAAAGTTGTAACCATTTTTTAAAATTGGTGAGCATTTTTTAAACTCACAAACAGGTTTTAGAACTTCATGAACATTTTTTATTATTCATGATTTTTTATTTTCCTGACCATTATTTTTCTTATGAACATTTTAAAAAAAATTGCGGGGTACTTTTACAATTTATGAATATTTTTTGAACTAGTGAATATTTTTTGAATTCACGAACATTGTTTCAATTCGTGAACATTTTTTGAAATTCAAGAATGTCTTTTGAACTTGAGAACATTGTTTTGAACTCATGAATATATTTTTTGAATTTGAGTGCATTTTCAAATTCTTGAATATTGTTTGAAAATCATTTTTTGTTCGAAATCGTGAACATTTTTCTAATGAAGCATAAATTAACCATAAAAAATGAAAGGAAAAAAACAAGGGCGCCCGCCCTGCACCTGGGCTGGCCCAAAGCGTTGGCGGGATACATGTAGGGGACTAGTGGTGAGCGATAGGAGACTATCCAGTGACCTGCACGCAAGCTAGGAGGTCCCGATGGGCTAGGTCGAATAAAAAATACTAAGAGTGCATGAGGTTATGCACCTATGAAGAAGCACGTGCATGAGCTAAAAGTTGTTGTAAGATGGATCGAGTTAGGAGCCACCACAACGATTTCTCCCTAGCGGTCTGATCTAGTTGGTAGTAGTGTACACGGTATAACTTTTATACATCCCATTGTGATGGTTAGATCATCATTTTTGGGAAGCTGCTCCCGAGTTATACCTGGGCAACCCGTGGTTAATCGGGCCATCGAGCCGGCAAGTAGTCCTTCAATTCAGATCCTGTTAATTTTTGTGCTTTGAAGTTTGGATACAGAAACATAAATGGTGTTACATACTTTAGAAACATACTTTTGCAGTTTGTATTAGATTTTCTTTAACGAAAAGTCAAAGAATAAGCAGTACAAATTGCCATCAATTTTGATCACTAAATACACATTGTAGTTGACAAATGCGAGTTCTTCTAATAATAATTCAATCACACATGATGTTTGATCAAATAATCCATCTATATGTTTCTAAGTGATGAAACCACTCCATCAAATATGGATGAGGCGCGAAAACACGCGTCATCATGATCTAGTTAACTGAATAACTGTCGAAGTATAAACTTTGCTTGTAAATTTGCCCTTCATTTAGAAAGAAAGAAGGATATTAACTGAAGCACAACCATAACCATAAAAATTTATCCTGAGTAGCACCCGATGAAATAATCATGTGTCATATATCCGATGGTACAACCATAAAAAGTGGAATGGGTTGGTTTTTCTCTTGTGTTTGGTTGGAGAATTGTCATGGTAAGTGGAATATATCTCTTTCCATTTAGATAAGCTAAATTCTAATTTTCAGCAACATTTTATTCTCCTCTACGTCTCTACTAGAATATATACAAGGTGTGGGGGTTAGGATTTGTACCACTGTGTCCCTGTTGCTAGCCGTTGTAACCGCTCGCCAGATGTCCCGCTAGTAGCTCGCTGCTTGTTCGCCGCCATGTTGCTAGTCGACCACCCCGCTGCATGCTAGTCCACACCATCAGAGAGGGAGAGACGAGGGCGCCAGGGAGAGGCGGCTCGTAAAGGCAGAGAGGCGGGAGTGGTCGGCATCGAAGCAGATCGAGACAGGAAGAGAGTCGAGTGGGTGGCGGCGGTGGAACTAAAAAAGGGTTTGGATGGAGTGAGTCGGGGAGACGTGAGAGACGAGAGAGCGTACCGCATGATTCCTCCAAATTGGAGCTTTGTGTGCTCCGCATATTGATGCAATATTCTAATTGGGAGAACGAGTGGGTTTCAGTTCCCTGACCAACAAAACATGAGAATGATGCCCAGGTGCGAAACATACCCATTACATTCCATCCTGTGATCCAAACCGAACACATCCTTAGAACATCTCTAATCGGACCCCTCAAATTGCCATCATATCTTCGCGCGAACATCCCGGAGGGGAGAGAGAGAAGACAAAACAACATTCAACCAGACCCGCAATTCGTCCTCATGTTTTTCTAGTGCCCTCGAACGCTCAAACTCAGCCCATATGTGGGAAGAATATGATGGTGTTTGGGCAGTCTGCCACGTTGAATGCAGCCCACCCCGTACCACTTTATCTCTTTCTTTATTGTTTCTTTTTTCTTTGTCTTTCCATCCTCACCAATCACATGCATTTTACTGGACAATTTGGGGGACACGGCTACATGCACGAACAAATAAGGGTTCAAAGCGAGCAAGTATAAGGGGACAAATTAGCTTAGTCCGAATGGAGATGCTCTGAGCCCATAATAACAAAAATGCTAAACCTACAGGCATGTTAAGGGATTATTACGAGCTCTTCCTCAAATTCTTTCCAACTCTTGTGAATTTCACCTGGATGGGGCCCCTCCCTTCTCCTTAGTCCAATCAAAACTTTCCATATCAAGATCAGTCCATAGACCTTAGGCAACCTCGTAGATGTAGCATTGGAGAGCTCTTATTTGGCGACCTACCGTGGAACTCAAACAACCGCGCACCCCCGACCAGCGCGACGTAGCTAAGTGGGTCGTCAAAGTGCGGGAGCTACCATTACATGTGTTTTTTTTAATTGTTACTACTAAAAAACAAATAAAGTTCACATTTTGAAAAGGTTCACTAATTTCAAACAATGTTTTGCATTTTAAAAAATTGGTATGGATTAAGAAAAAGTTCATAAATTCGAAAAAAGTGTCAATCTGGAAAATATTTGTGGTTTAAAAAATGTTCACGATTTTGAAAATTGTTTATAAATTTTAAAAAAAATTAACAGTTTGATACAAATATTTGTGGATAAAAAATGTTCACCGATTACAAAAATATTAGTAATTTAAGAAAATATTCGTGAATATGGAAACGAAAGTCCACAAAGTTTGGAAATTGATCTGGAATTTAAAAAATAATCACGTTTTCAAGACATATTCATGTATTTGAAAAAATATCTGTGAAATTTAAAAATGTTCACGAGTTTAAAAAAATTGCGAGATGTAAAAAGAGTTCAGCAATCAAAAAATGTTCACGTATTAAATAAGGTTCAATGAATTTAAAAAGGTTCTCCATTTCAATAAATGTTCACAAATTTGTAAAAAATGTTTTTAGAATTTGGCAAAATTATTCTTGGAATTTGAAAACTTTCATAAATTTATAAAAAATCACGAAATTGAGAAAATATTGTTGAATTTTAAAACAACTTAAAACGTGAAATGTCTAAGAAAGCCAAAATTTAAAATTTAAAAGTAGAAAAAACCCGAAAGAAAATACTGGAAACCAGGCCTTGGAAAGAGGACTTCCTAGTTGGACTGGCCCAATCGTAACTAGCTGCACTTATGTGTATACATTACCAGATTTTCTATTTGACGCTTTATGCGTCCAATTGTCCATTGGAAAGGAGCAACAAACTAACGGTTACCCCTTGCGGGGCGCATGAATAAGTCACTTTTTTGGTTTGTCAGTGCGTATGGCGTGCTTAGGCGCCGCCACATGTCGCATATTGGGTGCTCAGATTTTTCTAGTTTTATTTTTCTGTATGCGTTTTTAGGTTTTATATGGCTTTTTCAAGGGTATTGTGTCTTTTTGATTTTTCTAGTTTTATTTTTCTGTATGATTTTTTCCTGGTTTTCTCTGCGTTTTGGTGGGATTTCTTTTTCCAATGCACACTTCTTGAAAAAAGGTAAAAATATAATCTGTGCTTTCTTCAAAAGAAGAGAAAAGCACAACCTGTGCTTTTACGAGAAACACAGTTCTGCTTCCGTGAGAAGCACAGTTGTGCTTCCTTGAGAAGTACAACCTTGTTTACACAAGAAGCACAACATTTGCTTCCCACAAAATAGAGAAAAACACAACCTGTGCCCCCCCCCCCCTCCCCGCCCCCCGCCCCCACAGAAACATAAAAAATGAAAACGACAATTGTGCTTCGGGGCTCTGGTTTGTTTCTTCTGTTATTCTTTTTTTCGGTTGCCGGGTTTTTATTTCCTATTTATTTGTTTCCAAATTTTTCATGATTTTTTGTCGAAAGCTATTAACATGGGATCTACTTTTGACGATCTTGTGACACGAGAAATCTAACGGTGAAAACCACAGAGGTATTTAGACGCATGGTTCAAGAGATAAAACGTCTTTAATAAAAATAAATCTATGGAAGAAAAAAAACATCGATTCACTGTCAGCAACTAAGAAGGTGGAGACTGACCTTTGCAAGAGGTAACTTAACTAGTGATTGTGAATTGTCGAGGAAACGCACAGACTAGCCACACTACCGAATGACTGGGTAGGCACAATTAGATAACTTACAAAGACCTGATTCCATTTTCCAATTTTGCTACTTTTATGTTTTAGAAACCATCTAGAATCTTCCGGTTCAATTTTTGTGAAAAACATGTTCACAAGTTAAAAAAGTTCACTTTTTAAAAAGATTGGTCATTTCTTTTTGAAAGATTTTCAGTTTTTTTGAAAGAAATATCCATGTTTCCGGAACTATTTCTTGGTATTTCAAAAAATGCTTTATTTTTTCAACAAAAATTAACGGTTCCAAAAAGTATATATTTTTTTAAAAAGTGTTCAGTATTGGTGTTTTTTTATATCTAGATTTCAAAAACTTCATGCGTTCAAAAAGATCATATTTTCAAAAACTGTTTACTTTTTTTTTACAAAAATGGTTGTGTTCTCAGAGAATTTCCGCAGTTCCAATAAAATGTTCATACTTTCAATAATATCTTTATATTTTCCGGAAAAAATAGAATTTGAAAAACTTTCGTGTTTTAAAAAATTGTTCAAAGTGTAAAACATTGTTTGCCTTTAAAAGAATTTTCAAATTTAGAAATTCCTCACTTGAAGTAAATAAGCATTTACTCTTTAAAAATGACAATGAAAAATGACTAAAAATGATAGGAAAAATAGCAAAAACCAACTGGCTAGGAGTGCTCCTTGAACCCATTGCCAGCACAGGAAAATATAGAACAACATGTTGGGTAGAGCTGTTCGCTAGAACGCTGCTCACTACCAGGAAAGTGTCTCATTGGGTCGGCCCATTGGCGGTCGCTCTGTGCGATCAACACACTGTTTGACGCGGAGAGCATTGAATAGGCACTCCCTGGGAGCAACTAATTAACAGTTACCTCTTGGAGCGCTCCCGCAATGGTTACCTGTTTGTCTTAGAAGCAGGTCATGATGCGCCCAACCCCCGCAATGTGTCGCGTGCTGGTCGTTCCCTCCGGATTTACTTTTTTAATTTCAATACGTGTTTTCGGGTTTTAGATGTTCTTTTTGGTTTGGCTTTTTTGTTTTTGCCTGGTTTTCTTGGATTTTGGAGAGGGGGGAGGATTACCTATTTTTTATTAGAAACAGTATTTTCCGCAAGAGGCACAATATGTGCTCCCGCGAGAAGCAACTGTGTGCTTCTCGAAAAAAGGAAAATCACACCACGTGCTTTAACGAGAAGCACAACCAATGCTTCCACAAGAAGTAGAGATTTGTATCTGCGAGAAGCATCTTGAAAAGAAAAAGGCACAGTCACGCATCCTCGAAAAGAAGGGGAAAGCTCAACATGGGATTCTACGAAAAGCTCAACCTGTTCTTCCCTGGAAGAAAAAAAAGGAAAAAAAACACAACATGTGCTTCAAAAAAAGGTGCAAACCACGACCCTGCTTCCAGGCTCTGGTTTTTTTTTGTGTTCGGTTTTTTGTTGCCTTTTTTCTTTCCTTTTTTAAATTCTTTTCCCCTTTTTGGTTTTTTTGTCAAACCCTATTGACAATCTAGTTTCAAACATCTCAACGCAATAAATCCAATGGTGAAAACGCTTCATCGTTTGGACGTATGATTCAAAAGAGAAAACATTTCAAATAAACAAATTTATGAAAAAAAGAGGAAAAGGTGCGAGTGCTTCACTTGTCAGCATCTAAGGTGATGAGTGACCTTTGCAAGGGATAACCCTTAACTAATGATTTCGGCACTCCCGGCATTACCTAGCTATCCATCAGCCTATGCGTCAAATAGGAAGAAAAGGAAAATGGGCCTGTTGTTGATGGGCTCTGTGGCACCGGAAAAGGAAAGAATCGTTCGGCTGTCACTTGCTGCCGCACGTGACGGACAGCGGCGCATGGCAAGGACGGAAACAACAAGTCAATGCAGTGCCACGAGGAGCGCAGCGCCGGCCGGCCGTCACGCCATGTGGTGCGATTGCATGGACGTTTCTGGTGGCATATGCATGCAGCCTGTCGATCGGCGACCGCGCCCGGAGATGGTGAAAAATCTTGTCTGCTTCTTGGGCCCGTCACCCGTGGATCACGAGCTCGTGTCCGGCCATCTGGTGTCCGCCCCATGCTCTCTGACCCGGCAGCGATAGATGCACTCTCCGGGCTGATCACCAATGATTGATTAGCGGGGGCACAGTCGATGGCAGTTAAGCTACACAGTCCGGGTCCGGGGCCCGGAACACGTGCTGTACCGGACGAAGAGATGGCTTGCGTTGTGAGGAGAACAGATTCTGTGACCACAACCACACAAGTAGTGGGTCGCTCGACGATCTCTGCTAAAGGAAGTACGTGTTCTTGGCTGGAAACCATCGGGTATCGAACATGCCTTTGGTGGCGACTGCTAGTCCAGGAGTGTCATACTTGTATTTCTTATTCCTGTCAGGACCAAGCCATGAGTGCTGCCATGCTTGTGTTACCAATTTCTTAACATGTATACTCCGGCAGAACAAACAACAGCTGGGACTCTGCCGAGGCGATTAATTTACAGAACAAAGCATCGGAAACAAACATGGTCAAAGAGAACAGATTCAGCTGAACCAAAAAACAAACGGGTAAAATTATCATGGACCACATCTTCTTTACAAGCGAGCCACCAACTACACCGAGGGCAACCGTAGGATAGAAAGATCAAACAGACGAAACTGAATTAGTTACAATGTTACTACAAGCACTCCTGAAGCAGCAACAGAAGCGAACAGAAACAGGTAATGTAAGCTTTGGACATAAACAACGAAGGGGTCAGAAGATTCAAGACGGGCAAAACAAGACGCGCACACACGGGGTGGCCGCTGTGCGGGACAACATCAAAGAAAATAAAATAGGCCATATCCAGGGTGGAAGCACAGGTCGGTAAATACAGCTGCTCTCTTCTCCTCCTGGTAAACCATGGCCGATCTCCAGACAAACCGTTCATCCGATGGGGTTCCCCTTTTCACCTCCTGAGCATTGCCATCCCATATTCCACAAGGAATCAACTGTTAACCTGTGAGCTCCCTCTTCCTTGTCTGTCCACTCCCACAAAGGTGAAGGGGGGGATTATATATCCGGCGAACATTTCGGTTTGTCTATTTGCTCTGGCAAGGGCCCAGGTTGTGATTTCAGCAAGCGGCGGCATTGGACATATCCTTCCTGGATCTGTTGTATTTCATGTGGCTCTGGACCAGATGGCCGGCAGCCTGAGCAGAGATAAGGGACAGCTCGCCAGCCAGGACCGCACCAGCCACCACCGTGGCAAGCAGCCTAGCATTCGATCCGGGAGATTCCCTGTTGGCGCCTTTGACTCCCAGTAGGTCCAAGCAGGCCGACTGTGAGGCCAGCTGCGTGCCTCCACCAACTGTGCCCACCTGCATTTCGATCATCACAACAAACCCATCAGCTCATATCATATATATACATCATAGTTGGTGCTGAAGGTTAGGTGTATGATGATAATTAGCCCAATCATGTACAGGCGATGGATGCCTTTCTCGACAATAATAGCAAACACGACGTTACAAATTAAGCAACTAATAAAACAGATAACAGCCGGTCTAACTTGAGCTGGCTGATGACGAAAACAATAGCGAGCAAGTGAACAGCAAACCAAAGGAATAGTAGTTTAGAAAACCAGATGGTGTGGAGAACAATGTCCCACAAAGGGATAAATAAAATTGGCATTGGCATATACAGAGCTTATTCTAAAGAAAGAACAAGCAAGCACAGTTGAACATGCCATCTGGTTCTCCAGATAGAACTTTGAACCTCTATATCGTGCTTCACGACAACAAAAACAAGCCCTATGCATGACAGCGTTATTTTAAAATCTCCAGGTAACCTAACAAAGGGATAGTTTAAACTCAATAACATATATTTAGATGTTCACAATTAAATGGGTGGGATCATTATAGGATCAACAGCATGATACAAAATATACAATTATTGGATACCAAGGTATTGATATTTGTTAATAGTTTCCTATTCACATAGAGGGTGCCATCTAATTGATGGAATAATCAATAGTTCTTGACAAAAGATCAGGGTCTGAAGTGCAAATATCATCAATGCATGGATAACAAAATAAGGGAATAACAGACAATCAACATAAACTCCAGACTGTCACATACTATAAAAATAATATGAGGAGCATGATTCAATCATGAAGAAATATATTGCTTCGTACCTCAATGGATGGCATAGTAACGGAGATGTGAAGGTCTCTGCCACCATTTACAGCTTCCAACATCGTGATACACTGTGAGCTCTCAACGTTTTGTGCAGGATCCTGACCAGTGGCAATGAAGATAGCTGATACAATGTTGCTTGCGTGGGCATTGAAACCCCCAAGAGCTCCAGCAACAGCTGAACCAGCAAGGTTCTTGATCACGTTCAACTCGACGAGTGACTGAACGTTGGTCTTGAGAACCTTCTGCACGACTTCCTCTCTGATTATTGCCTCACAAACCACGGACTTACCACGTCCCTCAATCCAATTTACAGCAGCTGATTTCTTGTCAGAACAAAAATTGCCTGTTGTTTATGGAAGTTTAGTTAGGAAATTACGTAGCACCAAAAGATATGTGAAAAAGCTAGATGCATAACACTATACTAAGTATAAATGTATTGCTATGAATATGGTGCATATCTGGTGCTAATCAGCAACAGTAACTAGACTAAGTATAAACCTATACGTAGTTTTCAATATCTATAAACCACTTGAGATTTTTACAGATTGGAACATCGCCCTATGACTGTACTGTGCAAAATTCGGCGACTGGTATTACTTGTGTTATGACGAAACATGAGTAGGACATACTCCCTCCGTCCCAAATTACTCGTCGCTGAATTGGATGTATCTAGAACTAAAATACATCCATACGTGCGACAAGTAATTCGGAACAGAGGGAGCAATAGGGAAGACAAGGATGAGGTGGCCTTGTCCAAATTTCCTTGTGTGAATTTTCGTCCTCTCTCGGAAGTACTAAGAGCTGGCAGCAAGCTGGAGAGATTGGACAAAAAGGTAGCCCGACTACTACAAATGAAAACAACTGGAGTCCACGTCAGTTTGGATCGAGAGCTGACACCAAAGGGATATCCAATTAAAATAACAATCGAGGCTCATCTGCCGCTTTCTATTGCATAACAAGTAGGGGAATCCAATTAATACACCTTAAACATCTATCATGCCAGTTGCTTCATTCATCAACTCTCTTGAGTTTGAATATTTGCAGAATGGGATTTAATTAAGAGAATCTGCTGTGCTCTTATTCTTTGATACCAGCATCTAACCATCCATCAACTACAAAATTATCCAAAATGTTATAGAACTATGGTCACGTTTTTAAGCAATCCGAGCTAACGCCCTCAGGCACGTCGGATCCTGCGCACATATCCTAAAAGTGTTCACTCCCAAGCGCCCCTCTGGGCGAACTACGAAGCTGGTGGCAAAAATGAGCGAACACATTCGGGATGGCACTTTCAGTTTTTAGAGCATGGCAATTTTCAGCTTTTTCCGTTGATGTAGCATGGCAATTCTCTTCAGTCAACATGGCAATATTTTTTAGCATGGCAACTTTTACTT
Source organism: Triticum timopheevii (assembly GCA_963921465.1). Taxonomy (NCBI): domain Eukaryota; kingdom Viridiplantae; phylum Streptophyta; class Magnoliopsida; order Poales; family Poaceae; genus Triticum; species Triticum timopheevii. The sequence continues at coordinate 414,611,576 of OY997270.1, read as the reverse complement.
TAGAACATGGCAAACCCTCTACAACAGCACGGCAATTTTATCTGTTTTCGCATGGCAATTCTGAAGCATTCAATGGAAGTGGTTTTTCATTTTTTTGCGAACAAAAACATTCGTTCGTTCCACCCTGCCTGGTAAGTCATAATTAGCCACAATAATAATAATAATAATCTATCAATGGTACAACGTCCCGATCGAAGAAAGGAAAAACAAACTGATTTATAAACGTGTGAAAATACCTGAGATGCTGACGACATCCATATCAGGGAAATCCTCCTCTAGGTAGTCCAGCACATGTTGCACGCCCTTGGAGATCATGTTCATCCCCATGGCATCGCCAGTGCTGCAGGTGAACCTCATGTACAGGTTCCTTCCTGCCAACGCGCATTTGACCCCCTGCAGCCTTCCGAATCTCGTTGATCTGCGCAAACGGAGCATTTTGGGGTTAAAAAAGAAACATAGCTGATTTGATTGATGGGGACTGATGGCATATCAACATATCGTCAAACACAAGACAAGTCGTAGCGTAATGACATCTGTCGTGCGAGTGGAGCACGGGCTGAAGAGGACAGACAAATAGTGGCACTAATCTTGAGCTTATTTAGTCTAGTATACCTGCTAAAGACGACAGACAGAGTGTCGAAATTGTCCGGGTTCTCCAAGAATCTCATGAGCTCGGCGGCGCGGCGGGCGGTTGGGAACCTGGCGACGGGGGCGCGGCTCATCCCATCACGGAACACGACGCTGGAAGCACCGCCAGACTCGGCAATGGCCTTGCATCCCCGGTTGGTGCTGGCGACGAGGCAGCCCTCGGTGGTGGCCATCGGGACGTAGAGCCGGCGGCCGTCGAGGAGGAGCGGCCCGACGACGCCCACGGGCAGCTGCACGTACCCCACGGGCATCTCGCAGCACTGGCCGAGAATGGAGGCGTAGTCGAAGCCGTCGAGCGGGAGGCCGTTGATCTCCCTCCCCGTGATCCGGCGCAGCGACTCGCGGCGGATCCCGGCGGCCCGGCGGCAGTCGCCCAGCTTCGTCTCCAGGACGTAGGAGGGGATCTTGCCGGCGACGACCTGGGACACGATCTCCTCGTCCTCCTCCGGCATTACCTCGGGCGCGGGGCCGGCGCTCTGCAGCAGCGCGCACTGCGCGGGGGCGGGGGCGGGGGCGGGGGCGGGCTTGGAGGCGATGAGGAAGTCCTCGTCCTCGTCGTCGCTGTTGGAGACGACGGACTGGACGAAGGCGATGCCGAAGAAGCTGAGGAGGTAGATGAGCGAGGCGACCAGGCCGCAGATGGCGAAGATCTCGGTGAGCCCCACGACGTGGAGCGGCGTGGAGGAGCGGATCTTCTCCCGCCAGCGGCGCATGAGGTAGGCGAGCGAGGCGGCAAAGAGCGCGGAGAAGATGAGGTTGGTGTGGCGGATCGGCAGCGGCAGCGCGTCCCCGGCCTGCACCCGCGCCCCCCTCCCCTCCGCGGGGCGCGCGCCCCCGCGCGGCGCCGTCGCGGGGGCCCTGCGGCGAACCTCCACGGCCATGGCGGGCGGCGGGCGGCGGCGCTGGGCTCGTCGGCGTCCGGGGCGGTCGAGTCGTGGGAGGGGGGGTTTGGGCTGCGAGATTGGGGAAGAAGGATCGGGCGACCGGTTGGTTTAATACCTCGCCCCGCACCGGCGCCGCTCTGAATGACAGGCCGGCCCCACCGCCAGGCCAGCAGCGGCCTGTGGGCCCGCGGTCCAGGGTGTCCCTTGTTTTTTGTTCTCAGTGGAGGGTCGGTCTCGGGTGTTCTCGTCTCCCTTTTCTTTGGTTTCCTTTCTGCTTCCAGTGATCCCGCTGCTGTGCGTTTCGCCGCTGCGTAGGCACGGTACGTGGTATGGTGGGGTGTCGTAAACCGCGGGCTCTGTCGCGGGGCGCACGTCGGGGGAGTGGTAGGCACCCATGCCGCTACGTGCTCCGGTCCCTTGCGCGCACGCGACGCGATGTCCCTAGAGAGCTTCTTTCCCGTTCAAAAGTTAGGATATGTGGCATTTTAAACAGTGGATCCGGTGCTGCCTTTTTTTTATCTTTACATTAGTGTAGCGTGTAGCATATACTCCTTCGTTTCGAATTATAAGATTTCTGTTTTTTTTTTCGAGTCGGATGTATGTAGACGCGATTTATGCGTTTGTTCGCTCGCTTCAGTATGTATAATCCATATTAAATATCCAAAACACAGACACGTTTTAGTGTGAATCGGATGAACATAGACATGTTTTAATGTGTTTGTTCACTGGCCTTAGGCTGTATGTAGACCATATTAAAATTTCTAAAACGTCTTATACTACGACATCTTATCGTAGTATTTGTGAATGGATGGGGTACTAGCTATAATATTATATAAGTATCCATATTATAAATTTTGGTCAAACTTTGCAAACTTAGTTTATGACAAAGATAATACTACATCCGCCTAGGTGAATAAGTCATTCGCGTAGTTCTAGGTCATCGATTTGAGGAATTAAATATGTGTTATATGTCATGAAAAGTATATATCACTAGATTTCTACATGGATGTAGTTTCTAAATATATATTTTTTTGTCAAATATAATACATATTTAAATAGTTAACCGTCGACCTAGAACTACGCGAATGACTTATTCACCGAGACGAAGGTAGTATGCAGAGTGAAGAAAAGCAGATGTGGTGCTAGCGAGGAGGTGGAAACGGATTGGGTAAGGCTAGTCATAGTGGGAGTAACTTAGCTAGTAACATAGCGCCCTCCAAGAAATTTTTGCTTATGTGGCAAGTATTTAATGTGAGGTGGTAACATAATATGTTACTGTAACATAGCGCTTCCCAAGACAAGATGAGTCTACAAGCTAATAAATGAAGCCATCTATGACATTACTATCATGTTACTTTGCATTATGAAGGTAGTAACTTAGACTAGTGTCATGCATATGACACTAGTCTAAGTTACTCCCCACTATGACCAGCCTAAGGCTCTTCTCATCTCCATTTTCCACGTTTCCAAAACAAGTGGGATGTAAATGCATATGTTATTAAATGAATGCTCGGGAATGGATACGGACGATGTTTATCCAGTTAGAAGGGGTGCGAACCGACCTGGCCATGGGAAGCCCGGCCCGACGCTGCCCCCGGGCCGGGCTCGGGCCTAGTTTTTTAGCCCGAAGGCCGGGCCGGGCCGGGCCCGGGCCCATCATTTTTGCATTTTTCTGAAGGTCGGGCCGGGCCGGCCCGAAGCCCGACGGGCTTTTACGTGCTCGGGCCGGGCTTGGGCCTAGAAACACAGGCCCGATGGCCGGGCCCGGGCCTGGGTTTTCTTGTGTCGGGCTTGGCTAGGCCCGGCCCGAGGTTTGGCCAGGTATAGGTGCGAACATATGAGAACTTTAGCAACATACTAATATAGGGTAAAAAAATACGGTTTTCTGCCTCCCATGGCGCCGGCGCCGGCCCGTCCCGTCTCCAGTGGCCTCAGGGTCATGGAGCCGGAGTGGATCTCGGCCTTTGCCGCTGTTTTTAGATCTTTTTTCGAGCTTTGTCAGGGTTTGTGTCCTGCTCAGGAAGGCGAGACGGCGGCGACTCCCTGAAGATGGAATAAAGGTCTCACCGCCTAGCCCTCGTTCCGGTGATGCGTCTAGCATCATCGACAAGCTTGTGGAGATGTGTCTCCGGCGAATCTATCTTTGGTGGATTTGCTCGGATCTATTCGTCGTTCGTCTTCGTTCGTGTGTTTTCAGGTTGGATCCTTTTGATCTACACTCTTCATTCTGCGCGGTGGTTGCTGTTCTGGTCCGTTGTTCTATGGTGCCTTAGCACGACGACTTCCCGACTGCCTACTACAACAAGGTTTGCCCGGCTCTGTCGAGGAAGGGGCGATGACAGCGGCACGCCTTCGGCTCGCCTATGTGCTTGTAGTCGTCGCTAGGTGGTCTACAAATCTGAATGTAATTTTATTATTTATAGTGTCGCTGTACTACTAAGATTGAAGATGAATAGAGTGGAAGTTTTTTCCGCAAAAAGATAGGGTAAAAAATAAACAGATCCATGACTATGCCATGATGTAATATAAGTCTCACGATATAATGATAGACAACAGTAATATGTGCAACAAAGATAAAAACCATACCACCATATATCATAATTTTATAGGTCCAATCACAAAAAAGAACATCTAACCACTTTGTTTGATTTTTAGATCTTATAATTGGTCTATATATACGGGTAGAATTGGTGAGATTGGCTAGCATACTTTTACTCGGGCACATGAAAATGCATTTTTATTCATAATCCAGCACCATGTTCATATTTCCATTTGTAAAGATGCATTCATATTTATTTCACATTTACTTCTATCTAAATTGGCTAGCAATAAATTTTTGGACACATGAATATGCATTTGTACATCCATATTTGCTTCAAAATCCAGCAGCACTTTCATATTTCCGTTTGTAAATATGCATTCGTATTTATTTCACATTTACTTCTATCTAAATTGGAAAGTGATATTGCTTCCCATATATATACCGCCTCACTACGATAATCCAATGCTAGTTCCTACCCTTGGATGAACTTCTGCGAACGTGCGTAGCTCGATTGAGCATTTGACTTCTTTGGGGTATTGTGGAGGGACCGTTGGGTCGGGTCTCCGGTCTTGGGTGCTCCCTCGTCTCTTTTCTCTTTGGTTTCTACTTCGAGTGATCCCGCTGCAGTGTGTTTTGCTGTTGTAATGTCGCATTCGTACGATACATGGTATGGTATCGTACAACTGTGGGCTGTGTCGCGAGGCGCACGTCGGGGGGGGGGGGGGGGGGGGGGGGGGGGCGAGCCCTTACTCGCACACGACGCGATGTCCCTAGGACTTCTTTCTCGTTCAAAAGCTAGGCGTCCAGATATGTGGCGTTTTAAACAGTGGATACGGTGCTGTTTTTTTATCTTTAGATTAGTGTACCATATACTCCTTCATTTCGAATTATAAGATGTTCTGTTTTTTTTTCTGAGTCGGATGTATGTAGAAGCGTTTTTATGTGTCTGTTCACTTGTGTAAGTATGTATAGTCTATATTAAATATCCAAAACGTATTATGATTCGAAACAGATGTGATTTTATTTTCTCTTCACGCCTAGATTAGTGTACAAATATTAAGTCAAATTTTGTGAACTTTGACTAACTTTATAGAAAAATTTAACAGCGTCTACGACACCGGTAGATTCATTATATATACTTCCTCTGTTTTACAATATAAGATGTTTTAACTTTTTGTGAATCGGATGGACATAGATACGTTTAAGTGTGTTCGTTCACTAATTTTAGTCTCTATGTAGACCATCTTGAAATATTCAAAACATCCTATATTTGTGAACGGACAGAGTATTAGTTATAGTATTTATAAATGTCCATATTATAAATTTTGGTCTAACTTTATAAACACGTCTTATGACAAAGCTAATATGCAGAGTGAATAAAAGCAGAGGTAGTGCTAGCGAAGAGGTGAAAATGGATTGGATAAGGCTCTTCTTATTTTTCATTTTCCATATTTCCAAACAAGTACGATGTAAATGCATATGTTATTAAATGATTGCTCGGATATCGATACAGGTGATGTTTATCCAATTAGAAAGGGTGCGAACATCTGAGAACTTTAGCAGCATACTAATACAGGTAAAAACAGGGTTCTTTGCCTCCCGACGACTCCGACGCCGGTCCGTCCCGTCTCCGGTGGCCTTAGCGCCCTGGAGGCGGAGTGGATCTCGGCCCTTGCTGATGGAGGACATTGTTTTTAGATCTTTTTTGAGCTTTGTTAGGGTTTGTGTCCTAATCGGGAATGCGAGACAGCGGCGACTCCCAAAAGATGGAATAAGACGGCGGCGATAACAAGGTTTGCCCGGCTCCGACGAGGGAGGGGCGACGACAGCGGCACGCCTTCGGCTCGCTTCAGTGCTTGTACACGTCGCTAGGTGGTCTACGGATCTAGATGTAATTTTTATTATTTCTAGTGTTCGTTGTACTACTACGATTGAAGATGAATAGATTGAAAGTTTTTCCCGCAAAAAAATAGGGTAAAAATAAACAAATCCATGACTATGCCATGATGTATTATAAGTCTGACGATATAATGGTAGACAACATATGTGCAACATAGATAAAAACCATACCACCATATATCATAATTTTGTAGGTCCCATCACAAAAAAGAACATCTGACCACTTTGTTTGATTTTTAGATCTTATAATTGGTCTATATGTACGGGTAGAAATGTGAGATTGCCTAGCATACTTTTACTCAGGCACATGAAAATGCATTTTTACATCCATATTAGCTTCATAATCCAGAACCAGGTTCATATTTCCATTTGTAAAGATGCATTCGTATATTTCACATTTACTTCTATCTAAATTGGCTAGCAATAACTTTTTCTGGACATATGAATATGCATTTGTACATCCATATTTGCTTCAAAATCCAACAGCACTTTCATATTTCTGTTTGTAAATATACATTCGTATTTATTTCACATTTACTTCTATATAAATTGGAAAGCGATATTGCTTGCCAAATATATGCCGCCTCACTACGATTATCCAATGCTAGTTCCCACCATTGGATAAACTTCCGCGAACGTGCGTAGCTCGATCGAGCGAGTCTGAACGTTCCAAGTTCAACTCCACGTTTTCTCTCTTCAAAATGGATCTCCACTCTCCCGCAAAAAGAGAATGGATCACCACTCACCTTTTTTTGAGACAAGGATCACCACTCATCAGCATATGCATGTGACTTCTTTGGGGCTTTGTGGAGGGACCGTTGGGTCGGGTCTCCGGTCTCGGGTGTTCCCTCGTCTGTTTTCTCTTTGGTTTCTGCTTCTAATGATACCGCAGCTGTGTGTTTTGCCGCTGTAATGTCGCATTGGCACGATACGTGTTATGGTATCATAAACTGCGGGCTGCGTCGCAAGGCGCACGTCGAGGGGGTGGTAGGTACCCATGCCGCTATGTGCTCCGAGCCTTTGCTCGCACACACACGATGTCCCTAGAACTTCTTTCTCGTTCAAAAGTTAGGGGTCCAGATATGTGGTGTTTTAAACAGTGGATCCGGTGCTGCTTTTTTTATCTTTAGATTAGTGTAGCATATACTCATTCATTTTGAATTATAAGATGTTCTAGGTTTTTCTTCTGATTCAGATGTATGTAGATGCATTTTTATGTGTCTGTTAACTCGTGTAAGTATGTATAGTCTATATTAAATATCCGAAACGTATATGATTCAAAACAGATGTGATTTTATTTTCTCTTCACGCCTAGATTAGTGTACTAATATTAAGTCATTTTTTGTGAACTATGGCTAACTTTATAGAAAAATTTAACTGCGTCTACAACCCCACTAGATTCGTTATATATATACTTCCTCTGTTTTACAATATAAGATGTTTTAACTTTTTTGTAAATCGGATGAACATAGATACGTTTAAGTGTGTTTGTTTACTAATTTTAGTGTGTATGTAGACCATCTTGAAACATTCAAAACATCTTATATTTGCGAACGGATAGAGTATTAGTTATAGTATTATAAATGTCCATATTATGGATTTTGGTCAAACTTTATAAACTCGTCTTATGACAATGCTAATATGCAGAGTGAATAAAAGCAGAGGTAGTGCTAGCGAGGAGGTGAAAATGGATTGGATAAGGCTCTTCTTATTTTCATTTTCCATATTCCAAACAAGTACGATGTAAATGCATATGTTATTAAATGAATGCCCGGATATGGATATGTGTGATGTTTATCCAATTAGAAGGGGTGTGAACATCTGAGAACTTTATCAGCATACTAATACAGGGTAAAACATAGGGTTCTCCGCCTCCCGACGGCGCCGACGCCGGTCCGTCCCGTCTCCGGTGGCCTTAGGGCCATGGAGGCGGAATGGATCTCGGGCCTTGCCGGTGAGAGGCTGTTTTTAGATCTTTTTTCCAGCTCTGTTAGGGTTTGTGTCCTGCTCAGGAAGGCGAGACGGCGGCGACTCCCTAAAGATGGAATAAAGGTCTCCCTAGACGGCGGCGACAACAAGGTTTGCCCGGCTCCGACGAGGGAGGGGCGATGACAGCGGCATGCCTTCGGCTCGCCTCAGTACTTGTACTCGTTGCTAGGAGGTCTACGGATCTGGATGTAATTTTTTATTATTTCTAGTGTTCGTTGTACTACTATGATTAAAGATGAATAGATTGAAAGTTTTTCCCGCAAAAAAGGGTAAAAATAAATAAATCCATGACTATGCCATGATGTATTATAAGTCTGACGATATAATGGTAGACAACATATGTGCAACATAGATAAAAACCATACCACCATATATCATACTTTTGTAGGTCCGATCACAAAAAAGAACATCTGACCACTTTTTTTGATTATTAGATCTTATAATTGGTATATATATATATATATATATATATATATATATATATATATATATATATATATATATATATATATATATATATACACACACACACACATGTAGAATTGGTGAGATTGCCTAGCATACTTTTACTCAGGCACATGAAAATGCATTTTTACATCCATATTAGCTTCATAATCTAGCACCAGGTTCATATTTCCATATGTAAAGATGCATTTGTATATTTCACATTTACTTCTATCTAAATTGGCTAGCAATAACTTTTTTTGGACACATGAATATGCAATTGTGCATCCATATTTGCTTCAAAATCCAAAAGCACTTTCATATTTTCGTTTCTAAATATACATTCGGATTTATTTCACATTTACTTCTATCTAAATTGGATAGCGATATTGCTTGCCAAATATATGCCGCCTCACTACGATTATCCAATGCTAGTTCCCACCCATGGATAAAATCCCGCGAACGTGCGTACCTTGATCGAGCGAGTCTGAACCTTCCAAGTTGAAAGCATGTTTTCTCTCTTCAAAATGGATCACCACTCCTCCGCAAAAAGAAGAAAAATGATCACCACTCACCTTTTTTTTGAGACAAGGATCACCACTCGTCAGCATATGCATGTGACTTCTTTGGGGCTTTGTGGAGGGACCGTTGGGTCAGGTCTCCGGTCTCGGGTGTTCCCTCGTATGTTTTCTCTTTGGTTTCTGTTTCCAATGATCCCGTTGTTGTGTGTTTTGCCACTGTGATGTCGCGTTGACACAATACGTGTTATGGTATTGTAAACTGCGGGCTGTGTCGCGAGGCGCACATCAAGGGGGTGGTAGGTACCCATGCCGCTACGTGCTCCGAGCCCTTGCTCGCACGCGACACGATGTCCCTAGAACTTCTTTCTCGTTCAAAAGTTAGGGGTCCAGATATGTGGTGTTTTAAACAGTGGGTCCGGTGCTGCTTTTTTTATCTTTAGATTAGTGTAGCATATACTCATTCATTTCAAATTATAAGATGTTCTGAGTTTTTTCTGAGTCGGATGTATGTAGATGCATTTTTATGTGTCTGTTAACTCGTGTAAGTATGTATAGTCTATATTAAATATCCAAAACGTATATGATTCGAAACAGATGTGATTTTATTTTCTCTTCATGCCTAGATTAGTGTACTGATATTAAGTCATTTTTTGTGAACTATGGCTAACTTTATAGAAAAATTTAACTGCGTCTACAACCCCACTAGATTCGTTATATATATACTTCCTCTGTTTTACAATATAAGATGTTTTAACTTTTTTGTAAATCGGATGAACATAGATACGTTTAAGTGTGTTTGTTTACTAATTTTAGTGTGTATGTAGACCATCTTGAAACATTCAAAATATCTTATATTTGCGAACGGATAGAGTATTAGTTATAGTATTATAAGTGTCCATATTATGGATTTTGGTCAAACTTTATAAACTCGTCTTATGAAAATGCTAATATGCAGAGTGAATAAAAGCAGAGGTAGTGCTAGCGAGGAGGTGAAAATGGATTTGATAAGGCTTTGCTTATTTTCATTTTCCATATTCCAAGCAAGTACAATGTAAATGCATATGTTATTAAATGAATGCTCGGATATGGATACGCGTGATGTTTATCCAAATTAGAAGGGGTGCGAACATCTGAGAACTTTATCAGCATACTAATACAGGGTAAAACATAGGGTTCTCCGCCTCCCAATGGCGCCGACGCCGGTCCATCCCGTCTCCGGTGGCCTTAGGGCCACGGAGGCGGAATGGATCTCGGCCCTTGCCGGTGGGAGGACGTTGTTTTTAGATCTTTTTTCCAGCTTTGTTAGGGTTTGTGTCCTGCTCAGGAAGGCGAGACGGCGGCGACTCCCTAAAGATGGAATAAAGGTCTCCCTAGACAGCGGCGACAACAAGGTTTGCCCGGTTCCGGCGAGGGAGGGGCGACGACAGCGGCACGCCTTTGGCTCGCCTCAGTGCTTGTACTCGTCGCTAGGAGGTCTACGGATCTTGATGTAATTTTTATTATTTCTAGTGTTCGTTGTACTACTATGATTGAAGATGAATAGATTGGAAGTTTTTCCGCAAAAAAGGGGTAAAAATAAATAAATCCATGACTATGCCATGATGTATTATAAGTCTAACGATATAATGGTAGACAACATATGTGCAACATAGATAAATACCATACCACCATATATCATACTTTTGTAGGTCCGATCACAAAAAAGAACATCTGACCACTTTTTTGATTTTTAGATCTTATAATTGGTATATATATACATGTAGAATTGGTGAGATTGCCTAGCATACTTTTACTCAGGCACATGAAAATGCATTTTTACATCCATATTAGCTTCATAATCTAGCACCAGCTTCATATTTCCATTTGTAAAGATGCATTCGTATATTTCACATTTACTTCTATCTAAATTGGCTAGCAATAACTTTTTTTGGACACATGAATATGCATTTGTGCATCCATATTTGCTTCAAAATCCAAAAGCATTTTCGTATTTTCGTTTCTAAATATACATTCGGATTTATTTCACATTTACTTCTATCTAAATTGGATAGTGATATCGCTTGCCAAATATATGCCGCCTCACTATGATTATCCAATGCTAGTTCCCACCCTTGGATAAAATTCCGTGAATGTGCGTAGCTTGATCGAGCGAGTCTGAACCTTCCAAGTTCAAAGCACGTTTTCTCTCTTCAAAATGGATCACCACTCTCCCGCAAAAAGAAGAAAAATGATCACCACTCACCTTCTTTTTGAGACAAGGATCACCACTCGTCAGCATATGCATGTGACTTCTTTGGGGCTTTGTGGAGGGACCGTTGGGTCGGGTCTCCGGTCTCGGGTGTTCCCTCGTCTGTTTTCTCTTTAGTTTCTAATTTCAATGATCCTGTTGTTGTCTGTTTCGCCACTGTGATGTCGCATTGACACGATATATGTTATGGTATCGTAAACTGCCGGCTGTGTCGCGAGGCGCACGTCAAGGGGGTGGTAGGTACCCATGCCGCTACGTGCTCCGAGCCCTTGCTCGCACGTGACACGATGTCCCTATAACTTCTTTCTTGTTCAAAAGCTAGGCGTCCAGATAGTGGCGTTTTAAACAGTGGATCCGGTGCTGCTTTTTTTAATCTTTAGATTAGTGTAGCATATACTCCTTCATTTCGAATTATAAGATGTTCTGGGTTTTTCTTCTGAGTCGGATGTATGTAGACGCTTTTTTATGTGTCTATTAACTCGTGTAAGTATGTATAGTCTATATTAAATATCTGAAACGTATACGATTCGAAACAGATGTGATTTTACTTTCTCTTCACGCCTAGATTAGTGTACTAATATTAAGTCAATTTTTGTGAACTTTGGCTAACTTTATAGAAAAATTTGACTGCGTCTACAACACCACTAGATTCGTTATATATACTTCCTCTGTTTTACAATATAAGATGTTTTAACTTTTTTGTAAATCGGATGAATATGCATTTGTACATCCATATTTGCTTCAAAATCCAGCAGCACGTTCATATTTCCGTTTGTAAAGATACATTCGTATTTATTTTATATTTTCTTCTATCTAAGTTGGAAAGTGATATTGCTTGCCATATATAATGCTAGTTCACACCCTTGGATAAACTTCAGCGAACGTGTGTGGCTCGATCGAGCGAGTCTGAACCTTCCAAGTTCAACTGCATGTTTTCTCTCTTCAAAATGGATCACCACTCCCCCGCAAAAAAAAGGATCACCACTCACCATTTTTTTGAGACAAGGATCACCACTCATCAACATATGCATGTGACTTCTTTGGGGCTTTGTGGCCAACTAGGTGTGATCTTCCCACCACACTAGGCAAAGCCCACCCCAGAAGCGAAGCTCGATTTAGAAAAGGAAAAACTCGAGGACGCTACCTGTTGCAGCTTACTCAGCGCAAACTTTCTCCAAAGAGAAAATTCCCTAACAAAATTGTTATAATCTTAGTGCTCCTCTTGTAATAATTTACTACAAGTCTACAACAGATGTTTTGGCATGTTTTGCCAGCTTGACGTTTTCACTGCACATGTTTTCTTTTGTATGTTCATGTGTTCAGAGAGGGGGGGGGGGGGGGGGGGGGGGGCTGCGGCGTGCATGCTTTTCAAATGTTCAACTGCTTTAGCATTTGGATGGATTGCAATGCGCACTCATTAGCAAGCTGACATAATATGAGCTCAATTTTTCCTGCCTAACGCACGAAAAAGCGCTCCCCGGCCGCTCCCGCGGGCGGCCAGGAGCGCACCCTAGCCGCCGCCCAGGCCACACCCCGCCGCCCTTCCTCTCCTCGCCGCCGCCGGTAGGCGTCGACGGGCAAAGCCCGCGCGGCGCGGCGGCGGCGGGGCCTTCTCCTCCTCCCGTTTGGGGTTGGACGGCGCGGGCCGGCCGCCTTGGTGGGTGCTCTGTCACGGTGATCCCGCTGGAGCTCGAGGCTTCGCGGCGTGGCGGCGTCCGGGGTTGGATGGCCGGGCGTGCTTGTGCACGGAGGCGTGGAGCTAGCTGGGGCGAGCGCGGTGGCCTCCTGCCGCGCGGATCTGGCGGCTTGGCTCGGGTTCGCCGGCGAGGTGCGCCGCGGGCGTGGGCGGGGCGGCGCTGAGGCCGACCGTCGTCGTTCTGGCGCCCGGGCGCCCAGATCTGGCGGTGGAGGCGTGAAGGAAATATGCCCTAGAGGCAATAATAAAGTTATTATTTATTTCCTCATATCATGATAAATGTTTATTATTCATGCTAGAATTGTATTAACCGGAAACATAATACATGTGTGAATACATAGACAAACATAACGTCGCTAGTATGCCTCTACTTGACTAGCTCATTAATCAAAGATGGTTATGTTTCCTAACCATAGGCATGTGTTGTCATTTGATTAATGGGATCACATCATTAGGAGAGTGATGTGATTGACATGACCCATTCCGTTAGCCTAGCACTTGATCGTTTAGTATATTGCTATTGCTTTCTTCATGACTTATACATGTTCCTGCAACTATGAGATTGACTTCCGTTTATCGGAGGAACACTTACCAAACGTCACAACGTAACTGGGTGATTATAAAGGAGTACTACAGGTGTCTCCAAAGGTACATGTTGGGTTGGCATATTTCGAGATTAGGTTTTTGTCACTCCGATTGTCGGAGAGGTATCTCTGGGCCCTCTCGCACATCACTATAAGCCTTGCAAGCAATGTAGCTAATGAGTTAGTTACGGAATGATGCATTACATAACGAGTAAAGAGACTTGCCGGTGACGATATTGAACTAGGTATTGGATACCGACGATCGAATCTCGGGCAAGTAACATACCGATGACAAAGGGAACAATGTATGTTGTTATGCGGTTTGACCGATAAAGATCTTCGTAGAATATGTAGGAGCCAATATGGGCATCCAGGTTCCGCTATTGGTTATTGACCAAGAATAGTTCTAGGTCATGTCTACATAGTTCTCGAATCCGTAGGGTCCGCACGCTTAACGTTACGATGATAGTTTTATTATGAGTTTATAAGTTTTGATGTACAGAAGTTTGTTCGGAGTCCCGTATGTGATCACGGACACTCGAAATGGTCGAGACATAAAGATTGATATATTGGAAGCCTATGTTTGGACATCGGAAGTGTTCCGGGTGAAATTGGCATTTTACCGGAGTACCGGGAGGTTACCGGAACCCCCCGATGACCTAATGGGCCTTAGTGGGCCTAGTGGAGAAAGAGGAGAAGGGGACAAGGGGCAGCCGCGCGCCCCTCCCCCCAAGTCTGAATAGGACAAGGAGGGGGGCGGCGCCCCCCCTTGCCTTTCCCCCCCTCTCCTCCTTCCCCCCAAGTCCTAGTCCAACTAGGGAAGGGGGGAGTCCTACTCCCGGTGGGAGTAGGACTCCTCCGGCACGCCTCCTCCTAGGGCCAGCCGCACCCCCCCTTGCTCCTTTATATACGGGGGCAGGGGGGCACCCTAGGACACACAAGTTGATCTACGGATCGTTCCTTAGCCGTGTGCGGTGCCCCCCTCCACCATATTCCACCTCGGTCATATCGTCGCAGAGTTTAGGCGAAGCCCTGCGCCGGTAGAGCATCATCATCGTCACCACGCCGTCATGCTGACGGAACTCATCCCCGACACTTTGCTGGATCGGAGTCCGGGGATCGTCATCGAGCTGAACGTGTGCTGAACTCGGAGGTGCCGTACGTTCGGTACTTGGATTAGTCGGATCGTGAAGACGTACGACTACATCAACCGCGTTGTCATAACGCTTCCGCTTACGGTCTACGAGGGTACATGGACAACACTCTCCCCTCTCGTTGCTATGCCATCACCATGATCTTGCGTGTGCGTAGGAATTTTTTTGAAATTACTACGTTTCCCAACAGTGGCATCCGAGCCTGGTTTTATGCGTAGATGTCATATGCACGAGTAGAACACAAGTGAGTTGTGGGCGATACAAGTCATACTGCTTACCAGCATGTCATACTTTGGTTCGGCGGTATTGTGAGATGAAGCGGCCCGGACCGACATTACGCGTATGCTTACGCGAGACTGGTTTCACCGTTATGAGCACTCATGCTGAAAGGTGGCTGGCGGGTGTCTGTCTCTCTCACTTTAGCTGAATCGAGTGTGGCTACGCCCGGTCCTTGCGAAGGTTAAAACAGCACTAACTTGATGAACTATCATTGTGGTTTTGATGCGTAGGTAAGAACGGTTCTTGCTCAGCCCGTAGCAGCCACGTAAAATTTGCAACAACAAAGTAGAGGACGTCTAACTTGTTTTTGCAGGGCATGTTGTGATGTGATATGGTCAAGACGTGATGCTATATTTTATTGTATGAGATGATCATGTTTTGTAACCGAAGTTATCGGCAACTGGCAGGAGCCATATGGTTGTCGCTTTATTGTATGAAATGCAAATGCCCTGTAATTGCTTTACTTTATCACTAATCGGTAGCGATAGTCGTAGAAGCAATAGATAGCGTAACGACAACGATGCTACGATGGAGATCAAGATGTCGCGCCGGTGATGATGGTGATCATGACGGTGCTTCGGAGATGGAGATCACAAGCACAAGATGCTGATGGCCATATCATATCACTTATATTGATTGCATGTGATGTTTATCCTTTATGCATCTTATCTTGCTTTGATTGACGGTAGCATTTTAAGATGATCTCTCACTAATTATCAAGAAGTGTTCTCCCTGAGTATGCACCATTGTGAAAGTTCTTCGTGCTGAGACACCACGTGATGATCGGGTGTGATAGGCTCTACGTTCAAATACAATGGGTGCAAAACAGTTGCACACGCGGAATACTCAGGTTAAACTTGACGAGCCTAGCATATAATAGATATGGCCTCGGAACACGGAGACCGAAAGGTCGAGCGTGAATCATATAGCAGATATGATCAACATATTGATGTTCACCGTTGAAACTACTCCATCTCACGTGACGACCGGACATGGTGTAGTTGATATGGATCACGTAATCACTTAGAGGATTAGAGGGATGTCTATCTAAGTGGGAGTTCTTTAGTAATATGATTAACTGAACTTAAATTTATCATGAACTTAGTCCTGGTAGTATTTTGCAAATTATGTTGTAGATCAATAACTTGCGTTGTTACTTTCATATGTTTATTTTGATATGTTCCTAGGGAAAATTGTGTTGAAAGATGTTAGTAGCAATGATGCGGATTGGATCCGTGATCTGAGGTTTATCCTCATTGCTGCACAGAAGAATTATGTCCTTAATGCACCGCTAGGTGACAGACCTATTGCAGGCGCAGATGCAGACGTTATGAACGTTTGGCTAGCTCAATATGATGACTACTTGATAGTTTAGTGCACCATGCTTAACAGCTTAGAATCAGGACTTCAAAGATGTTTTGAACGTCATGGACCATATGAGATGTTCCAGGAATTAAAGTTAATATTTCAAGCAAATACCCGAGTTGAGAGATATGAAGTCTCCAACAAGTTCTATAGCTAAAAGATGGAGGAGAATCGCTCAACTAGTGAGCATGTGCTCAGATTGTCTGGGTACTTCAATCGCTTGAATAAGTGGAAGTTAATCTTCCAGATAAGATAGTGATTGACAGAATTCTCTAGTCACCATCACTAAGATACTAGAACTTCGTGATGAACTATATGTTGGGGAACGTAGTAATTTCAAAAAATTTCCTACGCACACGCAAGATCATGGTGATGATATAGCAACGAGAGGGGAGAGTGTTTGTCCACGTACCCTCGTAGACCGTAAGCGGAAGCGTTAGCACAACGCGGTTGATGTAGTCGTACGTCTTCACGATCGACCGATCCAAGCACCGAACGTACGGAGCCTCCGAGTTCAGCACACGTTCAGCTCGATGACGTCCCTCGAACTCCGATCCAGCCGAGTATCGAGGGAGAGTTCCGTCAGCACGACGGCGTGGTGACGATCTTGATGTTCTACCGGCGCAGGGCTTCGCCTAAGCTTCGCGACGATATGACCGAGGTGGAATATGGTGGAAGGGGGCACCGCACACGGCTAAGGAACGATCTGTAGATCAACTTGTGTGTCTATGGGGTGCCCCCTGCCCCCGTATATAAAGGAGGGAGGGGGGAGGCCGGCCGGCCCCTTAGGGCGCGCCAAGGGAGGAGGAATCCTCCTCCTAGTAGGAGTAGGATTCCTCCTTTCCTACTCCTACTAGGAGGGGGAAGGAAGGGGGAGAGAGGGGAAAGGAAAGGGGGGCGCCGCCCCCCCTCCTAGTCCAATTCGGACCAGAGGGAGAGGGGGCACGCGGCCCACCCTGGCCGCCCCTCTCTCTTCCCACCTAGGCCCATGTGGCCCATTAACTCTCCCGGGGGGTTCCGGTAACCCCCCCGGCACTCCGGTTTTCTCCGAAAACTCTCGGAACCTTTCCGGTGTCCGAATATAGTTGTCCAATATATCAATCTTTATGTCTCGACCATTCCGATACTCCTCGTCATGTCCATGATCACATCCGGGACTCCGAACAAACTTCGGTACATCAAAACTTATAAACTCATAATAAAACTGTCATCGAAACGTTAAGCGTGCGGACCCTACGGGTTCGAGAACTATGTAGACATGACCTAAAACCATTCTCGGTCAATAACCAATAGCGGGACCTGGATGCCCATATTGGTTCCTACATATTCTACGAAGATCTTTATCGGTCAAACCGCATAACAACATACTTTGTTCCCTTTGTCATCGGTATGTTACTTGCCCGAGATTTGATCGTCGGTATCCAATACCTAGTTCAATCTCATTACAGGCAAGTCTCTTTACTCGTTCCGTAATACGTCATCTCATAACTAACTCATTAGTTACATGCTTGCAAGGCTTAGGTGATGAGTATTACCGAGAGGGCCCAGAGATACCTCTCCGACGAACGGAGTGACAAATCCTAATCTCGAATTATGCCAACTCAACATGTACCTTCGGAAACACCTGTAGAGCACCTTTATAATCACCCAGTTACGTTGTGACGTTTGGTAGCACACAAAGTGTTCTTCCGGTAAACGGGAGTTGCACAATCTCATAGTTGTAGGAACTTTGTATAAGTCATGAAGAAAGCAATAGCAGTATACTAAACGATCAAGTGCTAGGCTAACGGAATGGGTCATGTCAATCACATCATTCTCCTAATGATGTGATCCCATTAGTCAAATGACAACACATGTCTATGGTCAGGAAACATAACCATCTTTGATTAATGAGCTAGTCAAGTAGAGGCATACTAGTGACTATGTGTTTGTCTATGTATTCACACATGTATCATGTTTCCGGTTAATACAATTCTAGCATGAATAATAAACATTTATCATGATATGAGGAAATAAATAATAACTTTATTATTGCCTCTAGGGCATATTTCCTTCAGTCTCCCACTTGCACTAGAGTCAATAATCTAGATTATATAGTAATGATTCTAACACCCATGGAGTCTTGGTGCTGATCATGTTTTGCTCGTGAGAGAGGCTTAGTCAACGGGTCTGCAACATTCAGATCCGTATGTATCTTGCAAATCTCTATGTCTCCCACTTGGACTTGGTCCCGAATGGAATTGAAGCGTCTCTTGATGTGCTTGGTCCTCTTGTGAAATCTGGATTCCTTTGCCAAGGCAATTGCACCAGTATTGTCACAGAAGATCTTCATTGGTCCCGATGCACTAGGTATGACACCTAGATCGGAAATGAACTCCTTCATCCAGACTCCTTCATTTGCTGCTTCAGAAGCAGCTATATACTCCGCTTCACATGTAGATCCCGCCACGACGCTTTGTTTAGAACTGCACCAACTTACAGCTCCACCGTTTAATAAAAACACGTATCCGGTTTGCGATTTAGAATCGTCCGGATCAGTGTCAAAGCTTGCATCGACGTAACCATTTACGACTAGCTCTTTGCCACCTACATATACGAGAAACATATCCTTAGTCCTTTTCAGGTATTTCAGGATGTTCTTGACCGCTGTCCAGTGATCCACTCCTGGATTACTTTGGTACTTTCCTGCCAAACTTATTTCTAAGCATACGTCAGGTCTGGTACACAGCATTGCATACATGATAGAGCCTATGGCTGAAGCATAGGGAACATTTTTCATTTTCTCTCTATCTTCTGCTGTGGTCAGGCATTGAGTTTGACTCAACTTCACACCTTGTAGTACAGGCAAGAATCCTTTCTTTGCCTGATCCATTTTGAACTTTTTCAAAATTTTGTCAAGGTATGTGCTTTGTGAAAGTCCTATTAAGTGTCTTGATCTATCTCTATAGATCTTGATGCCCAATATGTAAGCAGCTTCCCCGAGGTCTTTCATTGAAAAACTTTTATTCAAGTATCCCTTTATGCTATCCAGAAATTCTATATCATTTCCAATTAATAATATGTCATCAACATATAAAACTAGAAATGCTACAGAGCTCCCACTCACTTTCTTGTAAATACAGGCTTCTCCAAAAGTCTGTATAAAACCATATGCTTTGATCACACTATCAAAGCATTTATTCCAACTCCGAGATGCTTGCACCAGTCCATAAATGGAACACTGGAGCTTGCACACTTTGTCAGCACCTTTTGGATCAACAAAACCTTCCGGCTGCATCATATACAACTCTTCTTCTAGAAATCCATTCAAGAATGTAGTCTTGACATCCATTTGCCAAATTTCATAATCATGAAATACAGCAATAGCCAACATGATTCAGACAGACTTAAGCATCGCTACGGGTGAGAAAGTCTCATCATAGTCAACCCCTTGAACTTGTCGAAAACCTTTCGCAACAAGTCGAGCTTTATAGACAGTAACATTACCATCAGCGTCAGTCTTCTTCTTAAAAATCCATTTATTCTCAATGGCTTGCCGATCATCGGGCAAGTCAACCAAAGTCCATACTTTGTTTTCATACATGGATCCCATCTCAGATTTCATGGCCTCTAGCCATTTTGCGGAATCTGGGCTCATCATCGCTTCCTCATAGTTCGTAGGTTCATCATGGTCAAGTAACATGACTTCTAGAATAGGATTACCGTACCGCTCTGGTGCGGATCTTACTCTGGTAGACCTACGAGGTTCAGTAGAAACTTGATCTGAAGTTTCATGATCAATATCATTAGCTTCCTCACTAATTGGTGTAGTCGTCACAGGAACCGGTTCTCGTGATGAACTACTTTCCAATAAGGGAGTAGATACAGTTATCTCATCAAGTTCTACTCTCCTCCCACTCACTTCTTTCGAGAGAAACTCCTTCTCTAGAAAGGATCCATTCTTAGCAACGAATGTCTTGCCTTCGGATCTGTGATAGAAGGTGTACCCAACAGTCTCTTTTGGGTATCCTATGAAGACACATTTCTCCGATTTGGGTTCATCTGGTTGAAGTTTCTTCACATAAGCATCGCAGCCCCAAACTTTAAGAAACGACAACTTTGGTTTCTTGCCAAACCACAGTTCATAAGGCATTGTCTCAACGGATTTAGATGGTGCCCTATTTAACGTGAATGCGGCCGTCTCTAAAGCATAACCCCAAAACGATAGCGGTAAATCGGTAAGAGACATCATAGATCGCACCATATCAAGTAAAGTACGATTACGACGTTCGAACACACCATTTCGTTGTGGTGTTCCAGGTGGTGTGAGTTGCGAAACTGTTCCGCATTGTTTCAAATGTAAACCAAACTCGTAACTCAAATATTCTCCTCCACGATCAGATCGTAGAAACTTTATTTTCTTGTTATGATGATTTTCCACTTCACTCTGAAATTCTTTGAACTTTTCAAATGTTTCAGATTTGTGCTTCATTAAGTAGATATACCCATATCTGCTCAAATCATCTGTGAAGGTGAGAACTATCCGCCACGAGCATCAACATTCATCGGTCCACATACATCTGTATGTATGATTTCCAACAAATCTGTTGCTGTCTCCATAGTTCCGGAGAATGGTGTTTTAGTCATCTTGCCCGTGAGGCACGGTTCGCAAGTACCAAGTGATTCATAATCAAGTGATTCCAGAAGTCCATCAGTATGGAGTTTCTTCATGCGTTTTACACCGATATGACCTAAACGGCAGTGCCACAAATAAGTTGCACTATCATTATCAACTCTGCATCTTTTGGCTTCAACATTATGAATATGTGTATCACTACTATCGAGATTTAATAAAAACAGACCACTCTTCAAGGGTGCATGACCATAAAAGATATTACTCATATAAATAGAACAACCATTATTCTCTGATTTAAATGAATAACCGTCTCGCATCAAACAAGATGCAGATATAATGTTCATGCTCAACGCTGGCACCAAATAACAATTATTCAGGTCTAAAACTAATCCCAAAGGTAGATGTAGAGGTAGCGTGCCGACCGCGATCACATCGACTTTGGAACCGTTTCCCACGCGCATCGTCACCTCGTCCTTGGCCAGTGCTCGCTCATTCCGTAGTCCCTGTTTCGAGTTGCAAATATTAGCAACAGAACCAGTATCAAATACCCAGGTGCTACTACGAGCTCTAGTTAGGTACACATCAATAACATGTATATCACATATACCTTTGCTCACTTTGCCATCCTTCTTATCCGCCAAATACTTGGGGCAGTTCCGCTTCCAGTGTCCAGTCTGCTTGCAGTAGAAGCACTCAGTTTCAGGCTTAGGTCCAGACTTGGGTTTCTTCTCTTGAGCAGCAACTTGCTTGCCGTTCTTCTTGAAGTTCCCCTTCTTCTTCCCTTTGCCCTTCTTCTTGAAACAAGTGGTCTTATTGACCATCAACACTTGATGCTCCTTCTTGATTTCTACCTCCGCGGCTTTCAGCATTGCGAAGAGCTCGAGAATAGTCTTGTTCATCCCTTGCATATTATAGTTCATCACAAAGCTCTTGTAGCTTGGTGGCAGTGATTGGAGAATTCTGTCAATGACACTATCATCAGGAAGATTAACTCCCAGTTAAATCAAGTGATTGTTATACCCAGACATTCTGAGTATGTGTTCACTGACAGAACTATTCTCCTCCATCTTGCAGCTGCAGAACTTATTGGAGACTTCATATCTCTCAATCCGGGCATTTGCTTGAAATATTAACTTCAACTCCTGGAACATCTCATATGCTCCATGACGTTCAAAACGTCGTTGAAGACCCGGTTCCAAGCCGTAAAGCATGGCACACTGAACTATAGAGTAGTCATCAGCTTTGCTCTGCCAGACGTTCTTAACGTCGTCAGTTGCATCAGCAGCAGGCCTGGCACCCAGCGGTGCTTCCAGGACGTAACTCTTCTGTGCAGCAATGAGGATAATCCTCAGGTTACGGACCCAGTCCGTGTAATTGCTACCATCATCTTTCAACTTTCCTTTCTCAAGGAACGCATTAAAATTCAATGGAACAACAGCACGAGCCATCTATCTACAAACAAACATAAACAAGCAAGATACTATCAGGTACTAAGTTCATGATAAATTTAAGTTCAATTAATCATATTACTTAAGAACTCCCACTTAGACAGACATCTCTCTAGTCATCTAAGTGATCACGTGATCCAAATCAACTAAACCATAACCGATCATCACGTGAGATGGAGTAGTTTTCAATGGTGAACATCACTATGTTGATCATATCTACTATATGATTCACGCTCGACCTTTCGGTCTCTGTGTTCCGAGGCCATATCTGCATATGCTAGGCTCGTCAAGTTTAACCTGAGTATTCCGCGTGTGCAAAACTGGCTTGCACCCGTTGTAGATGGACGTAGAGCTTATCACACCCGATCATCACGTGGTGTCTCGGCACGACGAACTTTGGCAACGGTGCATACTCAGGGAGAACACTTCTTGATAATTTTAGTGAGAGATCATCTTAAAATGCTACCGTCAAACAAAGCAAGATAAGATGCATAAAGGATAAACATCACATGCAATCAATATAAGTGATATGATATGGCCATCATCATCTTGTGCTTGTGATCTCCATCTTCGAAGCACCGTCGTGATCACCATCGTCACCGGCGCGACACCTTGATCTCCATCATAGCATCATTGTCGTTACGCCATCTATTGCTTCTACGACTATCGCTACCGCTTAGTGATAAAGTAAAGCAATTACAGGGCGTTTGCATTTCATACAATAAAGCGACAACCATATGGCTCCTGCCAGTTGCCGATAACTTCGGTTACAAAACATGATCATCTCATACAATAAAATATAGCATCACGTCTTGACCATATCACATCACAACATGCCCTGCAAAAACAAGTTAGACGTCCTCTACTTTGTTGTTGCAAATTTTACGTGGCTGCTACGGGCTTAGCAAGAACCGTTCTTACCTACGCATCAAAACCACAATGATAGTTTGTCAAATAGACTCCATTTTAACCTTCACAAGGACCGGGCGTAGCCACACTCGGTTCAACTAAAGTGAGAGAGACAGACACCCGCCAGCCACCTTTAAGCACAAGTGCTCGTAACGGTGAAACCAGTCTCGCATAAGCGTACGCGTAATGTCGGTCCAGGCCGCTTCATCTCACAATACCGCTGAACCAAAGTATGACATGCTGGTAGGCAGTATGACTTATATCGTCCACAACTCACTTGTGTTCTACTCGTGCATATAACATCAACG
The DNA here is from genome assembly GCA_963921465.1 of Triticum timopheevii. Taxonomy (NCBI): domain Eukaryota; kingdom Viridiplantae; phylum Streptophyta; class Magnoliopsida; order Poales; family Poaceae; genus Triticum; species Triticum timopheevii. The sequence goes on along the minus strand of OY997270.1, from coordinate 414,588,043 downwards.
CATAAAACCTAGGCTCGGATGCCACTGTTGGGGAACGTAGTAATTTCAAAAAATTTCCTACGCACACGCAAGATCATGGTGATGATATAGCAACGAGAGGGGAGAGTGTATGTCCATGTACCCTCGTAGACCGTAAGCGAAAGCGTTAGCACAACGCGGTTGATGTAGTCGTACGTCTTCACGATCGACCGATCCAAGCACCGAACGTACGGAGCCTCCGAGTTCAGCACACGTTCAGCTCGATGACGTCCCTCGAACTCCGATCCAGCCGAGTGTCGAGGGAGAGTTCCGTCAGCACGACGGCGTGGTGACGATCTTGATGTTCTACCGGCGCAGGGCTTCGCCTAAGCTTCGCGACGATATGACCGAGGTGGAATATGGTGGAAGGGGGCACCGCACACGGCTAAGGAACGATCCGTAGATCAACTTGTGTGTCTATGGGGTGCCCCCTGCCCCCGTATATAAAGGAGGGAGGGGGGAGGCCGGCCGGCCCCTTAGGGCGTGCCAAGGGAGGAGGAATCCTCCTCCTAGTAGGAGTAGGATTCCTCCTTTCCTACTCCTACTAGGAGGAGGAAGGAAGGGGGAGAGAGGGGAAAGGAAAGGGGGGCGCCGCCCCCCCTCCTAGTCCAATTCGGACCAGAGGGAGAGAGGGCACGCGGCCCACCCTGGCCGCCCCTCTCTCTTCCCACCTAGGCCCATGTGGCCCATTAACTCTCCCGGGGGGTTCCGGTAACCCCCCCGGCACTCCGGTTTTCTCCAAAAACTCCCGGAACCTTTCCGGTGTCCGAATATAGTCGTCCAATATATCAATCTTTATGTCTCGACCATTTCGATACTCCTCGTCATGTCCGTGATCACATCCGGGACTCCGAACAAACTTCGGTACATCAAAACTTATAAACTCATAATAAAACTGTCAACGAAACGTTAAGCGTGCGGACCCTACGGGTTCGAGAACTATGTAGACATGACCTAAAACCATTCTCGGTCAATAACCAATAGCGGGACCTGGATGCCCATATTGGTTCCTACATATTCTACGAAGATCTTTATCGGTCAAACCGCATAACAACATACTTTGTTCCCTTTGTCGTCGGTATGTTACTTGCCCGAGATTTGATCGTCGGTATCCAATACCTAGTTCAATCTCATTACCGGCAAGTCTCTTTACTCGTTCCGTAATACGTCATCTCATAACTAACTCATTAGTTACATGCTTGCAAGGCTTAGGTGATGAGTATTACCGAGAGGGCCCAGAGATACCTCTCCGACGATCGGAGTGACAAATCCTAATCTCGAATTATGCCAACTCAACATGTACCTTCAGAAACACCTGTAGAGCACCTTTATAATCACCCAGTTACGTTGTGATGTTTGGTAGCACACAAAGTGTTCTTCCGTTAAACGGGAGTTGCACAATCTCATAGTTGTAGGAACTTTGTATAAGTCATGAAGAAAGCAATAGCAGTATACTAAACGATCAAGTGCTAGGCTAACGGAATGGATCATGTCAATCACATCATTCTCCTAATGATGTGATCCCATTAGTCAAATGACAACACATGTCTATGGTCAGGAAACATAACCATCTTTGATTAATGAGCTAGTCAAGTAGAGGCATACTAGTGACTATGTGTTTGTCTATGTATTCACACATGTATCATGTTTCCGGTTAATACAATTCTAGCATGAATAATAAACATTTACCATGATATGAGGAAATAAATAATAACTTTATTATTGCCTCTAGGGCATATTTCCTTCACTATAGTATGCAAGGGATGACGAAAACGATTCCCGAGCTCTTCGTGACGTTGAAATCGACGAAGGTAGAAATCAAGAAAGCGCATCAAGTGTTGATGATTGACAAGACCACTAGTTTTAAGAAAAGGGCAAAGGAAAGAAAGGGAAACTTCAAGTTGAATGGCAAACAAGTTGTCACTCCCGTGAAGAAGACCAAAGCTGGACCAAAACCTGAAACTGAGTGCTTACACTGCAAAGAAAATGGTCACTGGAAGCGGAAATACCCTAAATATTTGGTGGATAAGAAGGATGGCAAAGTGAACAAGGGTATATTTGATATACAGGTGTTTGATGTGTGCCTTACTAGTGTTTATAGTAGCCCCTGAGTATTTGATACTTGTTCGGTTGCTAAGATTAGTAACTCGAAACAGGAGTTACATAATAAACAGAGACTAGTTGAGGGGAAGTGACGATGAGTGTTGGAAATAGTTCCAAGATTGATATGATCATCATCACACACTCCCTATATTTTCGAGATTGGTGTTAAACCTAAATAAATGTTATTTAGCGTTTGTGTTGAGCATGAATATGATTTGATTATGTTTATTGCGATACGGTTATTCATTCGAAGTTAAAGAATAATTGTTATTCTGTTTACATGAATAAGACCTTCGATGGTTATACACCCAATGAAAATAGTTTGTTGGATCTCGATCGTAGTGATACACATATTTATAATATTGATGCCAAAAGATGCAAAGTTAATAATGATAGTGCACCTTATTTGTGGCACTGCCGTTTGGGTCATATCGGTGTAAAGCGCATGAAGAAACTCCATAAAGATGGATTTTCGGAATCACTTGGTTATGAATCATTTGATGCTTGCGAACCGTGCCTTTTGGGCAAGATGACTAAAACTCTGTTCTCCGGAACAATGGAACAAGCTACTAACTTATTGGAAATAATACATACCGATGTATGCAATCCAATGAGTGTTGATGCTCGTGACAAGTATCGTTATTTTCTGACCTTCACAAGATGATTTGAGCAGATATGGGTATATCTACTTGATGAAACATAAGTCCGAAATAGTTGAAAGGTTCAAAGAATTTCAGAGTAAAGTGGAAAAATCATCGTAACAAGAAAATAAAGTTTCTGTGATCTGATCGCGGAGACGAATATTTGAGTTACGATTTTGGTATTCAATTAAAACAATGTGGAATAGTTTCACAGCTCACGCCACCTGGAACACCACAACGTTATGGTGTGTCCGAACGTCGTAACCGCACTTTATTGGATATGGTGCGATCTATGATGTCTCTTACCGTTATCGTTCTGGGGTTATGCATTAGAGACAGCTGCATTCACGTTAAAAGGGCACCATCTAAATCCGTTGAGACGACACCATATGAACTGTGGTTTAGCGAGAAACCCAAGTTGTCGTTTCTTAAAGTTTGGGGCTATGATGCTTATGTGAAAAAGTTTCATCCTGATAAGCTCAAACCCAAATCAGAGAAGTGCGTCTTCATAGAATACCCAAAGGAAACTGTTGGGTACACCTTCTATCACAGATCCGAAGGCAAGATATTCGTTGCTAAAATGGATCCTTTCTAGAGAAGAAGTTTCTCTCGAAAGAAGTGAGTGGGAGGAAAGTAGAGCTTGATAAGGTAATTGTACCTTCTCCTGAATTGGAAAATAGTTCATCACTGAAATCAGTTCCAGTGATTCCTACACCAATTAGTGAGGAAGCTAATGATGATGATCATGAAACTTCTGATCAAGTTACTACAGAACCTCGTAGGTCTTCCAGAGTATGGTCCGCACCAGAGTGGTACGGTAATCCTATTCTGGAAATCATGTTACTAGACCATGATGAACCTACGAACTGTGAGGAAGCGATGATGAGCCCAAATTCTGCAAAATGGCTTGAGGCCATGAAATCTGAGATGGGATCCATGTATGAGAACAAAGTGTGGACTTTGGTGGACTTGCCCGATGATCGGCAAGCCATAGAAAATAAGTGGATCTTCAAGAGGAAGGCGGACGCTGATAGTAGTATTACTATCTACAAAGCTAGACTTGTCGAAAAAGGTTTTTTTGACGAAGTTCAAGGTGTTGAATATAATGAGATTTTCTCACTCGTATCGATGCTTAAGAGTCTGTCTGAATCATGTTAGCAATTGCCACATTTTATGAAATTTGGAAAATGGATGTCAAAACTACATTCCTTAATGGATTTATTAAAGAAGAGTTGTATATGATACAACCAGAAGGTTTTGTCAATCCTAAAAGTGCTAACAAAATGTGCAAGCTCCAGCGATCCATCTATGGACTGGTGCAAGCATCTCAGAGTTGGAATATACGCTTTGATAAGTTGATCAAATCATATAGTATTATACAGACTTGCGGTGAAGCCTGTATTTACAAGAAAGTGAGTGGGAGCTCTGTAGCATTTCTGATACTATATGTAGATGACATATTGTTGATCGGAAATGATATAGAATTTCTGGATAGCATAAAGGGATACTTGAATAAAAGATTTCAATGAAAGACCTCGGTGAAGCTGCTTACACATTGAGCGTCAAGATCTATATAGATAGATCAAGACACTTGATAAGATTTTTCAATGAGTACATACCTTGATAAAATTTTGAAATAGTTCAAAATAGAACAGTCAAAGAAGGAGTTCTTGCCTGTGATGCAAAGGTGTGAAGTTGAGTAAGACTCAACACCCGACCATGGCAGAAAATAGAAAGAGAATGAAAAGTTATTCCCTATGCCTCAGTCATAGGTTCTATAAAGTATGCCATGCTATGTACCAGACATATTGTATACCTTGCTCTTTATTTTGCAAGGGAGTACAATAGCGATCTAGGAGTAGATCACTGGACATTGGTCAAGAATATCCTTAGTAAGGACTAAGGAAATATTTCTCGATTATGGAGGTGATAAAAGAGCCCGTCGTAAAGAGTTACATCAGTGCAAGCTTTCACACTGATCCAGATGACTCTAAGTCTCAATCTGGATACATACTGAAAATGGGAGCAATTAGCTAGAGTAGCTCCGTGCAGAACATTGTAGACATGGAATATTTGCAAAATACATACGGCTCTAAATATGACAGACCCGTTGACTAAGCCTCTCTCACGAACAAAACATGATCACACCTTAGTACTCTTTTGGGTGTTAATCACATAGCAATGTGAACTAGATTATTTACTCTAGTAAACCCTTTGGGTGTTGGTCACATGACGATGTGAACTATGGGTGTTAATCATATACAGATATGAATATTGGTGTTAAATCACATGGCGATGTGAACTAGATTATTGACTCTAGTGCAAGTGGGAGACTGAAGGAAATATGCCCTAGAGGCAATAATAAAGTTATGATTTATTTCCTCATATCATGGTAAATGTTTATTATTCATGCTAGAATTGTATTAACCGGAAACATAATACATGTGTGAATACATAGACAAACATAACGTCACTAGTATGCCTCTACTTGACTAGCTCATTAATCAAAGATGGTTATGTTTCCTAACCATAGGCATGTGTTGTCATTTGATTAATGGGATCACATCATTAGGAGAATGATGTGATTGACATGACCCATTCCTTTAGCCTAGCACTTGATCATTTAGTATATTGCTATTGCTTTCTTCATGACTTATACATGTTCCTGCAACTATGAGATTATGCAACTCCCGTTTACCGGAGGAACACTTTGGGTGCTACCAAACGTCACAACGTAACTGGCTGATTATAAAGGAGTACTACAGGTGTCTCCAAAGGTACATGTTGGGTTGGCGTATTTCGAGATTAGATTTTTGTCACTCCGATTGTCGGAGAGGTATCTCTGGGCCCTCTCGGTAATGCACATCACTATAAGCCTTGCAAGCAATGTAGCTAATGAGTTAGTTACAGAATGATGCATTACATAACGAGTAAAGAGACTTGCCGGTGACGAGATTGAACTAGGTATTGGATACCGACGATCGAATCTCGGGCAAGTAACATACCGATGACAAAGGGAACAACGTATGTTGTTATGCGATTTGACCGATAAAGATCTTCGTAGAATATGTAGGAGCCAATATGGGCATCCAGGTTCCGCTATTGGTTATTGACCGAGAATAGTTCTAGGTCATGTCTACATAGTTCTCGAACCCGTAGGGTCCGCACGCTTAACGTTACGATGACAGTTTTATTATGAGTTTATAAGTTTTGATGTACCGGAGTTTGTTCGGAGTCCCGGATGTGATCACGGACATGACGAGGAGTCTCGAAATGGTCGAGACATAAAGATTGATATATTGGAAGCCTATGTTTGGACATCGGAAGTGTTCCGGGTGAAATCGGCATTTTACCGGAGTACCGGGAGGTTACCGGAACCCCCCGGTGGCCTAATGGGCCTTAGTGGGCCTAGTGGAGAAAGAGGAGAAGGGGACAATGGGCAGCCGCGCGCCCCTCCCCCCCAAGTCCGAATAGGACAAGGAGGGGGGGCGGCGCCCCCCTTTCCTTTCCCCCCTCTCCTCCTTCCCCCCAAATCCTAGTCCAACTAGGGAAGGGGGGGAGTCCTACTCCCGGTGGGAGTAGGACTCCTCCGGCGCGCCTCCTCCTAGGGCCGGCCGCACCCCCCTTGCTCCTTTATATATAGGGGCAGGGGGCACCCTAGGACACACAAGTTGATCTACGGATCGTTCCTTAGCCGTGTGCGGTGCCCCCCTCCACCATATTCCACCTCGATCATATCGTCGCGGAGTTTAGGCGAAGCCCTGCGCCGGTAGAGCATCATCATCGTCACCACGCCGTCGTGCTGACGGAACTCATCCCCGACACTTTGCTGGATCGGAGACCGGGGATCGTCATCGAGCTGAACGTGTGCTGAACTCGGAGGTGCCGTACGTTCGGTACTTGGATCGGTCGGATCGTGAAGACGTACGACTACATCAACCGCGTTGTCATAACGCTTCCGCTTACTGTCTACGAGGGTACGTGAACAACACTCTCCCCTCTCGTTGCTATGCCATCACCATGATCTTGCGTTTGCGTAGGAAATTTTTTGAAATTACGACGTTCCCCAACAAGGCGCTCCGGCAAGCTGCGGTGGCGGTGCTCCGGTGGGCTGCGGCTGTAGGGCGCGCTGGGTGCCTGGGGTCCCTTCCCTCGGCCGGGGGAGCTGCGGTGGCGGCTGCGAGGCGTAGTTTTCTGGACGACGGTGCCGCATCGGTGGAGGTTCTGGTGATGGTGAGCTGCAACAGAGCAGCAGCTTGGGCTGGAGGTGGCTGGGGGTGCGCGAATCGGACATGGCGCTCTACTGCGGCGTGTTAAGGGCTGGTGGTTGGCAACGATGCCCTCTGCACAACTTGCTATGTTCCTATGCCGTTCGCTTCCTATGAGGCCCGGCGGTGGAGTAGATCCTCCAGGCGAAAGTCTTGCACCTTCTTCGGTGCCGGTGCTGGCGATGTTCTTGAGCATTGCAGTCCTTCCTGAAGGCACATCGCGGAGCTACGTCCATCTACTGCCGCAACTGTCTGGTGTTTCCGGGCGAAAACCCAAGCTCCATTGGAGCGGGCGGTGGCGGCAATTATGTCGTTACCTTCTTGGAGGCACCGCCTTGGAAGCAATGACCTTTGTGGAGTGGTGGTCTCATGGCAGTGGTGCAGAGTTGCGTCGTCGTCGGGATGATGGAGGACGGGGCGGCGGCTCCGGATGGTGGATTTACGCCGAGGCGGCGGCCTCGGATAGCGATGCAACGGTGGCTCTATGGGGAAGAGTCACAGTTGTGCATTGTTTTGGTGGCGACTTGGTGCTACGTGGGTAGTGAGGTCGTCGGCCTGGTCGATGCGACCCAGAGGGGGCGGTCTGACTTTACGTCGGTGTGACGGCCCCGGATGTGGTGCGGCGTTCGTGGTGTGCGTGCAGTTGTCCTGTGCAGCATGGGCTGCGGGTAGCTGTATTGTGCGGCGTTGCTGCTCGAGGGCGAGTGGAGGCATGTCGGGGCGGCGGCCCCGGATGTGGTGTGACGTTCGTTGTCTGCGTGCGGTTGTCCTGAGCAGTGTGGGCTGCGGGTTGCTGTATCGTGCGGCGTTGCTGCTCGAGGGTGAGCGGTGGCATGCCGGGGCGGCGGCCCCGGAAGGCGGTGTCGGTTGAGTGCGCAGGGCGCAACGGAGCAGTGGATGTCGAGGCGGCGGCCTCGGGAGAGTTGCAGCTTCGAGGGCATGGACCTCGTGTCGTGTGGGCGACGTGGTTGTCATCGATGTTGTTCGTGGGTGGGCTTTGCCCTGTGTGTGTTAGTCTTTGGGGTGGGCTTGGCTCTTGTTGTTTCGGTTTTCCCCCGGTTTTCCGTAATTAACTGGGCAATTCTCTTCTGCTTAATTAATAGATGAGGCAATCTTTGCCTCCGTTTCGAAAAAAATAATATGAGCTCAGTTAAACTTGACAATAGGTGCAGTTTTTGTTTTTGTTTTTGCGAAATAGGCGCAGTTAGTGCTCTATATCGAAACCACACATTGTAACATGGAGGGTTTGGAATTAGTTCATGTGTGTTGAACTGTGTTAGAATGTATTTTATGATCTGATTAATAAGTAAAAATAAGTGTCCTAAAAAGGCTAATGTAATAAACTAACAAAAGGACCAAACAAATCAAATTATCATAACATAGCCTAAAAGAACAGGAACTTTAGCATTTTCCACTATTTTTGTTGAATTTTGTTTTTACTAACAGTTTTTATTATGAAACATGTAAATGTGGTGATCGCGTAACACACATCCGGTTTTTACGTCCCTTGATTAGATAGCCGATGCTACAAATTAACTCATATCAATCTCGTTCTAAACCTTACGAACTTCAGAGTAGTGTTCCGGGGCAGCTAGCTGCGAAGAAAGTTACATGGACTAGGTATGGCCGCCCGGAGCAGTCTGGTCGACAGCGCCATGGCCCGTCACGATCGCTCACACAGACAGCAAGAAGAAACCCAAGTGTTGGCCAGGTCGCTACTGCACTCTCAGCGGGCATAGCTGCACGTAAAGCCGCACTGTTAAGTCAGCGTCAGGAAATAGCAAAAAGAGAGAACATAGGAACAGAGGTGTGCGCTGCTGCACATAGCAGGATTGAGCATGAACATTAGGGACAGGTGATCAAACATACAGGTGGTAGGACACATGCAGAGTGCCATCAAGAATCCAGCGAGACGGACTCCACAAAGCTACTGTATGCAAACATTCATGGGGGTGATCCATTAGTACATGCGAATGCTCCAGGAGTGGGAGACGTAGACTTGTTGGTAGGAGGCAAGATGACGGGACTTGGCAAGCGTCGCGTGGAAGACCTTGACCCAATGCAGCTGGATGAGGGTGGAAACTTCCGTTTCAGTTTTGAGAGCAGCAAGAGGAGCCGTGGCACTTGGTCGACAGAAGCAGGACTGCAATCTGATGGCAGTGAGAAGCAAGCTGAAAGGGAGGCAACCAGCCTTGGGGCCGCTGGTCAACTGACAGGCGCGGAGGAACGCGCCTGTCAGGAGCCATGACGATCCTTTGTTGGAACTGCCGAGGTTTGGGCGACCCTCGGACAGTTCAAGAACTTACTCGCCTCGTGCATGCTCATCAACCAAAGCTCCTGTTCTTGTCGGAGACTCGTCAAAATAAATTCGTAGTAGAAGGTTTATGTTGGAGGTTAGATCTTAAACATGTAGTATCCTTTCATGAGCCAGGGAAGGGGGGAGGTCTAGCCCTCTTCTGGCATGAGGATATCAAAGTCGAGTTGTTTAAGATAGGGAGTCGAGTCATTGATGTAATTGTTCATGAATGGCCAAAAAATAATGAATGGAGATGCACGTTTGTTTACGGTGAGCCTCGCACACATCTTAGGCACCACATGTGGACTTTGCTAAAAAGAATAAAACCTATGCTTGATGCTCCTTGGCTAATGGCCGGAGATTTTAATGAAGCTTTGTACCAAAATGAACACTTTTCTGAAACAAAAAGAGGGGAACGACAAATGATGGATTTTCGAGAAATTCTATCACATTGTGACCTTCATGACCTCGGCTTCTCCGGCACGCCGTGGACTTACGATAACAAACAATCTGGTAGACGTAACGTCAAGGTGCGACTTGACCGTGCGGTGGCTTGCCCAACATGGTCGAACATATTTCCGAACTGTCAGGTAAGACATCTTGTATCCTCGCGTTCAGATCATACACCCCTGTTAATCAGTCTTACACAGAAATCATCGGGGAGAAGCTCAGGTCGCCGGTGTCGTAGATATGAAATTTTTTGGGAAAAAGAAAAAACATTAGCAGATGAAGTAGAGGTTGCTTGGACCATGCATAGGCAGGCCTAGGAGACGTAACATCCAAGCTGGAGGGGGTGATGGACGCACTCCATTCATGGAGTAATAAGATAGTGGGCTCGGTCCCAAGGAAGATAGAAAAGACAAGGAAGGAACTGGAAGCTATAATACATAGCAATAATCCGAATAAACAAGCGATTCAAAAAAGGCTAGAAAAGGAGCTAGATAGTCTGCTAGAGAAGGAAGAACTTTTCTAGAAACAAAGATCGAGGATGGATTATCTCCGTGATGGTGATAGAAATACAGATTTTTTTCACCGCAAGGCGACTTGGAGGAAGAAGAAAAATAAAATTAGTCAGCTGGAGAAGGATGATGGTACCATAACGGGTAATATTCAGGAGATGGAGGCGCTTGCTACATCCTTTTTTCAGAATTTATACACAGCCAATCAGGGAGTACAACCTGATATTATTTTAGATAAGATTGAGCCATTAATAACAGGCAGTTAAATGAAATGTTGTGTAGTGAATTTTCCGATGAAGAGATCAGTAATGCACTGTTCCAAATAGGTCCTCTGAAGGCTCCTGGCGCAGATGGGTTCCCTGCGAGATTTTATCAGAGGCATTGGGGTACTCTGAAAAATGAGGTGATCAAGGCAGTAAAAGAGTTCTTCAGTTCGGGCGTCATGCCGGAAGGAGTTAATAATACTGTTATAGTGCTAATACCGAAGAAGGAAAACCCGAGCTCCCTAAAAGATTATAGGCCTATCAGCCTATGCAATGTAGTGTACAAAATTGTCTCAAAATGTTTGGTAAATAGATTGAGACCACTGCTTCATGATTTGATAGCCACAACGCAAAGTGCCTTCATCCCAGGGCGAATGATTACGGACAACGCTCTGATTGCATTTGAATGTATCTATAGTATTCAAAAAAGTTCTGACGCAAAAGGAAAATATTGTGCATACAAATTAGACCTCGAAAAGGCCTATGACCGAGTTGACTGGAATTACCTTGAAGGGGTGATGAAAAGATTAGGTTTTGCAGAAAAATAGATACAATGGATCATGACTTGTGTGAAAACAGTAAAATACTCTGTTCGTTTCAACGGGAACCTGCTGCAAAGCTTCATTCCTACGTGTGGTTTGAGACAAGGAGATCCAATGTCCCCTTATCTCTTTCTCTTTGTCGCTGATGGGCTCTCACGGCTAATACAGAGTAAGGTGGAAACGGGTGAATTACAGGAGATGAAAATTTGTAGACAAAGCCTTGGTATTTCACATCTTTTATTCGCGGATGACAACCTGCTATTTTTTAAAGCTAATAGCGATCAGGCTAATAAGGTTAAGAACATCCTGGACAACTGTGAGAGAGCCACTGGACAGCTAATAAGTCCATCTAAATGCTCCCTGCTCCTTGGAAACAAATGCTCACAAGAAGATGGACAAGACGTAATAAATATCCTGAATGTAGTAACGGTGACTTTTGAGGAGAAATACCTGGGTTTGCCGGTTCCGGAAGGACGTATGGTAAATGGGAAATTCAAGCACACAAAAGATAAAGCGAGGAAAAGAATGAATGATTGGACAGAAAAATATTCTTCCAGTGGAGCTAAGGAGACACTAATTAAATCAGTGGCCCAAGCGATCCCCACTTTTGCAATGAGTGTTTTCAAGTTCTCAGCAACCCTCCTTCTGTGAGGAGCTCATGCACATGACCAGAGACTTTTGGTGGGGAGATGATGAAGATCGCCGACGTATTCATTGGTTGAGTTGGGAGAAACTTACAAAACGTAAAAGCCAAGGAGGTATGGGATTCAAAGATCTTAAAGTTTTTAACCAGGCTCTTCTCGCTAGGCAAGCCTAGCAACTGATTGCACATCCTGACAGCTTGTGCGCGAGAGTACTTAAGGCAAAATATTACCATGGGGCTGATCTGCTAGACACGACGTTTATTCAAAATGCGTCGCCGGGTTGGCAGGGCATCATGCATGGTTTGGAACTCCTTAAAAAAGGATGTATTTGGCGCATCTGCAACGGAAATAGTGTCCACATTTGGAGAGACAATTGGATCCCGAGAGGAAACATGAAAATAAACACGAACCCAACAAGGTCCCGAACTCGGTGGGTAGCAGACCTCATCGACCAGGAGAGTCACGCTTGGAAGGAGGACTACATCATGCGTATATTTACACGCGAAGACGCAAATGATATTTTAAGTATCCGACTACCAAATTATGATGATGAGGATTATATTGCGTGGCAGCCCGAAAAAAATGGAATTTTTAGTGTTCGTAGCGCATATCGGTTAGCCATGGACGAAAAGGGTTCTGTGGTGATTGGGTCCAGCCACAATACCCAAGGGGATCGCAGTATTTGGAATAATATCAGGAAGACAAATGTACCCCAAAAAGTACGTATTTTTACATGGAGACTAGCAACGGAGTCACTGGCGGTTCAAACTAATAGATTTCGTCGCATCCCAGGCCTCACCCCGATTTGTAATGTATGTGGGGCCGAGGATGAAACAGGCTTCCATATGGCACATCGATGCACATTTGCAAGGGCCTTGTGGCACGAACTCAAGGAGGTATGGAACCTGCCCCCTGAGCAGGAAGTAGAATATACTGGAAGGGATTGGGTCCTAATCCTGCTAGATAAGGTGAGTGAAGATATGAAACAAAAATTTATGCTATTTTGGTGGCGTGTTTGGCACCATAGAAATGACGCGATCTTTGCAAAAGGTAAAGCGAAAATTTCCCACTCCGCTCGTTTTCTGCAAAACTACCTTGCAAACATCCGATTGATTGCGGAGGGAACTTCTGAGATAGATCAAAAAGGGAAAAGTCCGAAGGTTAACTTGCCATCAGTGCAACAACATGATCATACAAAGGAAAAAGGATGGACAATGTCAGAGCTCGGATGGGCTAAGGTCAATGTTGATGGAAGTTTTTTGGAGGAAAATAGGAGTGGAGCCTGGGGAGCTGTGATTCGAGATCATGATTGAAAGCGCGTTATATCGACTAGAGGGGGGGTGAATAGGCGATTTTTATGAATTTTTCACTGAGGAATTTGCTAGTGAGGAAATTCCTTAGCGAAGAACTACTTGCAGCGGAATATGTACTCAGAAGTAAACATAACAGGATACAAACATAGTCATCATGATGAAATGAAGACTAACACAGAGTACGGAAAGCGTAAACATAGGATAGCAAGATGAAGACAAACAGATTGAAGAAATTGAACTGAGGAATTTGTGAAAGTCTTCAGTCAAAGTCTTCAAGCACAGATATGAATAACATTCAACACAGTAATGATGAAATGAAAGAGTTGAGGAAATAGAACCAGTCAGTTGGTGAAGACAATGATTTGGTAAACCAGTTCCAACTGCTGTCTCAGTTGTATGTCTGGTTGGAGCGGCTGAGTATTTAAACTCGAGGACACACAGTCCCGGACACCCAGTCTCTGAGCCGCAACTCAGGACACCCAGTCCTCACCGTATTCTCCTTGAACTAAGACCACGCAGGCCTCGTCCAATCACTCGTGGTAAGTCTTCAGGTGACTTCCAAACCTTCACAGACTTGGTCACTCGGCGATCCATAATTCCTCTTGGATGCTCTAGACCTTGACGCCTAACCGTCTGGAAGAAGCACAGTCTTCAAAGGTAACAAGCGTCGGATCCACGCAGGATCAGTTTCTTCAGTGATGCTCAATCACTTTGGGTTTGTGGGGGTTTGGTTTTGGGATTTTCCTCACTTGATGATTTTCGCTCAAAGTCCTCGGAGGATGGGTTGCTCCCAGATGACAAGTGTCAAGTTCTCTCGGAGCAGCCGACCAACTAGTGGTTGTAGGGGGCGGCTATTTATAGCCTAGGGAGCAGCCCGACATGATAAGACATAAATGCCCTTCAATGATATGACCATTAGGTGGATAAGATATTTTGGGACAGCCGGCGCGCAGCACAGCAACGGTCGGAAATTTGACTCTCAAATTCCTCAGGGCTATCATGTTCCTCACTGTGTAGGCAATTCGCACTGGCGAATTCCTAACTCCTCAGTCAGAGCAAAGTCCTCAGTGAACAGAAGAACTGCGTCTCTGTCACTGACGAATTTGACTGAACTGTATGAGATTTCCAATGGCTTCACTCGAAGGGATTGGTAGGTGCAGGATTTTGAGTTGAGCATCACATAGAAATTTTCCTTAGTATTTCCTCGACCCCCTTTAACAGTACGGTGTTTCCTATGACTCAAGAAAGAGAAAATAAAACTACGAAAACAAAAGTCTTCACGCTTCATATTCCTCGAATGAATATCAAGTCTTCAAGGTTACACCAATTTCTTCACTTTCAAAGTCTTCAGAAAGTCTTCAGAATAACAAAGTCTTCAGTTGAAGAACTTCATTTTTAGGGGTCGACTTTCTCTGTAAATATCAAACTCCTCATAGACTTATAGACCTGTGTACACTCACAAACGCATCAGTTACTTAACCTATAAGTCTTCAATACACCAAAATCACTAAGGGGCACTAGATGCACTCACAATCTCCCCCTTTTTGGTGATTGATGACAACATAGGTTAAGTTTTCAACGGGGATAAACATATGAAGTGTAAATACTGATATTGAGGAATTTGATTGCAAGATATAGAAGAACTCCCCCTGAATATGTGCATAGTGAGGAATTTGCTTTTGAGGCAATGCACATTTGAAGAGTCGAATCATGGAGATCTCCCCCTATATCTTGTAATTCATACACGCATTTGATATATAATATGAAGAATTTGAAATGCATGATGAAATATGGTGCCTGATGAGATTCAGCATGCGTGCAATAATATTAACGAGGAATAAGCATTCGGAATATCACATCAAAAGTTTCAGAGCTTAGTGCATCAAAAGCATAAGAGCACGACCAAAAGTATCAAGGCACCATCGGATTTAAGATTACAACTCAATCCAATAAAAGTTTTCGGAAGAACAAGAGTTGTAACTTAATAAAACGCCCATAATATAAACCCGCTTGAAGACTAACTCAGATTTCTCCCCCTTTGTCATCAAATGACCAAAAGGATCGAAACTGAGGACTAACGCCCCTGAAGATTTTCAAGTCGATGGAGGAGCGCCAGCGTTGTCGGGGTTGGTTGTTGAAGTAGGGCCTGCCGCAGTGTCGTCCAAATCTTCATGTTCATCAGTTTCACGCGATGAAGAATAAGAACTGGCCACCAGATCAGGAACTTTGACTCGCTTGAATTTCTTCGGAGGTGGTGCAGACCAGTCAAATGCTTCCTGGAGAGTCATAGTCTTCAATTCTTCCGCGGAATATACATGCGTGAGAACAGCCCAGGTGCGGTTGAGGGTTTCATGAAGGTAATACTGATTTTTCTTCACTGCATTATGTGTAGAGGTCATGTTGTGAAGAATTGCAGCAAATTGACGCTTCACCCATTTCTGATTGCGTTCAACCTTCTGATGAAGAATGAGGAGTAACTCACGATCAGTCATCACCCTGGGTGCAGTTGCTTGAGGCTTTTGCTTAGCTGAGGTATTTGCGGCAGTGTCATGTGTTGCAGAATCGTCATTGGTGGAGTAAGATGTAGCGAGACGGAATTGACCATCCAATGGACGTGTGCCTTCATCAATCACAGCAACTGCCTTGCCCTTATCATCAGACGATGAAACTGGTCGCTTGAGGACTTCAATGGGCGGCAAGTAGCTACCATGGTTCAGAGTGTCAGCCTTGTAATTCAGTGAAGATCTTGCCCTTATGAATCTCATAATCCAAGGCGCATAGGGCTTCAGCTCAAAAGGTGACATTGCAACGTTAGCCAGAGTCCTCATGAAGAAATCATGGAAGTTGACGGGAACGCCATGAATGATGTTGAAAAGCATGTTCTTCATGATGCCAACGACATCTTCTTCATTTGAGTCATGGCCTTTGATGGGACTCATTGTCTTCGTCAGGATTCGATAGACAGTCCGAGGCACATACAACAGTTCCTTGACGAGGAATTTGGTTCGAGGGGCCTGCCCTGGCTTCAAAGGCTTCATGAGCACTTGCATATAATGATCAGTCAGTTCGCGGTCATTGTAGATGCAACGTGCGCTTTCATGGGGAGGATCAAGAGGAAGGACACGAAGCAATTCAGTTGCTGGTGCCTTGTAGTGAGTGTTTTCTGTCATCCAATCCAGCACCCATGAATTGACATCTTCAGCATCTCCGGTGATATGTAAAGTGGCGTAGAACTAAAGAATGAGTTCTTCATTCCAATCACAAATGTCAGTGCAGAAATTCAGGAGTCCTGCATCGTGAATAACGCGGAGTACTGGCTCGAAGCACGGCAGTGATTCCATATCCACACGAGGAATATGCTCATGATCGAAGATCTTGTCCTTGTCAAAGAGCACTGAGGAATAGTAGTTGGCTTGAGTAGCAGTCCAGAAGCGTCTTTTCCTTATGCGAGCAGAGTCATATGGATTGTAACCAGTGAAGAACACATGCTCAGAAAAGAATTCTTCAGCCTTGAATTTTTGCTTGCTCGAGAACGGATTCTTCGGTTTGGGCAGAGGAATGTCAGTGATTTGCAGCACAACCTCAGGAATCGCGATCTCAGGTGCTTCAGGCTGAGGAATTTCTGGTTCCTCTTCTTGCGCAGTTTGGGGATTAGCAGCAGGTTCTTCAGTACTAGCGGCTGGAATTTCTTCATGAACAGACGATGTGGGATGAGTTTCTTCAGAGCCCATTTGAACAGTTGTAGCCGGGGACTGAGGAATTTGTTGAATCGGAGTGAAGAGAGGAGTATTGGGATGCTGACTTTCCCAAAAGTCATCATTCATCACTGGTGTAGTGCATCCAATATCCACGTCTTCATCTTCTTTTTCAATTTCCTCAACACCAGCCTCTTCAGCTGTGAACTGAGGCATGGGTGAGGAAACGACTGGCGGTGAAGGGAATGCTTCCACTTCAATTTCTTCATCAAACTGTTCTGAGGTAGCAACAGAGTGATTTTCTTCATCAGATCCGCTTGGGATCTTGTAGACTTCTCCATAAGGAACAATTTCCTTAGACGACATGGAGGAAATGGGAATGGCATCAATGGGATTTTCAAGCGAGCTGGTCATCGACTTCATTTTCTTCGCAGCCGAAGAATTTAACGCAGCTGATGCCTTCCTCTTCTTCACTGCAGCTCGCTCTGCAGCCTTTGTCTTCTTCACTTTATAAGCAGAAGGAAGAATTGGAGTTGGTGTTGGCGCAGGAGGAGCTGAGGACTGTGGTTCAGTTTCTTCAGGCGCAACTGGTGCAGTTGCCCTGATCTCTTCAGTTTCTTTAGGCGCACCACTAGTGGATGCCCTGGGAATTTCTTCAGCGGCTGGAATGGAGTCATCAGCCCTGGAACTTGTATTCTCATCAGCAGGCTGAAAGTCATCAGCAGTGTTGGCATGTTCTTCAGCAGGCTGAGCAGAGTCTTCAGCCTGAGGATTTTCTTGTTGCGATGGGGCTGCAATAGTTGTCATTTTCTTCGTCAAATTGACGAATCTCACCTTGGCTCCTTGCCAATCAGCATTGTAAGCATCGAAATCCTTGCTGAGGGCTTGGATTTCAGATTGAGCTTTGAGAAGTTCTTCAGGAGTCAGGTTGACGATGTTCTTCTTCAGAAGCTTCTCCTTTCTGGCTTGTGCTCTCTTTATCTCACGAGCCTTTTCAAATTTCTATTTCTCTTCAGCGATGAAATGGTTCAGCATATGACTTTGACCAGGAGTCAGAGGCAGATCAGGCATGGGAGTGTTTGGATCCTGATGCCATAAGTCGATGAAGTCAAGGATCTTCTTCGGATCCAAAAGCAGAGGCACAGTTGTTCCTTTGGCTCTAGCGGCCTTGGTTAGTCTGTCTCTGATGATTTCTGCAAGTTCTTCATCAGAGGCTTCGTCATCAGAGGGCACGTTGAAGGCAACTTGTTTCTTTCTTGGACTTGGCCGAGGACCGCGTCCAGCTGTTGCTTTTGTCTTCAGCAGAGTGGGGCCTGATGAGGACATTGGTGCAGCTGAGAAACTTGATGAGACACCAGAAGCAATCGAGAAGCCCTGAGTCCTTTAACAGGTAGCCAAATGCACTGGAGTTGAGGACTTGGAGGGAGCTGCTGAGGATTTTGAGGGAGCAGCAGCAGTCTGAGGAATTTGCCGTGAGGGCGCGGCTGAGGAACTGGGCCGTGAGGGCGCTGATGGTGAAGCACTTGGCTTGCGAGCAGGCTTCTTCGGCATTGATTTCCTCGGCTTGATCGAGGTCTCAGCGGCAGCAGCAGCAGCAGAATCCTCATTGAATTTCCTCACTGCCTCCTTGGCCTGTCTTGCCAATTTGGCTTGGCGCCTGGACCATTCTTCGGGAAAGTCTTCACCACGCTTGATGCTGGTGGGATCAGCGACTTGGCCAGGTGCCAATGGAGCTCTTGGGCATGGAGGGTTTAAGGCGAATTTCTTCATGTACTTTGGAGTAATATAGCGATATTCCCTCCATTCTCGCGCCCATCTTCGTTCTATCCTCTGGATGCGCACTTTGCGCTGATTCTTGTTCTCCTTGCCAAACTTGGCTTCATCAGGTGTGCAATAGTCTTTGTATATTTCTTCAGGGATCTCGAAGGCAGTCATGACCTCCGGTTTCTTTCCTCCCTTCTGCGGTCTCTTGCCTTCTGCCATTTTCTTCAGATGAGGAATTTGAACAATAGAACACTCTGAAGAAGTATGCAGTTTTTCTTCGAGGAACGCTGCAAATGAGTTAAGTTGATGAGAACCTAGTGATTCAGCAGCGGACATGAGTACCTGTGAACAGAGTGTAGGTGCGAGGAATTTGGAGAGGTCATATGCGTTCTCAGAAGATTTTTCGAAAAAGACAAGTTTTGAGGAATTTGACCAGTTGAGCCTTGAGGAATTTCACTAAGCGTTTTGTCTCAGGTTTCAGAGTTGTACAGATTGAAAATCCGCACAATTGAGGAATCTTGAGGAAATGAATGCTTAGAGAGATAAATCAAGAGCATACAGTGTGTGAGGTGTTCATATGTGAAGATTTGAAGAATAAAACACCTTTGAAGATTTTCAGAAAGATTTGAGAATCAAAGCGAGTAATAAAAGTGACTTTTAATTACCCGAACTGAAGAACACGACGAACAGAGATGAACTGTGATGAAGTTCGTCACGTTAGATCTCCCACGCCCTAACTTGGCAGAGGGAGACAGCTACGGCGGCGGCGGAGTGAAGATTTCCGCAGCCGGCGCGAGTACGACGGCGACGAGGTCGAGGCAGTGAAGCTCTTCCTCACCAACGGCGATGGAGTAGCGGCGGCGCTAGGGTTTGAGGAGAGCTCGAGCGAGAGACAGCGACCGAGCGGAGTAAATGAAGTAAGGAAGGGAGAGGGGTATTTATAGCCACGGTAAAAACTGTTCGCCCGAAGATTTTGGGACGAACATGCCCCTGCCCTTTCTTCTTCACGCGACATGTGTCACCCACGTACTGTGCAGATGAGATCGTGTAAGATCGTGGGTGAATAAACTAATGCATCATGGGATGCGGAACGGTTTGAGCGGTAAAACCGAAAATCTGGATAAGATTTGTTTTTTTTTTAATTTCGTTCGCAATTTCTTCAGCTGACAAGGACACAGTGAAGACTTTGAACAAGTTTCAATCAGAACGCACATGAAGAATTTGTGAATAGATTGGATTGAGTATAGCATAGAGGGGGAAGGGTCCGATCACATTCACTTAGCAGAAATCGCAACTTGAAGAAATAGCAATAAGTGAATGCTGTAGAGGACATAAACTCACATATATATATATAGTCAATGAAGAAAAACGACGGAAACAGTGAAGATTTTGCAAAGTTGAAGAATTTGTAAAACTGAAGAATTTCAAAAATGAGGAAAAAACTCAAATTGAAGATTTTCAACTTTTGTGGTGGCGTAGCCCACCGTATAAGAATGATGATTTCAGACACCGCGTACAATTGTCGTAGGGTTCTGAGAATCAAATTCTTCATTAATTTCTTCACACTTAGAATGTTATTCTTCATTGATTGAAGAAAAACGTTTCTTCATGTGTTGCACATCTAAGTCATCAATTCTGCATAGGGGTTAGGATGTGTGTCCTTTTCAAAGAACATTCGAAGATTCTAAGATATTTAGCTCACACCGCAACTTGCTAAATCTCTTCTCATCCAAGGGCTTAGTGAAGATATCAGCTAGCTGTTCTTCAGTCTTCACATGCTCGATGGAGATATCGCCCTTCAACACATGATCACGAAGAAAATGATGACGAATCTGGATGTGCTTAGTCTTCGAGTGCTGAACTGGGTTGTGAGCAATCTTGATGGCACTCTCATTGTCGCAGAGGAGAGGCACATTCTTCACGTTGATGCCATAGTCCTTGAGGGTTTGCTTCATCCAAAGAAGTTGAGCACAGCATGAGCCAGCAGCAATGTATTCAGCTTCAGCAGTAGACAATGATACGCAGTTCTGTTTCTTCGAGGACCAACAGACCAAAGATCGTCCAAGGAAATGACAAGTGCCAGATGTTGACTTGCGGTCCACACGATCACCAGCATAGTCAGAGTTAGAATATCCAATGAGATCAAAAGCAGAGCCCTTGGGGTACCATAATCCTAGTGTTGGTGTGTGAGCTAGATATCGAAGAATATGCTTCACAGCCTTATGGTGTGATTCCTTCGGTGCAGCTTGAAATTGGGCACACATGCAAACACTAAGCATTATATCTAGCCTAGATGCACATAAGTACAATAAAGAACCAATCATGGAGCGGTATACCTTGTGATCGAAGTCAATACCATTTTCATCAGTGCATAGATGGCCATTTGTGGGCATAGGAATTTTGACGCCTTTGCAATCTTGCATGCCGAATTTCCTCAGTACATCTTTGAGGTATTTCTCCTGAGATATGAATAGGCCATTGCGCTGCTGACGAATTTGAAGACCTAAGAAGAATTTCAACTCCCCCATCATAGACATTTGATATTCTTCACTCATCATAAAGGCAAATTCATCACTATATTGTTGGTTAGTACAGCCAAAGATAATATCATCAACATATATTTGGCACACAAACAGTTCACCATCATATGATTTAGTAAATAGAGTAGGGTCGAGTGAACCGGGTGTGAAGCCATTCTTCACGAAGAATTCCTTCAATGTATCATACCACGCCCGAGGGGCTTGCTTGAGGCCATAGAGGGCCTTATTGAGTCTGAAGACTTTGTCAGGATTCTTGGGATCTTCAAAACCTGGGGGTTGAGCAACATATACTTCTTCCTCAAGCTTACCATTGAGGAATGCACTTTTCACATCCATTTGATATAAGATGATATCATGATGGTTAGCATAGTCAAGTAAAATGCGAATAGCCTCAAGTCTAGCAATAGGTGCAAAAGTTTCATCGGAATCAATTCCTTCAACCTGCGTGTAGCCTTGAGCTACTAGTCGTGCCTTATTCCTCACCACAAGGCCATTTTCATCTTGCTTGTTGCGGTAGATCCACTTCGTGCCAATGATATTATGCTTGCGAGGATCTGGGCGATTGACCAATTCCCAGACATTGTTCAGCTCGAACTGATGTAATTCTTCTTGCATAGCCTGAATCCACTCCGGCTCCAGAAATGCTTCATCTACCTTAGTGGGCTCTGAGATAGAGACAAAAGCATAGTGCCCACAAAAGTTAGATAAGTGTGAGGCTTTTGAGCGTGTGAGAGGACCTGGTGCGCTAATGTCATCGATGATCTTCTCCACTTGCACTTCTTTTGCAATGCGTGGATGAGTTGGCTGTCGCTGAGGATTTTGATCAGCATTTTCTTCAACACCATTTTCCTCATCATGTTCTTCAGGTGCATCAGCTCGACGTTCTTCACGAACAGGAATGAATTCTTCAGCAGATTCTTCAGTAGGAATGACATCCTCAGTTGCCTTGAGCTTGATAGCATCCTCAGGTGCTGGTTCATCTAACACAGAAGGTAGGTGCTCTCTTTGCGAGCCATTAGTTTCATCGAACCGCACATCTACAGTGTCAACAATCTTGTGAAGAACAATGTTGAAGACTCTGTAGGTGTGCGAGTCCTTTCCGTAACCAAGCATAAAACCTTCATGTGCTTTCGGTGCAAATTTAGAGTTGTGGTGAGGATCTCTAATCCAACATTTAGCACCGAAGACTTTGAAATAACTCACATTGGGTTTCTTGTCAATGAGGAGTTCATAGGCAGTCTTCTTGAAAAATTTGTGAAGATATACTCTGTTGATGATGTGGCAGGCAGTATCAATTTCATCAATCCAAAAACGCTGAGGCGTTTTGTATTCATCAAGCATAGTGCGAGCCATCTCAACAAGAGTTCTGTTCTTGCGCTCCACGACGCCATTCTGCTGAGGAGTATAGGGAGCAGATAACTCATGAGTAATACCAAGTTCATCAAGATAGGCATCAAGACCAGAATTCTTGAACTCAGTTCCATTGTCACTTCTGATATGCTTGATCTTCACACCAAAGTTGGTTGAAGCCCTCAAGGAAAATCGTTTGAAGACTTCCTGCACTTCATGTTTGTAAGTAACAATGTGTACCCATGTATATCGAGAATAATCATCAACAATGACAAAACCATATAAAGATGCATCATTAGTGACTGCTGAATAATGATTAGGTCCGAAGAGGTCCATGTGAAGCAATTCGAATGGACGGGTAGTGGTCATGATAGTCTTTGCTGGATGCTTGGCCTTGGTCATTTTTTCGGCTTCACATGCTCCGCATAAGTGATCCTTGAGGAATTTGACATTCTCAATGCCGATGACATGCTTCTTCTTCGCAAGCGTGTTCAAATTCCTCATGCCTGCATGACCAAGTCGTCGATGCCATAGACAGCCTTCTGAAGCTTTTGCAAGTAGACACACGGCTGGTTGTGGTCCTGTAGAGAAATCAACAATATACAGATCTCCTCTCCTAAAGCCTTCGAAGACTTTGGAATTGTCAGCTTCCATAATCACAACACAGCGATATTTGCCGAAGACAACAACCATATCAAGATCACAAAGCATTGAGACTGACATGAGATTGTATCCTAAGTACTCAACAAGCATGACTTTGTCCATGTGCTTATCCTTAGAGATAGCAACCTTACCAAGACCCCAATACCTGACTTTTGCCTTTGTCAGCAAAGATGATATGCTTCAGAGGTGACGGTGATAAGGGAGCATCCATCAATAGATTCTTGTCACCAGTCATGTGATTTGTACATCCACTATCGAGGACCCATTCAGTGGTTTTGGGTTGATCATCCTGCAGATGAATTAGTGTAGCTTACAATCTCATATGCTTCATCAGTGAAGAATATGATATCAAGTTCATCAGATGAATTTCATCAAGCAGTAAACAGATATAGTAGTATGAGGACGTGTGAAATGAAAGTTCATTTCATCATGATTCGCCTGCGTCCTTTCAGGCATGTTTTGTCAGGTCCCCAGCAAATTCTTCAGATGTTAAGGCACGTCTGGAGACCTGACCCTGCAGAAGAGATTAGTTTCTTTTCTTCACCACCCACATCTGGAGGGTTGGCAAAGAGTTCATCATTCTGCGAGCACCATGTGAGAATGGTGGCAAAGATGCCAAACCATTTCGCTTAGCATAGGAGGGGTTAGGGTAAGCATATGAATAAGCAGAGTAATTCTTCGAGGACTTATGAACATAATGGTTTGAAGAATAATGCACATATTCATAGCCCTTAGCTCTACCCTGCGAGACAGAGTTGTTAGCGCGATGATAATCGTATGAGGACTTTGACCCTGTTGAGGAATTTGATCCATGTGAAGAATTTGATCTGGGGTTCCTGTTCTTCATAGGTGGTGTCATGAGGACATTCACCTGAAGACTTTCAACACAACTTTTGGGAACCCAGATTTTCTTCATGGGGGAACCGTTCCTGCAGTTAGTGCCAACATATCTAGCAAATACTTCACCATTCTGATTTTTGAACAGTTTATAGTTGGAGTCAAATGACTCATCAGAAGAATGAGGAGATTCACATGTAAAGCCAGGTAAGTTAGATGGATCAACTGGAGGTCCCTTTGCAGCAACCCATAAGGTTTTGGGGTACTGCTCAGGCTTCCAATATGTTCCATCGGCATTGAGTTTCCTCTCAAAGGCAATACCCTCTTTCCTAGGGTTTCTGTTGAGGATCTGCTTTTTGAGCACATCACAAAGTGTCTGATGCCCTTTGAGGCTTTTGTACATGCCTGTCATGTACAATTCCTTCAGCCCTGCATTGTCAGTGATACTAGCAATGTCCTCAGACGAGGAATTAGTGATAGCAGAGGCAGATGAAGAATTTGTAACATTTGAAGCATTTGAACATTCAGGTGAAGAATTAGCAGATTCACGTTCAATGCACTTTAAGCATGGAGGAACAAATTCTTCCTGAGAAGCGCTGATTTGTTGAGCTAGTAATGAATCGCGCTCCTTCTGAAGATCTTCATAACACACTCTTAGCTTTTCAAGATCTTCCTTTCTTTGAAGAGCTTCAAGAGAAAGCTTCTCATGATCAGTCAAGAGAGTATTATGTTGATCTTGAAGGACGTCAAACTTGGAGTGAATTTTCTGAAGACATTCACCCAACGCTTTTGACTGATCCATTTCTTTGCGCAACATATTATCACTTCTTTCTAGTATATCTTGAGTTTGTTCTAAAACCGTTTGTTGTTTAGTGGCAACGCAAATAAGTTTGGTATAGCAGGATTCAATATCATCATCAGATTCATCATTGTCAGATTCATCATTATCAGATTCATTATCACAAGACTCGGATGAGGAGCATTCGGTTACCTCAGCATCGTTTGCCATGAGACAAGATGCAGAAGATGATGATTCTGGCTCGAAAGTCATCGTTTTAAGAGATTCCTTGAAGTCCTCAAACCGGGGATCATGACGAGTTCGATGACCTTCATAAACATCAGAGATTCGGTCCCAGATGAGCTTCGAATTGCCAAGATGCATAATTCGCCCGAATTGATCTCTGGATAGGCAGGAGCAGATGATATCCTTCGCTGTGATATCAAGTCGAGTGTACTTGCGAATGTCATCAGCATTCGCCATCTTGCATAGATCAGTAAGACCAATCTCCGTGACGGTCCACAGCTCGCTGTTCTTTGCCATGAGGCGCTTCCTCATCATGGCCTTCCACTTGGGATAGTCATGACCGTCAAAGATAGGGCATGTCACTTTCTTCATACCTGCGGTCGACATAACTAAAACTCCAGGCGGTTAAACCAAAATCACACAGAACAAGGGAGTACCTTGCTCTGATACCAATTGAAAGTGCGTTATATCGACTAGAGGGGGGGGTGAATAGGCGATTTTTATGAATTTTTCACTGAGGAATTTGCTAGTGAGGAAATTCCTTAGCGAAGAACTACTTGCAGTGAAATATGTACTCAGAAGTAAACATAACAGGATACAAACATAGTCATCATGATGAAATGAAGACTAACACAGAGTACGGAAAGCGTAAACACAAGATAGCAAGATGAAGACAAACAGACTGAAGAAATTGAACTGAGGAATTTGTGAAAGTCTTCAGTCAAAGTCTTCAAGCACAGATATGAATAACATTCAACACAGTAATGATGAAATGAAAGAGTTGAGGAAATAGAACCAGTCAGTTGGTGAAGACAATGATTTGGTAAACCAGTTCCAACTACTGTCTCAGTTGTACGTCTGGTTGGAGCGGCTGAGTATTTAAACTCGAGGACACACAATCCCGGACACCCAGTCTCTGAGCCGCAACTCAGGACACCCAGTCCTCACCGTATTCTCCTTGAACTAAGACCACGCAGGCCTCGTCCAATCACTCGTGGTAAGTCTTCAGGTGACTTCCAAACCTTCACAGACTTGGTCACTCGGCGATCCACAATTCCTCTTGGATGCTCTAGACCTTGACGCCTAACCATCTGGAAGAAGCACAGTCTTCAAAGGTAACAAGCGTCAGATCCACGTAGGATCAGTTTCTTCAGTGATGCTCAATCACTTTGGGTTTGTGGGGGTTTGGTTTTGGGATTTTCCTCACTTGATGATTTTCGCTCAAAGTCCTCGGAGGATGGGTTGCTCTCAGATGACAAGTGGCAAGTTCTCTCGGAGCAGCCGACCAACTAGTGGTTGTAGGGGGCGGCTATTTATAGCCTAGGGAGCAGCCCGACATGATAAGACATAAATGCCCTTCAATGATATGACCGTTAGGTGGATAAGATATTTTGGGACAGCCGGCGCGCAGCACAGCAACGGTCGGAAATTTGACTCTCAAATTCCTCAGGGCTATCATGTTCCTCACTGTGTAGGCAATTCACACTGACGAATTCCTAACTCCTCAGTCAGAGCAAAGTCCTCAGTGAATAGAAGAACTGCGTCTCTGTCACTGACGAATTTGACTGAACTGTATGAGATTTCCAATGGCTTCACTCGAAGGGATTGGTAGGTGCAGGATTTTGAGTTGAGCATCACATAGAAATTTTCCTTAGTATTTCCTCGACCCCCCTTAACAGTACGGTGTTTCCTATGACTCAAGAAAGAGAAAATGAAACTACGAAAACAAAAGTCTTCACGCTTCATATTCCTCGAATGAATATCAAGTCTTCAAGGTTACACCAATTTCTTCACTTTCAAAGTCTTCAGAAAGTCTTCAGAATAACAAAGTCTTCAGTTGAAGAACTTCATTTTTAGGGGTCGACTTTCTCTGTAAATATCAAACTCCTCATAGACTTATAGACCTGTGTACACTCACAAACGCATCAGTTACTTAGCCTATAAGTCTTCAATACACCAAAATCACTAAGGGGCACTAGATGCACTCACAATGATGGAAGAATTATCTTATCAGCTTGGGATTATATTCCGCGGTGCAATGGAGCGGACTGCGCGGAAGCCATGGCTTGCCTAGAAGGACTACGGATGGCAATGTCGGGGACGGATCTACCCTTAATCATTGAGACGGATTGCAGCTCGGTGACAAAGGCGCTTATCCTCTCGTCTATTGATAGATCGGAGGTTGCAACAATTGTAAAGGAGTTTCAAACCATGAAAGGGAACAGAGAAGTAAAAGTCTGCAAAGTAGATAGAAGGGACAATAGGTTAGCTCATAGTCTTGCCCAGTTGGGGCGTAGAGAGTTGCGTGGTGGGGTTATGCAAGGCACAGTGCCAACCTGCGTGTTGAGTGAGGCCTTGCACGATTGTACTAACTATGTTTTCTCTACTTAATTAATACAACTCTCTATTTCAAAAAAAAAAAGTCCTTGCTCTGCAGACCATATACACGCACTCATAACTATTGCATGGCGCCGTCATGGTACACACTCATAATTATTGCATGGCTCTATCATGGTATAGCAGCCGGCAGCTGATCAATCGATTGGTTAACCAAGATATATATTGGTGGTGTCAGTCACGATTCTCCTTTTCATTGTGCATTACTCTTCCACCCAATTAATATAATCATATCTTTAAAACAAATTAATATAGCCACATCCAATAAAATCGTACAAATCTTTGATGTCTTTTCACATAGTTCTAGTGGTAATTTAGAAATAGTCATTTCTTGGTTGTTTCGAAGATAGCAAAACCAAAGTATATTCTAACTACAATTGTTTATGTTTCCACTTTCCACAGGCTCGTGCATTACTAAAAAAAATGCAAGTTTGAACCTCCCAAGTTCAATGCCAATGTTTTTGTTGTTGGGAGAAGGGGTCACTAGCATACATGCGGCTTTAGGCTCCGTAGCAATTACGTGCCCACTTATATGAGAGCAGCTGACAACTAATCAAAGTCTGAGCATGAGTTTTAGCCGCCAGCCAAAACAACATGGCGGACCTAGACTCATTTTGATTGTGTTGAATTGTGCCGAATGAGTTTTATAATCTGATTAAAAAGTAAAAAAAGTGCTAAAAGGGTAATATAAATAAAGCAAAAGTCCGAACAAATCCAAATATTAGAACATAGCATCAATAAACTGGAAATTTAAGCATTTTCCAATTCGTCTTGTATTGGATTGTGTCAATATTTTTTTTGCTGCCAAACCTGTAGACTGTGGTGATCATCAACAAACTGTTAGATGTTTTTAAGGCCCTTTAATTGGATGGCGGATACTACAAGTTAACTCATATCAGTCTCTCTGTAAACCTTATGAACTCATGTCTCTCTTTTCTTTTTCTTTTTTGCGGGGAACAAGTCATGTCTCTCCAAACCATATACATGCAACATATTTGACTATATGAATGGCATCGTCATGGTATGGCAGCCGGCAGTTGATCGATCAATTGGTTAACCTAGATATAAATCGGTGGTGTCAGCCATCCAATTAATATAGTCACATCCAATAAACTTGTTTAAATCTTTGATGTCTTTTCGCGTAGTTTCCGGTGTTAATTTACAAATAGTAATTTCTTAGTCGATTTGGATATAGCGAAACTAAAGAATATTGTAATTATCCTTGTTTATGTTTCTGCTTTCCTCAATCTCGTGCATTGCTCAAATAATTCGAAGTTTGAACCTTCCAAGTTCAACGCCATGGTTTTCTTGCTTGGAGATAGGTTCTCTTGCATCATGCGACTTTAGGCTCTGTAGCATTCTCTTCCCACTTATATCAGAGCAGCTCGATGAAATTTGATACTAGTGTGGATGGAATCAGCACTCCACATATAACGAAACCACATATATGTAGAAGTAATGGCTAAGTTAGACCCAAATCTGATGCTAAAAACTAGTCGTGGGAGCATTTAAAAATTAAAAATGAATAAACCAGAAAACGAATGAACTATCTCAAACATGGCCTTATTGACTAGGAAATGTTCATCACTTGGCACTTTTAATTTTATTAGACTTTGTCAATACTAGTCAATACTAACAAAATAATTACCACCATGGTTGTAACGGTCAACAATACTGCCTCTCCCATGGGTTTATAAGGCGGCGGGAAAATATTTTTAGGTCATCTTTTCAATTAGTGAAATATGTGTTATATGCCATAAAAATACATCTTTAGGTTCGTCGCAGAATGAAGTTTCTAAACATAATTTAAGCACATTATCCATATCTTGTTAATCAAATTGAAGACAAAAAAAAAACACGGCTGACTTATAAACCCGGATGAAGGAAGCACATGTATTGCTTTCTTTTCTCTTACGTCCGTAGATTGGACGGCTAAAACCATATAACTAAAATCCTACATGGCGTCCACACACATCACATGACACTTGCATGGTATAGCAGCCGGCAGCTGATCGATCGATTGGCTAACCCAGATCCCCAGTGGTATCAGTCACGGCTCACGAGTCTATATCTCTTTCACAATTGCATTACTGACTCTTCCATCCAATTAGTTGTTGTTGCGTCCGTCGCCTGACGTTGGTTCATGCATACTAGTCGAAGAAGAGAGAAGAAGGCCGGGTTTAGCCGCCAGCCAGCAGGCGACCAGACCCAGACCAGATTGACCGCATCTCTATCTCAGCATGTTTCAGCCGTCGATGTGCCTTTGTCATATTACTTCAGTCAATTCATGCGCCGGCGGCCTGCCGGACTGTGTTATACTACGACTGTACGCTCAAGAATTATTCCGACCTAGCTTGTGTCTTTGCCAGATAAAATAACAATAGTAGTATCAAGCCTACGTTGTCAGAGTACAGACGATACGGAGAGACAGTTCATGTACCGGCCATGCCTGTGGTCAAATATTATTCCAAGCTAGCGAGCTTTGTCTGCATGGTTGAATAACAACTTTTCAGGGTAAGTACGCTACGGAGAGATGCGTACATCTTCTGCCCTGTACAGGGTAGATTGAGACTTTATTTCCCTTTGGCCAACGATCTGTCGAACCTTAATTCAAACTTGCGGCATTGTGTGACAGTGTGGCTGCTACGGGCGATCGATCTGCAACTGTTTTAAGCTAGCTATAGTGTGGACACAAAAGCATGGGCATCTTGCCTGACCAACGACATGGTAGCCGGGCACACCTAAGCTACGTTCATGCATGCATGTGATGGGTCCGACGTGTCCAGACTTCAGCTCGCTTCGTTTCTACGTTAGTTCTCTCTCGTCGCTGACCTATGCTAAGAACCTTAGTTAATTATAAACTCGATCGGGATGGGCGTGCCTGCATGCATGCACATGGATACGCCGCGTGTGCATGTAGCACATCATAGAGTACTCTAGAGCAACCGTGCAATGCACATGCATGCATGCGCGCATGGACGGTGTCGATCGTCGTGTCGATATCGATCGGCATGGCAGAATGTACGACGGGTCTCCCTCGGTACGCCATCCGGCCTCGCTAGTTCACATTGTTTCGTACACCATCATCATCAGTTAATGCACCGGCACCCCGTGCCGATCAGTTGTTAGGTAGTATGGCGATGTAGCAGTGTAGGAGCACGCGTCGTCAAGATTCGACTGGCCGAAATGTTAGAGTTAGACGGTCATCGTCTCATCGATCGGCGGTCCCACGGATAGCTAGCTTGTCACGTACGCTGTGCGATCGAACAGGGGCGAGCTAGGTCTCACTCTTCCGTCTCTTAATTAGTTTCGCAGCACGTATGTGCTCGTGTGTTCCCGACAATATTACTATATTAGTTGACACGTACGGACCCCATGCTCCGAAACAGGGTGCGGGTGCCTAACACCGACACGGATTCAGATACTGCGTACACCCTCCGTTCCATAATGTAAAAAGTGTTTCTCCTCTGGTCACTTCGATCCTCCCCCATTTCACGCGACCTGGTCGATCATCTTAATTTCCCATAACCAGTAATTGTGCACGCATGAACGTAAGAAGCACTGACTGAACAAAGCTCTCGTGTACCCATGGCGCTACACGTGGTTTGGCCGACAGCGCTCCATGCGTACATTAATATTGCAAGGAGCGATAGACTTGACACAGCCAAAGTCCACCATGCAAATACAGTGGGCCGGCAGCATGTGTACAACCGAGCGCACTCCATGGCATGTATACTGGCGCCGACCGAGCGCGCTAGATCCGGCGGGTGCATGTGGTCGCCGATGAGCTAAATGACGCGCACAGTTGGGAAGATGGCCAGGCGGCCATAGAACCGGACCGGCTATCCGCCGACTCCAGCTGCTTCAACCGCTTCAAGCCTTCAACGTCCTAAGGCCAACTCCACCGCGCGACCCCAAACGGACGTCCATTTTGTCCGGATTCTGTCCGTTTGGGTAGGGGTTTGGGGTCGTGTCCGGGCCTGTCCTGAGATGCGGTGACCGTGCACCCAGCGCGCGGCCGCATCCATTTGCCCTATCCTGTCCGCGTATATTTCTTTGCAAGTCCTTAATTTTTTTTATCATTCATTTTTGGTACATGACAATACATCATCACATTTTGACTAGTAAAGTAAGGCCAAAGAAAACAAGAACCACAAGAATACATTTCAGAAGATACCCAACTTTCATAACTGCTCCCTTGAGTTGGGTTAGCGCCTTCTCAATGCAATCATTGTTGATCTGTGGAGGAGGCACGACGTTACCCCCTCCTTTCTTCTTCAAGTAAGAAGTTGACGTTGCTTCCTCACACGTAGTATCGTGCCTTGTTGCTTCTTCGCACGTAGTATCGTGCCTAGACTCTAATCTAGCAACAAGTGCACTTGTCTCATCTAAAGCCTCTAGGCTAGCTAAAAGTGCACGAACATGCACTACATTTTGCTCTATCAACATATCGATGTACTCTTCTTTCCAATACCAAAACTTGCATCCGGTCTACACAAAAAAACTTAAAGTTAGCACCCCTAATCTAATCCAAGAGCACAAACCGAAGCTAAAAGAGCACATACCCCATCATTTAAGCACTTGATGAACACCCATCCGGGATGCTCCGGCGTCGTAGACACGCGGCGCACGACCACCCTTGGGCAGTGGTCGCACTTGATGAGGGGCAACGGTGCGCCGATGAGCTTTTGGGCAAGCACCGAGCCCGGCCGGCCGCCATTCGCGTATCTGCCGGCGGACCACCGACGGTGCAGATCCGAGCGGCTAGAGGACGAGCCACTGCCTGCATGTGGCCTTGCGCCCCTGCCAGGGCCTTCCGGCAAGGTGCCCGGCCAGTCCATGGCGCGGCCCGGCCTCCCACAGCCGGGCGAGCTCAAGACCGACCGGATCCGCCCCAAATCGGGCCGGCGGGTGTGCAAACAAGGTGGCCGTGCTTGGGTTGCTCGGCGGCGACGAGAGGAAGGTCTGGGCAAGCGCGCGTCCGAGTTGCACGGCTGCAATGGCAGCGGGCGGCCGGCGGCGGCGAGGGGGAGAGAGGGAAAGAGTGGGGAAGAGTGGAGTGGATGCGGCCGGAGGGAGGGAGGGGACGGATAGAAAAAGGCCCGTCCTGTGCCACCGACGGGCGGGCCAGGGGAGGACACACGCAGACGACCCGTGCGTCCGCGTGTTGTCCGTTTCACCCCAAAAGCGGCGCAAACTTGGGCCGCGGATGGGTCGAAAGCGGACACAAATCGGACAAAAGTCTGTTTGCGCCCGTGCGCTGGGCCGCCTCCTTTGTCCCTTTTACCCCAAACGGACGGGGGCGGACAGGATAGGGTCGCGCGGTGGAGTTGGCCTAAGAGGACGGCTTACATAATCATCCTTGCATCGTCATGGTTAATATCTTCAGATCATCCCAAGCTGTCAGATCTCAACCTTTTTCTCCTCGAGCATGTTTTTTTTCTCTTCGAGCTTGAGTTTTTTCTTGGTCATTGTTATCAACATGTTAACCTCTTTGTCTTTTTTTCCTCCTTGACGTCGGAGCGCTTGACACATGTATGCGTCCTCCTTCATCAAGATGTCCTCAAACCTCTCTGACTGCTTGGCCACCGCCTCTTCTCGCTTTTTCTTCTCCTCCTCCCACTTCTTTCCCCAGGACCCTCTTCTAATCTTCCAGGGCGGCTCTTTTGTTGGGTCGGTTAGATCGTCTGCTTCTTCCTCGGTGCCGATACTGACGGTCTTGACGGAGTTCATAATGAATAAATTTCACTTGGGTTGTCTACTCAATTTCAACCAGCAATGCATGAGGATGAAGCTCCTCTTCTTCATCTTTAAGAACAAGTTGCATGCACGAGAGGCTACAAAGAAAAAACATTGTAAACACGTGAAAAGGGGGGTTGCCATGAAATGACCAACACATAGAGCATCTCCGGCAAGCAACTTGTTCTTAATGCATGAGGATGAAGCTCCTCTTCTCCATCTTTAAGAAAAAGTTGCACGCAAATAGGGCGGTCTTTAAGAACAAGTTGCACGTAAACATGTGTTGGTCATTTGGTCGGAGATGGTTGAAAAGGGGGGTTGCCACGAAAATAGGGCGGTCAACTCCAAATGCGCAGACTCCACCTCCGTTTTGGGTGGCAAAGGATGTCAAGTCCGACGTGGTTGATGTCCGGACTTCCGCAAATCATTGAAAGAAGAAAACAAATAAGTTATCATAAACACATATAGGCCCTGTTTGTTTGGTCTTTTGCTTATGCTTTTGCAGCTTTTCTACTTTTGGCCAAAAAGCCATAAAAGCTCCTAAGTAGGTGCTTTTGGAGCTTTTTTGGCTTTTGATGAATCAATATAACCTATTTGAGCTCCAAAAGCCATAAAATCTCCAAAAGCACCTATTTAGGAGCTTTTGTGACTTTTTGGTCAAAGTGAAAAAGCTGCAAAAGCAGAAGTAAAAGCTCAAACAAACAGGGCGATAGTCTTACATGACATGAAATATCGTCATTTGCCACTTCTAATTTTATTTGATTTTTGTCAATACTAACAAAAATTTACCAGAGTGAAATGCGCCACTAGTCCATGAACTCAACTTGATTGCACACTTTAGACCAACAACCCGAGAAGTGATCAGATTTCGTCCGCAAACCGTTGATTCGATCAAATAAGTCCAAAACCGGTCCGACCAGGAAAAAACCGGCCACATGGATGCCATGTCATTGCTCCTTTGACTCGTGAGTTCACTGTTTGTTATAGGGTTTTATTTGCACATTGGTCGGGTTTTTTTTTTCCTCATAGACCATGCTAAGGGCGTTTGGAGTGAAAAAGTATTAAAAATTGTGTTGCCCTAGACTTGAACCTTGGCCGTTCAGAACAGGCAACACATCACCAACCACTGGAATAACACGAAGTTCACAAACTAACACGGTGCCCGGTATATATATTTACGTTGAATCAGGAGAAAAAATAAATATTAAAACGTGTATCCGGTAGTATTTGAACACAGGCAGTCTGGGTTGAAGTTGGCTTCCAGACCAACAAACCATGACGTGATTTATGTTCAAATAGGCAGACTACTATATATATCTTTGCATAATCAATGTTAAATATGTATACAAAATCAGTGGGTTTTAGAGAATATAAAAGTAATATGTATACATCTTGACGACAATACAAAACTTCACATTCGATATACACTCACACTACACAAAATATATAGAACATGACTTCAATGGCAATAGCACTCATAGTTTTTACAAAATCCTAATGATCACATACACTAGTAGAAAATAGGGCAATTGTCCCGGTTCATAAGGGCCTTTTGTCCCGGTTTAAAAACCGGGACTAAAAGGTCGGTACTAATGCCCTCCCCTTTAGTCCCGGTTCTTACACGAACCGGGACAGATGTGCCTCCACGTGGCAACTGCGGGAAGCCCAGGCAGGGGGGCCTTTGGTCCCGGTTGGTGAAGTAAACCGGGACCAAAAGGCTTCCACGCATCAGCAGCTGGCTGGAGCTGAGGTTTTTTCTTGAAAGTGACTGGTTTAGGGGTTTTGGGGGTTAATTTAGGTTGTTATTAGCTAGCTAATAGAGAGAAGTGTCCTCTCTTATATCTTCGTGCTTGGTTTACCAACGCTACTGCTATGTTCATTTCACCCGCTGATATACAATAACTCTTCATGCTCGCATCATACATCATCATATATAATAACAAGTCCTACTAATCATGCATCATCATACAACTTCTACTCGTTATTAATAACAAGTCATACGATCATCATCCTCATAGTCATCGAACCCAACCCTACATAATTGTTCTTAGCACATGATCATCAGTATCAGGTAGGACCTAAACACCTTTAAGGTAAAATAGCATAAAACAATATAGACCCTGACTCTCCATTATGAAGAATGGAGATCATCCTGTCTCCAATTCTTGCGCTTCACTTCCTTTTGCTTCCAAGAAGCTCCTTACGACTGTCCATACATTTTTTCCATCCTTTGATTGTCATGTCTCCACTTTTTTTAGAAATCCGATATGGACAGTTGAGATTCGTAGGAAGACTTGGTTGTGTGTTCAAAACATCAAGGCGACCGTGCGTATACATCAGATGAGGCACACAATCATTCGGGATTATCTATTGAAAAACATAGTAATAAGTTCGTAGTTAGCAATGATGTACTAGTTTTAGAAGTATGCAAAAAGATGCACGGATGTCGTAATAGTAAAAAATCTTACCAGGGTATCTCCATGGTAGTTACCGTAGTTCAACACGTGCACTAGTGGCACATATTGACCATAATATTGAGGAGTTCGATTGTAGATATTGTAATTCTCAAGATCAGTACAAAATGTGATCAGATGATTTTTCTCCTTATAAGTTAATTCGGAGCCATCGGTGTAGTGGGTTTTGTGTACCATCTTCCGCACATTCTTTGAAGAATGAAAATAAGCTGTCAACTATTTTGAAATAAACAACATAAATTATTTAATAACTATGTTTGAGAAGCTCACATGGGGGAAGAATTGGAAGTGTATCAACAAGGACCCAAATGTCCATATTGTCTTCCTCGATTATAGGATCACCAAGATCCATGGTGACATGCATACCCTTATCAAAACCATACATCTTTCAAAGTGCTTCCCAATTTTTGCAACCAAAATGGGTTACACTCTCAGAATTGTACAGCTTTACTTCAAAATCCACACCATGATGGGTCATTAGGTGAATTTTTTTGGTTTCCATACTTTCATGGTCTTCAAGACCCATCCTCTCCAAGACATAGCGTCTTGCATAGCATGCGATAAGCTAGTTGAATTGGAAAAGATGAAAAATACACGTTAAAATAATTGAAGTCGTGCTTAATTACGAAAAAACTATTGTCATCGTTGCGTACCGTTTCAACATCGAAGGTCTCCTCGAGCTTAATGCTGAAACGCCGATCTTCGTCCAGCTCAAGGAACCTGTCGCACATACCTCGGTCGTCGTGGCACCAGTCGCACTCCCCCGGACGGTTTTCGTCATCCGAGTACGACATTTCCGGCCTATGTTCATAATTCAAATATCAAACTTGTACAATTAAATATATGTACTAAAAAAACTAAATTAGATCATTATTATTAATCACGGGTTGACTATCGGTGATGGTAGCTCCTCCTTTTAATCCCGAGTGCATTATTACACCAAATTGTCTAGCACACGGGAATGAAGAAGAAGCTACCCCCACGACGGCGTGGATGATGTAGGGGGCTCCTAGATTTCTGCATAGTGCTCTCCAATTTTAGCATTCAAAGTAGGAGTATTTTTCCAATATGAGCATTCAATAAGCAAAACCAAATCGTAAAATAAAGTACTATTCAAATTAGCATGCATTCAATTATAAGCAAAAGTACATCATCTGTTGTGTTCGTACATCGTCGAATATTATCACCAATACTCCTCGAATACTATCATACATATAGCATCGCTAATACAACTAGTACCGTAGCGCCCGACGGGTATCATCGCGAGCGGTGCACACCCAAAGATAAGGAACCATCACAGAATCATAGCTCTAGTGAGATCCCTGAAGAACCTGCCAGGTATTATCGAACCTGCCCTCCAACGCAACCATGTAGCGACGGACGTGCTCGTCCTCCTCGCTGACACGGTGACATGCCACCTCCGCGGTGTCCGGAAGCCTCGGCACCGTCACTGACCCACGCGACCGCCACCAAACAAGGATCGGGTCAACAACGGGCTGGCTCCTCACCAACCTACGCCCCCCGAAAGGTAGCACCTCCCAATACTAGCCCGGCGGAGCCCAGTCCTGAACATGGCCCTGATCAAACAGGCCTCCACCGCCGAGTCGACGACGAGGATGCGGGATAGGCATCGTCGATGTCGATGCGGGAACTACTTCTATATATAGTAAAATAAAGTAGTTTTATTAATTAAATCAACTAGTTCAACTACTAAGCACTTACTATAAATAAATAAAGTAGTACTTACTAAAAATAAACTACTTCTATAGTAAAATAAAGTAGTTTATTAAATCAACTAGCTAGTTCAACTATATATTAAGCACTTACTATAAATAAAATAAATTAGTACTTACTAAAAATAAACTAGTTTAACTATAGTTCTATTATTTTTCTAACTAATTATATTATAATAAACTAGTTTAACTATAGTCCTTTTTCCTCTCCTGCTTTTTCTTCTAAATATGAACATATACATAAATGACTTTGATCATACACAATTTTCCTATACATACACAATATGAACATATACATAAATTGACAAAGAAAATTCTATGAACAAAAAAATCATTAAAATTCTATGAACAAAATTACAACAGAAAAAAATCATAAAAATTCATTGAACAGAAAAAATCATAAAAAATTGACATATTCGATCTTTGCATATATATGAACATACAAACATGCATATTCAACAATAATATCACAAAAAAAATCTATTAACAGAAGAAAAAATCTAACACAATATGAAAAAAAATCTAACAAAAAAATCTATGAACAAAATCTAACTCAATTAACTACACATCTAAACTACTAACATCTAAATTAACTACACATCTAATTAAATTAGCAAAATTCATATAATCTCACGGGATGGCGACGGCGTGAGGGGACGGCAACAGCGACAGCGGCACGACGACGTGCGATGGTGAGGGGCGGCGCGGCGACGGGCGATGAGCGAGGCAGGGCCGGTGGCGTCGTGGGGCACGGGGCGCGGGGCGGCGACGGCGTCGGGGCGGCGCAGGCGGCGTCGGGGCGGCACGGGACGGCGCGGGGCGACGACGGCGATGGCAAGGCGGAGAGGGCAGCCTGGCGGCATCGGGCGCGGGGAAGAACAAACTGAATGAAATTTTGACGATTGCGAGTTATATAGACAACACATTGGTCCCGGTTCGTGAGACAAACTGGAACGAATGCAACCTTTAGTCCCGGTTGGTGACACCAACCGGGACCAAAGGCCTCTTTTCAGTAGCCCAGGCCTTTGGTCCCGGTTGGTGGCACCAACCGGGACTAAAGGGTGGCATTGGTCCCGGTTTGTGCCACCAACCGGGACCAAAGCCACCCTTTAGTCCCGGTTGGTGCCACCAATCGGGACCAAAGGCCTTGCACAGCGTGGTGCGGTGGGAAGTTTAGTCCCACCTCGCTAGCTGAGAGAGCTCAGCACCTGTTTATAAGCTGTGTTGCAGCTCAGGTGCTGAGCTCCTCTCTAATATGCAAGCATTAGTTGCCTACCCTTGTCACTGCCTTGTTGGGCCTATTGGGCCTGCGGGCCTGCATCCTGGCCCATGTACAGATGGGTTTCTAGTCGTATGCAGGCTGTGTGGGCCCATTAGGTGGCATTTTTTTATTTTTTCCAGTATTTTTTTTGTTTTTTGAATTATTTATTTTCTTTTGATTTTTGCTTTATTTTTTTATTCTTTTTGCCTTTAGCTCAGAATAATTATAATATTTCTATTACTCCATTAGTTTCCAAATTTGAATAGTTTAAATTTTAATTCTTTGAAATTTGTGTGAATCACTAGTTTCTGAATAACTTCACTATAAAAATATATTTTGAGTGATTCTTTTTCCTGCTATTTAATATTACTGCATTTTATCATTATATTCAAAAACACATTTTGTTATTTTAGTTTCTATCAAAAAAAAATCTTTATGAAAATTCCTTTTGCTACTAAAGTTTCTAACAAAAATTATTTATGATAATTATTTCTGCTTTTCATGTTTTGAACAGAAAATACTTTGATAATTTTAGTTGCATAAATTTTATATAATTTTAGTTTAAAAAATAATAGAGGTTTATAAAAGCTTTTTAGTTGATTCCTTTTGCTATTAGAGTTTTATAAAAGCATTTACTGGTTTTTTTGAGCTATAAGACCTTGAAATTGAAAAGCATTTCAAATGAACTCTGAAAAGGTTGAAAGTTGGCATCGTATGATCATTTCAACCACATAGCATGTGCTAAAAAGTTGAGAGGGTTATGGGAAAAACTGGATACACTTCGTGTACAAAATGGACAATCTCTTTCGAAGTATCAGGGTTTCATATGGAAACTCATCTGTTACACAGGGATTTCATTTTTTTAAACTTATTTGAACTCCTGACTTTTTGTGTGTTCAAAATGCACCATTCAAAGCCACATCATCAATTTTCAACCCTTTCTGACTTCATTTGTTATTTTTCATGCATTTACTGATTATTTTGAGCTATAAGACCCTAAAATTGAAAAGCATTTCAAATGAACTCTGAAAAGGTTGGAAGTTTGCATGGTATCATCATTTCATCCACATAGCATGTGCAAGAAAGTTGAGTGGGTTACGGCAAAAACTGGATGCACTTCATGTACAAAACGGACAATCTCTTTCGAAGTATCTGGATTTCATGCGGAAACTTGTCTGTTACAATAGGCGTTTAAAATGAACTACGAAAAGGTGAAAGTTGGCATGGTATCATCATAATAGTTGTGGACAAAGTCTTCATTTTTTCTTCGCTTGTGTCCTTTCCTTATTGCGCCGTAACCATGGATAATCTTCATCATTTATCAGGATGCTTGGGTCAGCCTTGACTTTGAAGGGAGGAATTTCATGAAACTTTTCATAATCTTCGGACATGTTTGTCTTGCCCTCCACTCCCACGATGTCCCTTTTTCCTGAAAGAACTATGTGGCGCTTTGGCTCATCGTATGATGTATTCGCTTCCTTATTTTTTCTTTTTCTCGGTTTGGTAGACATGTCCTTCACATAGATAATCTGTGCCACATCATTGGCTAGGACGAACGGTTCATCAGTGTACCCAAGATTGTTCAGATCCACTGTTGTCATTCCGTACTGTGGGTCTACCTGTACCCCGCCTCCTGACAAATTGACCCAGTTGCATTTAAACAAAGGGACCTTAAAATCTACTCCGTAGTCAAGTTCCCATATGTCCACTATGTAACCATAATATGTGTCCTTTCCCCTCTCGGTGGCTGCATCAAAACGGACATTGCTGTTTTGGTTGGTGCTCTTTTGATCTTGGGCGAGGGTGTAAAATGTATTCCCATTTATCTCGTATCCTTTCCAAATCATTACAGTCGAAGATGGTCCCCTGGACAACGAGTACAACTCCTCACAAACAGTATTTTCACCTCTGAGACGTGTTTCCAACCAACTGCTTGTTGGGGAACGTAGTAATTTCAAAAAAATTCCTACGCACACGCAAGATCATGGTGATGCATAGCAACGAGAGGGGAGAGTGTGTCCACGTACTCTCGTAGACCGAAAGCGGAAGTGTTATGACAACGCGGTTGATGTAGTCGTACATCTTCACGATCCGACCGATCCAAGCACCGAACGTACAGTACCTCCGTGTTCTGCACACGTTCAGCTTGATGACGTTCCCCAGACTCCAATCCAGCAGGGTGTCGGGGATGAGTTCCGTCAGCACGATGGTGTGGTGACGATGATGATGTTCTACCGGCGCAGGGCTTCGCCTAAACTCCGCGATGATATGACCGAGGTGGAATATGGTGGAGGGGGCACCGCACACGGCTAAGGAACGATCCGTAGATCAACTTGTGTGTCTATGGGGTGCCCCCTGCCCCCGTATATAAAGGAGTGGAGTAGGGGAGGGCCGGCCTCTCTATGGCGCGCCCTAGGGAAGTCCTACTCCCACCGGGAGTAGGATTCCCCCTTTCCTAGTCGAACTAGGAGTCCTTCCAAGTAGTAGGAGTAGGAGACAAGGAAGGGAAAGAGGGAAGAGAAGGAAGGAGGGGGCGCCGCCCCTCCCCCTAGTCCAATTCGGACTAGTCAATGGGGGGGGGGGGCGCGGCCTGCCTCTCCCTCTCCCCTAAAGCCCAAAAAGGCACATATACTTCTTCCCCCGTATTCCCGTAACTCCCCGGTACTCCGAAAAATACCCGAATCACTCGGAACCTTTCCGAACTCCGCATATAGTCGTCCAATATATTGATCTTTACGTCTCGACCATTTCGAGACTCCACATCATGTCCCCGATCTCATCTGGGACACCGAACTCCTTCGGTACATCAAAACTCATAAACTCATAATATAACTGTCATCGAAACCTTAAGCGTGCGGACCCTACGGGTTCGAGAACTATGTAGACATGACCTAGAACTATTCTCGGTCAATAACCAATAGCGGAACCTGGATGCTCATATTGGCTCCTACATATTCTACGAAGATCTTTATCGGTCAAACCGCATAACAACATACGTTGTTCCCTTTGTCATCGGTATGTTACTTGCCCGAGATTCGATCGTCGGTATCCAATACCTAGTTCAATCTCGTTACCGGCAAGTCTCTTTACTCGTTACGTAATGCATCATCCCGCAACTAACTCATTAGTCACATTGCTTGCAAGGATTATAGTGATGTGCATTACCGAGAGGGCCCAGAGATACCTCTCCGACAATCGGAGTGACAAAACCTAATCTCAAAATATGCCAACTCAACATGTACCTTCGGAGACACCTGTAGTACTCCTTTATAATCACCCAGTTACGTCGTGATGTTTGGTAGCACCCAAAGTGTTCCTCCGGTAAACGGGAGTTGCATAATCTCATAGTTACCGAAACATGTATAAGTCATGAAGAAAGCAATAGCAACATACTAAACGATCAAGTGCTAGGCTAACGGAATGGGACATGTCAATCACATCATTCTCCTAATGATGTGATCCTGTTAATCAAATGACAACTCTTTTGTCCATGGCTAGGAAACATAACCATCTTTGATAAACAAGCTAGTCAAGTAGAGGCATACTAGTGACACTATGTTTGTCTATGTATTCACACATGTATTATGTTTCCGGTTAATACAATTCTAGCATGAATAATAAACATTTATCATGAAATAAGGAAATAAATAATAACTTTATTATTGCCTCTAGGGCATATTTTCTTCAGTCTCCCACTTGCACTAGACTCCATAATCTAGTTCACATCATCATGTGATTCAACACCAATATTCACATCTGTATGTGATTAACACCCATAGTTCA
Source organism: Triticum timopheevii (assembly GCA_963921465.1). NCBI lineage: Eukaryota > Viridiplantae > Streptophyta > Magnoliopsida > Poales > Poaceae > Triticum > Triticum timopheevii. The sequence goes on along the minus strand of OY997270.1, from coordinate 414,545,736 downwards.
CATCGTCATGTGACCAACACCCAAAGGGTTTACTAGAGTCTATAATCTAGTTCACATCGCTATGTGATTAACACCCAAAGAGTACTAAGGTATGATCATGTTTTGCTCGTGTGAGAAGTTTAGTCAACGGGTCTGTGACTTCAGAGCCGTATGTATTTTGCAAATATTCTATGTCTACAGTGCTCTGCACGGAGCTACTCTAGCTTAATTGCTCCCACTTTCAATATGTATCCAGATTGAGACTTAGAGTCATCTGGATCAGTGTAAAAGTTTGCACCGATGTAACTTTTACAACGAACTCTTTTATCACCTCCATAATCAAGAAACATCTCCTTAGTCCTCACTAAGGATATTCTTGACCGCTGTCCAGTGATCTACTATTAGATCAAAATTGTATTCCTTTGCCAAACTCAGAGCAAGGTATACAATATGTCTGGTTCACAGCATAGCATACTTTATAGAACCTATGACTGAGGCATAGGGAATGACTTTTCATTCTCTTTCTATTTTCTGCCATGGTCGGGTCTTGAGTCTTACTCAACTTCACACCTTGCAACACAGGCAAGAACTCCTTCTTTGACTGTTCCATTTTGAACTATTTCAAAAATTTATCAAGGTATGTATTCATTGAAAAATCTTATCAAGCGTCTTGATCTATCTATATAAATTTTGATGCCCAATATGTAAGCAGCTTCACCGAGGTCTTTCATTAAAAAACTCTTATTCAAGTATCCTTTGATGCTATCCAGAATTTCTATTTCCAATCAACAATATGTCATCCACATATAATATTAGAAATGCTACAGAGCTCCCACTCACTTTCTTGTAAATACATGCTTCTCAAAAAGTCTGTATAAAACCATATGCTTTGATCAACTTATCAAAGCATCTATTCCAACTCCGAGAGGCTTGCACCAGTCCATAAATGGATCGCTGGAGCTTGCACACTTTGTTAGCACCTTTAGGATTGACAAAACCTTATGATTGCATCATATACAACTCTTCTTTAATAAATCGATTAAGGAATGCAGTTTTGACATCCATTTGCCAGATTTCATAAAATGTGGCAATTGCTAACATGATTCGGACAGACTTAAGCATTGATACGAGTGAGAAAATCTCATCGTATTCGACCCCTTGAACTTGTTGAAAACCTTTTGCAACAGGTCGAGCTTAGTGGATAGTAACACTACTATCAGTGTCTGTCTTCCACTTGAAGATCCATTTATTTAAGATGGCTTGCTGATCATCGAGCAAGTTAATCAAAGTCCATACTTTGTTCTCATACATGGATCATATCTCAGATTTTATGGCCTCAAGCCATTTCGCGGAATCTGGGCTCATCATCGCTTCCTCATAGTTCGTAGGTTCATCATGGTCTAGTAACATGACTTCTAGAATAGTATTACCGTACCACTCTGGTGCGGATCTTACTCTGGTAGACCTACGAGGTTCAGTAGAAACTTGATCTGAAGTTTCATGATCAATATCATTAGCTTCCTCACTAATTGGTGTAGTTGTCACAGGAACCGGTTCTTGTGATGAACTACTTTCCAATAAGGGAGCAGGTACAATTACCTCATCAAGTTCTTCTTTCCTCCCACTCACTTCTTTCGAGAGAAACTCCTGCTCTAGAAAGGATCCATTTTTAGCAACGAATGTTTTGCCTTCGGATCTGTGATACAAGGATTACCCAACAGTTTCCTTTGGGTATTCTATGAAGACGCACTTCTCCGATTTGGGTTCGAGCTTATCAGGTTGAAAAACTTTTTCATATAAGCATCGCAACCCCAAACTTTAAGAAACGACAACTTGGGTTTCTTGCTAAACCACAGTTCATATGGTGTCGTCTCAACGGATTTAGATGGTGCCCTTTTAACGTGAATGCAGCTGTCTCTAATGCAGTACCCCAAAACAATAGTGGTAATCAGTAAGAAACATCATAGATCGTACCATATCCAATAAAGTGCGGTTACGACGTTCGGACACACCATAACGTTGTGGTGTTCCAGGTGGCGTGAGCTGTGAAACTATTCCACATTGTTTTAATTGAAGACCAAACTCGTAACTCAAATATTCGTCTCCGCGATCAGATCATAGAAACTTTCTTTTTCTTGTTACGATGATTTTCCACTTCACTCTGAAATTCTTTGAACCTTTCAACTATTTCAGACTTATGTTTCATCAAGTAGATATACCCATATCTGCTCAAATCATCTTGTGAAGGTCAGAAAATAATGATACTTGCCACGAGCATCAACACTCATTGGATCGCATACATCGGTATGTATTATTTCCAATAAGTCAGTAGCTTGTTCCATTGTTCCGGAGAATGGAGTTTTAGTCATCTTGCCCAAAAGGCACGGTTCGCAAGCATCAAATGATTCATAACCAAGTGATTCCGAAAATCCATATTTATGGAGTTTCTTCATGCGCTTTACACCGATATGACCCAAACGGCAGTGCCACAAATAAGTTGCACTATCATTATTAACTTTGCATCTTTTGGCATCAATATTATGAATATGTGTATCACTACGATCGAGATCCAACAAACTATTTTAATTGGGTGTATAACCATCGAAGGTCTTATTCATGTAAACAGAATAACAAATATTCTTTAACTTCAAATGAATAACCGTATCGCAATAAACATGATCAAATCATATTCATGCTCAACGCAAACGCCAAATAACATTTATTTAGGTTTAACACTAATCCCGAATGTATAGGGAGTGTGCGATGATGATCATATCAATCTTGGAACTACTTCCAACACTCATCGTCACTTCCCCTTCAACTAGTCTCTGTTTATTCTATAACTCCTGTTTCGAGTTACTAATCTTAGCAACCGAACAAGTATCAAATACTCAGGGGCTACTATAAACACTAGTAAGGCACACATCAATAACCTGTATATCAAATATACCTTTGTTCAATTTGCCATCCTTCTTATCCACCAAATATTCAGGGCTTCTTCGCTTCCAGTGACCATTTCCTTTGCAGTGCAATCACTCAGTTTCAGGCTTTGGTCCAGCTTTGGGCTTCTTCGCGGGAGTGACAACTTTCTTGTCATTCTACTTTAAGTTTCCTTTCTTTCCCTTTGCCCTTTTTTTCTTGAAACTAGTGGTCTTGTTAATCATCAACACTTGATGCTCTTTCTTGATTTCTACCTTCGTTGATTTCAACATCACGAAGAGCTTGGGAATTGTTTTCGTCATCCCTTGCATACTATAGTTCATCACGAAGTTCTAGTAACTTAATGATGGTGACTAGAGAATTCTGTCAATCACTATCTTATCTGGAAGATTAACTCCCACTTGATTCAAGCGATTGAAGTACCCAGACAATCTGAGCACATGCTCACTAGTTGAGCGATTCTCCTCCATCTTTTAGCCATAGAACTTGTTGGAGACTTCATATCTCTCAACTCGGGTATTTGCTTGAAATATTAACTTCAACTCCTGGAACATCTCATATGCTCCATGACGTTCAAAACGTCTTTGAAGTCCCGATTCTAAGCCGTTAAGCATGGTGCACTAAACTATCAAGTAGTCATCATATTGAGCTAGCCAAACGTTCATAACGTCTGCATCTGCTCCTGCAATAGGTCTGTCACCTAGCGGTGCATTAAGGACATAACACTTCTGTGCAGCAATGATGATAAACCTCAGATCACAGATCCAATCCGCATCATTGCTACTAACATCTTTCAATACATTTTTCTCTAGGAACATATCAAAATAAACATATGAAAGCAACAACGCAAGCTATTGATCTTACAACATAATTTGCAAAATACTACCAGGACTAAGTTCATGATAAATTTAAGTTCAATTAATCATATTACTTAAGAACTCCCACTTAGATAGACATCTCTCTAGTCATCTAAGTGATCACGTGATCCAAATCAACTAAACCATAACCGATCATCACGTGAGATGGATTAGTTTTCAATGGTGAACATCACTATGTTGATCATATCTACTATATGATTCACGCTCGACCTTTCGGTCTCCGTGTTCCGAGGCCATATCTGCATATGCTAGGCTCGTCAAGTTTAACCTGAGTATTCCGCATGTGCAAAACTGGCTTGCACCCGTTGTAGATGGACGTAGAGCTTATCACACCCGATCATCACGTGGTGTCTGGGTACGACGAACTTTGGCAATGGTGCATACTCAAGGAGAACACTTCTTGATAATTAGTGAGAGATCATCTTAAAATGCTACCGTCAAACAAAGCAAGATAAGATGCATAAAAGATAAACATCACATGCAATCAATATAAGTGATATGATATGGCCATCATCATCTTGTGCTTGTGATCTCCATTTCCGAAGCATCGTCATGATCACCATCGTCACCGGCGTGACACCTTGATCTCCATCGTAGCATCGTTGTCGTTTTACGCCGTCTATTGCTTCTACGACTATCGCTACCGCTTAGTGATAAAGTAAAGCAATTACAAGGCGTTTGCATTTCATACAATAAAGCGACAACCATATGGCTCCTGCCAGTTGCCGATAACTTTGGTTACAAAACATGATCATCTCATACAATAAAATATAGCATCATGCCTTGACCATATCACATCACAACATGCCCTGCAAAAACAAGTTAGACGTCCTCTACTTTGTTGTTGCAAGTTTTACGTGGCTGCTACGGGCTTAGCAAGAACCGTTCTTACCTACGCATCAAAACCACAACGATAGTTCGTCAAGTTAGTGCTGTTTTAACCTTCGCAAGGACCGGGCGTAGCCACACTCGGTTCAACTAAAGTTGGAGAAACTGACACCCGCCAGCCACCTGTGTGCAAAGCACGTCGGTAGAACCAGTCTCGCGTAAGCGTACGCGTAATGTCGGTCCGGGCCGCTTCATCCAACAATACCGTTGAACCAAAGTATGACATGCTGGTAAGCAGTATGACTTGTATCACCCACAACTCACTTGTGTTCTACTCGTGCATATAACATCAACACATAAAACCTAGGCCCTAATACCACTATTGGGGAACGTAGTAATTTCAAAAAAATTCCTACACACACGCAAGATCATGGTGATGCATAGCAACGAGAGGGGAGAGTGTGTCCATGTACCCTCGTAGACCGAAAGCGGAAGCGTTATGACAACGCGGTTGATGTAGTCGTACGTCTTCACGATCCGACCGATCCAAGCACCGAACGTACGGTACCTCCGTGTTCTACACACGTTCAGCTCGATGACGTTCCCCGGACTCCAATCCAGCAGGGTGTCGGGGATGAGTTCCGTCAGCACGATGGTGTGGTGACGATGATGATGTTCTACCGGCGCAGGGCTTCGCCTAAACTCCGCGACGATATGACCGAGGTGGAATATGGTGGAGGGGGCACCGCACACGGCTAAGGAACTATCCGTAGATCAACTTGTGTGTCTATGGGGTGCCCCCTGCCCCCGTATATAAAGGAGTGGAGGAGGGGAGGGCCGGCCTCTCTATGGCGCGCCCTAGGGGAGTCCTACTCCCACCGGGAGTAGGATTCCCCCTTTCCTAGTCCAACTAGGAGTCCTTCCAAGTAGAAGGAGTAGGAGACAAGGAAGGGGAAGAGGGAAGAGAAGGAAGGAGGGGGCGCCGCCCCTCCCCCTAGTCCAATTCGGACTAGGCAATGGGGGGCGCGCGGCCTGCCTCTCCCTCTCCCCTAAAGCCCAAAAAGGCCCATATATTTCTTCCCCCGTACTCCCGTAACTCGCCGGTACTCCGAAAAATACCCGAATCACTCGGAACCTTTCCGAACTCCGAATATAGTCGTCCGATATATCGATCTTTACGTCTCGACCATTTCGAGACTCCTCGTCATGTCCCCGATCTCATCCGGGACACCGAACTCCTTCGGTACATCAAAACTCATAAACTCATAATATAACTGTCATCGAAACCATAAGCGTGCGGACCCTACGGGTTCGAGAACTATGTAGACATGACCTAGAACTATTCTCGGTCAATAACCAATAGCGGAACCTGGATGCTCATATTGGCTCCTACATATTCTACGAAGATCTTTATCGGTCAAACCGCATAACAACATACGTTGTTCCCTTTGTCATCGGTATGTTACTTGCCCGAGATTCGATCGTCGGTATCCAATACCTAGTTCAATCTCGTTACCGGCAAGTCTCTTTACTCGTTACGTAATGCATAATCCCGCAACTAACTCATTAGTCACATTGCTTGCAAGGCTTATAGTGATGTGCATTACCGAGAGGGCCCAGAGATACCTCTCCGACAATCGGAGTGACAAACCCTAATCTCGAAATACGCCAACTCAACATGTACCTTTGGAGACACCTGTAGTACTCCTTTATAATCACCCAGTTACGTTGTGACATTTGGTAGCACCCAAAGTGTTCCTCCGGTAAACGGGAGTTGCATAATCTCATAGTTACCGAAACATGTATAAGTCATGAAGAAAGCAATAGCAACATACTAAATGATCAAGTGCTAGGCTAACGGAATGGGTCATGTCAATCACATCATTCTCCTAATGATGTGATCCTGTTAATCAAATGACAACTCTTTTGTCCATGGCTAGGAAACATAACCATCTTTGATAAACAAGCTAGTCAAGTAGAGGCATACTAGTGACACTATGTTTGTCTATGTATTCACACATGTATTATGTTTCCGGTTAATACAATTCTAGCATGAATAATAAACATTTATCATGAAATAAGGAAATAAATAATAACTTTATTATTGCCTCTAGGGCATATTTTCTTCACTGCTGAAAGTCCTTATGTGTTCACATGGAATCCAATCGTCGCACTGCTCCGGGTGTTTGGAGCGCAGACTGTTCTTGTGTTCATCGACCTAAGGGGTCACCAAGGTAGAGTTCTGTAGAACTGTGCAGTGTGCTTGAGACGAAGAATATCCGTCCCTGCATATTATTGTCTCCCCTCCAAGCGTGCCTTTTCCAGTCAGTCTCCCCTCATACCGTGATTTAGGGAGACCTATCTTCTTAAGGCCAGGAATGAAGTCAACACAAAACCCAATGACATCCTCCTTTTGATGGCCCATGGAGATCCTTCCTTCTGGCCTAGCGCGGTTACAGACATATTTCTTTAGGACTCCCATGAACCTCTCGAAGGGGCACATATTGTGTAGAAATACAGGGCCCAGAATGACAATCTCGTCAACTAGATGAACTAGGGCGTGCGTCATGATATTGAAGAAGGATGGTGGGAACACTAGCTCGAAACTGACAAGACATTGCATCACATCACTCCTTAGCCTTGGTATGATTTCTGGATCGATCACCTTCTCAGAGATTGCATTGAGGAATGCACATAGCTTCACAATGGCTAATCGGACGTTTTCTGGTAGAAGCCCCCTCAATGAAACCGAAAGCAGTTGCGTCATAATCACGTGGCAGTCATGAGACTTTAGGTTCTGAAACTTTTTCTCTGTCATATTAATTATTCCCTTTATATTCGACGAGAAGCCAGTCGGGACCTTCATACTAAGCAGGCATTCAAAGAAGATTTCTTTCTCTTCTTTGGTAAGAGCGTAGCTGGTAGGACCATGATGACCCATAAGTATAGGGGATCTATCATAGTCCTTTCGATAAGTAAGAGTGTCAAACCCAACAAGGAGCAGAAGGAAATGATAAGCAGTTTTCAGCAAGGTATTCTCTGCAAGTACTGAATTAAGTGGTAACAGATAGTTTTGTGATAAGATAAATTGTAACAAGCAACAAGTAACAAAAGTAAATAAAGTGCAACAAGGTGGCCCAATCCTTTTTGTAGCAAAGGACAAGCCTGGACAAACTCTTATAATAGGAAAAGCGCTCCCGAGGACACATGGGAATATTGTCAAGCTAGTTTTCATCACGCTCATATGATTCGTGTTCAGTACTTTGATAATTTGATATGTGGGTGGACCGGTGCTTGGGTGCTGTTCTTACTTGAACAAGCATCCCACTTATGATTAACCTCTATTGCAAGCATCCGCAACTACAACAAAAGTATTAAGGTAAACCTAACCATAGCATGAAACATATGGATCCAAATCAGCCCCTCACGAAGCAACGCATAAACTAGGGTTTAAGGTTCTGTCACTCTAGCAACCCATCATCTACTTATTACTTCCCAATGCCTTCCTCTAGGCCCAAATAATGGTGAAGTGTTATGTAGTCGACGTTCACATAACACCACTAGAGGCTAGACAACATACATCTTATCAAAATATCGAACGAATACCAAATTCACATGACTACTAATAGCAAGACTTCTCCCTTGTCCTCAGGAACAAACGTAATTACTCACAAAGCATATTCATGTTCATAATCAGAGGGGTAATAATATGCATAAAGGATCTGAACATATGATCTTCCACCAAATAAACCAACTAGCATCAACTACAAGGAGTAATCAACACTACTAGCAACCTACTAGCACCAATCCTGGACTTGGAGACAAGAATTGAATACAAGAGATGAAATAGGGTTTGGAGATGATATGGTGCTGATGAAGATGTTGATGGAGATTTCCCTCTCCCGGAGAGAGGAGCGTTGGTGATGACGATGGTGATGATTTCCCTCTCCCGGAGGGAAGTGTCCCCGGCAGAACAGCTCTGCCGGAACCCTAGATTGGTTCCGCCAAGGTTCCGCCTTGTGGCTGCGAAGTCTCGTCCCGAAAGGTTGCCCTCTATTTTTTCTCATCGAAAGACTTCATATAGGAGAAGATGGGCGTTGGAGAACCACCAGGGGGCCCACGAGGTAGGTGGTGAAGGAAATATGCCCTAGAGGCAATAATAAATTTATTATTTATTTCATTATTTCATGATAAATGTTTATTATTCATGCTAGAATTGTATTAACCAGAAACATAATACATGTGTGAATACATAGACAAACATAGTGTCACTAGTATGCCTCTACTTGACTAGCTTGTTTATCAAAGATGGTTATGTTTCCTAGCCATGGACAAAAGAGTTGTCATTTGATTAACAGGATCACATCATTAGGAGAATGATGTGATTGACATGACCCATTCCGTTAGCCTAGCACTTGATCGTTTAGTATGTTGATATTGCTTTCTTCATGACTTATACATGTTCCGGTAACTATGAGATTATGCAACTCCCGTTTACCGGAGGAACACTTTGGGTGCTACCAAACGTCATAACATAACTGGGTGATTATAAAGGAGTACTACAGGTGTCTCCGAAGGTACATGTTGAGTTGGCGTATTTCGAGATTAGGCTTTGTCACTCCGATTGTCGGAGAGGTATCTCTGGGCCCTCTCGGTAATGCACATCACTATAAGCCTTGCAAGCAATGTGACTAATGAGTTAGTTGCGGGATGATGCATTACGTAACGAGTAAAGAGACTTGCCGGTAACGAGATTGAACTAGGTATTGGATACCGATGATCGAATCTCGGGCAAGTAACATACCGATGACAAAGGGAACAACGTATGTTGTTATGCGGTTTGACCGATAAAGATCTTCGTAGAATATGTAGGAGCCAATATGAGCATCCAGGTTCCGCTATTGGTTATTGACCGAGAATAGTTCTAGGTCATGTCTACATAGTTCTCGAACCCGTAGGGTCCGCACGCTTAAGGTTTCGATGACAGTTATATTATGAGTTTATGAGTTTTGATGTACCGAAGGAGTTCGATGTCCCGGATGAGATCGGGGACATGACGAGGAGTCTCGAAATGGTTGAGACATAAAGATCGATATATTGGACGACTATATTCGGAGTTCGGAAAGGTTCCGAGTGATTCGGGTATTTTTCGGAGTACCGGGGAGTTACGGGAATACGGGGGAAGAAGTATATGGGCCTTTTTGGGCTTTAGGGGAGAGGGAGAGGCAGGCCGCGCCCCCCCATTGACTAGTCCGAATTGGACTAGGGGGAGGGGCGGCACCCCCTCCTTCCTTCTCTTCCCTCTTCCCCTTCCTTGTCTCCTACTCCTACTACTTGGAAGGACTCCTAGTTGGACTAGGAAAGGGGGAATCCTACTCCCGGTGGGAGTAAGACTCCCCTAGGGCGCACCATAGAGAGGCCGGCCCTTCCCTCCTCCACTCCTTTATATACGGGGGCAGGGGGCACCACATAGACACACAAGTTGATCTACGAATCGTTCCTTAGCCGTGTGCGGTGCCCCCTCCACCATATTCCACCTCTGTCATATCGTCGCGGAGTTTAGGCGAAGCCCTGCGCCGGTAGAACATCATCATCGTCCACCGTCGTGCTGACGGAACTCATCCCCGACACCCTGCTGGATTGGAGTCCGGGGAACGTCATCGAGCTGAACGTGTGCAGAACACGGAGGTATCGTACGTTCGGTGCTTGGATCGGTCGGATCGTGAAGACGTACGACTACATCAACCACGTTGTCATAACGCTTCCGCTTTCGGTCTACGAGGATACGTGGACACACTCTCCCCTCTCGTTGCTATGCATCACCATGATCTTGCGTGTGCGTAGGAAATTTTTTGAAATTACTACGTTCCCCAACAGGGGGGGGGGCGCCCCCCAGGGGGGCGCGCCCCCCACCCTCGTGAGCAGGGTGTGGGTCCCCTGTCCTTCATCTTTGGTGACGATTTTTCTTTATTTATTTTAAGATATTCCATGGAATTTCAGGACTTTTGGAGTTGCGCAGAATAGGCCTCCAATATTTGCTCCTTTTCCAGCCCAGAATTCCAGTTGCCGGCATTCTCCCTCTTCATGTAAACCTTGTAAAATAAGAGAGAATAGCCATAAGTACTGTGACATAACGTGAAATAACAGCCCATAATGCAATAAATATTGATATAAAAGCATGATGCAAAATGGACGTATCAACTCCCCCAAGCTTAGACCTCGCTTGTCCTCAAGCGAAAAGCCGATAATAATAAATATGTCCTCATGTTTAGAGGTAGAGGCGTCGATAAAAATAAAATACGGACATGAAGGTATCATGATTATTTCAGAACAGCAACAAGTATAGATTTTGTCATATGATTACTTATGTTCAAGTGATGATCTTTTCACTATGCAAAAGTATAAATCAGAAACATTATTGAGCACCAACAAATTATAACCTCAGTCATTGAAGCAATTGCAATTTATCATAACATCGGAAAGAGTCTATGTCAGAGCTTAAAAGCAAGTCCACATACTCAACTATCACTTAGTCCTTCATAATTGCTAACACTCACGCAATACTTGTGGTTACGGAGTTTTAATCGGACACAGAGAAAGATAGGGGCTTATAGTTTTGCCCCACAACCTTTTACCTCAAGGGTAATGTCAACAATAATGATTCATGCTCCCCTACATCCAATTATATATATATATATATATATATATATATATATATATATATATATGTATGTATGTATGTATGTATGTATATATATCATGTTCTTTCCAATATGCTGAGCTTGCCAAAGGATAAAATGAAAAAGGAAAGGTGAAGATCACCGTGACTCTTGCATAAGGTAGAGGATAATAATAAAAGATAGGCCCTTCACAGAGGGAAGCAGAGGTTGTCATGCGCGTTTAGGGTTGATGCACAAAATCTTAATGCAAAAGAACGTCACTTTATATTGCCCCTTGTATGTGGACCTTTATTATGCAGTCCATCGCTTTTATTACGTCCACAACAAGTTCGTACAAAGCTTATTTTCCCTGCACTAATAAGTCATGCATATTTAGAGAGCAATTTTTATTGCTTGCACCGATGACAACTTACTTGAAGGATCTTACTCAATCCATAGGTAGATATGGTGGACTCTCATGGCAAACTGGTTTAAGGGTATTTGGAAGCACAAGTAGTATTTCTACTTGGTGCTGAGAATTTGGCTAGCATGAGGGGGAAAGGCAAGCTCAACACGTTAGAGGATCCATGATAACATACTTTATCTCAGATGTAAGAAAACATAACTCATTATGTGTCTTCCTTGTCCAACCTCAACTCTTTAGCATGTCATATTTTAATGAGTGCTCCCAATCATAAAAGATGCCAATGATAATATATCTATATGTGAAACCTCTCTTTCCTTATTACTTCCTATTAATTGCAATGATGACCAAAGCTATATTTGCCAACTCCCAACAACTTTTAATCATCATACTCTTTTTATGTGAAGTCATTACTTTCAATAAGATCAATATGAACTCTTTGATTCTTTTTCTTCTTTTTCTTCTTTCTATTTACCCAAGATCATGGCAAAATAATCAAGCCCTTGACTCAACACTAATCTTTATTATATAGCTCACGGACTCGATTACAAAGAAGGATCATAAAGCAAAACTCAAAACTAGATCATGCCATGACTTTATTCTACTAAATCAAGATACTACTAATAGGACCGAACTAAGAAAAAAACGATAAAGATAGGAGTTGTGATGGTGATACGATACCAGGGCACCTCCCCCAAGCTTGGCAGTTGCCAAGGGGAGTGCCCATACCCATGTGATTATATCCTCGGAGGTGATGGAGGTGGTGATGATGACAGTGGATAATCGCACATCGAGCATAAAAGCTCCTCCAACTTGCGGATAATGCCCTTGAGCCCAGCAATATGATCCTTTAACAAAATATTCTCCTGTGTGAGATACTTGTTCTGTATGCGGGCTAACTCAATCATCTTGAAGGCTTCAATCTCTGTTGGAGTGAAAAGGTTAGGTAAAGGTTGAGGGATGTCTTCTTCTTTCACCACCGGAGCTTGAACCTCCATGGCCTTCTTGATCCTTTCATCCTTGTTGATCTCTTCTGGTTCCTCTCTTTTCCACTCTATCTTTAATAGCCAAGCATCCTTGTCTTCGTCGTTGGAGGAGGGAGAAGTCATGGTGCTCTAAATCTGCAACGGAAATAGCTCGAAACGAAAACAGAGGATATTTGCGTGATACGGGAGTCAAAACCTTCAGGAGTATATATAATGAATTTTTACCGACCAAAATACGTAACGTGCAAGGAAACGGAGTCTGGAGGGCACACGAGGTGCTCACGAGGTAGGGGGCGCGCCTAGGGGGTATGGCGCGCCCTCCACCCTCATGGAGGCCTCTTGTCCTTCCCGGACTGCTACTTATTTTTCTATTTTTCTAAATATTCCAAAACGGAGAAATATTGCCTTAAATTTTGTTTTGGAGTCGGTTTACTTACCGTACCACATACCTATTCCTTTTTGGAGTCTGAAACAGGCTGGAAAGTGTCCCTTATGTATTCCTCCGGGGTTACGGTTTCAATAATATTGGTTTCAACATTTATAGGATTACCTGAGATATAGTGTTTGATCCTTTGACAGTTTACCACCTGCGGATTTGTGCCTTCGAAGTTATTGACTTTTATGGCACCGGAACGATAGACCTCCTCGATAACGTAAGGGCCTTCCCATTTAGAGAGAAGTTTTCCTGCAAAAAATCTTAAACGAGAGTTGTATAGCAATACATAATCACCTACATTAAACTCACGCTTTTGTATCCTTTTGTCATGCCATCTTTTAACTTTTTCTTTAAACAACTTGGCATTTTCATAAGCTTGGGTTCTCCATTCATCAAGTGATCTAATATCAAATAACCTCTTCTCACCGGCAAGTTTGAAATCATAGTTGAGCTCTTTAATAGCCCAATATGCCTTATGTTCTAGTTCGAGAGGTAAGTGACATGCTTTTCCATAAACCATTTTATACGGAGACATACCCTTGGGATTCTTATATGCAGTTCTATAGGCCCATAATGCGTCATTCAGTTTCTTGGACCAATTCTTTCTAGACCTATTGACAGTCTTTTGCAAAATTAATTTGAGCTCTCTATTGCTCAATTCTACTTGACCACTAGACTGCGGGTGATATGGGGATGCAATTCTATGATTAGCGTCGTATTTAGCAAGCATTTTACGGAAAGCACCATGAATAAAATGTGAACCACCATCAGTCATTAAATATCTAGGGACTCCAAACCTCGGGAAAGTAACTTCCTTAAGCATTTTAATAGAAGTGTTATGATCAGCACTACTAGTTGGAATAGCTTCTACCCACTTAGTAACGTAATCAACATCAACTAAAATATGTGTATATCCATTAGAGGCAGGAAAAGGTCCCATATAATCAAAGCCCCAAACATCAAATGGTTCAATAACAAGTGAATAATTCATAGGCATTTCTTGACGTCTACTAATATTACCAATTCTTTGACATTCATCGCAAGACAAAACAAACTTACGGGCATCCTTAAAGAGAGTAGGCCAATAGAAACCAGATTGCAATACCTTATGTGCAGTTCTATCTCCAGCGTGGTGTCCTCCATAAGCCTCGGAGTGACACTTGCGTAGGATCTATTCCTGTTCATGCTCAAGTACACAACGTCTAATTACACCATCTACTCCTTCTTTATAAAGATGTGGGTCATCCCAAAAGTAATGTCGCAAGTCATAGAAAAACTTTTTCTTTTGTTGGTATGTGAAGCTAGGTGGTATAAACTTAGCAACAATATAATTAGCATAATCAGCATACCATGGAGTGCTACGAGAAGTGCTTATGACATTTAATTGTTCATCAGGAAAGCTATCATCAATAGGTAGTGGGCAGTGGCGGAGGACAAAACTTTTTTGAGGTGGGGCGAACTCTTAAGCACAATTTTCTTCATACAAAACCAGCGTAGATAATACACACTAACAATACACACCAACATAGATAATACACCCCCATTATCTGAAAATAGTACCAGATTTAAGAAAATACCTATCCTTTCGTAGTATTTGCGATCCCATTCCCTTCCTGTCTATCTTCTCCTTCTGGCCGCCAGCCTACGCAAACTCTCTCTCTGGCCGCCGGAAACGCGACCACGTCCCCTGCGGCGCACGCTCTTGCTGGCCGTCGGCCCCATGCACGCTCCTAGCCACCGGGAATGCACTCTCGCTCGCACTCCTGCTAGTCGCCGCCCCCGTGCCATCGCTCCTGCTGGCCGCCACCCTCGCGCGCCACTCCAGCTGCTAGGGTTCATGTTCGTGTTGACTCGCTCTCGCACTGGCGAGGGTCTGGACCATGACATGGCGTGGACTGGGTCGAGTGAGGTTGGTCCGCTGGTGCGTGATGGTGTGACTTGCTAGTTGATACGTGCTACGGCCCAATAAGGTGTCCAGGTGTGTGCCATATTCAATCACAGCCCAATAAAAACGTATCACGGTGATTTCTCCTTTCCAAAAATCTTGTAGCGATCGAACATGTATATGTAAAGCAAAATCGCCAAAAATCAAGGTAGGGCGAGCGCCCAACCTCGCCCTACCGGGAGCTCTGCCTGTGGTAGTGGGTCATCAAGAACATCCTCTAACCTAGATAAGTTATCTGCAATGGGGTTCTCAGCTCCTTTTCTATCAACAATATGCAAATCAAATTCTTGCAGCAAGAGAACCCATCTAATGAGTCTAGGTTTTGCATCTTTATTTTCCATAAGATATTTAATAGCAGCATGATCAATGTGAATAGTTACTTTAGAATCAACAATATAGGGTCTGAATTTATCACAAGCAAATACCACTGCTAAAAGTTCCTTTTCGGTAGTAGCATAATTTCTTTGAGCATTGTCTAGAGTCTTACTAGCATAATGGATAACATTTAATTTCTTATCGACTCTTTGCCCTAGAACAGCACCTACAGCATAATCACTAGCATCACACATAATTTCAAAGGGTAAATTCCAATCAGGTGGCTGAACAATAGGTGCAAAGACTAATGCTTTCTTAAGTATTTCAAATGCTTCTACGCAATCATCATCAAAGACAAATGGTACATCTTTTTGTAGTAAATTAGTCAGAGGCTGAGATTTTTTTTAGAAGTCCTTAATGAACCTCCTATAAAATCCGGCGTGACCAAGGAAACTTCCTATACCTTTGATCTCCTTGGGACATGGCATCTTTTCAATAGCATCAACCTTGTCTTTATCAACTTCAATACCTCTTTCAGAAACTTTGTGCCCCAAGACAATACCTTCATTAACCATAAAGTGGCACTTTTCCCAATTCAAGACAAGATTAGTTTCTTCACATCTCTGCAAAACTTGATCAAGATTGCTCAAGCAATCATCAAAAGAGGAACCATAGACGAAAAAATCGTCCATGAAGACCTCACAAATCTTTTCGCAAAAGTTAGAGAATATAGCCATCATGCATCTTTGAAAGGTAGCAGGTGCATTACATAAACCGAAAGGCATACGTCTATAAGCAAAAGTACCAAAAGGGCATGTAAAAGTAGTATTTGATTGATCTTTAGCCGACACAGGTATTTGAGAGAAACCAGAATAACCATCTAGAAAGCAATAGTGTGTATGTTTGCATAATCTTTCTAGCATTTGATCAATAAAAGGTAAGGGGTAATGATCTTTCTTAGTAGCCTTATTTAATTTGCGGAAATCAATTACCATCCTATAACCTGTAATAATTCTTTGCAGAATCAATTCATCTTTTATCATTAGGGACAACAGTAATACCTCCCTTCTTAGGGACACAATGGACAGGACTTACCCACTGACTATCAGCAACGGGATAAATTATACTTGCCTCCAGAAGCTTGAGTATTTCTTTTCTTACCACTTCTTTCATTTTAGGATTCAAACGTCGTTGAGGATCACGAACTGGTTTGGCATCCGCTTCCAAATTTATTTTATGTTGACATAGAGTGGGACCGATGCCCTTAAGATCATCCAGAGTATATCCAATAGTGGCACGGTGCTTCTTCAGAGTTTTCAATAATCTTTCTTCTTCATGCTCTGAAAGGTTAGCACTGATAATGACAGGATATATTTTCTTTTCATCAAGATAAGCATATTTAATATTATCAGGCAACGGTTTGAGCTCAAACACGGGATCACCCTTGGGTGGAGGAGGATCCCCTAGGATTTCAACAGGCAAATTGTGTTGTAGAATAGGTTCCTGTTTAAAGAATACTTCATCTATTTCCCTTCTTTCATTCATGAACATATCATTTTCATGGTCTGGCAAATAGTGTTCTAATGGATCACTAGGAGGTATGGCAATAGAAGCAAGACCAATAATCTCATCTTTACTAGGCAATTCTTCCTCACGATGTTGTTTACTAAATTTAGAGAAATTAAACTCATGAACCATATCATCCAAGCCAATGGTAACAACATTCTTTTTGCAGTCTATCTTAGCATTAACAATATTCAAGAAGGGTCTACCAAATATAATGGGACAAAAGCTATCTTGTGGAGAACCAAGAACAAGAAAATCAGCGGGATATTTGGTTTTTCCACACAAGACTTCAACATCTCTAACAATTCCTATTGCAGATATAGTATCTCTATTGGCAATTTTAATTGTAACATCAATATCTTCTAACTCAGCAGGTGCAATATCATGCATAATTTCTTCATACAAGGTAATAGGTATAACACTAGCACTGGCACCCATATCACATAAGCCATGATAACAATGATCTCCTATTTTAACAGAAATAACAGGCACGCCTACCACAGGTCTATGTTTATCTCTAGCACAAGGTTTAGTAATTCTAGCAGTTTCACCAAGGAATTGAATAACATGCCCATCAATATTATCAGACAAGAGATCTTTAACAATAGCAATATTAGGTTCTACTTTGACTTTCTCAGGAGGTGTATAAATTCTAATATTGCTTTTACGGACAACTGTTAAAGCTTTAGCATGATCCTTCATTCTAACGGGGAAAGGTGGTTTCTCAACATAAGAAGTGGGAACAATAGGATCATTATAAGTGACAGTCTTTTCTTCAACTTTAATAGGTGCAGCTACTTTTACTTCTATGGGAGGATGATATTTAAACCACTTCTCCTTGGGGAGATCAACATAAGTAGCAAAAGATTCACAGAAATAAGCTACTATCTCAGAGTCAAGTCCATATTTAGTGCTAAACTTACGGAAAATATCGGTATCCATAAAAGATTTAACACAATCAAACTTAGGTGTCATGCCTGACTCCTTACCTTTGTCGAGGTCCCAATCTTCAGAGTTGCGTTTAATTCTATCCAATAAATTCCATTTAAATTCAATAGTCTTCATCATAAAAGAGCCAGCACAAGAAGTATCGAGCATGGTGCGATTGTTATCAGAAAGCCGAGCATAAAAACTTTGCATAATTACTTCTCTTGAGAGCTCATGATTGGGGCATGAATATAACATTGATTTAAGCCTCCCCCAAGC
This sequence comes from Triticum timopheevii, assembly GCA_963921465.1. NCBI lineage: Eukaryota > Viridiplantae > Streptophyta > Magnoliopsida > Poales > Poaceae > Triticum > Triticum timopheevii. The sequence continues at coordinate 414,527,574 of OY997270.1, read as the reverse complement.
TTGAGCGATGCTTTCTCCTTCGCGAGGCCAAAAATTATGTATATAATTGCGATCACGATGAACAAGATGCATAGGGTAATACTTTTGATGAAATTCCAATTTCAATCTTTTATAGTTCCATGATCTCATATCATCACATAGCCTGTACCATGTCAATGCGTCTCCCTTCAAAGATAAAGGGAAGGCCTTCTTCTTAACAACATCATCGAGTATACCTGCAAGCTTAAATAGTCCACAAACTTCATCCACATAGCGTAGATGTTCATCAGGATGCTTTGTTCCATCTCCTGTAAAAGTGTTAGCTAGCAGTTTTTCCATCATACCCGAAGGAATTTCAAAAGGAGTTTCATTTTCAATAGGTTCAGTAGGTTCAGTAGGTTGAGGAGCAACTCCTTGCTCTACTGGACGGGGTGAAGATACCCCGAACAAGCCCCTCAGAGAATTAATTTCCATAGTAACAAGTGACAGAAGATTTCAGCACACTATATAAATTTTTCCTTACCAAATTCCACCTACCAAAGGCGCTACACTCCCTGGCAACGGCGCCAGAAAAGAGTCTTGATGACCCACAACTATAGGGGATCTATCGTAGTCCTTTCGATAAGTAAGAGTGTCGAACCAAACGAGGAGCAAAAGGAAATGATAAGCAGTTTTCAGCAAGGTATTCTCTGCAAGTACTGAAATAAGTGGTAACAGATAGTTTTGTGATAAGATAAATTGTAACGAGCAACAAGTAACAAAAGTAAATAAAGTGCAGCAAGGTGGCCCAATCCTTTTTGTAGCAAAGGACAAGCCTGGACAAACTCTTATAATAGGAAAAGCGCTCCCGAGGACACATGGGAATATCGTCAAGCTAGTTTTCATCACGCTCATATGATTCGCGTTCGGTACTTTGATAATTTGATATGTGGGTGGACCGGTGCTTGGGTGCTGTTCTTACTTGAACAAGCATCCCACTTATGATTAACCTCTATTGCAAGCATCCGCAACTACAACAAAAGTATTAAGGTAAACCTAACCATAGCATAAAACATATAGATCCAAATCAGCCCCTCACGAAGCAACGCATAAATTAGGGTTTAAGCTTCTGTCACTCTAGCAACCCATCATCTACTTATTACTTCCCAATGCCTTCCTCTAGGCCCAAATAATGGTGAAGTGTTATGTAGTCGATGTTCACATAACACCACTAGAGGCTAGACAACATACATCTTATCAAAATATCGAACGAATACCAAATTCACATGACTACTAATAGCAAGACTTCTCCCTTGTCCTCAGGAACAAACGTAATTACTCACAAAGCATATTCATGTTCATAATCAGAGGGGTAATAATATGCATAAAGGATCTGAACATATGATCTTCCACCAAATAAACCAACTAGCATCAACTACAAGGAGTAATCAACACTACTAGCAACCTACTAGCACCAATCCTGGACTTGGAGACAAGAATAGGATACAAGAGCTGAACTAGGGTTTGGAGATGAGATGGTGCTAATGAATATGTTGATGGAGATTGCCCTCTCCCGGAGAGAGGAGCGTTGGTGATGATGATGGTGATGATTTCCCCCTCCCGGAGGGAAGTGTCCTCGGCAGAACAGCTCTGCCGGAGCCCTAGATTGGTTCCGCCAAGGTTCCGCCTCATGGCGGCGGAGTCTCGTCCTGAAAGGTTGCTGAGGGAGTCCTGGACTAGGGGGTGTCCAGATAGCCGGACTATCATCATCGGCCAGACTCCAAGACTATGAAGATACAAGATTGAAGACTTCGCCCCATGTCCGGATGGGACTTTCCTTGGCGTGGAAGGCAAGCTTGGCAATACGGATATGTAGATCTCCTACCATTGTAACCGACTCTGTGTAACCCTAGCCCTCTCTGATGTCTATATAAACCGGAGGGTTTTAGTCCGTAGGACGAACAACCATTACAACAATCATACCATAGGCTAGCTTCTAGGGTTTAGCCTCCTTGATCTCGTGGTAGATCTACTCTTGTACTACCAATATCATCAATATTAATCAAGCAGGAGTAGGGTTTTACCTCCATCGAGAGGGCCCGAACCTGGGTAAAAACATCCTGTCCCTTGTCTCCTGTTACCATCCGCCTAGACGCACAGTTCGGGACCCCCTACCCGAGATCCGCCGGTTTTGACACCGACATTGGTGCTTTCATTGAGAGTTCCTCTGTGCCGTCGTGATTAGGAAGGACGCCTCTTCCCGTCTTTAAAGACGGTATCATCGCCAAAGGAGCCCTGGCCACCGGCCAAACTATCCGGCTAGGTGGTTTTCTCATGACCGCCTGTTCGGCCACCGCTTCGACGATGACCTCTCGGGTCATCAAAAGCAATCTTCACGTCAACTCGGAATTCGCCGAGCAGCTAGATCCAATATAGCTCTCGTCCGTAAACGATCTCTTGGATCGCATCGCCACCCTGGGAGTCGCTACAGACTACAATCAGATTGGGCTTAAAACTGATCTAGGAGAGATTAACTCTCCCCAGGTTACCCACCACGTTGCTGTGGTAGAGGAACAACGCGGCGATTCTTCTTCTACATTGAAAACTAGTTATGTCCGGACTCCCGAACCCTCCATGCCGGATTTCCGCGGAGGGACGGACGTCGATCAAGCACTGAACCTAAAGTCAGACATCGGACCAGACTCGTTGGACAACGTCCAGCAATCCAAGCTTCCAAATTCGGAAACTTTCCAGCCCTTGAGCCTCGAGATGGGTAGGGTTCCGGACTCAATTCCACCCACCCACCCAAACATATGCGATCTATCTCAAATCCGGCAACAGCCCGCTGAAACAGTACATCGTTACTGGGCCAGATTCCTCCTGGTTATGGACAGGATAAAAGACTACCGTGAGGAAAACGCAATTTCAATTTTCTGCAATAATTGCATGGACAAGGGAATCTTGAACGCCGTAAGTCGTCATGAAATTACACGATTCGCCGACCTGACGTCCATAGTACGCAAGTACTATGCGATGGAGAGTTTCCGGAAAACCGAAACTAAGTTTTGGGACAACCCTAGTCCGAAACAAAAGGGTACATCATACTCAGGCACCAGGTACAAAAACCAAAAAGCAAAAACCCCATAAAGGGCACGGAACCGTACTGGAGGGGTGGCTCAGCGGACCCTGTAAAATTCATAGTACAGAAGGCGCCACTCCAACACATAGCCTTCGAGCATGTTGGATACTGCGGCAGGTGGCCAAAAGTGGCGAAGAGCTTCTAACCCCAGAGAACCACTCTAACAGTACCAGTACGGTGTCAACAGTCTTCGAGACTTTCACATCAAATAATATGCGGAAACGAACAATCCGCAGCCTCGCCGAAGTCTACCAAGTAGCAACCACAAATCCATGGAGTGACACGGCCATCACCTTCAACGCCAGCGACGAACCTAAATTCCGAACAGCCCGAGCACTAGCCGCATTGGTCCTCAGTCCAATGGTGGACGGCTTTCGTCTTACCAAGGTACTCATGGATGGCGGCAGCGGATTAAACCTCATCTACGAGGAAACTCTTCAAAAAATGGAAATAGACTGGAGCCGCATTGAGCGAAGCAGCACAACCTTCAGAGGAATAATCCCTAGCCGGGAAGCACGCTCCACAGAAAAAATCACACTTGATGTGGTGTTCGGCTCGCCGGACAATTACAGGTCCGAGGAGGTCACGTTCCAAGTGGCCCCGTTCAGCAGCAGATATCACGCTATATTAGGACGAGAGGCATTCACAATTTTTCAAGCCATACCCCATTACAGGTACATGAAGCTTAAGATGCCCGGGCCCGGCGGAATAATCACTGTCGTCAGTGTTCCGGACACAGCACTCCGCGCCGAAAACAAAACAGCCGCATTAGCCCTGGAGGCACTATCCGAAGCCCTAGCGGCGGAGGAACTCACTGCGCTGCGCTCTACGGTGAATAGGGACGATGTGATACTCGATAAGAGATCCAAGTCCACCTCCTTTAAACCAGCGGACGAAATAGTCAAATTCCAGGTCCATCCAATAGACCCAACAAAGACGGCCTCCATCGGGGCACAGTTGAACCCTGATATAGACGCTGCATTACGAGAATTCCTTCGGGAAAATTGGGACATCTTTGCCTGGCACCCTTCAGATATGCCAGGAATCCCACGCAGATTGGCAGATCATAGCCTAAACATCCTAAAGGGATTCAAGCCAGTCAAACAGGCTCTTCGGCGATTTTCCGAACCCAAAAGACAGGCAATGGGAGAAGAGCTAGCCAAACTACTGGAAGCCGGATTCATCAGAGACATCAAACATCCGGACTGGCTGGCAAACCTGGTAATGGTACCAAAGAAGGACAAATCCTGGCGCCTATGTGTCGATTTTAAAGACCTCAACAAGGCTTGCCCAAAGGATCCTTTCCCCCTTCCCCGCATCGACCAAATAATCGATGCTACTGCAGGGCACGATTCATTGTGTTTCCTTGACGCATACTCCGGCTACCATCAAATCAAGATGGCGGAGGCGGACCAAGCCGCAACGGCATTCATTACTCCATACGGACCATTCTGCTTCAACACGATGCCCATCGGACTCAAAAACGCCGGCGCAACATATCAGCGCATGATTCAAACATGTCTGGCTACCCAGATCGGCAAAACAGTAGAGGCATACGTAGACGACGTAGTCGTCAAAACCAAACACATCGAAACTCTAGTAGACGATTTGAGGCTCACATTCGACAACCTCCGAGCATATGACATTAAGCTGAATCCGGAAAAATGCATTTTCGGCGTACCAGCCGGAAAGCTCCTGGGCTTCATTGTATCCGGTAGAGGAATTGAAGCAAACCCAACCAAGATCCGAGCTCTGTCACAGCTTGATATTCCAAAAGACCTCAAACAAATACAAAAATTGACTGGATGCGTGGCGGCTCTAAGCCGCTTCATCTCCCGTTTGGGAGAAAAGGCATTGCCCCTCTATCGCCTCCTCAGGCGCACCGAACACTTTGAGTGGACGGATGCTGCCACTGCCGGACTCGAAGAAATAAAAGCCATATTGGCAACAAATCCGGTCCTGGCTACGCCTAACCTGGGCGAACCAATGTTGTTATATATCGCGGCAACACATCAAGTTGTAAGCGTGGTGCTCGTCATCGAACGAGAAACAGAAGGGCATAAATTCCCTCTTCAAAAACCAGTGTACTACGTATCCACTGTCTTAACTCCCTGCAACTCCCGGTACCCGCATTATCAAAAGATAGCGTACGCGGTGTTCATGGCATCCCGGAATCTCCGACACTACTTTCAAGAGTGTTCGATAACAGTGGCCTCCGAAGTGCCCCTCAACGACATTATAAACAACCGCGACGCGACGGGCAGGATTGCAAAATGGGCCATTGAGCTCTTACCATTCGATATAACTTACAAACCTCGGCAAGCTATAAAGTCGCAAGTCTTGGCTGACTTCATAGCTGAATGGACCGAAGCCGAACTTCCTAAAGAGTACGGCGCATACTCCAACTGGATTATGCATTTCGACGGCTCCAAAATGTTGGCCGGCTTGGGGGCTGGCGTCGTACTGACGTCCCCAACCGGAGACACAGTCCAATACGTACTTCAGATAATGTACACGGACTCCAACAATGCAGCCGAATACGAGGCCCTCCTACATGGTCTTCGGATGGCAATCTCCATGGGTATTCAATGCCTAGAGGTGCGCGGGGATTCAAACCTTGCAATATCCCAAGTAAATGGAGACTTTGACGCCAAGGATCCGAAAATGGCAGCCTATCGTAACATTGTCCTAAAATTGTCAGCTCGGTTCGAAGGACTCGAATTCCACCACGTAGCCCGGGATAATAACCAAGCAGCTGACGTGTTGGCACGCATCGGCGCGAAATGCGACGCTGTCCCTCCAAACATCTTCCTGGAACGGCTCTTTAAGCCATCCGTACTATGGGAAGAGGAGTCCGGAAATAACAACCCGGAAACAACTGTGCCACCCAACACAGAACAATCTGACATAATCGGCAGTTCAGCCGATGAAATAACACCTTCAGCCCACGAAATAATGGCAGTAATTGCCCCGTGGACAGAACCATTCCTAGCCTACTTAATTAGGCAGGAACTTCCCGAAGACCAAAATGAGGCCCGCTGCATAGTTCGGCGATCTAAAGCCTACAAGGTCCATGAGGGAGAACTTTATAAGAAAAGCACAACCGGAGTCCTTCAAAGGTGCATCTCCGAAGAGGAAGGGCGAAATCTTCTGGCTGAAATTCACGCCGGACTAGGAGGACACCACGCTGCAGCCCGGGCCCTTGTAGGTAAGGCTTTCCGCACATGATTTTATTGGCCGACGGCCCGGGCAGATGCTCAGGACTTAGTCCAAAGATGCGTCGGCTGTCAGCTCTTTGCTAATTAGAGCCATATGCCACCCACCGCCCTCAAAACTATACCCATTACCTGGCCGTTCGCGGTCTGGGGGCTTGACATGGTTGGACCCCTTAAAGGGGGAACCCACAAGCAAAAGTACCTATTGGTCATGGTGGACAAATTCACCAAATGGATAGAGGCCAAGCCAGTTAAAACGGCAGAGTCCGGACCAGTGATAGACTTCATATCCGGGGTAGTACACCGTTATGGCGTCCCCCATAGCATCATTACCGATAACGGCACGAACTTCACGGCCGACGAGGTCAAACTCTGGTGCAAAAATATGGGCATTAAGCTCGATTACGCTTCAGTCTATCATCCTCAAACCAACGGTCAAGTTGAGCGAGCAAATGGTCTGATAATGAGCGGCATCAAGCCCAGACTAGTGCGGTCCCTTACGGAATCTAACACGCACTGGGTAGAGGAGCTTGACTCCGTACTCTGGGGGCTGCGGACCACGCCAAACCGCACTACCGGATTCACACCATTCTTTATGGTATACCACGCCAAGCTGTCCTGCGACATAATTCATGACTCACCTCGAGTGCGCATGTACGAAGAAAGAGAAGCCGAGCTGGATCGGCAGGACAGCTTGGACGCATTGGAGGAGGAACGCGATGTGGCAAAGGCCCATTCCGCATTCTATCAGCAGCAGGCTCGAAGATATCAAAGCAGAGAAGTACGGGCTAAAACTTACAATGTTGGAGAACTAGTTCTACGGCTGCCGGACAAGAAAAAGGACAAACTCAAGCCCAAATGGGAAGATCCCTTCATCATCGACCAAGTCCTGACCGGCGGAGCATACCATTTGCGAAATTCATCGGACAACCGACTCGACCGAACCCATGGAAAGCAGCCCGCCTCCGAAGATTCTACGCCTAGCGCCGGACTAAGAGTTCGTCTCCTTCCTCCGTTCACATTTTCACACTTCAGCTGTCTTTTGTTTCTCTCTTTTCTCCCACCTTTTTCATAAAAGCCCTTGAGGGCCTATTTGTGCATTGTTCGCACACACTTGATGTGCTACCCGCACTCATTATACCTGGGGGCTTCTTTAACAGAAGCTTACTTATACGGGCTTCATGCCCAGCACATGTGTTAAACTTCCACATGTACCTTTTATTCACCATTATATGCATCGATATGACTTAAGTTTTGGCCAAGCTGGGTTGTCTGGCTCCTGTGCTTAACCCTACGTTCCCGATTGTTTGGCTAGGGGGTAAAGGGAGCACCTCTGCGATTGTTACTGCCGGGTCAGCCGAATGTGTGCCTCAGACTGGGTGAAGCCGAAAGCTAGCGTTCTTAAGGGAATATTCGGTCGGTGACTTGAAAGATGATTTTTTACACATTTATTTATCTGCCCCTAGATGTTTTCCTGCTCTTTTCGCAGTCCGGACATGCACTTTAGGGCATGCCTCCCAGGGAAAGGAACCCTTAACGGAACTATTCTCCCTAGAAGATGTTTCTTACTAACCATGTAATATAACATAACTAGTTGGGCACTTGTCTGATAAAGCACTAATGACCCCTACGCCTGGTCTCCATGCATGCCCCGGTTTTTTCATAACCGAGAAGGCATTCGGACACACTCCGGACTCTCGGGTCTCGAGGTTGAAGCGAAAAGGTCGGCAAAGACAAAGATCTACAATCCGGCTAGAAGGCATTTTACATGTCATTTTAAATACATCGTCAAATCGACTGACTGAACTCCTCCTCAATCCCGTCTAACAGGCTGTCTAATTTACAGTCCCATTGGGAATACTTAGCGGCCAACTCTACTTGGCCGTACACTAAGCTCATAGGGATCTCCTTCCCATCGGGCCCCACAGGTCCAACCTCAGCCATGTGGTTTGGATCTGCCTTCTTGTACCGCGTCTTCACCATGGCCCAGGCCTCCCTGGCACCTTGACGGCAGGCCGATATCTTCCATAAACGGGTAGGGAGAGGGACGGCCATAAGGCCTGGACACCGCCGCTCATCGCCTGCCGAACACGTTCGAGCAGTTGCACCAGCTCGGGAAGTTGGTCACCCGTTGAACCGGGCATTTCCTCTGCAGGGCGACCTGTGAGCACACCTACAGACATATTTCTGTCAATTGACTTCCTCGTCGAACTCTTCTTTTCAAAGGAGTTCGCTCAAGCACTTACTATAGATGCCGCGACGAAGCCGCTGATTCTCCTTCACGGAGCCAGACAGCTAAGCCCGAACAGCTTTCCGCTCTGCTCCAAGCTGGGCGTGGGCATCCTGGAGTTTGTTCCTCTCCTGCTGCACCTTCGAAGCACCCTCTCGCCAGCCTTTAGCTGGCGCAGTAGTGGTTGCTTGTCTGGATCAAGTCCGGCAACATCTGCAATACCATTCATATTTATATGTACGCCGCACACCGCTTATCCTTTTGAAATAATGTGTTACCGGAGGGGCTCTCTGTGCCTCCTTATGCGGCAGCTAGTGCGGCCTCAAGTTGGGCCTTGCACTCTTGTAGCTCCTGGGACAATTGGGTATTCTTCTCTGTAAGATCCTGCATTTCAAATGATCCTTAAATCAGTTACTTTAACTACTTTAAGTCTCGGGGGCTACTGGCATATACAACTATTAAAATCTCTTACCCGTATGTCTTTTACATACTGCTCCGTGGCTCTGGTTAAACCATCTTGAGCGGCACGGAGGTGCGCGTCTCCCGCGTTAAAGGCATTCAACGCCTCTGGGGAGAAACACGCGTCACGCAGAACTGTCCGGCGATGCCTATGATTCATGGCGCTCTCCACCTCAGACCTGGTGGCGGACAGCCTGTCGGCATCCTCCGCTGGAGGAGTATCCGGCTCGCGCCTTGCGCTCGCCTCCCCCTCCGGACTAGGTGTTGGAGCCTGGCGGGCGGAGGCTTGGTTGGCAACCTCTCCGGGCACAGTCCGGCGAGTGCTCTTTCTCCTGGAAAAGTCATGAGCGTTAATACACCTCCTGGGAATCCTTTTCCTGAATAACGGTCGCGAGCTATACCGTTGCGGTGATGTTTCAATTCGCACCGCACCCCTCTTCCGCCTGCGGGGCCAGGCTAACCCTTGTTGGTCCACCGCCGCGGGTTCGGCTTCCCGCCTTGAAGGCACCTCCTGCAAGACGCCATTGTATACGGTGGTCAGAAATACGCAAGGATGAAGTAATAGTGTCAGGACTCCGGTCATAGTTACCTGGGAAGCCGGAGTTAGGCCGGGGTAGTCAGCCGTGATGGTGACTAGAGCATTGTCCATGCTGAGTTGGTGGAACACCCCGTCAATTAGCTCCACCTTTATGTCCGGATCCTCTTCGGAGGCCGGATCAAGGGATCTTCCCGGATCCTCGGGTTGTGGAGCCGGACTATGTATGCTCTCCACATTCCGGCGCAGTTCCTGCGTCAAAACCGTAAAGTAAGGTATTTAACTTTGAAAGCACGGGTCGGATAAGTAAACGTCCGCTTACCCAGCTCCGAGGGTTATTCATGGAGAACCCATTCAATGGGCTCGTCTGGAGGAAGTCCTCTTTCTCCCCCTTGTACAGGCCGGACATGATCTTTACCAGATCCGCGGCCGATCCCGGCCCCTTACAGCCATGACGGGTGGCATCGTTCTCCCCGTTGAAATCCCACATGGGGTGGCCCCTATATTGGAGCGGCTGCACCCCTCGCATGATGCATACGGCCATGACTCCAATCATGGTTAATTCGGAATGGGCCAGCAACCTAATCCGGCCCATCAAGTAATGCACGCTCCTTTCTTCCTCCTGTTGAGGGCTCCGTGGGCGCCAACTTAGGCACTTCTTCAGAGGAGCCTTGTTGAACTCCGGGAGGCCGATCCAAACTGGGTCCGGCAGTGGAGCGTCTTCCACATAAAACCATTCCGAGGGCCAGTCTTCGGACGCCTTCTTTGGGGTTCCGGATAGATATCCGGTCCCGGCGATGCGCCATATTTCGGCTCCGCCCACTTGATATATTGACCCCTCGTGAGAATGGGGTACAAGGCAGAATAACCTCTTCCACAGTGCAAAATGGGGCTCGATGCCCAGGAACAGCTCGCAAAGAGCTACGTAACCCGCGATGTGGAGAATGGAGGCGGGCGTGAGGTGATGAAGCTGGAGTCCGTAGAACTCCAGAAGCCCCCGGAGAAACGGATGAATGGGAAATCGGAGCCCCCTTATTAGATAAGGGATGAAGCACACCCGCTCCCCTTTGGAGGGACTAGGGGTGGCCTCCGCTTGCTTTCCACCTTTGTAAGTGGCCAGCCCGGTTTGGACCGGGACCATAAAGGCCGGAGGAAGGTATCCCTCCGCTTGGAGCGTCACCAGCTCGTTGTGCGGAACAGAACACCTCCTCCAATCTCCTGGCGGAGGGCTGGGAGCGCGAGAGGAGGAGCCGCGTCGACGGTCCATGATGGAATGGATCTTTTGGTCAGAAGTGCTCCGATGAGTACTCGCGGAAGGAAGATGGTGTGATTTGGATCTGGATTCTTGCCTCTCTTATAGGCAGGTTATTTGCGCAGCTAGGGGGTAAAATATAAAAGATGCCCTGGCCTTTCGTATTCGTGCGACGCGTGGAAGAGGGCCATTATTGGGCGTGGAAGCCAAGGAGCGCAACATTTGTAAGGGTGCCGGACACTATTCGGCAGGCACGTGGAATTTGAAGGAGAACCCGCCTTGCAACGCCGAAGACAATATATGCGCTGGACTCATCGTCATTGAAGCCTGGTTCGGGGGCTACTGAGGGAGTTATGGACTAGGGGGTGTCCGGATAGCCGGACTATCATCATCGGCCGGACTCCAAGACTACGAAGATACAAGATTGAAGACTTCGTCCCGTGTCCGGATGGGACTTTCCTTGGCGTGGAAGGCAAGCTTGGCAATACGGATATGTAGATCTCCTACCATTGTAACCGACTCTGTGTAACCCTAGCTCTCTTCGGTGTCTATATAAACCGGAGGGTTTTAGTCCGTAGGACGAACAACCATTACAACAATCATACCATAGGCTAGCTTCTAGGGTTTAGCCTTCTTGATCTCGTGGTAGATCTACTCTTGGACTACCCATATCATCAATATTAATCAAGCAGGAGTAGGGTTTTACCTCCATCGAGAGGGCCCGAACCTGGGTAAAAACATCGTGTCCCTTGTCTCCTGTTACCATCCGCCTAGACGCACAGCGGGACCCCCTACCCGAGATCCGCCGGTTTTGACACCGACAGCTGCCCTCTATTTTTTTCTCATCGAAAGACTTCATATAGGAGAAGATGGGCGTCAGAGAGCCACCAGGGGGCCCACAAGGTAGGGGCGCGCCCCTGGGGGACGTTCCCCACCCTCGTGAGCAGGGTGTGGGTCCCCTGGCTTTCATCTTTGGCGATGATTTTTCTTTATTTATTTTAAGATATTCTGTGGAGTTTCAGGACTTTTGGAGTTGCGCAGAATAGGCCTCCAATATTTGTTCCTTTTCCAGCCCAGAATTCCAGCTGCCGGCATTCTCCCTCTTCATGTAAACCTTGTAAAATAAGAGAGAATAGCCATAAGTATTGTGACATAACGTGAAATAACAGCCCATAATGCAATAAATATTGATATAAAAGCATGATGCAAAATGGACGTATCAGACCTTCATACTGCTTTGGAGGCATGCAGTCTGTTTCGTGCAAACGTTGCAGGTCCTCCCGTGCCTCAGATGTATCTTTTGTCATCCCATACACACCCAAGAAGCCTAGCAGGTTCACAAAGATTCTTCGTCACGTGCATCACGTTGATCGAAGAGCGGACCTCTAGGTCTTTCCAGTAGGGTAGGTCCCAAAATATAGATTTCTTTTTCCACATGGGTGCGTGTCCCTCAGTGTCACTCGGAACAGCTAGTCCGCCGGGACCCTTTCCAAAGATTACGTGTAAATCATTGACCATAGCAAGTACGTGATCACCGGTACGCATGGCGGGCTTCTTCCGGTGAAATGCCTCACCTTTGAAATGCTTGCCTTTCTTTCAACATTGATGGTTGGTCGGAATAAATCGATGATGGCCCAGGTACACATTCTTCTTGCAGCTTCCCAGGTATATACTTTCGGTGTCAGCTAAACAGTGTGTGCATGCGTGGTATCCCTTGTTTGTCTGTCCTAAAAGGTTACTGAGAGTGGGCCAATCGTTGATGGTTACAAACAACAACGTGTGCAGGTTAAATTCCTCCTGTCTGTTCTCATCCCACGCACGTACACCGTTTCCATTCCACAGCTGTAAAAGTTCTTCAACTAATGGCCTTAGGTACACATCAATGTCGTTGTCGGGTTGCTTAGGGCCTTGGATGAGAACTGACATCATAATGAACTTTCGCCTCATGCACATCCAAGGAGGAAGGTTATACATACATAGAGTCACGGGCCAGGTGCTGTGATTGCTGCTCTGCTCCCCGAAAGGATTAATGCCATCCGCGCTTAAACCAAACCATACATTCCTTGGGTCACGTGCAAACTCAGCCCAGTACTCTCTCTTGATTTTTCTCCACTGCGACCCGTCAGCGGGTGGTCTCAACTTCCTGTCTTTCTTTCGGTCCTCACTGTGCCATCGCATCAACTTGGCATGCTCTTTGTTTCTGAATAGTCGTTTCAACCGTGGTATTATAGGAGCATACCACATCACCTTCGCAGGAACTCTCTTCCTGCAGAGCTCGCCGTCAACATCACCAGGGTAATCTCGTCTGATCTTATACCGCAATGCACCACATACCGGGCATGCGTTCAAATCCTCGTATGCACCGCGGTAGAGGATGCAGTCATTAGGGCATGCATGTATCTTCTGCACCTCCAATCCTAGAGGGCATACGACCTTCTTTGATGCGTACGTACTGTCGGGCAATTCATTATCCTTTGGAAGCTTCTTCTTCAATATTTTCAGTAGCTTCTCAAATCCTTTGTCAGGCACAACATTCTCTGCCTTCCACTGCAGCAATTCCAGTAAGGTACCCAGCTTTGTGTTGCCATCTTCGCAATTGGGGTAGAACCTTTTTTTATGATCCTCTAACATGCGATCGAACTTCAGCTTCTCCTTTTGACTTTCGCATTGCGTCCTTGCATCGACAATGACCCGGCGGAGATCATCATCGGGCACATCGTCTGGTTCCTCTTGATCTTCAGCAGCTTCCCCCATTGCAGCATCATCGGGCACATCGTCTGGTTCCTCTTGATCTTCAGCAGCTCCCCCCGTTGCAGCATCACCGTATTCAGGGGACACATAGTTGTCATCGTCCTCTTCTTCTTCGTCGTCTTCCATCATAACCCCTATTTCTCCGTGCCTCGTCCAAACATTATAGTGTGGCATGAAACCCTTGTAAAGCAGGTGGGTGTGAAGGATTTTCCGGTCAGAGTAAGACTTCGTATTCCCACATTTAGTGCACGGACAACACATAAAACCATTCTGCTTGTTTGCCTCGGCCACTTCGAGAAAATTATGCACGCCCTTAATGTACTCGGAGGTGTGTCTGTCACCATACATCCATTGTCGGTTCATCTGCGTGCATTATATATAATTATGTGTGTCAAAAGTAAGAAAATCAGACAAATAATCTATCTAAAGTAAGAAAATCAGACAAGTATCAGAAAGAAGATAAGAACAAGAGGCTCACTACGGTGGTGTCGACGACGAGATCGGCACGGGCGATCAACGGCGGTGAAAATGGGGACGGGGCGTGACGGACCGCTAAATCTAGACAAATCTCGGAAAAAATGGAGCTCCGAGGTCGAGCTTCGAGAGGAGAAAGCTTAACTAGTGTGGCTCGGGCATTTCATCGAACACCTCATGTGCATAGGAGGTGAACTAGAGCACCCAAATGCCCTATCCTCGCCAGATTAAAAAAAATAGAGCATTGTGGAGTGCTCTGCCGCGGCGGTGGGTATATATAGGCAAGTTATTTGTTCCGTTTCGTGGCATGAACTGGGACTAAAGCCCCCCCTTCTGTCCCGGTTCAAGCCACGAACCAGGACCAATGGTTGTGGGCCAGGAGCGAGGACCATTGGTCCCGGTTTGTGCCTGGAACCGGGACAAATGGTTCCATACGAACCGGGACCAATGCCCACGAGCCCCGGCCGGCCCCCTGGGCTCACGAACCGGGTCTAATACCCCCCATGAGTCCCGGTTATTGAAGAACCGGGACTAATGGGCTGGCCAGGCCCGAAAGATAGCCCTGTTTTCTACTAGTGATAGTTCTAAAACCATCCAACACATTATTTTGCAACCTTTGAAAAAGTATTACAAGCAAGTTGCACATACTTGCACTTATTCCATAGTTTTTAAACAGTGACAACACGTAGTTCTAAAAGTTTCCAAAGCATAGTTCTGAAACCATTTGAAAGTGCATTACAAGCAGGTTGCACATACTTGCACTTAAACATTCTACTTATTGCCGTAGAGCAACTGATACAATCTTGAGTGCTCGTAACCATTCCAATGATCACCTCCAGGCACTGGTCTTTTTGTTTTTCTTTCTCTTCTTGCTCTTGGTGCAGCATGGGCGACACTTGTCCCTCCTCCTTGTTGCACACTACTAGTAGTAGCACTACTTCCTTCAAGTTGGGTAGCAGTACCATCGGTTGCTCCTCCTCTCACTCTTGCTCTCCCTGTCCCTGTCCCTCTCACGCTTGCTCTTGTTCTTTCTATTACATTTTCCACATCTACACTTGAAGCAATATCTGAACCACTTGCATTATTTGTAAGAGAAGAAGACTTGGCTCTGCCTCTCCCTCTTCCCCTTCCTCTACCTCTTGTTATGTCCATGCCAGCCCTTGTTGCCGTTGTTGCCCTCGGAGAAGGAAATTCACTTATATGGTCCTGAATAAATGCATTTGCAGGAAGTGGACCTTTATCCCTCCTTGTTGGATTTGACAACTCTTGCACCTACGAAATAGATCATAGGGATTATGTCACATTAAAACCATACAAAATATATAGATCAACTTATAAATAGTTAAAACTATTCTTACTTCCTCCTCCATGAGCTCAACTACAAAAGTCCTACTACACTGTGTGGGAATCAACTCAGGATTGCCCTCCTCGGATACAATGTGCTGCAAAACAGTATAAAGAAGAAACGATGACCAACAACAACAATAAAAATAATAACAGTAGTAACAAAAATATAATTATATAGTTTTCTTTACCTCTACCAGAGAAGGATCACCAACATTGTCATCATCATTTCTCCTCCTTTGTGGTTCCAACTTGAGTTCGGGATGTAATTCAGGGCAGAAGGAAAGGGATCGCATGATTGAAAAACGATCCGGAGGGATCTTCTGTTTTTTTCTCTCTCATGATTCTACATCAAGACATATGAAGTGGGCTGAAGTTTAGTGCGCGTGTCCGGTGTTTGTGCGGTGGTCACTGAGGCATTCCAAATTCCAATAGACCCAAGCTCAAGTCCTGGGCGACGCAAAAAAATCGGTGAATTTGCAGATACACCCCTGTAAAATAGTGAACTCACGAGCGGTCAACGGAGCGATGACATGGCATTCACGTGGCTGGTTTTTTACTCTCGGGCCGATTTTGGCCTTATTTCATCAAATCAACGAGTTTACGGACTAAATTCGATCACTTCTTGAGTTGTTGGCCTAAAGTGTGCAATCAGTTTGAGTTCGTGGACTAATGACGCATTTCACTCAATTTACCACGATCAATCACTGGAATAACAGCAATACATGTTTGGCATTTCTGACGTCCCTAGATTGGACGGGCGATTCTACAAACTCGTTAGTCTCACCGTAATCAAACCTCGCAAAGCTTCCGCTACGAAGTCTCTAACACATCCATAACTATATATAGCAGCCGGCAGGCACGTCATAACACACTGACATAGTATAGCAGTCGGCAGCCGATCGCTTGATTGGTCGGCCTAAGCTAAATACCGGTGTGACAATTAGTCATGAATCTCTTTTTGACAGTGCATGCACTACTCCAGCCAGCCGTCAGAAACACGCGAGTGTTAGCCGCCAGCCAGCCGCTGACCATACCAGATTGACCGTATCTATCTACCTGTCATCCGTTGGATGTAGATCTGACGGCCAGGAAACAAGTGACTAACGTGAATCCACTTTTCAGGTACATGACGTTTAAGTGTTCTTTAATTAACAATTTGTCCGACGTAGAGACTTAGTCAATTTGCAGTGCTGTGGCTGGTACCAAACGAAATTGCTGTGCACACGATTTTGCACGATGCTCCCATCGATGGCTGCTGCATGTGCAAAACATACGTGATAGCTGCTATGCACACGACGCTGTCGGCCGATTTGTGCACGACATCACATATCAGCCCGTCCATGCTTACCATCCAGCGCATGTGAGCGGCTGGATTGCGCATCGTGTCGCTGTCGTCCGGGCATGCGTCGTCCACATAGTAGTTTCGTACGTGATAAACGGCTGTAGTTCTCTGTCGTCTGAAAATCGTGCACAAACGGTCGTCCGTGTAGCAGCGGTCGGTACCAAAACATGGGCATCGATCTTGATTTTTTTTTTTTTTGAGAATTGGCTTCGATCTTGATGGTGATGTTGGACCAGCCTGGTCATGGCACGGGCAGCCGGGCGGCGGGCGCCTTAGGCACATGCAGGGAACCGTCGTGTCCCGCCATCGATAGTTCGCCTCTTCTTCCTCGCCGCTGACTTTGTGCTGAGAACCCAATTTAAGCTCGGGATGGGCAGGCCCGAACGCACATGGATACGCCAGTGATGTGTGCAGCGTGCAACTGTGGAGTGCACATGCATAGAGACTTACGTGTCGTCCGACTGTCATGTATAGCAATCAACCGTTGCATGTACGCAGTAGAGTGCGTACATCATTTTATGCACACAGAACACCGGACGTATCGTCAAGATTCCCCTCGCCGAAATGTTAGACAATCGGATCAGCGGTCCTTTTGCGGCTTGTCATGTTCCGCGATCAATCGACCGTTGATGGTGTCTCGATCGCTCTCAGCGCCTCTTAATTGCCTTCGGCAATGTTCGCGTGTATACGTGTGTGTTCACGACAAAAAACGGATCTACCCCATGCTCCGAAGCAGGGTGCCTGACGGCGACACTCACGCGGCTTCAGACATGTACGTACAAACATGCACAGGGCTTAATTGATCGAAACTACTGTGTGTCCGTGAGACAGAGCATGTACGCAACTTCCATCCATCCTCCCCATTTCGCGCAACCTGATCGACACATCGAGTTTTCCATGCCCAATAATTGTGCACGCACGCATGAATGCACTCTACTGCCTGAACAAAGGCTGTAGAGCGTGGACCCGTGGCACTGCCCGGCCATGCCCTCACTATTGTAGGAGACCAGCTGGACTGCATGCTTCACTGTAGTCTAGAAAAAAAAACTCGACGGATACCAGTCTACTATCCAGTGGGCCGGCGGACTTCGCGCTACATGCATCAATGCATGGCCGACCGAGCGCGCGCTAGATCCGGCCGGCTGCGCGCGTGCGTGCATTCATGTGACCGACGATGGACAAAACGCAGTGGGCACGGTTGGAGCGACGGCCGGCCGCCGCCGGCCTTGAGCCGCTCCCGCGCCCGCGATCGATCAGCTAGGACGTAGTAAGCACGTACAACGTACACATGTATATAGATATATTTTAAAATGTAGATTCACATATTTTGCTTCGTATATAGTTCCTTGTTGAAATCTTCAGAAAAGACTTACATGTAGAACATCTTCAACCACATACCTTTAATTTGATCCCTCAAACGCTCGTGCCCGTTTTGAGCCCCTATTTATCCATCCGCGCAATGACAATCCTCACTTTCTTCCTCATATATGTCCGATCACTTGCACAAGATTGATGGAGAGGGAGAGAAAAAAAAAGAATGACTAAAAAAATTGTGGTCCGGGGTAGGGCCGCGTCCTATGTGGCGGATTAACCGGGCGCGCCCTGGCGTGTCCGCGAGCCCTCATATCCTCCCCATATTTGAGATGAATATGCGGGTTTGCAGACAGTCTGAACATATAAAAAAGATATGAGGGGTCTGATTGCGTCATTTTTTTTCTTCTTTCTCCTGTTGTCCGATCACCTGACCGAGCGCGTCCGTGGGATGATTTAAGGGATCTGGTTGTAGACGCTGAGTAGCATGTACTACGGGCCTGGTCAGTGACCTACGAGGTACGAGTACCACTGCCGCGTGCACCGGCCGGCGGCTCTAGCTCGATCGGCCGGCCGGCCGTCCTCACGCCTACGCACGTGCAACGAGTATCTAGTTAGTAGACATCGGTACAGCCTACTTACAGCGGTGCTGCTGACACGTAGTAGTAGTACGTGATTTTGTTTAGACTGCGTTTGAGCGCGCGCGGAGACGCAACGTGCGAAGGCAGACGCGCGCGAAGCAAGGAGGAAGGAACACGCGTTGGTGGATTCCCACTGACATGACCCGTTGGCTTTTGCGTCCCTGCCTTGCAGTGAAGGCGACATCGATAAGGCCAACTACACCGCGCGACCCTATCCTGTCCGCTCCGATTCGTTTGGGGTAAAAAAGACAAAGAAGGCGACCCAGCGCGCGACGGCCCGGATCCATTCTGTCCGTTTTGTGTCCGGGCCGACCAATTTCGAGCACAAACTTGCGCCGGGTTTGGGTCGCGGCGGACACCAAATGGACGCGCGCCTCGTCCGCTTCGGGGCCGCGTGGCAGGCGGCCACCTACCTTCCACCCGTCCACATCAATGCGGCCCCACCTGTCATCCGCACGTCGAGCGATCGCCGTCCTTCTTTAAGTGGGAAGCGTGGACGGGTCGTCGTCCACACTGCCCCACGCCACCCAGCGGCCTCCTGGAACCCCGACAGCGCTAAAACCCTAGCCCGCCCGCCTCCTCCTCGAGCTCGCCGGCCGCCCGCCTCGCCATGGGCTTCTGGAACAGCAAGGGCAAGCACTGCGCCGGAGATGGCCGCCGGCCTGGGCGTGAACTGGTGCCCCACTCCGGAGCGAGAGGCGTCGCCGCGTGAGGAGGTGGTGCAGGCACCTCCGGCCGTCCAACCCGCCCCCGTCCACCACGCACCGCCGGCCCACCTCTGGACGCCGCCGGACTACGTCGACCTCGTCAGCGACGACGACGACACCGGCGGCCAGTGAAAACGGCCACGGCCACGGCACCGACGGGCGCGGCAGGAGCGCGCGGGAGGAGTTTTTTTATTTTTATTATTATGTTAATTATGAATCCGGGCTTTTTAAGTGGCCGTTGAAACTGGGCCGTTTTGTGGCCAACCCATATATATGTTTTATGTTTTTTTAAAATGCGTTTATTTGCTTTTTTAGTTATTTAAGTATTTTTTTTAATCTCGTCCACCCCGGATACGATTTGGGGTGCGGCCGCGCGGTGGGCGCACGCACGACCCAATGGACAGAGGCGGACACGGCGTATCCATCGGTGCCCCAAAAGAACAGATTCGGCTTAATCCGGACGTTCGTTTGGGGTCGCGCGGTGAAGTTGGCCTAAGCCAACAAGTGTGCTGCCCTAGCACTCCAAGGAGTATAGTTAACCATACTATACTTCACAACAGTAGCTACATAGGAGTACATTTTATCGCGGAGCGACCAAAGCATGACGACAATGTATGCTAGGGCCGCCTACGCTCGTCTCTTTGTCAACACGTAATTCGAGCGATTAAAACTTGTGCGTGTTCACTGTACGTCGGCCGGATCCGTAAAGATCAACCACTATTTCGCAGGTCAGGTAAGAGCAACTCTTTAGGGTATTATTTTTACTAAATGACCCCTGAAGGATCTTAGAGCATCTACAGTTAGACTTGGCAAATCCGTCCCCTTCAAACGCCCGCGGACGCGCTTCGCGTGTAGTGACCGGGCATGCCTTAAATTTCAACAGTAGCATCCGGACATCCCATACTAGATTATCAAATTCATACAAAGGCATGCAAACTAAAATAAACCTACGTACTACGTCGATCATTTAGCTACTCGTCGTCGGAAATGTCGACGATCTCCGTGCCCGGCTCCAGCAGCATGGGCGGCAGCTACAACTCCGTCTCCTCCTCGTTGTCGGAAATGTCGACGATCTCCGTGCCCGGCTCCAGCAGCATGGGCGGCAGCTGCAACTCCGTCTCCTCCTGCGCCTCCGCTCTGGCCTTCTCCGCCTCTATCTCATGCTGCTCCGCTCCAACCATCTCCTCCTCCCCGGCTGCTCCTCCTCCGGCTCCGGCGAGTCCGAAGGCAGCCCGACAATGATGCGGGCGGCGCGAGCGGCTTGCCCCGCCCGAATCTCCTGCTGGATCTCATAGCAGCGCTCCGCCGTCAACATTGCGTAGTAGGTGATCTTGCTCCGGACCATTGCGGAGTGCCGGAGGGGCGGAACGTGAGCAGAGCACCAGAGCGGGAGAGAGAGGAGGTGGATGGGCTCGGACTGGTGGCGCGAAAAGGGGGTGTGTGGATGGATTAGGGTTGCGGGGTGTCAGCCGGCTTAAATAGCCGGATTTGGTGTTGGCGGCGAGCCGGAGCGGTGCCACGCGGTGTTCACACCGCGGCGACGGACACGGCGTCTGTCGGACCGCCGTGTTTCCGGGCCTTTCCGCGTGGGACCCCACCATCAAACTGACGTGGCGGGCGTCCCCGGGCGCCCCCATATCTGCCCCATATTTGGGCTATGAGGGGTGCCGGTCAGCCCGGACGTCTGAGGCCCGTCTGGGTCGAAAAATCATGACGGGGCGGGCCTCCCTGGCGTTTGAGGCCGGTTTGGATCGCTCGGATGTAGATGCTCTTATGTCGCCCACTGACCCCCAAAAACTTATTTCATCGCGTGAACCCCCTTTCGCGCCAGTCTGATAGGCGTCCCATTTGCACGTCAAAGCACCACATGCAAAGGCGTCTTCGACTGCTCACGGTTCATGGTCGTCGGTCACGCTGCCAACATGGCACCGGTTTGACGCGCCCGATTAAATGACGCGAATGCCACTAGAATATCTGGCCTTCTTGCAATGTCGAGCATCCTCGCATCAGTACATCCGTTGATCTAGCTGGATGTTCTGTTGTAAATCAGTGAGAGGTCGCATCCGCCCAGAGCCACCTTCAATGCTGAGCGGCGCGCTCTACAACGACATGAATGCGGGCAGCTGGCGACAGGCGTCAGGCGAGAAGCGCACGCGGGATGGGAAGGGATTTTTGATGGGCCAAGACGGTCAGAAGCGGGCTTGGGATTGGTCCGGACTCCGGCGAACCTCCCCCATTTTTTCTTTGGTTTGTCGGAGAAATCACGTAGGGTCTACGGGAGACCGCCCCATGGAACGGTATAGGTCGGCGTTGGATGGCTTCCGCGGCCCGGATACTTGCGGGAGTATTGACGGTCGGCGTTGGAGATGTCCTAAGACAGCTGACTTACATAATTATTCTTGCATTGCCATTCAAACCCTCCATCTTTAAAGTAAACATCTTTATATCATCCCAAGCGGCCACGATCTTAACCTTTTTTTCCTTGTGTATGGTCTTTTTCTCTTTGAGCTTAAGTTGTACCTCTGTCACCGTCATCAACATGTTAAACCTCACCTTGTTTCTCCTTGATATGGGAGCGCTTGACACATGACTGCCTTCTTCTTCATCAAGATATTCTCGAACCTCTCCGTCAGCTTGATCGCCACCTGAGGGAGTCCTGGACTAGGGGGTGTCCGGATAGCCGGACTATGATCATCGGCCGGACTCCAAGACTATGAAGATGCAAGATTGAAGACTTCGTCCCGTGTCCGGATAGGACTTTCCTTGGCGTGGAAGGCAAGCTTGGCAATACGGATATGTAGATCTCCTACCATTGTAACCGACTCTGTGTAACCCTAGCCCTCTCCGGTGTCTATATAAACCGGAAGGTTTTAGTCCGTAGGACAACAATCACAACAACAATCATACCATAGGCTAGCTTCTAGGGTTTAGCCTCCTTGATCTCGTGGTAGATCCACTCTTGTACTACCCATATCATCAATATTAATCAAGCAGGAGTAGGGTTTTACCACCATCGAGAGGGCCCGAACCTGGGTAAAAACATCGTGCCCCTTGTCTCCTGTTACCATCCGCCTAGATGCACAATTCGGGACCCCCTACCCGAGATCCGCCGGTTTTGACACCGACATTGGTGCTTTCATTGAGAGTTCCTCTGCGTCGTCACGATCAGGAAGGATGCCTCTTCCCGTCTTTAAAGACGGTACCATTGCCAAAGGAGCTTTGGCCGCCGGCCAAACTATCCGGCTGGGTGGTTTTCTTATGACCGCCTGTTCGGCCGCCGCTCCGACGATGACCTCTCGGGTCATCAAAAGCGATCTTCATGTCAACTCGGAATTTACCGAGCAGCTAGATCCAATGGAGCTCTCTTCCGTAAACGAGCTCTTGGATCGCTTCGCCGCCCTAGGAGTCGCTACAGACTACAATCAGATTGGGCTTAAAACCGATCTGAGAGAGATTGACTCTCCCCAGGTTACCCATCACGTTGCTGTGGTAGAAGAACAACGCGGCGATTCTCCCCCTGTATTAAAAACCATCTATGTCCGGACTCCTGACCCCTCCATGCCGGATTCCCGCGGAGGGACAGACGTCAATCAAGTACTGAACCTAAAGTCAGGTAGCGGACCAGATTCGTTGGACGACATCCAGCAATCCAAGCTTCCAAATTCGGAAACTTTTCGGCCCTTGAGCCTCAAGTTGGGCAGGGTTCCGGAATTAATTCCACCCGCCCACCCAAACATAAGCGATCTATCTCAAATTCGCCAAGAGCCCGCTGAAACAGTACATCATTACTGGGCCAGATTCCTCCTGGTTATGATAAAGGACTGCCGCGAGGAAAACGCAATTTCAATTTTCTGCAACAATTGCACGGACAAGGGAATCTTGAACGCCGTAAGTCGTCGCGAAATTACACGCTTCGCCGACCTGGCATCCATAGTACGAAAATACTGTGCGATGGAGAGTGTCCAGAAAACCGAAACTAAGTTTTGGGACAATCCGGCTCCGAACACAACCCTAGTCCGAAACAAAAGGGTGCACCATGCTCAGGCACCCGGGACAAGAACCAAAAAGCAAAAACCCCATAAAGGGCACGGAACCGTACTGGAGGGATGGCTTAGCGGACCCTGTAAAATTCATAGTACAGAGGGCGCCACTCCAACTCATAGCCTTCGAGCATGTTGGATACTGTGGCAGGTGGCCAAAAGCGGCGAAGAGCTTCTAGCCTCGGAGACCCACCCCAACAGTACCAGTACGGTATTAACAGTCTTTGAGACTTTCGCATCAAATAATATACGGAAAAGAACAATCCGCAGCCTCGCCAAAGTCTACCAAGTAGCAACAACAAATCCATGGAGCGACACGGCTGTCACCTTCAACGCCAGCGACGAACCTAAATTCCGAACAGCCCGAGCACCAGCCGCATTGGTCCTTAGTCCAATAGTGGACGGCTTTCGTCTTACCAAGGTACTCATGGATGGCGGCAGCGGATTAAACCTCATCTACGAGGAAACCCTTCGAAAAATGGAAATAGACTGGAGCCGCATTGAGCGAAGCAGCACAACCTTTAGAAGAATAATCCCTAGCCGGGAAGCATGTTGCACAGGAAAAATCACACTTGATGTGGTGTTCGGCTAGCCGGACAATTACAGGTCCGAGGAGGTCACGTTCCAAGTGGCCCCGTTCAGCAGCGGATATCACGCTTTATTAGGACGAGAGGCATTTACAATTTTCCAAGCCATACCCCATTACGGGTACATGAAGCTTAAAATGCTCGGGCCCAATAGAACCATCACCCTTGCCAGTGATCCAGACATAGCACTCCGCGCTGAAAACAAGACAGCCGCATTAGCCCTAGAGGCACTATCCGAAGCCCTAGCGGCGGAGGAACTCACTGCGCTGCGCTCTATGGTGAACAGGGACGATGTGATACTCGATAAGAGATCCAAGTCCACCTCTTTTAAACCAGCGGACGAAATAGTCAAATTCTAGGTCCATCCAACGGACCCAACAAAGACGGCCTCCATTGGGGCACAGTTAAACCCTGATGTAGACGCCGCACTACGAGAATTCCTTCGGGAGAATTGGGACATCTTTGCCTGGCACCCTTCAGATATGCCAAGAATCCCACGCAGATTGGCAGAACACAGCCTAAACATCCTAAAAGGATTTAAGCCAGTCAAACAGGCTCTTCGGCGATTTTAACCCAAAAGACAGGCAATGGGAGAGGAGCTAGCCAAACTATTGGAAGCTAGATTCATCAGAGACATCAAACATCCGGACTGGCTAGCAAACCTAGTAATGGTACCAAAAAAGGACAAATCCTGGCGCCTATGTGTCGATTTTAAAGACCTTAACAAGGCTTGTCCAAAGGATCCTTTCCCCGTTCCCTGCATCGATCAAATAATCGATGCTACCGCAGGACACGATTCATTGTGCTTCCTCGATGCATACTCCGGCTACCATCAAATCAAGATGGCGGAGGCGGACCAAGCCGCAACGGCATTCATTACTCTATACGGACCATTCTGCTTCAACACGATGCCCTTTGGACTCAAAAACGCCGGCGCAACATATCAGCGCGTGATTCAGACATGTCTGGCTACCCAGATCGGCAAAACAGTAGAGGCATATGTAGACGACGTGGTCGTCAAGACCAAACACGTCGAAACTCTAGTAGACAACTTGAGGCTCACATTCGACAACCTCCGAGCATATGACATTAAGCTAAACCCGGAAAAATGCGTTTTCGGCGTACCAGCCGGAAAGCTCCTGGGCTTCATTGTATCCAGTAGAGGAATTGAAGCAAACCCAGCCAAGATCCGAGCTCTGTCACAGCTGGATATTCCAAAAGACCTCAAACAAATACAAAAATTGACTGGATGCTTGGCAGCTCTAAGCAGCTTCATCTCCCGTTTGGTAGAAAAGGCATTGCCCCTCTATCGCCTCCTCAGGCGCACTGAACACTTCGAGTGGACGGATGCTGCCACTGCCGGACTCGAAGAAATAAAGGCCATATTGGCAACAAATTCCGTCCTGGCCGCGCCTAACTGGGTGAACCAATGTTGTTATATATCGCGGCAACACATCAAGTTGTAAGGGCGGTGCTCGTCGTTGAACGAGAAACAGAAGGACATAAATTCCCTCTGCAAAAACCAATGTACTACGTATCCACTGTCTTAACTCCATGCAAGTCCTGGTGTCGGTGTCAAAACCGGCGGATCTCGGGTAGGGGGTCCTGAACTGTGCGTCTAGGCGGATGGTAACAGGAGACAAGGGACACGATGTTTTACCCAGGTTCGGGCCCTCTTGATGGAGGTAAAACCCTACTTCCTGCTTGATTAATATTGATGATATGGGTAGTACAAGAGTGGATCTACCACGAGATCAAGGAGGCTGAACCCTAAAGCTAGCCTATGGTATGATTGTCGTAATGTATGTTGTGTCCTACAGACTAAAGCCCTCCGGTTTATATAGACAACGGAGGAGGCTAGGGTTACACAGAGTCGGTTACAATGGTAGGAGATCGACATATCCGTATTGCCAAGCTTGCCTTCCATGCCAAGGAAAGTCTCATCCGGACACGGGACGGAGTCTTCAATCTTGTATCTTCGTAGTCTTGGAGTCCGGCGGACGATGATAGTCCGGCTGTCCGGACACCCCCTAGTCCAGGACTCCCTCAGTAGCCCCTGAACCAGGCTTCAATGACGATAAGTCCGGCGCGCATAATGTTCGGCATTGCAAGGCGGGTTCCTCCCTTGAATAATCCAGAGAAGATCATGAACACCAGGATAGTGTCCGACTCTGCAAAACAAATTCCACATTCTACCGTAGAGATAATAATGCACATAAATCCAATCTGCTGACGTATTTTGCGGCATGACATCACACCACTACCAGGCCTTTACTTGAATCATTTTTTATAATACCACCTCAGCACGTTTAGCGAAGCGGTTTCCTTGGCACGTCTTGTCGAAGCAGAGACCGTGCTCCCCTTATTCTGGGATTCTCATCAGTACGGACGTGGGTAACCCAACCGCGCCATTGATGGTGGCGCTTGGGAGATAAGCGAGTTTTACCAGGCTGGTGGGGAGCGCATAGTTTTCGCCCTGCCTATATAAGGGATAAGGATTCACCTTTTCACCCACGCCTTCTTCCTCCTTTGCTCATCCACCTCCGCGCACTCAAGCTCCAACGCCCAAGCTTGCGCGTCTCGTCTTAACCTTCCCCGACCATGTCCGGAGGGGGAGGCAAGTGGTTGGCTTCCACCGTCAAGGAGGAGCACATCACCAAACTGCGCAACGCCGGATACCTTTCCGGCGATATTGCGCATCGGCTGCCCGACGAGGGGCAGCTCATCCCTACCCCTGGGCCCCATGAGAGGGTCGTCTTCCTTCCCCACTTCCTCCGCGGACTGGGCTTTCCACTGCACCCTTTCGTCCCGGGGCTCATGTTCTATTACGGCCTGGATTTCCACGATCTGGCGCCGAACTTCATCCTCAACATCTCGGCGTTTATCGTCGTGTGCGAGGCCTTCCTCTGCATCCAGCCCCACTTCGGCCTGTGGCTCAAGACTTTCAACGTCAAGCCGAAGGTTGTGAAGGGAACGCAAGCGGAATGCGGAGGCGCCATGTTGGGCAAGATGCCCAACGTCCTTTGGCTCGAATGGGCCTTCGTGGACTCCGTTAAGGGGTGGCAATCGGGGTGGTTCTACATCACCGAGCCACGCAAACCCACGTGGGCGGCGGCCCCCGAGTTCAGATCTGGCATCCCCACGCAGCTCACCTCCTGGAAAGAGAAGGGCCTGCTATGGGGCAATCCGAAGGAGCTGACGGGACTTCGAGCCTGTATCCAGAAGCTGGTGAACAATAAGCTCAGGCTCGTCGACATGGTCCAAGTCATGCTCATCCACCGGATTCTCCCATGCCAAGAACGGGCATTCAATCTATGGGAGTTTAATCCGGAACAACACCAGGCGCTAAGCGGGCTCTTCGACACGACGTACGAAGGCGCCTGGAGGGTGTTGTTTAAGGGTGCCGAAGCCCCCGCATCCGCGACGGAAGATCGCGGATTTCGCTCGCAGCATCCAGCTGACGAGGTAAGTGATTCAACCCCTTTACGGGACACTTGTGGTAAACAGATTGATTCTAAGAGGGTTTCAATCTCCCTTTTCCTTTGACAGGAATGGATGGAGAAGGCCGGGCAGCTCATCTGTCCGGCTCCCATGCCAGAAGACCCAGTGAACGCCCGTCTAGCAGGGCTGCTGGTTCCGGCACCGCACGTGGTGCCGGAGAAGAAGGCCAAGAAGGTGGCCGCGGGGACTCGAAAGAGTTCCCGCAATCAGGCGTCCGACGACGAGGCGGACTCCTCCCCCGAAGATGAGGAGGAGGAAGAAGACTCTCTCCCGGAGGAGGGAGAGAGGAAGAGGAAGGCTTCCCCAATAGGGGAGGCCGAAGGGTCCAAGAGGGGGAGAACTATTCCCCCGGACAGTTCCGCCAACACCATCATTGGCGAGGAGGAGTGGCCTTCAAGGGCCAGGCGTCCGGCGAGATCGTAAGTATCCGGATCCCTGATATGCAATTTCTTTCGTGTCACCTAGTGTCCTACTTATGCCGCATTCTGTCCGCAGTCCGGCCGATGATGATCTCCCCGCTTCATCGAGCGGGTCGTTGACCCCGTCGGATGTGGATTCACTTCCGACTGCCTCTACCCCCCGCGCCGACGAGGACGCCGAGGTGGGATCCCAGAGAGGGACCCATCAGGAGGAGGCTCCGGAAGCGCCGCCAAGCAGCCTCCCGGACTTTGCGCCGGACTCTACGTCGGAACCTGCGGTGGTTCCAGAGTCCGGCAGGCGGCCCCTTCGAAAGAAGGGCAAGACTGTGACACCGGCGGCCTCCGTCCAACCGGAGGCGCTGGACAACTTGTTGGAGGCGCTTAAAGGCGCTTCCATCGAGGAAGAACACCACACTATAATGAGTGCAGTGATTCAGAAGGTTCAGCTCGCCAAGAGCGGGCTGACCGAAGCCTGCAGCAGCCTTCTAATAGGCTTTGAGGTAAGAAGTTATAATTATGTAATGTAATACCGCATAGACAGTAGCCCCTGATGCTCAGTTCGGTGTTCGGAAAGAAAAGCCGGACTGAGGATCTAAGAAGATATACGCAGGGTTGCTTAAAATATGTCAATATGGGTTTGCAGGCTGCGCTGCTGACCTCTGCCGCACTGACTGCGGAGGTTGGTGCATTGAAGCAGGATCCCGAGCAGTCCGAGCAAGAGCTCGGCCCTGCCAAGAAGCAGCTCGAGGACAAACAAGGTGAGTAACACCACTTCGAATGGTTACCTTACAGAAAAGGATTTTGGTTGCAATAAAATTAACAAGGATAATATGGGTATTGCAGGGGCCACGAACGAGGTGGCAGCCCTGAAGGAGGCTGTGTCCGCGGCCGAACGCAGTGCAGCCGCGGAAAGGGCAGAGCGAGAAAAGCAGGAGGCACAGGTGGCGGAAGTACGGCAAGAGCTCCAGGCTCTCATGGAGAAGCATGAGAGCTTGGAGCGTGACTCCAAGACTCGAGAGTCCGAGCTTGCCTCGGCTCTCGAAAGTGCCAAGTCCGCCAAGGCCGAGGCCCGTAAGGCCCTTCAGGAGGTTGAAGATGTAAAGAAGATAGCGGCGGGTAAGGCATTTTTCATGCAAAGCAAGCATGTTAATGTAAACTACCTGACACTTACCCGCATTCGGAGCTCTCCAGGGGCGTTTGCAGATCTGCCGCGTAGTGCGTCCGATGCCGCCGCATTCTATAGTGGCGAGGAGGGGAGCTCAACGGAGAAGGTCTTCTGGTCTCAGTACGCTGAGGCCGGCCATCCGGTGCCCCCAAGCGACCAGCTGAAGCAGCTGGTCGAACTCCACAAGGTAGCTGAGGAGGCCATGAAGGGCCTTATAGTCCGGCTGTGGCCTGGACAGGCCATGCCTGGGAGCTACTTCGGCCTCGTGCGGCAGCTGGTGGATGCGTGCCCCTGGGTGGAGGTCATCAAGCGCTCCACCTGTATTGAAGGTGCTCGTCGGGCCCTTGCCCGCACAAAGGTGCACTGGGGCAGGCTGGATGCGAAGAAGCTTCTCACTGACCCGCCGCCACCGGGCAAGGAGTACCATACGCCCGAAATGTATTATAAAACTGTCCTGAAGGGAGCCTGCGATATTGCGGATGAATGCCCCAGAGATGTAATTTTTTAGTAAACTCGCTATGTATTATCCCGTGCGCTGAAAACTTTGTTCATATGCGCATTAAGCAACACTTGTTTAATTTAAAATATTACCTTCTGTGCGGCCGTTTATAAAATCTGAGAGATGGCAAGTCGTTGGCTTCAGCCCCCGAGCCGCGAGTGCTGGGGTGTTCGGGATAAACATGAGCACTCTTGTTCCCATTTTTGGGTCCATCTAGGGAGGTGCTCAACACAACGAACCAGGCAACCGGACTTATAATGCTTGAACACTCTCACTTAGCCATAGAATTCTATAATTTTAAATTTTGGTGAAGCCCCTGGTATTCGGAAGACCGAATCCGGGGCGCTATCCACGCCTTCGTCGGACATTTGTCCGGAACTTCGCTCGAAGCGGCGTGAGTCTTTAAGGACTCGAAAAGACCTCTCGAACAGCGACCAGTCTCTCGCCTTATCATGCCGGTCAGTTTTAGCTTTCTCCACTTAGGCGCTCGCCCGGCTCAACCGGGGCGCAATCGCAGTGGTTCTCCCAGTGCCACCTTAGCCGACAGAACGGAACGTAAGGCACCAAAACGTGGGAGCCGGGCAAACCCAACTATTGACCCAAGACATGATTCGGAGCCGATTCATATAATGCTATAAGTTCGGGGTGCCGCACTTATGGAAGTGTTCGGACTTATCACACCATAATGTGGGGAACATAAGCCCCTGGTGTATTAGACCGTACCAAAGTATACGGGTGCAAGATGTCCTGTAATGAACATATATATATATATATATATATATATATATATATATATATATATATATAAAGTAATGCAATTGCAGTCGAAAAGTGCTGCATTATTTATTAAGGGAAGTCTGCTTTGAGTGCGGACTGATACAAGTAGTGCGGTAAGCAAGGGATTTGGACTAATTAAACAGGTCCCCCTCCAGGGATGAGCTGCGGACTTGGTGTATATAATCGAATTTAATGCTCGTAATTGAGACCACCTGATTGTTCGTCGCAGCCTTCTTTCTTCCCTGGCTGTTGCATCGTGAGTTCGGCAGGTTCACCGCCGGACAGGGCCTCTGGTTAACGGAGTCCTGTGTATACAAAGAAAGAAAATAATGATAAAAAAGGGGTGCGAGCCCCTGGTGTGGTCGAGCCGCACTCTGGGTCCATTGTGATCGTGCCCCTTCCCCTGCGCCCATGGTATCTCCAAAGCGTAATGATGTACGCGAAGGGTTATTCTTGCAATCATGCGAGGGCGGGGGTTAGGGCCGCATTGCTTTTCGTGCTCTGATCGTGCCAGGTTGTCTTGGTTGGTATTGCTTCGAGCGCGTTTTGCTGTATCCGGCCGTTTGACGGCCGGACTCGAAAATTGCCTTAAAAGGCTGCTCTGTACTTCTGCCGAGAGAGCCGCTGTATGTTCCTCCGTTCGGAGGGAGCGTTCCGTATTTCCGTTGACCGTAATGACTCCACGAGGGCCTGGCATCTTGAGCTTGAGGTATGCATAATGCGGCACCGCGTTGAATTTTGCAAACGTGGTTCGTCCGAGCAGAGCGTGATAGCCGCTGCGAAATGGGACTATGTCGAAGATTAACTCTTCGCTCCGGAAATTACCCGGGGATCCGAAGACCACTTCTAGTGTGACTGAGCCCTACAATTGGCTTCCACACCTGGTATGACACCTTTGAAGGTTGTCTTTGTAGGTTTAATCCTTGAGGGGTCTATGCCCATCTTGCGCACTGTATCCTGATAAAGCAGGTTCAGGCTACTACCGCCGTCCATCAGGACTCTCGTGAGGTGAAATCCATCGACGATTGGGTCTAGAACCAATGCGGCGAATCCGCCATGGCGTATGCTGGTCGGATGGTCTCTTCGATCGAAAGTGATCGGACAAGAGGACCATGGATTGAACTTCAGGGCGACTGGCTCCATCGCATAGACGTCCCTTAGTGCGCGCTTCCTCTCCCTCTTGGGTATATGGGTTGCGTAAATCATGTTCACCATCCGCACTTGTGGGGGGAAGCCCTTCTGTCCTCTATTGTTCGGCGGTCGGGTCTCCTCCTCGTCGTCGCTATTTAGCCCCTTGTTATTGTTTTCGGCAATTAACTTGCCTACCTGCTTGAACACCCAGCAATCTCTGTTGGTGTGATTGGCTGGCTTTTCGGGGGTGCCATGTATCTGGCATAAGCGGTCGAGTATTCGGTCCAAGTTGGACGGACCCGGAGTGGTTCTTTTGAATGGCTTCTTCCGCTGATCGGGTTTAGAGCCTCGGAATCTGGCGTTGACTGCCGTATCCTCCTTATCGTCGCTGTTAATGCAGCGTTTGTTTTTGTTTCGACGTGACCTGCCGTTGTGGTCCTTAGTATTCGGACTACCAGAATTTTTATTGAGGTTGTTGCTGCGAGCTAGCCAGCTATCCTCTCCCGCGCAAAAGCGGGTCATAAGTGACGTGAGTGCTGCCATGGATTTCGGCTTTTCCTATCCCAGGTGCTGGGCTAGCCACTCGTCGCGGATGTTATGTTTGAAGGCTGCGAGGGCCTCTGCATCCGGACAGTCGACGATTTGGTTTTTCTTTGTCAAGAACCGTGTCCAGAATTGTCTGGCCGATTCCTCTGGCTACTGAATTATGTGGCTTCGGTCATCGGCGTCTGGTGGCCGCACATACGTGCCCTGGAAGTTGTCAAGGAATGCGGCTTCCAGGTCTTCCCAACACCCAATTGATTCTGCGGGCAAGCTTTTAAGCTAATGCCGAGCTGGTCCTTTAAGCTTGAGTGGGAGGTACTTGATGGCACGGAGATCGTCGCCGCGGGCCATATGGATGTGAAGAAGATAATCTTCAATCCAAACCGCGGGGTCTGTTGTGCCGTCGTAGGATTCGATGTTTACGGGTTTAAACCCTTCAGGGATTTGATGATCCATTACTTCGTCAGTGAAGCATAGCGGGTGTGCGGCGCCTCTATATTGAGCAATATCACGACGCAGCTCAAGAGAGCGTTGTCTGCTGTTTTCGGCCCGGCCGGGGTTATTGTATCCGGCGCGACGTTACTCGTCGTGGGTCGTGGGGCGCCCTCGTGATCCGTAGATGGATCTGGATTGCCTTGCTTTGTCCTCCAATACGTCTTGCAAGTCCGGGGCGTTCCCTCTTGGCTTCGTGCTTTTGGAGCGATGCCGGGGTATGGTCTTTGTGGAGGGTCTGGATGCCTCTCTGTCGCGACCACGGGGTGGTCGGTCGGCCATATCGTGCGCTGGTGATGAAGGTATGTATGCTTCCTCCTCTAATCGGGGGAGCAACTTGCGTCTGGGGTAGCTTTTGGAGGGGCGTTCGAGTTTAAACTCTTCGGCCGCGAGGACCTCGGTCCATCGATCGGCCAGCAGGTCTTGATCAGCTTGAAGCTGCTGCTGCTTTTTCTTTAGGCTATTTGCCGTGGCGATAAGCCTGCGTTTGAAATGCTCTTGTTCGACGGGATCCTCGGACACGACGAATTCGTCGTCGTTGAGGCTTGCCTCCTCTTCGGAGGGAGGTGTATAGTTATAATCCTCGACCTCTTCGTCTGCCGCCCTCTCGTGGGGGCTTGCTTCTGCGTCCTCCTGCACTGAGTCTTGCCAGAGGGGATTATCTTCGGCACTCTCTGGGGTATTATTATCTCCTGTGCCGGAATCTCCATTCTTGCTATGGCGGGATTTAGAGCGGCGCCGCTGACGCCGGCGCTTGGGCTGTTTCTTTAAGGAATCTGCCTCCGCTACTTCTTCGCCGTCTCCGTCCTTTGGGGTGTCCATCATGTATATGTCGTATGACGAGGTGGTCTTCCAGTGCCCTGTAGGCGCTGGTTCCTGTTCGTCTCCGTCATCGTCGTCCATAGCGTCGATGTCTTCGGAGTCGTAGTCTAGCATGTCGGTAAGATCGTCGACAGTGGCTACAAAGTGGGTGGTGGGTGGGCTCTGAATTTCTTCGTCGTCCGTATCCCAACCATCCTGGCCATAATCCGGCCAGGACTCTCCTGATAGCGAGAGACGCTTTAGCGAATTTAGGATGTCGCCAAAGGGCGAGTATTGGAAGATGTCCGCGGCGGTGAATTCCATAACCGGCGCCCAATCCGATTCGATTGGTAGGGGCACGGGAGGTCCGGAGTCCAGGTTAGTGTTCGGCTCCATCGCCGTGGAAGTTGAAGCCCCTGAGGTGGTGTCCATCCACCGGTCCTTGATCTGGGCGATCAGCTCCGGACTAAGGGCCAAAGCGGATTCGTGTGTGGCCTCCAAGGCACTGTTCGGCGGCAAAGCTAGATCATGCCCATCGCAACAGTGCGGCGCGCTTGGCTTTGGCTCGAGCCCGTCGAAGATCAAGTCTCCGCGGACGTCGGCTGTGAAGTTTAGGCTTCCGAATCTGACCTGATGGCCAGGGGCGTAGCTTTCGATCTGCTCCAGATGGCCAAGTGAATTAGCCCGCAGTGCGAAGCCGCCGAATACGAAGATCTGTCCGGGGAGAAAAGTCTCACCCTAGACAGCGTTGTTGATTGAAGATGCCATCGAGCCTATCGGTGACGACACAGAGGAACTCTCAATGAAAGCACCAATGTCGGTGTTAAAACCGGCGGATCTCGGGTAGGGGGTCCCAAAATGTGCCTCTAGGCGGATGGTAACAGGAGACAAGGGACACGATGTTTTACCCAGGTTCGGGCCCTCTTGATGGAGGTAAAACCCTACGTCCTGCTTGATTAATATTGATGATATGGGTAGTACAAGAGTGGATCTACCACGAGATCAAGGAGGCTGAACCCTAAAGCTAGCCTATGGTATGATTGTCGTAATGTATGTTGTGTCCTACGGACTAAAGCCCTCCGGTTTATATAGACACCGGAGGAGGCTAGGGTTACACAGAGTCGGTTACAATGGTAGGAGATCTACATATCCGTATTGCCAAGCTTGCCTTCCACGCCAAGGAAAGTCCCATCCGGAAACTGGACGGAGTCTTCAATCTTGTATCTTCGTAGTCTTGGAGTCCGGCGGACGATGATAGTCCGGCTGTCCGGACACCCCCTAGTCCAGGACTCCCTCACCTGGTACCCGCATTATCAAAAGATAGCATACGCGGTGTTCATGGCATCCCGGAAGCTGCGACACTACTTTCAAGAGTGTTCGATAACAGTGGCCTCCGAAGTACCCCTCAACAACATCATAAACAACCGCGACGCGACGGGCAGGATTGCAAAATGGGCCATCAAGCTCTTACCATTTGACATAACCTACAAACCACGGCGAGCTATAAAGTCGCAAGTCTTGGCTGACTTCGTTGCTGAATGGACTGAAGCCGAACTCCCTAAAGAGTACGGCGCATACTCCAATTGGAACATGCATTTCGACGGCTCTAAAATGTTGGCCGGCTTGGGGGCTGGCGTCGTTTTGACGTCCCCAACTGGAGACACAGTCCAATACGTACTTCAAATAATGTACACAGACTCCAACAACGCAGCCAAATACGAGGCCCTTCTGCACGGTCTCCGGATGGCAATCTCCATGGGCATTCAACGCCTCGAGGTCCGCGGGGATTCAAACCTTGCAATATCACAAGTAAATGGAGACTTTGATGCCAAAGATCCGAAAATGGCAGCCTATCGTAACGCCGTCTTAAAAATGCCAGCTCGGTTCGAAGGACTCGGAATTCCACCATGTAGCCTGGGATAATAACCAAGCAGCCGACGTGTTGGCATGCATCGGCGCAAAACGGGACGCCGTCCCTCCAAACATCTTCCTGGAACGGCTCTTTAAGCCATCCGTAGTATGGGAAGAGGAGTCCGGAAACAACACTCCGGAACCAACCGCACCGCCCAACACCGAACATTCTGACACAACCGGCGGCTCAGCCAATGACATAACACCTTCCGCCCACGAAATAATGGCAGTCATTGCCCCGTGGACGGAACCATTCCTAGCCTACTTAATTAGGCAGGAACTTCCCGAAGACCAAAATGAGGCCCGCTGCATAGTTCGGTGATCTAAAGCCTACAAGGTCTATGAGGGAGAACTTTATAAGAAAAGCGCAACCGGAGTCCTTCAAAGGTGCATCTCCGAAGAGGAAGGGCGAAATCTTCTGGCTGAAATTCACGCCGGACTAGGCGGACACCACACTGCAGCCCGGGCCCTTGTAGGTAAGGCCTTCCATACAGGATTTTATTGGCCGACGGCCCGGGCAGATGCTCGGGACTTAGTCCAATGATGTGTCGGTTGTCAGCTCTTTGCTAATCAGAGCCACATGCCACCCACCGCCCTCAAAACTATACCCATCACCTGGCCGTTTGCGGTCTGGGGGCTTGACATGGTTGGACCCCTTAAAGGGGGCACCCACAAGCAAAAATACCTATTGGTCATGGTGGACAAATTCACCAAATGGATAGAGGCCAAGCCAGTTAAAACGGCCGAATCCGGACCTGTGATAGACTTCATATCCGGGGTAGTACACCGTTACGGTGTCCCCCACAGCATCATCACCGATAACGTCATGAACTTCACGGCCGACGAGGTGAAACTCTGGTGCAAAAATATGGGCATTAAGCTCGACTACGCTTCAGTCTATCACCCTCAAACCAACGGTCAAGTTGAACGAGCAAATGGTCTAATCATGAGTGGCATCAAACCCAGATTAGTGCGGTCCCTTACGGAATCTAACATGCACTGGGTAGAGGAGCTCGACTCCGTACTCTGGGGGCTGCGGACCACGCCAAACCGTACTACCGCATTCACACCATTCTTCATGGTATACGGTGCAAAGGCAGTTTTGCCCTGTGATATAATTCATGACTCACCTCGAGTGCGCATGTACGAAGAAAGAGAAGCCGAGTTGGATCGGCAGGACAGCTTGGACGCATTGGAGGAGGAGCGCGACGTGGCAAAGGCTCGTTCCGCATTCTATCAGCAGCAGGCTCGAAGATATCAAAGCAGAGAAGTACGGGCTAAAACTTACAATGTTGGCGAACTAGTTCTACGCCTGCCGGACAAGAAAAAGGACAAACTCAAGCCCAAATGGGAAGGTCCTTTCATCATCGACCAAGTCCTGACCGGTGGAGCATACCGTCTGCGAAACGCATCGGACAACCGACTCGAGCCGAACCCATGGAACGCAGCCCGCCTCCGAAGATTCTACGCCTAGCGCCGGACTCAGAGTTCGTCTCCTTCCTCCGTCCACATTTTATACTTCAGTTGTCTCTTGTTTCTCTCTTTCCTCCCACCTTTTTCATAAAGCCCTTGAGGGCTGATTTGCGCATCATTCGCACACTTGACGTGCTACTCGCACTCATTATACCTGGGGGCTTCTTTAACGGAAGCTTATTTATACGGGCTTTATGCCCAACACATGCGTGAAACTTCCGCATGTACCTTTTATTCACCATTATATGCATCGATATGACTTAAGTTTTGGCCAAGCTGGGTTGCCTGGCTCCTGTGCTTACCCCTATGTTCCCGATTGTTCGGCTAGGAGGTAAAGGGAGCACCTCTGCGATTGTTACTGCCCGGTCAGCCGGATGTGTACCTCAGACTGGATGAAGCCGAAAGCTAGCGTTCTTAAGGGAATATTCGGTCGGTGACTTGAAAGATGATTTCTTATTTATTCATTTATCTGCCCCCAGATGCTTTTCTCCTCTTTTCGCAGTTCGGACATGCACTTTAGGTCATGCCTCCCAGGGAAAGGAACCCCTAACGGAACTATTCTCCCTGGAAGATGTTTCTTACTAACCATGTAATATAACATAACTAGTTGGGCACTTGTCTGATAAAGCACTAATGACCCCTACGCCTGGTCTCCATGCATGCCCCGGTTTTTTTCATAACCGTGAGGGTATTCGGACACACTCCGGACTCCAGGGTCCCGAGGTTGAAGCGAAAAGGTCCGCAAAGACAAACGATCTACAATCCGGCTAGAAGGCATTATACATGTCATTTCAAAAATAGTACATCATCACATTGACTGATTGTACTCCTCTTCAATCCCATCTAACAGGCTGTCTAATTTATAGTCCCGTTGGGAATACTTAGCGGCCAATTCTACTTGGCTGTACACCAAGCTCATAGGGATCTCCTTCTCATCGGGCCCCACAGGTCCGACCTCGGCCATGTGGTTCGGATCCGCCTTCTTGTACTGCGTCTTCACCATGGCCCAGGCCTCCCTGGCGCCTTGACGACTGGCCGATATCTTCCATAGATGGAAGCGCTGCAGTGCTCCCTGAAGCTTCTCCGCAAGCCCTCCAAGACCCTCGGGTAGGGAGACGGACGGCCATAAGGCCTGGGTGACGCCACTCATCGCCTGCCAAACACGTTCGAGCAGTTGCAGCAGCTTGGGAAGTTGGTCACCCGTTGAACCAGGCATTTCCTCCGCAGGGCGACCCGTGAGCACACCTACATACACATTTCTGTCAATCAACTTCCTTGCCGAACTCTTCCTTTCAAAAGAGTTTGCTCAAGCACTTACTATAGATGCCGCGACGAAGCCGCTGATTCTCCTTCACGGAGCCAGATAGCTGGGCCCGAACACCCTTTAGCTCCTCTCCAAGCT
Organism: Triticum timopheevii; assembly: GCA_963921465.1. Taxonomy (NCBI): domain Eukaryota; kingdom Viridiplantae; phylum Streptophyta; class Magnoliopsida; order Poales; family Poaceae; genus Triticum; species Triticum timopheevii. The sequence continues at coordinate 414,489,472 of OY997270.1, read as the reverse complement.
GGGTGTGGGCGTCTTGGAGTTTGTTCCTCTCCTGCTGCACCTTCATAAGCACCCTCTCGCCGGCCTTCAGCTGGCGCAGTAGCTGTTGCTTGTCTGGATCCAGTCCGGCAACATCTGCAATATCATTGTCAGACTTATACGCACGCCGCACACCGCTTATCTTTTTGAAATAATGTGTTACCGGAGGGGGTCTCTTTGTCTCCTCCTGCGGTGGCTAGTGCGGCCTCAAGTTGGGCCCTGCACTCTTGTAGCTCCTGGGACAATTGGGTATTCTTCTCCGTAAGATCCTGCATATCAAATGATCCTTAAATCAGTTATTTTAACTACTTTAAGTCTCGGGGGCTACTGGCATATACAACTATTAAAATCCCTTACCCGCATGTCTTTCACATACTGCTCCGTGGCTCTGGTTAAACCATCTTGAGCAGCACGGAGGTGCGCGTCTCCCGCGTTAAAGGCATTCAACGCCTCAGGGGAGAAACACGCGTCACGAAGAACTGTCTGGCGGCGCCTGTGATTCATGGCGCTCTCCACCTCAGACCTGGTGGCGAACAACCTGTCGGCATCCTCCGTTGGAGGAGCATCCGGCTCGCGCCTTGCACCCGCCTCCCCCCCGGACCGGGTGTTGGAGCCTGGCTGGCGGAGGCTTGGTTGGCGACCTCTCCGGGCACAGTCCGGCGAGCGCTCTTTCTCCTGAAAAAGTTATGAGCATCAATATACCTCACAGGGGCCTTTTTCTTAAAAACGGTGGTGTGTCATACCGTTGCGGTGACGTTTCAATTCGCACCGCACCCCTCTTCCGCCTGCTGGGCCGAACTGACCCTGGTTGGTCAGTCGCCGCGGGATCAGCTTCCCGCCTTGAAGGCACCTCCTGCGAGACACTGTTGGTATGCGGTTATCAGAAATAAGCACAGACGAAGTGATGGTGTCAGGGCTCCGGTCATAGTTACGTGAGAAGCCGGAGATAAACCGGGGTAGTCAGCCGTAATGGCGACTAGAGCATTGTCCATGCTAAGCTGGTGGAACACCCAGTCGATCAGCTCCACCTTTATATCCGGATCCTCTTCGGAGGCCGGATCAAGGGATCTTCCCGGATCCTCGGGTTGTGGAGCCGGACTGTGTATGTCCTCCACATCCCGGCGCAATTCCTACGTCGAAAATCATAAAGTAAGGCGCTTAACTTTGAAAGCACGGATCGGATGAGCAAGCGTCCGCTTACCCAGCTCCGAGGGTTTTTCATGGAGAATCCATTTAATGGCCTCGTTTGGAGGAAGTCCTCCTTCTCCCCCTTGTACAAGCCCGACAGGATCTTCACCAGATCTGCGGCCGATCCCGGCCCCTTGCGGCCATGACGGTTGGCGTCATTCTCCCCGTTGAAATCCCACATGGGGTGGCCCCTATATTGGAGCGGCTGCACCCCTCGCATAATGCACGTGGCCATGACTCCAATCATGGTCAATCCGGAATGGGCCAGCAACCTTATCCGGCCCATCAAATAATGGACGCTCCTGTCTTCCTCCTGTTGAGGGCTCCCCGGGCACCAACTTAGGCGTTTCTTCAGAGGAGCCTTGCTGAACTCCGGGAGGCCGATCCGAACTGGGTCCGGTAGTGGATCATCTTTGAGGGAGTCCTGGACTAGGGGGTGTCCGGATAGCCGGACTATCATCATCGGCCGGACTCCAAGACTATGAAGATACAAGATTGAAGACTTCGTCCCGTGTCTGGATGGGACTTTCCTTGGCGTGGAAGGCAAGCTTGGCGATACGGATATGTAGATCTCCTACCATTGTAAGCGACTCTGTGTAACCCTAGCCCTCTCCGGTGTCTATATAAACCTGAGGGATTTAGTCCGTAGGACAACATAACCATTACAACAATCATACCATAGGCTAGCTTCTAGGGTTTAGCCTCCTTGATCTCGTGGTAGATCCACTCTTGTACTACCCATATCATCAATATCAATCAAGCAGGAGTAGGGTTTTACCTCCATCGAGAGGGCCCGAACCTGGGTAAAAACATCGTGTCCCTCGTCTCCTGTTACCATCCGCCTAGACGCACAGTCCGGGACCCCCTACCCGAGATCCGCCGGTTTTGACGCCGACATTGGTGCTTTCATTGAGAGTTCCTCTGTGTCGTCACCGATAGGCAGGATGCCTCTTCCCGTCTTCAAGGATGGTATCTTCGCCAAAGGAGCCTTGGCCGCCGGCCAAACTATCCGGCTAGGTGGTTTTCTCATGACCGCCTGTTCGGCCACCGCCTCGACAATGACCTCTCAGGTCGTCAAAAGCAATCTTCACGTCAACTCGGAATTCGCCGAGCGGCTGGATCCAATAGAGCTCTCGTCCGTAAACGAGCTCTTGGACCGCATCGCCACCCTAGGAGTCGCTACAGACTACAATCAGATTGGGCTTAAAACCAATCTGAGAGAGATTAACTCTCCCCAGGTTACTCACCACGTTGCAGTGGTAGAGGAACAACGCGGCGATTCTTCTCCTGTATTGAAAACTAGTTATGTCCGGGCTCCCAAACCCTCCATGTCGGATTCCCGCGGAGGGATGGACTTCGATCAAGCACTGAACCTAAAGTCAGGCATCGGACCGGACTCGCCGAACAATGTTCAGCAATCCAAGCTTCCAAATTCGGGAACTTCTCGGCCCTTGAGCCTCGAGATGGGTAGGGTTCCGGACTCAATTCCACCCACCCACCCAAACATATGCGATCTATCTCTAATCCGGCAAGAGCCTGCTGAAACAATACATCATTACTGGGCCAGATTCCTCCTGGTTATGGACATGATAAAGGACTGCCGAGAGGAAAATGCAATTTCAATTTTCTGCAATAATTGCACGGACGAGGGAATCCTAAACACCGTCAGACGTCGTGAAATTACACGCTTCGCCGACCTGGCGTCCATAGTACGAAAGTACTGTGCGATGGAGAGTTTCCGGGAAACCGAAACTAAGTTTTGGGACAATCCGGCCCCGAATACAACCCTAGTCCGTAACAAAAGGGTGCATTACACTCAGGCACCAGGTGCAAAAACCAAAAAGCAAAAGCCCCATAAATGGCATGAAACCGTACTGGAGGGATGGCTTAGCGGACCCTGTAAAATTCACAATACAGAAGGCGCCACCCCAACACATAGCCTTCGAGCATGTTGGATACTGCGGCAGGTGGCCAAAAGTGGCGAGGAGCTTCTAGCCCCGGAAAACCATTCCAACAATACCAGTACGGTATCAACAGTCCTCGAGACTTTCGCATCAAATAATATGCGGAAACGAACAATCCGCAGCCTCGCCGAAGTCTACCAAGTAGCAACAACAAATCCATGGAGCGACACAGCCATCACCTTCAATGCCAGCGACGAACCTAAATTGCGAACAGCCCAAGCACCAGCCGCATTGGTCCACAGTCCAATAGTGGACGGCTTTCGTCTTACCAAGGTACTCATGGATGGCGGCAGCGGACTAAACCTCATCTACGAGGAAACTCTTCAAAAAATGGAAATAGACTGGAGCCGCATTGAGCGAAGCAGCACAACCTTCAGAGGAATAATCCCTAGCCGGGAAGCGCGCTGCACAGGAAAAATCACACTCGATGTGGTGTTCGGCTCGCCGGACAATTACAGGTCCGAAGAAGTCACGTTCCAGGTAGCCCCGTTCAGCAGTGGATATCACGCTATATTAGGACGAGAGGCATTCACAATTTTTCAAGCCATACCCCATTATGGGTACATGAAGATTAAAATGCCTGGGCCCAGCAGAATAATCACTCACGTTAGTGATCCGGACATAGCACTCCGCGCCGAAAACAAGACAGCCGCATTAGCCCTGGAGGCACTATCCGAAGCCCTAGCGGCAGAAGAACTCACTGCGCTGCGCTCTATGGTGAATAGAGATGATGTGATACTCGATAAGAGATCCAAGTCCACCTCCTTTAAACCAGCGGACAAAATAGTAAAATTCCAGGTCCATCCAACAGACCCAACAAAGATGGCCTCCATCGGGGCACAGTTGAACCCTGATGTAGATGCCGCGCTGCGAGAATTCCTTCGGGAAAATTGGGACATCTTTGCCTGGCACCCTTCAGATATGCCAGGAATCCCACGCATATTGGAAGAACACAGCCTAAACATCCTAAAAGGATTCAAGCCAGTCAAACAGGCTCTTCGGCGATTTTTCGAACCCAAAAGACAGGCAATGGGAGAAGAGCTAGCCAAACTATTGGAAGCCGGATTCATCAGAGACATCAAACATCCGGATTGGCTAGAAAACCTGGTAATGGTACCAAAGAAGGACAAATCCTGGCGCCTATGTGTCGATTTTAAAGACCTCAACAAGGCCTGCCCAAAGGATCCTTTCCCCCTCCCGCGCATCGACCAAATAATCAATGCTACCGCAGGGCACGATTCATTGTGCTTCCTTGATGCATACTCCGGCTACCATCAAATCAAGATGGCGGAAGCAACCAAGCCGCAACAGCATTCATTACTCCATATGGACCATTCTGCTTCAACACGATGCCCTTCGGACTTAAAAACGCCGGCGCAACATATCAGCGCATGATTCAGACATGTCTGTCTACCCAGATCGGCAAAACAGTAGAGGCATACGTAGACGACGTAGTCGTCAAAACCAAACACGTCGAAACTCTAGTAGATGATTTGAGGCTCACATTCGACAACCTCCGAGCATATGACATTAAGCTGAATCCGGAAAAATGCATTTTCGGCGTACCAGCCGGAAAGCTCCTGGGCTTCATTGTATCCAGTAGAGGAATTGAAGCAAACCCAGCCAAGATCCGAGCTCTGTCATAGCTGGATATTCCAAAATACCTCAAACAAATACAAAAATTGACTGGATGTGTGGCGGCTCTAAGCCGCTTTATCTCCCTTTTGGGAGAAAAGGCATTGCCCCTCTATCGCCTCCTCAGGCGCACCGAACACTTCGAGTGGACGGATGCTGCCACTGCCGGACTCGAAGAAATAAAAGCCATATTGGCAACAAATCCAGTCCTGGCTGCGCCTAACCTGGGCGAACCAATGTTGTTATACATCGCGGCAACACATCAAGTTGTAAGCGTGGTACTCGTCGTCGAACGAGAAACAGAAGGGCACAAATTCCCTCTTCAAAAACCAGTGTACTACGTATCCACTGTCTTAACTCCCTCCAAGTCCCGTTACCCGCACTATCAAAAGATAGCGTATGCGGTGTTCATGGCATCCCGAAAGCTGCGACACTACTTTCAAGAGTGTTCGATAACAGTGGCCTCCGAAGTACCCCTCAACGATATTATAAACAACCGCGACGCGACGGGCAGGATTGCAAAATGGGCCATTGAGCTCTTACCATTCGATATAACTTACAAACCTCGGCGAGCTATAAAGTCGCAAGTTTTGGCGGACTTTGTCGCCGAGTGGACCGAAGCCGAACTCCCTAAAGAGTACGGCGCATACTCCAATTGGATTATGCACTTCGACGGCTCCAAAATGTTGGCTGGATCGGGGGCTGGTGTCGTAATGACGTACCCAACCGGGGACACAGTCCAATACGTACTTCAGATAATGTAGACGGACTCCAACAACGCAGCCGAATACGAGGCCCTCTTACATGGCCTCCGGATGGCAATCTCCATGGGCATTCAACACCTAGAGGTGCGCGGGGATTCAAACCTTGCAATATCCCAAGTAAATGGAGACTTTGACGCCAAGGATCCGAAAATGGCAGCCTATCGTAACGCTGTCCTAAAAATGTCAGCTCGGTTTGAAGGACTTGAATTCCACCACGTAGCCCGGGATAATAACCAAGCAGCCGACGTATCGGCACGCATCAGCGCAAAACGTGACGTTGTCCCTCCAAACATCTTCCTGGAACGGCTCTTTAAGCCATCCGTACTATGGGAAGAGGAGTCCGGAAATAACAAACCGGAAGCAGCCGCACCAACCGACACAGAACAATCTGACATAATCGGCGATTCACCCGATGAAATAACACCTTCAGCCCACGAAATAATGGCAGTAGTCACCCCGTGGACAGAGCCATTCCTAGCCTACTTGCTTAGTCAGGAACTCCCCGAAGACCAAAATGAGGCCCGCTGCATAGTTCGGCGATCTAAAGCCTACAAGGTCCACGAGGGAGAACTCTATAAGAAAAGCACAACCGGAGTCCTTCAAAGGTGTATCTCCTAAGAGGAAGGGCGAAACCTTCTGGCTGAAATTCATGCCGGACTAGGCGGACACCACGCCGCCACTCGGGCCCTTGTAGGAAAGGCATTCCGTACAGGATTTTATTGGCCGACGGCCCGGGCAGATGCTCAGGACTTAGTCCAAAGATGCGTCGGTTGTCAGCTCTTTGCTAATCAGAGCCATATGCCACCCACCGCCCTCAAAACTATACCCATTACCTGGCCGTTCGCGGTCTGGGGGCTTGACATGGTTGGACCCCTTAAAGGGGGAACCCACAAGCAAACGTACCTATTGGTCATGGTGGATAAATTCACCAAATGGATAGAGGCCAAGCCAGTTAAAATGGCAGAGTCCGGACCAGTGATAGACTTCATATCCGGGGTAGTACACCGTTATGGCGTCCCCCATAGCATCATTACCGATAATGGCACGAACTTCACGGCTGACGAGGTTAAATCATGGCGCAAAAATATGGGCATTAAGCTCGATTATGCTTCAGTCTATCATCCTCAAACCAACGGTCAAGTGGAACGAGCAAATGGTCTAAATATGAGCAGCATCAAACCCAGACTAGTGCGGTCCCTTACGGAATCTAACACGCACTGGGTAGAGGAGCTTGACTCTGTACTCTGGGGGCTGCGGACAACGCCCAACCGTACTACCGGATTAACACCATTTTTTATGGTATACGGCGCAGAGGCAGTTCTGCCCTGCGACATTATTCATGACTCACCTCGAGTGCGCATGTATGAAGAAAGAGAAGCTGAGCTGGATCGGCAGGACAATTTGGACGCATTGGAGGAAGAACGCGACGTTGCAAAGGCTCGTTCCGCATTCTATCAGCAGCAGGCTCGAAGATATCAAAGCAGAGAAGTACTGGCTAAAACTTACAATGTTGGCGAACTAGTTCTACGCCTGCCGGACAAGAAAAAGGACAAGCTCAAGCCCAAATGGGAAGGCCCTTTCATTATCGATCAAGTCTTGACCGGCGGGGCGTACCGCCTGCAAAATGCATCGGACAACCGACTCGAGCCGAACCCATGGAACGCAGCCCGTCTCCGAAGATTCTACGCCTAGCGTCGGACTAAGAGTTCGTCTCCTTCCTCCATCCAAATTTTTACATTTCAGCTGTCTCTCGTTTTCCTCTTTTCTCTCAACCTTTTTCATAAAAGCCTCTAAAGGCCTACTTGCGCATTGTTCGCACACGCTTGATGCGCTATCTGCACTCATTATACCTGGGGGCTTCTTTACCAGAAGCTTAATTATAAGGGCTTCATGCCCAGCACACGTGTCAAACTTCCACGTGTACCTTTTATTCACCATTATATGCATCGATATGACTTAAGTTTTGGCCAAGCTGGGTTGCCTGGCTCTTGTCCTTACCCCTACGTTCCCGATTGTTCGGCTAGGAGGTAAAGGGAGCACCTCTGCGATTGTTACTGCCGGGTCAGCCGGATGTGTATCTCAGACTGGGTGAAGCCGAAATCTAGCGTTCTTAAGGGAATATTCGGTCGGTGACTTGAAAGATGATTTTTTACCTATTTATCTATCTGCCCCCAGATGTTTTCCTGCTCTTTTCGCAGTCCGGCCATGCACTTTAGGGCATGCCTCCCAGGGAAAGGAACCCTTAACGGAACTATTCTCCCTGGAAGATGTTTCTTACTAACCATGTAATATAACATAACTAGTTGGGCACTTGTCTGATAAAGCACTAATGACCCCTACGCTTGGTCTCCATGCATGCCCCGGTTGTTTCTCAACCGAGAAGGTATTCAGACACACTCCGGACTCTAGGGTCCCGAGGTTGAAGCGAAAAGGTCAGCAAAGACAAACGATCTACAATCCGGCTAGAAGGCATTTTACATGTCATTTTAAAATACATTGTCAAATTGACTGACTGTATTCTTCCTCAATCCCTTCTAACAGGCTGTCTAATTACAGTCCCGTTGGGAAAATTTAGCGGCCAACTCTACTTGGCCGTACACTAAACTCACAGAGATCTCCTTCCCATCGGGCCCCACAGGTCCGACCTCGGCCATGTGGTTTGGATCCGCCTTCTTGTACCGCGTCTTCACCATGGCCCAGGCCTCCCTGGCACCTTGGCGGCAGGCCAAAATCTTCCATAAACGGAAGCGCTGCCGCACTCCCTGAAGCTTCTCCGCAAGCTCTCCAAGGCCTTCGGGTAGGGAGAGGGATGGCCATAAAGCCTGGACGACGCCGCTCATTGCCTGCCGAACTCGTTCGAGCAGTTGCACCAGCTCGGGAAGTTGATCACCCGTTGATACAGGCATCTCCTCCGCAGGGCGACCTGTGAGTACACCTGCAGACATATTTTTGTCAATTGACTTCCTCGCCGAACTCTTCTTTTCAAAGGAGTTCGCTCAAGCACTTACTATAGATGCTGCGACGAAGCCGCTGATTCTCCTTCATGGAGCCAGATAGCTCGGCCCGAACACCTTTCAACTCTTCTCCAAGCTGGGCGTGGGCATCCTGAAGCTTGTTCCTTTCCTGCCGCACCCTCGTCAGCACCCACTCGCCGGCCTTCAGCTGGCGCTGTAGTTCCTGCCTGTCCGGATCCTGTCCGGTAGCACCTGCAATGTCATTTGTTAGACTTGCACGCACGCCGCACACCACTTATCTTTTTAAAATAATGTGTTACCAGGAGGGGTCCCTGTGTCTCCTCCTGCGGCAGCAAGTGCGGCCTCAAGTTGGGCCTTACACTCTTGCAGCTCCTGAGACAGTTGGGTATTCTTCTCTGTAAGATCCTGCATATCAAATGATCCTTAAATCAGTTACTATAACTAATTTAAGTCTCGGGGGCTACTGGCATATACAACTATTAAAATCTCTTACCCGTATGTCTTTTACATACTGCTCCGTGGCTCTGGTCAAACCATCTTGAGCAGCACAGAGGTGCGCGTCCCCCGCGTTAAAGGCATTCAACGCCTCAGGGGAGAAGCACGCGTCACGAAAAACTGTCCGGCGGCGCCTGTGGTTCATGGCGCTCTCCACCTCAGACTTGGTGGCGGACAGTCTGTCGGCATCCTCCATTGGAGGAGTATCCGGCTCGCGCCTTGCGCTCGCCTCCCCCTCCAGCCCAGGTGTTGGAGCCTGGCTGGCAGAGGCTGGGTTGGCAACCTCTACGCCCGCAGTCCGGCGGGCGCTTTTTCTCCTGCAAAAGTCATGAGCACTCAAACACTTCCTAGGAACGTTGTTCTAAATAACGAACCGTGAGCTATACCGCTGCGGTGACGTTTCAATCCGCGCCGCGCTCCTCTTCCGCCTGCCGGGCCGGACTGACCCTTGTTGGCCAGCTGCCGTGGCTGCGGCCTCCTGCCCTGAAGGCACCCCCTGCGATACATCATTGTATACAGTGGTCAGATGTGCGCAAGGATGGAATAATGGTGTCAGGACTTCGGTCACAATCACCTGGGAGGCCGGATATAGGCCGGGGTAGTCAGCCGTAATGGCGACTAAAGCATTATCCATGCTGAGTTGGTGGAACACCTCGTCGATTAGCTCCACCTTTATGTCCGGGTCCTCTTCGGAGGCCGGATCTCGGGATCTCTCTGGATCCTCGGGTTGTGGAGCCGGACTATGTATGCCCTCCACATCCCGACGCAGCTCCTGCGTCGAAAGCATAATGTGAGAAACTTAAACTTTGAAAGCATGGGTCGGACGCACAAAGTGTTCGCTTACCCAACGTCGAGGGTTATTCATGGAGAACCCATTCAATGGGCTCGTCTGGAGGAAATCCTCCTTCTCCCAATTGTACAGGCCGGACAGGATCTTCACCAGGTCTTCGGCCGATCCCGGCCCTTTGCGGTCGTGACGAGTGGCATCGTCCTCCCCGTTGAAATCCCACATGGGGTGGCCCCTGCATTGCAGCGACTGCACCCCCCGCATAATGCACGTGGCCATGACTCCAATCATGGTCAATCCGGAGTGGGCCAGTAACCATATCCGGCCCATCAAATAATGGACGCTCTTGTCTTCCTCCAGCTGGGGGCTCCGTGGACGCCAACTCAGGTGCTTCTTTAGAGGAGCATTACTGAACTCCGGGATGCCGATCCGAACTGGGTCCGGCAGCGGAGCACCTTCTACATAAAACCATTCTGAAGGCCAGTCTTCGGATGCCTTCTTAGGGGTTCCGGATGGATATCCGGTCCCGGCGATGCGCCATATTTCGGCACCGCCCACTAGATATATGGACCCCTCATGAGAGCGGGGTACAAGGCAGAACAACCTCTTCCACAATGCAAAATGGGGCTCGACGCCCAGAAATAGCTCGCAAAGAGCTATGTAACCCGCGATATGCATAATAGAGGCGGGCGTGAGGTGATGGAGCTGGAGTCCGTAGAACTCCAGGAGCCCGCGGAGGAATGGATGTATAGGAAATCCGAGCCCCCTTATCAGGTAGGGGACGAAGCATACCCGCTCCCCTTTGTTGGGACTAGGGGTGGCCTCCGCTTGCTTCCCACCTTTGTAGGTGGCCAGCCCGGCTCGAACCGGGACCATGAAGGCCGGGGGAGATATCCCTCCGCTTGGAGCGTCACCAGCTCGTTGTGCGGGACAGAACATCTCCTCCAATCTCCTGGCAGAGGGCTGGGAGCGCGAAAGGAGGAGCCGCGTCGACGGTCCATGATGGAATGGATTTTTGGTCAGAAGCGCTTCGATGAGTACTCGCGGAAGGAAGATGGTGTGATTTGGATCTGGATTCTTGCCTCTCTTATAGGCAGATTATTTGCGCAGCTAGGGGGTAAAACATAAAAGATACCCTGGCTTTTCGCATTCGTGCGACGCGTGGAAGAGGGCCATTATTGGGCGTGGAAGCCAAGAAGCGCAACATTGATAAGGAAGCCGGACACTGTTCGGCAGGTACATGGAACTTAAAGGAGAACCCGCCTTGCAACGCCGAAGACTATATACGCGCTGGGCTTATCGTCATTGAAGCCTGGTTCGGGGGCTACTGAGGGAGTCCTGGACTAGGGGGTGTCCGGATAGCCGGACTATCATCATCGGCCGGACTCCAAGACTATGAAGATACAAGATTGAAGACTACGTCCCGTGTCCGGATGGGACTTTCCTTGGCATGGAAGGCAAGCTTGGCGATACGGATATGTAGATCTCCTACCATTGTAACCGACTCTGTGTAACCCTAGCCCTCTCCGGTGTCTATATAAACCGGAGGGTTTTAGTCCGTAGGACAACATAACCATTACAACAATCATACCATAGGCTAGCTTCTAGGGTTTAGCCTCCTTGATCTCGTGGTAGATCCACTCTTGTACTACCCATATCATCAATATCAATCAAGCAGGAGTAGGGTTTTACCTCCATCGAGAGGGCTCGAACCTGGGTAAAAACATCGTGTCCCTCGTCTCCTGTTACCATCCGCCTAGACGCACAGTCCGGGACCGCCTACCCGAGATCCGCCGGTTTTGACACCGACAATCTTCCACATAAAACCATTCCGAGGGCCAGTCTTCGGACGCCTTCTTTGGGGTTCCGGATAGATATCCGGTCCCGGCGATGCGCCATATTTCGGCTACGCCCACTTGATATATTGACCCCTCGTGAGAACGGGGTACGAGGCAAACTAGTCTCTTCCACAGCGCAAAATGGGGCTCGATGCCCAGGAACAGCTCGCAAAGAGTTACGAAGCCCGCGATGTGCAGAATGGAGGCGGGCGTGAGGTGATGAAGCTGGAGTCCGTAGAACTCAAGTAGCCCCCGGAGAAACGGATGTATGGGAAATCCGAGCCCCCTTATTAGATAAGGGACAAAACACACCTGCTCTCCTTTAGAGGGACTGGGGGTGTTCTCCACCTACTTTCCACCTTTGTAGGTGGCCAGCCCGGCTCGAACCGAGACCATAAAGGCCGGAGGAAGGTATCCCTCCGCTTGGAGCGACACTAGCTCGTTGTGCGGGACTGAACATCTCCTCCAATCTCCTAGCTGAGGGCTGGGAGCACGAGAGGAGGAGCCGCGTCGACGGTCCATGATGGAGTGGATTTTTTGCCAGAAGCGCTCCGATGAGTACTCGCGGAAGGAGGATGGTGTGATTTGGATCTGGATTCTTGCCTCTCTTATAGGCAGCTTATTCGCGCAGCTAGGGGGTAAAATGCAAAAATACCTTGGCCTTTCGCATTCATACGACACGTGGAAGAGGGCCATTATTGGGCGTGGAAGCCAAGGAGCGCAACATTTATAAGGAAGCCGGACACTATTCGGCAAGCACATGGAATTTGGAGGAGAACCCGCCTTGCAACGCCGAAGACAATATACGCGCCAGACTCGTCGTCATTGAAGCCTGGTTCGGGGGCTACCGAGGGAGTCCTGGACTAGGGGGTGTCCGGATAGCCGGACTATGATCATCGGCCGGACTCCAAGACTATGAAGATGCAAGATTGAAGACTTCGTCTCGTGTCCGGATAGGACTTTCCTTGGCGTGGAAGGCAAGCTTGGCAATACGGATATGTAGATCTCCTACCATTGTAACCGACTCTGTGTAAGCCTAGCCCTCTCCAGAGTCTATATAAACCAGAAGGTTTTAGTCCGTAGGACAACAATCACAACAACAATCATACCATAGGCTAGCTTCTAGGGTTTAGCCTCCTTGATCTCGTGGTAGATCCACTCTTGTACTACCCATATCATCAATATTAATCAAGCAGGAGTAGGGTTTTACCTCCATCGAGAGGGCCCGAACCTGGGTAAAAACATCGTGCCCCTTGTCTCCTGTTACCATCCGCCTAGATGCACCGTTCGGGACCCCCTACCCGAGATCCGCCGGTTTTGACACCGACACCACCCCTTCTCGCTTTTTCTTCCCCTCCTCACTTTTTGATCATCCGCTTCTTCCACGGTGCCAATACTAGCAGTCTTGATGGGAGTTGACAATGAATAAATTTCACTTGGGTTGCCCACTCAACTTCAATTAGCAGTACATGAGGACGGAGTTCTTCTTCTTCATCTTAAAGAACAAGTTGCACGCATGAGAAGGCTACAAAGAAACATATTGTGAACAAGTTGCATATCCGGCTAAATGACCAACACATAGAGTATATCCTGTCAAATGACCAACATATAGAGCATATCTGGTCAACAAGCTGCACATTCAGCCAAATGACCAAGACATATAACAACTTACTTGCTCGATGATTTGCGCATGGCTTGACCATCGACCTATTAGTTGTTTCAAATGGCCACAATAATTGCACACGGCATCTTAGATGGTGTATCATCAATGGTTGACCGACTTCATCCCATGGTTACAGATGAGTACGTCGTGGTAGGGCTCAAATGCTTGTGCTTATGGAACCAAATATCAATGTTGGCCCAAAATGTTGTGCCCTTCTACTCCGTGCTATGGATCGGATCAATGTTTTTTCTCAAATAGAGAGTTGTATTAATTAAGTAGAGAAAACATAGTTCGTACAATCGCGCAGGGCCATGCTCAACAGGTAGGTTGGCACTGCACCTCGCATAACCCCACCACACAACTCTCTACGCCCAAACTAGGCCAGACTGTGAAGTAAACTATTGTCTCTTCTATCTACTTTGCAAACTTTAACTTCTCTGTTCCCCTATTTGATGGCTTAAAATTCCTTCGCAATCGCTCCAATTTCCGACCTATCACTAGAGGAGGGGTTGAGCGCCTTTGCCACTGAACTGCAATCCGTCTCAATGGTTAGGAGTAGATCCATAGCTGACACTGTCTTCCGTAGTCCTTCTAGGCAAGCCACGGCTTCCGCACAGTCCGCTCCATTGCATCGCGGTATATAATCCCAAGCTGATAAAATAATTCTTCCATCATGGTCTCGAATCATAGCGCCCCATGCTCCACTCCTACTTTCCTTGAGAAAACTTCCATCAACATTGACCTTGGCCCATCCAAGCTCTGGCTTTTGCCATCATTTTTCCTTTGTATTATCATGTTTATGCACATTTGGTAATTTAACCATAGGACTTTTTCCTTTTTGTTCTATCCCAGAATTTCCGTCCGTAGCCAAACGGAGGTTTACAAGGTAGTTTTGTAGAAAACGAGTAGAATGGGAAACTTTCGCCTTACCTTTTGCAAAGATCGCATCATTTCTATGGTGCCAAACAAGCCACTAAAATAGCATAAATTTTTGTCTCATATCTTCACTCACCTTATCTAGCCGGACCAGGACCCAATCCTTTCCAGTGTATTCTATTTCATGCTCAGGGGGGAAGTTCCATACATCCTTCGGTTCATGCCAAAGGGCCCTTGCAAATGTGCATCGTTGTGCCATATGGAAGCATGTTTGATCATCTGCCCCACATATATTACAAATCGGGGTGAGGCCTGGGATGCGTTGAAATCTATTAGTTTGAACCGCCAGCGACTTAGTTGCAAGTCTCCATGTAAAGATACACACTTTTGGGGGTACATTTGTCTTTCAGATATTCTTCCAAATACTTCGGTCCCCTGAGGTATTGTGGCTGGATCCAATCATCTCAAAATTCTTTTCGTCCATGGCTAGCCCGTATGCGCTATGAACAGTGAAAAATCCATTCTTTTCTCCCTGTCAGGCAATATAATCATCTTCATCATAATTGGGAGTCGGATACTCAAAATATCATTTGCGTCTTCGCGTGTAAATATACGCCTGATATTATCTTCCTTCTAGGAGTGGCTCTCCTGATCGATGAGGTCCGCTACCCAACGGGTTTGGGAGTTTGTCAGATTTGTGTTTATTTTCATGTTTCCTCTCGGCATCCAATTATCTCTCCGAATGCGGACACTATTTCCATTGCAGATGTGCCAGATACATCCTTTTTTAAGGAGTTCCAAACCATGCATGATGCCCTGCCAACCCGGCGAGCATTATGAATAAATGCCATGTCTAGAAGATCGGCCCCATGGTAGTATTTGCTGGGTTCTACGGTACGGTGCATCGACTGCAAATTAGAAATTTTCTACGTGCAAAACATCCAGGAACATGCTATGGGAATAGATCATAGATCGTTACGACTAGACGTGCAGTGCCGTGCAGTGGAAGTAGAGTTGGGGCAACGCGTCTAGGGCCGTCTCCTCCTCGTCAGATCTCTCTCAAACAACCGGTCCTTGGATCCCACATACATGTTCGCTGGAGTGGTGCAAGCGCACCGCCTCTAACGGTATCCACGCGTGCAGGAGGAACACGCGGCCTGCTAGGTCCATTCACACAGTTGGCGGCTAGTGGAGGTGGCTATTCGCAACACATGCAAACCCTAGTGACAGCGCCAAAGCGATCAACCAAATGTGTATGCTACACCCCCACTTTATATAGGCATCTGTTGTGGGCTCAACACTTGGGCCTCGCACAGACCCTAAAGCCCACAAGTCTACTCGGTAACTATCCAAGTCCAGATCACATCACATCCGACCAGTGTCCTCGAATCCGACCTCATAGGTCCCTTCCCTTAAGCGCGCGAACCCTTAGGTGCAAGTCGGCTTGGTCGCAGGTCGGGTCACCTCTAACCTGCTTGGCTGGTAGCAGCCTCTAGCAAGGCGTGCCGACCACCAAGTAGACTATGAACCCGGTTGGCGAACCTGTACAACATGTCACGCTTATGTTCCCTTTGCCACACGATATATGTTGTCGGGCTCAAGGCGAGTCTATCATCCTTGTGCTAGCCCGACCTCTTTCTCGTCCCAGTAACGCCGGCCACAAACCAATTATCTCATAATCCATGTCGCATAGACATGCTTATCTTGGTCGGATCACACAAGGGGCCCGGAGTATATCTCTCCTGATCATAGGGTCAAATCCCATCTTGCTCGACCATGTCTCACAACATGGGTCTGGACAAGCTCGAAACCTATCTTTGTAACTACCCAGTCATGGAGTACCTTTTGGTTGGCCCAAAGCAAGTTGGTCACCATCTCGAGTACATGTGCTATCTTAGGTCTTAGGACATAAAACGTATGTTGTACTAGAGACTCACATATGACATATTGTTGTGTCTCATAGCCGGGTCTGTGCGACTCAGACCTTATCTTGACACGGATCCGACTATGTCAAATCCGACCAAATCCTTCCAAGTCCATATTATCTGGTTAGCATCCAATGCTCCATAGCTAGTGAGACCAAGCCATCGACTGTGTCATATGCTAGTCTAGTCGGCTGCGCATCCACACAACCCTTTTGATTAGGGACCTTTTAGGACAGTCATCAGACAATGCATAGGAAATATCATTGATAATGTCCAAGGACTATCTTTATTCGTAAACACATAGGAAATATCATCATACATGATTGCCTCTAGGGCATATCTCCAACAGTCTCCCACTTGCACTGGAGCCAATCAAATAGAAAATGTTTGCCCATAGCTCTAACGTGCCCCTCATGCTTGGGTTGTGGAAGCGGCATAGTCAACGGATCTGCAATATCTGCATCCGTGTGAATTTTGCATAACTCTACATCACCACTCTTTATGATCTTTTGTATTAGGTGATATTTCTGATCTATGAGTCTGGTATTGTGGTGATTCCTCGGCTCCTTGGTTGTGCGATGGCATCAGAATTATCACAATAAAGGTCCAGTGGTTTTACCGAGGCTGGGAAAATACCAAGATCATCCAAAATGTTCCGGATCCAAACACCTTCCTTTGCAGCTTCACAAGCCGCAATGTATTCGGCTTCTGTGGTAGACTCGGCCACCGTATCTTGCTTGAAACTCATCCAGCTCATCGCTCCTCCATTCATGACGTACACGAATCCGGACTGTGATCGACAATCATCTCTGTCGGCTTGGAAACTTGCATCGGCGTAACCCCTTATGACGAGATACTTCTCTCCTCCATAAACTAGGAACATCTCTTTAGTCCTTTTCAGGTACTTAGAAATAGTCTTTACCGCTGCCCAGTGACTCTCACCTGGGTTTGCCTGGTATCTACTTGTTGGGCTTATTGCAAAAGCAACATCAGGTCGTGTACATATCATGGCATACATGATGGATCCGATTGCCGAGGCATACGAAATCCGACTCATCCTGCTTTGCTCATCAGATGTCGAAGGACTCTGAGTCTTTCTTAGCCTTATACCATGTGAGATAGGCAAGAACCATTTCTTGGTCTCACTCATGTTGAACCACTTCAACACTTTATCTATGTACGTGCTCTAGCTTAAGCCGAGCAGCCTCCTCGATCTATCTCTATAGATCTTAATGCCCAATATGTAAACTGCTTCACCGAGGTCCTTCATCGAAAACTTGCCATTCAATTACTCCTTGACCGACTTCAACATTGAAACATCATTTCCGATCAGTAGTATGTCATCCACATAGAAGATCAAAAACACAATGGAGCTCCCACTTAACTGCTTGTATAAACAAGCGTCCTCTTCGCTTTTGATGAAACCGAGACCAGTGACGACATCATCAAAATGAATGTTCCAACTCTGAGATGCTTGACTCAACCCATAAATTGATCTCTTGAACTTGCATACCTTACTAGCGCTAGTCGGATTGACAAAACCCTCGGGTTGTATCATATACATGTCCTCGGTTAAATTTCCGTGAAGGAAGCCGTTTTGACATCCATCTGCCATATCTCGTAATCGAAATATGCAGCTATAGCTAGTACGATCCTCACCAACTTCAGCATCACTACAGGTGAGTAAGTCTCATCATAGCCAATTCGTTGAACTTGTCCATAGCCTTTAGCAACAAGCCGAGCTTTGTGGATCTGAATATTTCCATCCACATCGGTTTTCTTCTTAAAGACCCATTTGCAGCCAATGGCCTTTATGCCGGGCGGCAAATCAACCAAGTCCCAAACTTGATTCTCATCCATGGACTTTAACTCAGATCTCACGGCCTCCAGCCATGCCTCGGAATCTGGGATCACCATCGCTTCCATATGCGTGGTTGGCTCGTCGCTTTCTAGCAACAATACATCACGCACTCTGCGCAATCTTTCTGACCTCCGTCGTTTCTGTGCCGTTTCCACTACGGGTTCCTTGACAGACTCAGGTATGATCTCGTCACCATCTGAGTCGTCCCCGAGTGGTCCCTGAATTTCTTCGAGTTAGACCGCCCTCCCACTGGCCTTGCAACTGAGAAACTCTTTCTCAAGGGAAACCCTATTTCGAGCAACAAACACTTTGTTCTCTTCCCGGTTGTAGAAGCAATATCCCAAGGTTTCCCTCAGATATCCCACGAATATGCATTTATCCAACTTGGGTGTAAGCTTATCTGACATAAGTCACTGGACAAATGATTCACAACCCCAAATCTTTAGAAAAGACAAACTGGGACTCTTCCCGGTCCACATCTCATGTGGTGTCTTGTCTATGGATTTTGATGGTACCCTGTTAAGTGTGAAGCTCCAGTCTCTAGAGCGTATCCCCAGAATGACAAGGGTAAATCCGATTTGCTCATCATGGAACGAACAATGTCCAACAAGGTCCTATTCCTCCATTCCAACACGCTGTTTCGCTGTGGCGTGCCCGAAGGTGTGAGCTGAGGTACTATACCTCGGCTTTTCAGATGATCATCAAACTCCTGGCTCATGTACTCACCTCCACGATCAGGTCGTAGAAGATTTACAGTCTTGCCGAGTTGATTCTCAACCTCGTTCTGAAACTCTTTGAACTTTCCAAAAGTTTTCGACTTCTGCCTTATCAAATAGATGTACCCATATCTAATCAAGTCATCGGTAAAATTCACGAAGTATCGATAGCCACCTGTGGCAGTTGTGCTCATTGGACCACACACATCACTAGGTATAAGCTCCAACAGCTCGAACACCCTCTTGCAAATGTTTGCAGAAGGAGACTTAGTCATCTTGCCGAGCAAGCATGATTCGCATGTCTCGAACAACCCAAAGTCGGCCGAAGTTAGGAGCCCATCATCATGGAGCTTCTTCATGCGTTTCGGTCTAATGTGTCTAAGCCGGTGTCAGGACCCCGATTCTATGCCACACCGATCTAGCATGTAACACCTCATATAACTTTGCGGCCTCACACACGGTATTCCGGGTGTCGCCTTACCATGCCGAGGACCGTTTGCGCCTTTTGGCACACGTATATGATGAAGGAAATATGCCCTAGAGGCAATAATAAAGTTATTATTTATTTCCTTATTTCATGATAATGTTTATTATTCATGCTAGAATTGTATTAATCGGAAACATAATACATGTGTGAATACATAGACAAACATAATGTCACTAGTATGCCTCTACTTGACTAGCTCGTGAATCAAAGATGGTTATGTTTCCTAGCCATAGACATGAGTTGTCATTTGATTAACAGGATCACATCATTAGGAGAATGATGTGATTGACTTGACCCATTCCATTAGCTTAGCACTTGATCGTTTAGTATGTTGCTATTGGTTTCTTCATGACTTATACATGTTCCTGTAACTATGAGATTATGCAACTCCCGTTTACCGGAGGAACACTTTGGGTGCTACCAAACGTCACAACGTAACTGGGTGATTATAAAGGAGTACTACAGGTGTCTCCAAAGGTACATGTTGGGTTGGCATATTTCGAGATTAGGTTTTGTCACTCCGATTGTCGGAGAGGTATCTCTGGGCCCTCTCGGTAATGCACATCACTATAAGCCTTGCAAGCAATGTGACCAATGAGTTGGTTACGAGATGATGCATTACGTAACGAGTAAAGAGACTTACCGGTAACGAGATTGAACTAGGTATTGGATACCGACGATCAAATTTCGGGCAAGTAACATACCGATGACAAAGGGAAACAACGTATGTTGTTATGCGGTTTGACCGATAAAGATCTTCGTAGAATATGTAGGAGCCAATATGGGCATCCAAGTTCCGCTATTGGTTATTGACCGAGAATAGTTCTAGGTCATGTCTACATAGTTCTCGAACCCGTAGGGTCCGCATGCTTAAGGTTTCGATGACAGTTATATTATGAGTTTATGAGTTTTGATGTACCGAAGGAGTTCGGAGTCTCGTATGAGATCGGGGACGTGATGAGGAGTCTCGAAATGGTCGAGATGTAAAGATCGATATATTGGATGACTATATGCGGAGTTCGGAAAGGTTCCGAGTGATTCGGGTATTTTCGGGGGTACCGGGGGGAATACGAGGAAGAAGCATTGGGCCTCATGGGCCAAGTGGTGGAAGAGAGGAGGTAGGGCGCGCGGCCCCCCTACCCAAACCGAATTGGACTAGGGGGCCGGCCCCCCTTTCCTTCTTCTCCTCCCTCTCCTTCCTTCTCCTTCTCCTCCCCTTCATTCCCTTCTCCTAGTAGGACTTGGAAAGAAGGGGGAATCCTACTTGGAGTAGGATTGCCCCCCTTGGGCACGCCTCCTCCTCCTTGGCCGGCCCTCCTCCCCTTGCTCCTTTATATACGGGGGCAGGGGGCACCCCATGACACACAAGTTGATCTACGGATCGTTCCTTAGCCGTGTGCGGTGCCCCCCTCCACCATATTCCACCTCGGTCATATCGTCGCGGAGTTTAGGCAAACCCCTGCGCCGGTAGAGCATCATCATCGTCACCACGCCGTCGTGCTGACGGAACTCATCTCCGGAGCTTTGCTGGATCGGAGCACGGAGATCGTCATCGAGCTGAACATGTGCTGAACTCGAAGGCCTCGTACATTCGGTGCTTGGATCGGTCGGATCGTGAAGACGTACGACTACATCAACCGCGTTGTGCTAACGCTTCCGCTTACGGTCTACGAGGGTACGTGGACGAACACTCTCCCCTCTCGTTGCTATGCCATCACCATGATCTTGCGTGTGCGTAGGATTTTTTTTTGAAATTACTATGTTCCGCAACAGTGGCATCCGAGCCTTGGTTTTATGCGTTGATGTTATATGCACGAGTAGAACACAAGTGAGTTGTGGGCGATACAAGTCATACTGCTTACTAGCATGTCATACTTTGGTTCAGCGGTATTGTTGGATGAAGCGGCCCGGACCGACATTACGCGTACGCTTACGCGAGACTGGTTTTACCGCCGTGCTTTGCACACAGGTGACTAGCGGGTGTCTGTTTCTCCAACTTTAGTTGAACCGAGTGTGGCTACACCCGGTCCTTGCGAAGGTTAAAACAACACCAACTTGACGAACTATCATTGTGGTTTTGGTGTGTAGGTAAGAACGGTTCTTGCTCAGCCCGTAGCAGCCACGTAAAACTTGCAACAACAAAGTAGAGGACGTCTAACTTGTTTTTGCAGGGCATGTTGTGATGTGATATGGTCAAGACGTGATGCTATATTTTATTGTATGAGATGATCATGTTTTGTAACCGAAGTTATCGGCAACTGGCAGGAGCCATATGGTTGTCGCTTTATTGTATGAAATGCAAACGCCCTGTAATTGCTTTACTTTATCACTAAGCGGTAGCGATAGTCATAGAAGCAATAGATGGCGTAACAACAACGACGCTACGATGGAGATCAAGGTGTCGCGCCGGTGACGATGGTGATCACGACAGTGCTTCGAAGATGGAGATCACAAGCACAAGATGATGATGGCCATATCATATCACTTATATTGATTGCATGTGATGTTTATCCTTTATGCATCTTATCTTGCTTTGATTGACGGTAGCATTTTAAGATGATCTCTCACTAATTATCAAGAAGTGTTCTCCCTGAGTATGCACCATTGCGAAAGTTCTTCGTGCTGAGACACCATGTGATGATCGGGTGTGATAGGCTCTATGTTCAAATACAACGGGTGCAAAACAGTTGCACACGCGGAATACTCAGGTTAAACTTGACGAGCCTAGCATATACAGATATGGCCTCGGAACACGGAGACCGAAAGGTCGAGCGTGAATCATATAGTAGATATGATCAACATAGTGATGTTCACCATTGAAAAGTACTCCATCTCATGTGATGATCGGACATAGTTTAGTTGATTTGGATCACGTGATCACTTAGATGACTAGAGAGATGTCTGTCTAAGTGGGAGTTCTTAAGTAATATGATTAATTGAACTTAAATTTATCATGAACTTAGCCCTGGTAGTATTTTGCAAATTATGTTGTAGACCAATAGCTCGCGTTGTTGCTTTCATATGTTTATTTTGATATGTTCCGAGAGAAAATTGTGTTGAAAGATGTTAGTAGCAATGATGCGGATTGGATCCGTGATCTGAGGTTTATCCTCATTGCTGCATAGAAGAATTATGTCCTTAATGCACCGCTAGGTGACAGACCTATTGCAGGAGCAGATGCAGACGTTATGAACGTTTGGCTAGCTCAATATGATGACTACTTGATAGTTTAGTTCACCATCTTAACGGCTTAGAATCGGGACTTCAAAGACGTTTTCAGGAATTGAAGTTAATATTTCAAGTAAATACCCGAGTTGAGAGATATGAAGTCTCCAACAAGTTCTAGAGCTAAAATATGGAGGAGAATCGCTCAACTAGTGAGCATGTGCTCAGATTGTCTGGGTACTTCAATCGCTTGAATCAAGTGGGAGTTAATCTTCCTGATAAGAGAGTGATTGATAGAATTCTCTAGTCACCATCACTAAGTTAGTAGAACTTTGTGATGAACTATAGTATGCAAGGGATGACGAAAATGATTCCCTAGCTCTTCGTGATGTTGAAATCAACGAAGGTAGAAATCAAGAAAGAGCATCATGTGTTGATGGTTGACAAGATCACTAGTTCCAAGAAAAGGGCAAAGGGAAAGAAAGGGAACTTCAAGTAGAATGACAAGCAAGTTGTCACTCTCGCGAAGAAGCTCAAAGCTGGACCAAAACCTGAAACTGAGTGCTTACACTGCAAAGGAAATGGTCACTGGAAGCGGAAATGCCCTGAATATTTGGTGGATAAGAAGGATGGCAAAGTGAACAAGGGTATATTTGATATACAGGTGTTTGATGTGTGACTTACTAGTGTTTATAGTATCCCCTGAGTATTTGATACTTGTTCGGTTGCTAAGATTAGTAACTCGAAACAGGAGTTACATAATAAACAGAGACTAGTTGAGGGGAAGTGACGATGAGTGTTGGAAGTAGTTCCAAGATTGATATGATCATCATCACACACTCCCTATACTTTCGACATTAGTGATAAACCTAAATAAATGTTATTTGGCATTTGCGTTGAGCATGAATATGATTTGATCATGTTTATTGCAATACGGTTATTCATTTAAAATCAGAGAATAATTGTTGTTCTGTTTACATGAATAAGACCTTCGATGGTTATACACCCAATTAAAATAGTTTGTTGGATCTCGATCATAGTAATACACATATTCATAATATTGATGCCAAAAGATGCAAAGTTAATAATGATAGTGCAACTTATTTGTGGCACTGCCGTTTGGGTCATAGCGGTGTAAAGCGCATGAAGAAACTCCATAAAGATGGATTTTCGGAATCACTTGGTTATGAATCATTTGATGCTTGCGAACCGTGCCTTTTGGGCAAGATGACTAAAACTCCGTTCTCCGAAACAATGGAACAAGCTACTGACTTATTGGAAATAATACATACCGATATATGCGATCCAATGAGTGTTGATGCTCGTGGCAAAGTATCGTTATTTTCTGACCTTCACAAGATGATTTGAGCAGATATGGGTATATCTACTTGATGAAACATAAGTCTGAAATAGTTGAAAGGTTCAAAGAAATTCAGAGTGAAGTGGAAAAATCATCGTAACAAGAAAATAAAATTTCTGCGATCTGATCACGGAGACGAATATTTGAGTTACGAGTTTGGTCTTCAATTAAAACAATGTGAAATAGTTTCACACGCCACCTGGAACACCACAACGTTATGGTGTGTCCGAACGTCGTAACCGCACTTTACTAGATATGGTGTGATCTATGATATCTCTTATCGGTTTACCACTATCGTTTTGGGGTTATGCATTAGAGACGACTGCATTCACATTTAATAGGGCACCATCTAAAATCCGTTGAGACGACACCGTATGAACTATGGTTTAGTAGTAAACCTAAGATGTCATTTCTTAAAGTTTGGAGTTGCGATGCTTATATGAAAAAGGTTTTCAACTTGATAAGCTCGAACCCAAATCGGAGAAGTGCGTCTTCACAGAATACTCAAAGGAAACTGTTGGGGAATCCTTCTATCATAGATCCGAAGGCAAAACATTCGTTGCTAAAAATGGATCCTTTCTAGAGAAGGAGTTTCTCTCCAAAGAAGTGAATGGGAGGAAAGTAGAGCTTGATAAGGTAAATTGTACCTTCTCCCGAATTGGAAAGTAGTTCATCACAGAAATCAGTTCTAGTGATTCCTACACCAATTAGTGAGGAAGCTAATGATGATGATCATGAAACTTCAGATCAAGTTACTACAAAACCTCGTAGGTCTTCCAAAGTATGATCCGCACCAGAGTGGTACGGTAATCCTGTTCTAGAAGTCATGTTACTAGACCATGATGAACCTACAAACTATGAGGAAGCGATGATGAGCCCAGATTCCGCGAAATGGCTTAAGGCCATGAAATCTGAGATGGGATCCATGTATGAGAACAAAGTGTGGACTTTGGTGGAGTTGCCCGATGATCGGCAAGCCATATTGTATAAATGGATCTTCAAGAGGAAGACAGACGCTGATAGTAGTGTTATTATCTACAAAGCTCGACTTGTCACAAAAGAGTTTTCGACAAGTTCAAGGTGTTGACTACAATGAGATTTTCTCAACTGTAGCGATGCTTAAGTCTGTCCGAATCATGTTAGCAATTGCCACATTTTATGAAATTTGGCAAATGGATGTCAAAAACTGCATTCCTTAATGGTTTTCTTAACGAAGAGTTGTATATGATGCAACCAGAAGGTTTTGTCAATCCTAAAGGTGCTAATAAAATGTGCAAGCTCCAGCAATCCATCTATGGACTGGTGCAAGCATCTCGGAGTTGGAATATACGCTTTGATAAGTTGATCAAAGCATATTGTTTTATACAGACTTGCGGTGAAGCCTGTATTTACAAGAAAGTGAGTGGGAACACTACAGCATTTCTGATAAGTATATGTGAATGACATATTGTTAATCAGAAATAATGTAGAATTATTCTACAAAGCATGAAAGGATACTTGAATAAGAGTTTTTCAAAGAAAGACCCCGGTGAAGCTGCTTGCACATTGAGCATCAAGATCTATATAGATAGATCAAGACGCTTGATAAGATTTTTCAATGAATACATACCTTGATAAATTTTTGAAATAATTCAAAATGGAACAGTCAAAGAAGGAGTTCTTGCCTGTGTTATAAGGTGTGAAATTGAGTAAGACTCAAGACCCGACCATGGCAGAAAATAGAAAGAGAATGAAAAGTCATTCCCTATGCCTCAGTCATAGGTTCTATAAAGTATGCTATGCTGTGAACCAGACATATTGTATACCTTGCTCTAAGTTTGGCAAAGGAATACAATTTTGATCTAATAGTAGATCAGTGGACAGCGGTCAAGAATATCCTTAGTAAGGACTAAGGAGATGTTTCTCGATTATTGTCGGAGTAATGGGCCACGGGTAGGCCGACCCGGGGCCCAGGATCTTTCAAGACATCGGGGCAAGCCGCGCCGCTCTGGCCGAATCCCAGCTGGCGACCTTCGGGAGGCCGAGTCTCAGAGGGCGATCCCCCGAGAAGCCGAGTCCCAGACGATGACTTCAAACTAAGCCGACTCCCGGCTTGCGACCTCCAGGAGTGCCGACTATGGGAGTCGGCCCACGATGTTTCACAAAGACCGATGCAGGGCACGGCCCCGATGTGGCCGTCCCTTCCTGCCTACGAGGGGTGGGCATGGCTACAGTGACCCGTATCGCCGGGAGATCTCCGGTGAGGCGCGGCACTGTTGCCATGCCTCCCCTGACCTCAGCCACAGTGCATGAAGCACTGTGCCCACGACGCCGGCTCGTACGGCCCAGAGATCGCAGGGCCACCTGTCAGTGGGTGAATCAGAGACGGCCAGAGCGCCAGAAGATGGCCCTGAGGGAGTCGGCCTCCCCGGAGTCGGCCGCCTCCCCGCCAGGGCCCCACAAGCCATAAACCAGATTGGACGGGGAGTGGCGACAGTGATCGCCTGACAGACGGCGGCACTGTTGCCACGAGCCCATGACCAAGCATGCGTCATCAAGAGAGCTGCACAGTGTTTGGCTTGTCCGCGAGACCCACCAGTCGGCGGGCCCCAGAAGCCGGCAGGAAGGACGGCGACATGAGAGACAGACGGCTGGGGGCCACGCCCAGTCAGATTACCATTGTACCCCCGGGGGTAGGCCTATATAAACCCCCCGGGGCACCCATGCAAAGGGTTCGGCCCTTGATAGAGTTAGACACATAGACCGGGGAGAAGAGAGCCAGCCTAGCTCCCTCCTGCCTCCCGATACAGCTCTAGGAGCACCCTTGTAACCATTTTCGCCATAGTGACCATGCGGAGACCCCGCAGAGCAGCAGTAGGGGTGTTATCTCCCCGGAGAGCCCCGAAGCTGGGTAAGATTCGCCGGCGTGCATGTCTACGCCTCATCCCGTTTCCAGGCACCGGCGACGTTCTACTCGCCCCCACCATGATAAGCCATCCTTTGGCATATGTCGCACCCAACCCCCGACATTTGGCGCCCACCGTGGGGCAAGGTGCACCCTCGTCCGGAGATCTGTTCTGGACGGGAACCCTTTTTCTCCCTGGCGAGCGCAGCCAGCCAGGCTCGCCAGATGGAGTCTGCATCGACACGCTGCGCGGTGCCGAAGCCGCCTGTGCTACGAGCGGCCTCACCGAACTTATCGGTGAGGTGCGCCTCTCCGACGAGCCTGCATCCGGCGCAGGCACGGGTGGCCCCGAGAACCTTCTTGCGGGCCTCCTCGACCAACTCCACGTCGCCGGCGAGCCTGTCGTAGACTTGGAGTCCGTAGGCTCCTCCGACCCGATGCTGGTCGACTCCGACACCGTATCACTTGACATCTTCCCCACCAACGTGGTGGTCTACGACGAGCCGCTTCCATATGAGGAGAGTGGTGGAAGCGACGTCACGGAGGTGCTCGTCATCAGCCACGGCGAGCACTCCGGCGAAGAAATCGAGGACCCGATAGCCGCGGCCCTGCAAGACCTGACCGCGCCCATTCCAGAGGACGCGGACGCCGAGACGCTGGAGGCACGCCGCCTTCAGATCGTCGAAGGCGCCAAGAAGTTGGCAAGCATGAGGCGCTTGTCAGAGGCATACCAGCGCGAAATGGATCGCGCCGTAGGCGGCTCGCCGGCTCCGACTGGGCCGAGCCGTCTAGGTGCGGTCCGACAGCGTGGCGCAGCCATCGCCGACTTACTCGGGGCAAAACGCCCCGTGTACGCCACCCCAGCAGAGAACATCCGTGCCACCCAAGCGGCGACTGACGAGCTGAAGAACTTTGAGGGCGAAGAGCGCCGTGTGATGACGGAGCGTGTCCAGCAGCTCCTTGATGCGGTTGCTGCGCAAAACGCGGCCGGCGGCCGCGCAGATGCGCTGCAGCAGCCAAACGATGACTTACCTCCTCGCCGAGATCAAGGCGCGACCTCCAGGACGCCGACTGGCGGAGTCCGCGGAAGGAAAGAGAAAGAGTCGGCTGCTAGTCACAGCAGGACTCGTATCACCATCGAGCGCGACCAAGACGGCCGCCCAAGAGCAGTAGAACGGCGGGACGATTATCTGCCTCCCCCGCCCAGAAGAGAACGGCGAGTTTCCCTGCCACCTGTTGAGCATCCGACTCTCGAAGGTCGCCTTGGCCGCCGAGAGGGAGTCGGAGAGAATGACGCCCGCCATCGGATCGACCGACTCCACCGGTCCCTGGCGCTGGAAGAAAAAGACGAGTTGGGTCCGCCTTGCTTCGGGCCCCGCATCAGAGACGAGCCCTTCCCCAAAGGGTTCACGCTCCCCCAAGACACGCCCAAGTACACCGGCTCCGTGAAGCTGGAGAACTGGCTGGTAGACTACTCCACAGCCATCAACATAGCAAACGGCCACAAGCGGGTTGCCGTGAAGTATGTTCCTCTCATGCTCCAGGGCACGGCCCGGACGTGGCTGAACAGCCTAAAGCCCCGCAGCATCAATAGCTGGGTTGACTTCACCGAAGCCTTCATCCGCAACTTCAACAGCACGTACAAGTGACCTCCCAAGCCGCGCCAGCTCTCCTTGTGCGTGCAGGGCCCTGAAGAATCAACGCGCGACTACCTCACACGCTGGGGCGAACTTCGAAACTCCTGCGAGGGCGTGCACGAGGTGCAGGCTATCGAGTACTTCACCGCCGGGTGCCGAGAGGGCACCCTCCTCAAGCACAAGCTCCTCTGCGACGAGCCAGAAACCCTCGACGAACTGCTAGTCATAGCGGATAAGTACGCCACGGCCGACTCTTCTATGAAGACGGAGATTCAAGTCAACACGGCTGGCAAGGTGACTCCCCAGGCTCCCAGAACTCCGGCTGGAGACGCCAGTCGGCGACAGCAGCAAAACAACAACAAGCGCAAGGCCCCACAGCCGACTTCCAACAGTCAGCAGGTCGCGGCAGTAGAAGATCAGCAGCCGGAGGGGCAGCCTCCGGCCAAGCGGCAGAAAGGCGGCAAGTCCAATTGGTTGCCGGCTTTCTCCTATGAGCAGACTTTGGATGGTCCTTGCAAGTTCCACAGCGGCGCGAAGCTGTCGAACCACACCACCAGAAAGTGCCACTGGCTCGCCAGAATCTCCATGGGAGACGGCCTCACTCCTCCGCCGCCTGCAGGGCCGCCGCCTCCGCCGCCGCCCCAGCAGTCGGCGGCTCGGCCAGTCGGCGCAGTACAAGACGAGTTCCCAAAAGAGCACGGAGCCTACGTAGTATTTACCAGCATGGCAGATAACCGGCACAGCAGGCGCCAACAACAGCAAGAAGTAAATGCAATAGCAACGGACGCCCCAGAGTTCATGCATTGGTCCGAGAGGCCTATCAGTTGGAGTCGGGCGGATCACCCAGAGGTGATGCCGAGTCCAGGCTCCTACGCCCTGGTCCTAGGTGCGACCTTGGCCACTGATAGGCGGGCCGCCCGTTTTTTGCGGGTTCTGATAGACGGAGGCAGCAGCATAAACATCCTGTACAAAGACACCATGGAGAAGCTAGGAATCAGGTGAAGTTAGCTGTAGAGCAGCCGCACCGTGTTCCATGGAATTGTACCCGGTCTCTCCTGCTCGCCGATTGGCAAAATCCTGATAGATGTCCTCTTCGGAGACAAAGATCACTTCCGCCAAGAGCCGGTCTGGTTCAAGGTGGTGGATTTGGAGAGCCCGTACCATGCTCTGCTTGGCCGACCTGCCTTGGCCAAGTTCATGGCGATTCCCCACTACGCCTACCTCAAGATGAAGATGCCGAGTTCCAAGGGGATTCTGACCATTGCTGGCGACTACAAGAAGCCGTCCGCTTGCGCGGCCGAAAGCAGTCGGCTCGCCGATTCCCTGGTGATCGCAGCCGAGAAGCGGCTCCTTGACCGAGTCGTGGCGATGGCCGGGAAGCAGCCAGAGATGTCGCCCGACCCCAAGGAGTCAGAGGTAGAAGGATCATTCAAGCCAGCCAAAGAAACCAAGAAGATACCCTTGGACCCAGAGCACCCAGAGAGATACGCTGTCATGGGCACGGGCCTTGACAGCAAATAGGAAGGCGAGCTCATCGATTTCCTCCGTGAGAATCGGGACATCTTCGCAGGGTCTCCCAAGGACATGCCGGGTGTACCGACGGAATTCGCCGAGCACAAGCTACACGTCAGGCCAGATATGAAGCCCGTCAGGCAGCCCTTGCGCCGCCTGTCAGAAGAGAAAAGAAGAGTTGTTGGAGAAGAGATAGCCCGGCTCTTGGCAGCCGGCTTCATCATGGAAGTGTTTTTTCCAGAGTGGCTAGCAAACCCGGTGTTGGTACTGAAGAAAAACAAGCAGTGGCGGATGTGCATCGACTACACAAGCCTTAATAAAGCCTGCCCAAAGGACCCGTTTGCTCTGCCAAGGATTGATCAGGTGATAGACTCCACAGCCGGATGCGAGCTGCTGAGTTTCCTAGACGCATACTCAGGGTATCACCAGATCAAGCTCAATCCTGCAGACAGACTGAAGACCGCATTCATCACGCCGTTTGGAGCCTTCTGTTACCTGACTATGACGTTCGGCTTAAGGAATGCCGGCGCCACCTTTCAGCGTTGCATGCAGAAGTGCCTCCTCAAGCAACTCGGCAGGAACGCCCACGTCTATGTGGATGATGTGGTGGTGAAGACGGAAAAGCGTGGGACGCTGCTGGAAGACCTCAAAGAGACCTTTGAAAATCCGCGCCGATTCCGGATCAAGCTCAACCCCGAGAAGTGCGTTTTTGGAGTCCCAGCCGGACAGCTCCTTGGCTTCCTGGTCTCCGAACGTGGCATAGAGTGCAACCCCGTGAAGATCAAGGCCATTGAGAGAATGGAGGTACCCAGCCGACTGTTGGATGTGCAGAAGTTCACCGGCTGCTTGGCATCCATCAGCCGATTTATTAGTCGGCTGGGCGAGAAAGCTCTGCCCTTGTATCAACTAATGAAGAAGACCACCTTTTTTGAGTGGAACCACAAGGCGGATGAGGCATTTCTCCAACTGAAGAAGATGTTGACTACTCCCCCCGTGCTGGCGGCTCCGACTCCCAAAGAGCCCATGCTCTTGTACATCACCGCCACCAGCCGAGTAGTCAGCACAGTCATCGTAGTCGAGCGCAAGGAGGAAGGCAAGGCGCTCCCAGTCCAGAGACCGGTATATTACCTGAGCGAGGTACTGTCGACCTCCAAGCAAAACTACCCTCACTATCAGAAGATGTGTTACGGCGTGCATTTTGCCGCCAAGAAGCTGAAGCCCTACTTTCAAGAGCATCCAATCACTGTGGTTTGCACCGCTCCACTCGCCGAGATCATTGGAAGCCGACACGCCTCCGGCCCAGTGGCCAAATGGGCTATAGATCTAGCCCCTTACACCATCTACTACCAGCCCCGCACCGCCATCAAGTCGCAGGCGCTGGCCGACTTCCTCGTCGACTGGGCCAAGACCTAGTACCTGCCGCCAGCGCCCGACTCCACTCATTGGCGGATGCATTTCGACGGCTCCAAGATGCGCACCGGCCTTGGAGCCGGCGTCGTCCTCACCTCACCGAAGGGCGACAAGCTCAAATACGTGCTGCAGATCCACTTCGCCGCCTCCAACAACGTCGCCGAATATGAAGCGCTCATCCATGGGCTCTGGCTTGCCAAAGAACTCGGAATTCGCCGGATCCTGTGCTATGGCGACTCCGACTTGGTGGTTCAGCAATCATCCGGCGACTGGGACGCTAAAGACGCAAACATGGCAAGCTACCGCTTCCTCGTGCAGCAACTCAGCGGATATTTTGAGGGGTGCGAATTCCTTCACGTGCCAAGAAATGACAATGATCAAGCAGACGCCTTGGCACGAGTCAGATCCACTCGCCAAGCGATACCTTCTGGCGTCGCCCTTCAGCGCCTCCTCAAGCCGTCTATCAAGCCTTCACCAGAATCAGACTCCATCTTCGTGCCGGCCCCGCCAGAAATAGTCGGATCCGACACCAAGGCCCCAGCAGGCGACCTCAAGAAAGCCACAGTTAAAGCCAGCCTGGGAACTGCGTCAGTCGGCCCGGGGACTTCAGAGCCCGGCCCGGGGACTGCGCCAGTCGGCCCGGGGACTTCAGAGCCCGGCCCGGGGACTGCGCCAGTCGGCCCGGGAACTGCCCCAGTCGGCCCAGAGATTCCCTCAATCCAGCAAACGGCGGCAGACTCCAACCCGCCGCCTCCCAGCCCAGCCACCCTTGTCCAAGTCGCTGTGGTAGCAGTTGAAGAGATAGCAGCACCTTCATGGGCACAGCCCATCCTCAAGTTCCTAGTAAACAAAGAATTACCAACAGACGAGATCTTGGCTCGGCAAGTGCAGCGCCGAGCAGCAGCATACACCATAGTCAACAGAGAACTAGTCAGACGCAGTGTCACTGGTGTCTACCAGTGCTGCGTAGAATCAGAGCAAGGCCAAGCAATCCTCAGAGACATCCATAAGGGCGAGTGCGGCCACCATGCGGCTTAGAGGGCACTCGTGGCCAAAGCCTTTCGGCACGGTTTCTTTTGGCCGACTGCCCTGGAAGAAGCTAAAGAGCTAGTCCAAAAATGCAAGGGGTGCCAGATGTTCCGCTCCAAGCCCCTTCAGCCGGCTTCCGCGCTGAAGACAATCCCCATTGCCTGGCCCTTCGCAGTTTAGGGCCTGGACATGGTAGGACCATTCAAGACGGCCCGAGGCGGCCTAACTCATTTGCTTGTCGCGGTGGACAAGTTCACCAAGTGGGTGGAAGCAAAGCCCATCAAGAAATTAAACGGGCCTACAGCAGTAACCTTCATTGCCGACATCACGGTGCGGTATGGCATACCGCACAGCATCATCACCGACAACGGCACAAACTTTGCCAAGGGCGCCTTGGCTCGTTTCTGCGCGACACAGGGCATCCGACTGGACTTAGCGTCCGTTGCCCATCCGCAGTCAAACGGCCAGGTGGAACGAACCAACGGCCTCATCCTGTCCGGCATCAAGCCTCGACTGGTCGAACCACTCGAGCGTTCGGCCGGCTGTTGGGTCGAGGAGCTGCCAGCCGTCCTCTGGAGTCTGCGCACGACCGCAAACAAGTCTACCGGCTTCACGCCTTTCTTCCTCGTCTACGGTGCCGAAGCCGTCATCCCGATGGATATAGAGTTCGACTCTCCGCGAGTCTCCATGTACACCAAAGAGGAAGCCGAAGAAGCACGCCAAGATGACGTCGATCTGCTGGAAGAGGGCCGTCTGTTGGCACTCAGTCGGTCCGGCATCTACCAGCAGAGTCTGCGCGGATACTACAACTGCAAGGTCAGGCCCAGATCATTCCAAGAGGGCGACCTTGTGCTCCGGCTGATTCAGAGAACAGCCGGCCAGCACAAGTTGTCTGCGCCTTGGGAGGGTCCCTTCATCATCAGCAAGGTGCTAGGGAACGACGCCTACTATCTGATCGATGCTCAGAAGCCTCGAGCGCGCAAGAGGGACGACTCCGGCAAAGAAATAGAGCGCCCGTGGAACGCGAATCTTCTTCGAAGATTTTACAGTTGATGCAGTATGTATCGCACTACCCTCTTTGTATTAAAGTACTAAGACCTTAGGCCCCCTAGGACGAGCTCGGGGACTGCCTTTTTGATTATCTGTATGATAAGAATTACGCTTCCGAATATGTTGTTCCTTTTTATCATACTGTCTGGCACCGGGTCCGATTAGTCGTCCCGGGGACTCGCCGTCTTGCGCTATGAAATGCTCCCTGTGGTCAGACAAGTAATGTGTTGCGCTCAAAGCCGTCTCCTGTCGAAAGCCGCAGCTTGCAGAGCGACTGTCGGTAGGCAGGGGACAAGCAAGAACGAGCGCACACATGAAAAATGTCTAAGGACCTAAAAGCTACGCATAGCCCAAGCCGGCTACCAGCCTCCCCCCACCGAGCCGACTCATGAGCAGTCGGCTCGCCGTCTCAACTTTTATCAAGGACAGCCGACTCTCGAATAGTCGGCCTGTCATTCCCTAGCCGACTTGCTGAAGACACTCTAAATGACTAAGTACTTGCCTTCCTGACGTAGCCAAGCACTTGACCCGGCGGCAGTCCCAGAGCGGCTGCCCAGCCGGCAAGGCGGCAACTAAAGGAAGGCGGCAAAGGAAAAAGTCTGAGGAGCAATAAGCAAGGAAAGGCGGAAATTAGATAAAATATTTACATAGGCCCTCGGCCGAATCACCGAATAAGAATTCAGGATACACCCCGTGGGTGGAATTGTTCAAATCTAACAAGTCTTGCAAAAAGTTAAAAAAGACAGATAAACAGAAGCAATCTAGGAGGCGGCCTCTGGGGCCGGAGGATCGGAGGTGACGGCGGTGTCGAATGCCGGGGCAGTCGGCTGGGCGGTCTCAGCCTGGTCGCCTCCGGCGGCGGTTGCCTTGTCCCTACGCGGCTCGTTGCTGGAGGTGCGGTCAGGCTGAGGCTGGCCGCCTGCTTCGTCTTCTGGCGCCTCCTCCTTGCCTCCGTCCTCCGACTCGTCCTCCTCCTCGGTGCTAGAGTCGATCACCTCCGCCGAGTCCTCCTCGTACTCCGGGTTCATCCCGAACCAGTCCGGCGGTGCCTCCTCGCCGCCTTCAGTCCGCTCGGGCACGAAGACGCTGGTGTCCGTGTACTCGGCGATGGCCGCCGCGCGCTCGACAAGGGCGCCTTCTGTGGCCTCCAGCTCGGCCTGGGCCTCTGACCGGAATGCGGCCAGACGGTCCAGGTCCAGCCCCGGATACCACCCCTTGACGAACTCCAAGGCTCGGCGTGCTCCGGCCCGAGCCGAGGAGCCCTTCCAAGCCTCAAAGCGGCCGGCAGCGACTTCCAGCCAGTCGGAGGTCCGACTGGCGGTGCGAAGAGCCGGCACGTCCGGCCACAGTGCGGCAACCACTTGGGCACCGGCACGCTGAAGACGGCGCAGCAGACGATGAGCAGGACGAAGACGAGCCCCGATGCTCAGAAGCTGCTCGTCGATGGTTCAGGGGGCGTTGGCGGCAATCACTTCACCCTTCGCCCTTCGCTCCTCCCGAGCTGCCTCGATGGCCAGAGGAACGGCTTGCGAATGGCCGGGAAAGAAGTCTGCCAAGGCAGAAAAGAAGATAGTCAAAAAATTAGAAATCAGCCCGACACAGGGTCGGAAGACCAAAGAAGAGAAAAAGACTTACCATCGACGATGTCCTCGAGCTCGTGGTAGCCGGAGGTCAGCATCGCCTCCTGGTCGGTCCAGGCGGAGCATTCGACCTCGAACTCGGCCATGAGGGCATTCTCCCGCGACTTGGCGTCGTCCTGCGCCTTCCGGAGCAACTCCTTCTGCTCGGCCAGCTGCGTCGCCAGCAGGTCGCGCTCTTTGGCGAGCTTGTCGCACTCCTCCTCCTTGGCACGGCGAGCAGTATTGGCCTCGCCCAGCTGCTCCTGGAGGGCGGCATTGACGCTTGAAGAGCGAAGAGGAAGACAAGAAAGTCATCAGTAAGGTAGATCGCCGAGGAGATCCGGCCCGACTGCTCAGCAGTTAGCCCGAATCTCGGGGACTACAGCCCGCGGGCGCGCCAGCGCGCCCCCGCGGAGAAGAAGGAAGATAGATCGCCGGGGAGATCCGGCCCGACTGCTCAGCATTCGGCCCGAATCTCAGGGACTACAGCCCGCGGGTGCGCCAGCGCGCCCCCGCGAAGAAGGAAGAAATAACTCACCTCGGCTTTCCGTCAAGTCAGCGGTCCGCTTCTTCAGCTTCTCGACGTTGCGGTTGAAGACAGTGGCGCGGAGATTATGATATTCCTACAAAAAGCTGGCAAAAGACAAAATTTAGAGTTCGGAGCTTGCCAGGAGGAGTTCCGAACCGCCTGCTCAGCAGCCGGCCCGGAACTCGGGGAGTACACCCAGTGGGTGCGCTGGCGCGCCCCCACAGAGAAAGACAAGAATTAAAAAAGAGAAGGAAGCTTACTCGGACGGACGTCCTCACGGCCAGATGCGCTCTGGTGCTGACTTGGAGGGCGTCGCTTTCCGCGCGCAGCTTTGCCTGGACGTCCAGGAGGGCCTGGTTCAGCGGGCCGGTGCCGCCTCCGCGCAACCAGCCGGTGGGCGCGGCACTGGAGGCCTCGACGTCCAGACTCGCCGAGCTGGCCGCGCCAGTCTCCCGAGCTCGCGGCGCCGAGATCGTCCTCTCAAGCCGGCGGCGCGCTGGCACGGCGACTTGAAGAAGCAGCTGTGCGTCGGCATCGTCCATGGTCGGTGGATCCTGCGGGCCCACCGGCTGCTTGCCATGCGGCCTCCCAGACGGTGGCGGAGGCGGTGGAGGCGGCGCGTGGGTGTCCGAGCCTGAAGCGTCGCCGCCCTCCTCCACGAGAGGGTTCGCGGTGCCGACCTCTCCGGTCTGCCCGGTGAACTCAGGAGCCGGCGGCGTCGACGACAATGGAGGGACGAGCATCGCCGAGCAGCGACGCGCGTCGTCCTCAGCACGCCGTGTCGCCACGGCGGCGTTTTCGGCCTCCTCCAATTTCCTCTGGGCATTGGCGGCCGCCTTTTCGGCCTCCGCCTTCTCCAGACGGTCGGCCTCCTCCTCGTCGCGCTTCTCCCGCGCGTTCCGTTTCGTCGCCTCCCGAAGGTCGGCGACGGGATCGACCCGCCGGGTGTTGGAGGACGTCTCCACCGACCCCATGACAGAGGGGACGGCGGCTCTCTCGAGGGAGAGGGGAGCTCTGTTGAAGAACAGAGAGAGAGAATAAAAAAAGACTCGGATAAGATCCAACGAAGAAAATGAAAGAGTGAAAAAATACTTACGCGGAAATCAGCGGGGGCCTTCTCACTTCCCTTCGGAAGCGGTTGGCCTTCGCGGCCGCTTCCTCCCGTTTGGTCGCGGCGGCCGCCCCCTTGAACTTCTTCTGCTTGCCGCCGGGCGCGCTCGGCCCGGCATGGCGCCTCTTTGCGCCGACTTGGCCGTAGGAGCCGGTCCTCGGCTGGCGGCGTGGGACGACTTCCACGTTGACGTCGTCCTCGGGCCAGTCGGCGAAGGTAGTCGACGGCCTGAGGCCGCCGTCTGCCCCCTCTCCGCCACCTTCGGCGTCGGCCTCCAGCGCCGCCGCCCCCAAGTCGGGGTCGTCGATGTCGCTGTCCTCGCGATCTGGGACATAGTTGCGGGGCTCTCTCATGGCGCCGGCCGCGGGCGCCGTGAGGGGATTCTGCCCAGAAGAAACCAACAAAAATGATTAGAAGATGGAGTCGGCTGCAAAGAAGATCAAGCTACAGAAGGGTACGACTTACCATTGGAGGGGGGTTGTCGCGCGAGTACGGCTCCTTGCCGAACTGCCAGTTCTCCGTGAACTTGCAGTGCGCGATGTGGTTTACCAAGTTCGCCACCTCCCCGCGGGGCATTTCCTTGGTGCTCAGCCGGCTTGGATCGTGGCGGCCGCTCATCTGACAGATGAGGTGAGGCCGGCCCTGGAGTGGGAGGACTCGGCGCACCACGAAGGCGGCCAGAAGATCGGAGCCGACGAGGCCCTCCGACTACAGCAGGACTCGGAGTCGCGCCACGACGCCGGCTCTAGAGGGGGACAGTGACTTGGACCGGTGGGACCAACAGGCAAGCCTGCCAGTCAGTGGCTTGGGGTCGAAGGGCGGCAAGTTGACCCAGTCGCCGTTGGTGGAGATGTTCTTCACGTAGAAGTAAGATTTCTGCCACATCTTCACTGACTTCACCAACGAGATGGGAGGGAAAGGGTTGTCGACCGTTGAGCGCCGCACCGCGATGTAGGTGCCGCACTGAGCCGGCGTGCCGGTGGCCTTAGTACCGAGCTTCGGAGAGAAGAACTCCCCCCACAGCTCAAGGGTGGGGAGAATGCCGAGGTAGCCTTCGCACAGAGTGGCGAAGGCAGAAAGAAGCACCACCGCGTTTGGGGTGAGGTGGTGCGGTTGAAGCTTGTGGAACTCCAGAAACGAGCGGAAGAACCCGCTCGCCGGCAGCCCCAGCCCGCGCATTAGGTGCGAGCGGAAGATGACCCGCTCGCCCTCCTCCGGCGCGGGTCGGATCTCTCCTGCCGGCGCGGGACGGGCGTGCACCAGGTCCGCGCTCGGGAGATGGCGGGTCCGGCGGAGAAAGTCGATGTGCTCCGCCTCCATGTCGGAACCGTCCCACACGCCGGAGCGCGAGGCGGGGGGCGCGGCGGAGGAAGAGCTCATCGTCGATGAAGAAGACGCTCTGGCTCGCGGCGGAGGAAGAAGGGAAGGCAGGAGAGCGGGGGAGAGGGTGCGCGTGCAGTGCCGCCCCGCTCCTCCCCTCCTATTTATAGCCCTGCGGGCTGAGGAGCCGAGGGGGCGGGCGTGGGATTAACTGCGCCCGGAGCCCCACGCCGCCCACGATTTACCCCACGAAGTTACTGCGCGCAGTAACAACGTGGGGATGCCAACCGTCCGCAGCCGCAGCGGATCCGCTCGGAAGCCGAGGCGTGGTAGTGGCGGGCCCCACCTGGCGGCCCGTCCCGTCGCGCGCGTGGGTGGGCAGACTATTCTCCCCACGTGGCGCCACGCGATAGGACCATCTCGATAGCGGCAGGGAAGCGTATCTGATACGCCGCTTGTTCTCCCGCCGCGACTTACAAATCATGGCCCCTCGCTGAACAAGTCTGATTTCGGCGAGTCGGCCTGAAGAAACAGCGGCCGAGTCTCAGAGTCGGCGCTGGGAAGATTGAAGCTGTTGAAGCCCCACGAGGCAGCGCCCGCCAGGCTTCACCAGCTTCGGGGACTACTGTCGGAGTAATGGGCCACGGGTAGGCCGACCCGGGGCCCAGGATCTTTCAAAACATCGGGGCAGGCCGCGCCCCTCTGGCCGAATCCCAGCTGGCGACCTTCGGGGAGGCCAAGTCTCATAGGGCGATCCCCCGAGAAGCTGAGTCCCAGACGATGACTTCAAAGTAAGCCGACTCCCGGCTTGCGACCTCCAGGAGTGCCGACTATGGGAGTCGGCCCACGACGTTTCACAAAGACCGATGCAGGGCACGTCCCCGACGTGGCCGTCCCTTCCTGCCTACGAGGGGTGGGCATGGCTATAGTGAGCCGTATCGCCGGGAGATCTCCGGTGAGGCGCGACACTGTTGCCATGCCTCCCCTGACCTCAGCCACAGTGCACGAAGCACTGTGCCCACGACGCCGGCTCGTATGGCCCAGAGATCGCAGGGCCACCTGTCAGTGGGTGAATCAGAGACGGCCAGAGCGCCAGAAGACGGCCCTGAGGGAGTCGGCCTCCCCGGAGTCGGCCGCCTCCCCGCCAGGGCCCCACAAGCCATAAACCAGATTGGACGGGGAGTGGCGACAGTGATCGCCTGACAGACGGCGGCACTGTTGCCACGACCCCATGACCAAGCATGCGTCATCAAGAGAGCTGCACAGTGTTCGGCTTGTCCGCGGGACCCACCAGTCGGCGGGCCCCAGAAGCTGGCAGGAAGGACGGCGGCATGAGAGACAGACGGCTGGGGGCCACGCCCAGTCAGATTACCATTGTACCCCCGGGGGGTAGGCCTATATAAACCCCCCGGGGCACCCATGCAAAGGGTTCGGCCCTTGATAGAGTTAGACACATAGACCGGGGAGAAGAGAGCCAGCCTAGCTCCCTCCTGCCTCCCGATACAGCTCTAGGAGCACCCTTGTAACCATTTTCGCCATAGTGACCATGCGGAGACCCCGCAGAGTAGCAGTAGGGGTGTTATCTCCCCGGAGAGCCCCGAAGCTGGGTAAGATTCGCTGGCGTGCATGTCTACGCCTCATCCCGTTTCCAGGCACCGGCGACGTTCTACTCGCCCCCACCATGATAAGCCATCCTTTGGCATATGTCGCACCCAACCCCCGACAATTATGGAGGTGATAAAAGAGTTCATTGTAAAAAGTTACATCGATGCAAACTTTTACACTGATCCAATGACTCTAAGTCTCAATCTGGATACATATTGAAAGTGGGAGCAATTAGCTAGAGTAGCTCCGTGTAGAGCATTGTGGACGTAGAATATTTGCAAAATACATACGGCTCTGAATGTGACAGACCCGTTGACTAAACCTCTCTCACGAGCAAAACATGATCACACCTTAGTACTCTTTTGGGTGTTAATCACATAGCGATGTGAACTAGATTATTGACTCTAGTAAACCCTTTGGGTGTTGGTCACATGACGATGTGAACTATGGGTGTTAATCATATACAGATATGATTATTAGTATTAAATCACATGGCGATGTGAACTAGATTATTGACTCTAGTGCAAGTGGGAGACTGAAGGAAATATGCCCTAGAGGCAATAATAAAGTTATTATTTATTTCCTTATTTCATGATAATGTTTATTATTCATGCTAGAATTGTATTAACCGGAAACATAATACATGTGTGAATACATGGACAAACATAATGTCACTAGTATGCCTCTACTTGACTAGCTCGTGAATCAAAGATGGTTCAGTTTCCTAGCCATAGACATGAGTTGTCATTTGATTAACGGGATCACATCATTAGGAGAATGATTTTATTGACTTGACCCATTCCGTTAGCTTAGCACTTGATCGTTTAGTATGTTGCTATTGCTTTCTTCATGACTTATACATGTTCCTGTAACTATGAGATTATGCAACTCCCGTTTACCGGAGGAACACTTTGGGTGCTACCAAACGTCACAATGTAACTGGGTGATTATAAAGGAGTACTACAGGTGTCTCCAAAGGTACATGTTGGGTTGGCATATTTCGAGATTAGGTTTTGTCACTCCGATTGTCGGAGAGGTATCTCTGGGCCCTCTCGGTAATGCACATCACTATAAGCCTTGCAAGCAATGTGACCAATGAGTTGGTTACGAGATGATGCATTACGTAACAAGTAAAGAGACTTACCGGTAACGAGATTGAACTAGGTATTGGATACCGACGATTAAATCTCGGGCAAGTAACATACCGATGACAAAGGGAAACAACGTATGTTGTTATGCGGTTTGACCGATAAAGATCTTCATAGAATACGTAGGAGCCAATATGGGCATCCAGGTTCCGCTATTGATTATTGACCGAGAATAGTTCTAGGTCATGTCTACATAGTTCTCGAACCCGTAGGGTCCGCACGCTTAAGGTTTCGATGACAGTTATATTATGAGTTTATGAGTTTTGATGTACCGAAGGAGTTCGAAGTCTCGGATGAGATCGGGGACATGACGAGGAGTCTCGAAATGGCCGAGATGTAAAGATCGATATATTGGACGACTATATTCAGAGTTCGGAAAGGTTCCGAGTGATTCGGGTATTTTCGGGGGTACCGGGGAGTTACGGGAATACGAGGAAGAAGCATTGGGCCTCATGGGCCAAGTGGTGGAAGAGAGGAGGTAGGGCGCGCGGCCCCCCTAGCCCAAACCGAATTGGACTAGGGGGCCGGCCCCCCTTTCCTTCTTCTCCTCCCTCTCCTTCCTTCTCCTTCCCCTCCCCTTCCTTCCCTTCTCCTAGTAGGACTTGGAAAGAAGGGGGAATCCTACTTGGAGTAGGATTGCCCCCCTTGGGCGCGCCTCCTCCTCCTTGGCCGGCCCTCCTCCCCTTGCTCCTTTATATACGGGGGCAGGGGGGCAGCCCATGACACACAAGTTGATCTACGGATCGTTCCTTAGCTGTGTGCGGTGCCCCCCTCCACCATATTCCACCTCGGTCATATCGTCGCGGAGTTTAGGCGAAGCCCTGCACCGGTAGAGCATCATCATCGTCACCACGCCGTCGTGCTGACGGAACTCATCTCCGGATCTTTGCTGGATCGGAGCACGGAGATCGTCATCGAGCTGAAGTGTGCTGAACTCGGAGGCCCCGTACATTCGGTGCTTGGATGGGTCGGATCATGAAGACGTACGACTACATCAACCGCGTTGTGCTAACGCTTCCGCTTACGGTCTACGATGGTACGTGGACGAACACTCCCCCCTCTCGTTGCTATGCCATCACCATGATCTTGCATGTGCGTAGGAAATTTTTTTGAAATTACTACGTTCTCCAACATATGATAGTGTCGCTAGCACCCATATGACAAAGAACCCAGGCTGACATGGCTAGTCGTGAACCCAAAGTGGCACTAACTTACAGGGACAGGCATACGTGACCCAGCAACGAATGTGTCGGTCATCAACGAGTGAATCCGGGCTGTAGCAGCTGGGCTAGCAGGACTCCGGTAGACACTGCGTGACATTTCCCCGAAGGGACAGACACAGGAACGAAGAAGGACACATGCCGGCCAGCCTAAGTGTTTCGGAGCAGTAGCAAGCTACCAGGGCTCAGTGGAAGCACTAGGAGACATCTCCCGATAAGAGAGGCTACTAAGGATAAACAACTAGATATTCAGATCCCACACATACCAAGCATTTCAATAACATACACACAATATGCTCGATATGTGCAAATACAACATGGCATCACAACATGACTCTACAACTCAAGTATTTTATTCAATAGGCTCTGAGGAGCGAGATATTACAATCATGGGTCTCATGACCCAACATTCAGAGCATACAAGTCAAAGCACAAACGGAAGCCTAACATGTCTGAGTACAGACATCTACAAATGAAAAAGGCTGAGAAGCCTGACTAACTACAAGACCCTCCCAAGGGTACAACATCGTAGATGAGGTTACAAGCTAAACGTCGAAGTCCACGTGGAACTACTAGCAAGACTGAAGTCTCTCTGCAAAACATAAAATAGGCAAACGTGAGTACAAATGTACCCAGCAAGACTTACATCAGAACTATCTACATATGCATCATTGTCAACAAAGGGGGTGGTGGAGTTTGACTACAGCAAGCCAGCTTTGACTCAGTGGCTATCCTGAACTACGACTGCAAGTAACTTTTTTGAGGTGGCGCACACGAGTCCACATATTCACCATATCAATACACCACTATGGATCGGCTCCCATCTCCCTACGAGAACGCCATCCATAGCACTCACGCTTATCTTGCGTATTTTAGAGTATCCACTTTCACTTGTCTATGAACTGTACAGGCAACCCAGAAGTCCTTTACCGTGGACA
This sequence comes from Triticum timopheevii, assembly GCA_963921465.1. NCBI lineage: Eukaryota > Viridiplantae > Streptophyta > Magnoliopsida > Poales > Poaceae > Triticum > Triticum timopheevii. The sequence goes on along the minus strand of OY997270.1, from coordinate 414,446,743 downwards.
CGGCTATTCGAATAGATAATGTTAACCCTGCAGGGGTGTACTTCTTCACACACGCTCTCACCACTTATCGCCGTTTACACGACATGTACTCGGCAACCTTCAAGCGGAAGCCCAGCGAGGGTGTCGGCCATGACCTGACTAACCACAGAAGTCTCTCGTCCAGGTTTATCGCCTATTCGGGTTCCATCCGCAAGGAGATCCGGCCGGGGTGTCGCTCATGACCCCAAACGACGTGTACATGGTTCCAAGCCCACCAAACGGGCGGCGCTTGGCATACCCGGCCACGGTGCCTAGCCTGACCCAAGCCCACCTGTACCGGGTGCCACTTGGTAGACTACTAACACAACCTACAAACACCAGAAACTAGTTGCAACTCCTGGACAGAGATCGAGTTGATTAATAAGTCGAGAGAGCTTGGAGTGCCCGGAGCCCAATGTGTGGTAGTAACTGTTCATGGATCACAAACACAGAACTCATTTCCTGACGACGGCTTCAATGAGACAAGCCACCATGTACTCCTACATGGCCTCTCACCGCTACCTTTACCAAATCGTGTTCACACACTTAGCTCACACATAGTAGGACATGTTCATCACTGTTCCAGTTCATCCCCGATGAGTCAGACCTGACACAACTCTAATCATAGCAGGCATGACAAACAAGCATGAATGAGTAGGCACATCAGGGCTCAAACAACTCCTACTCATGCTAGTGGGTTTCATCTATTTACTGTGGCAATGACAGGTCATGCAGAGATAAAGGGGTTCAACTACCGCATCAAGTAACGGATGAATTGTTGTTGTCCTAATGCAGTAAAAGAGAGCATGAGCGAGAGAGTGGGATTGTATCGGAATGAAAAAGGGGGGTTTTGCTTGCCTGGCACATCTGAAGATAGTATAGCTCTTCATCGGTGTCATCGATCTCATCGTCGGTATCACGTCTATCGAGAGTTGACAAATACCGGCAACACAGACGGAAACACTATCAATGCAATGCACAATATGATGCATGATCATGACATATAAAAATGAGTGTGTTGGGCTAATGCAACTACAAACAGGGTGGTTTGAATTATTTTGAACCCAAGGTTCTACTTCAAACTCAAACTATGACTTTATAAAGTGCATTATCATGTTTTCACATAAACAGCAGGTTTAAGTTGCTTAAACATGCATGAAACTAGTGCAAATGGATAGATTGGATTTTTTTGATCATTTTTCATATATAACTTATTTCATTCTGAGTTACGGTTGAATTTATATGAATTTTTGGATATTTTCTGAAATTTCTAGGATTAATAAAAATCCAGAAAATCAATTATTGCATCAGCAGTGCGTCTGGGTGACGTCAGCAAGGTCAACAGTGCTGCCCCGGGTCAAACCTGACCAGTGGAACCCACTGGTTAGTGATACAGACACAGCTACAGAGGGTGACATGTGGGACCCGGTCAAAGCTGAGGTGGCATAGTAAAACTAGCGGGTGGGGTCCATCCTGTTAAATTAATACTAAGTATTTTGTTAGCCAGTTAATTAACCCTGCAGGACCCACTGTCAGTGACACGGGATTGTGATTAGTGCTAACCTAACCCGTGCCATGTCAGTGAACGGCGTTCAGCCGCCGGTGACCACATCCCGCGGTGGTGGCTCGCCGGCGTTGCTCGGGGCGGCGCTACAGAGCATTGTTTCGCTCATGGTTTACGGCTAAGGCAAGTTGGGAGACTCGCGCATCCAGCGGTGTCAACACCTCGCGCCGGGGTTGACTAAATCGACGGCGGCAACAACTTTTGCGGCGGCCGAAGTTCGTGCAAGCACGAACTAGACGCGGAGATGCATTTCTGGACGAGCTAGTGGGTGTGGTAGGCTCCTGGTGGCACAAGGAGTGCGGTGGTGTGCTCCGCTGCAAGCTGCAGCGGCTGTAGACACGACGACGACATGGCTGTGCGGCGGCGAGCTTCGGGCACGGTGGCGTTAGCACTAGAGGACGTGTGGGATGACGGGGGTAGGGGAGAAACGAAGAGGGGCTCGCCCCGCATCGTTTGGAGGTGTCAGAGAGCTCGGGGGAGGCCGGACGGTGACGTGGTGTTGCCGGGGATCTCAAGCGCTGGAGGATGAAGACGATGATGATGGCGGCGTTGCAGGGGCTCCCCCGGTGCGTTGCTCGGCGAGGAGGGGAAGGTGGTTGAGGCGGATACCATTGGGTATGAACTGCTGCTGAAGTAGCGGACGACGCGCAGTGAGGAAGCCGACCCTCACGAGCTCCCGGGGCCTGGAGCCTCGGGAGGCTCCGGGGGCACGGGTGGATCTTCGAGGGCCATCTCCATCTCCGCCAGGACCGCGTGATGGCAGACCTCCTGAGCCTCCAGAATGCTCCTCAGCAGGTGATGACGAGCGGCGAGCTCCTTGGTGCGTTGGAGAGGCGTGGTCGTGGCCCTGGCCGCGGCGAACGGCGTCAGTGTGCTCCGGCGATGCTCTCAGGTGAGCTCGGGGGAGAGGGCTAGAGAGGGAGGAAGAGAGTGACGAGTGAGGGAGAGGAGAGTGGGGACTCGGGCGTCTCCAGGCGCAGCGCAGGACGAGGAAGGGCAAGCAGGAGGTGGCGGGGAGACGTGGCCGCGGTCGCTCGCGTGCGGGCACGCAACTGCTTCAGGGCAAGGGGAGGAAGACGACAGGCAACTGGGCTGCACAGAAGCGGGCCGCGCAGGTGGGCTGGTGTCTCTGGTGGGCCTCAAGGTAAGTTCAGGTAAGGTATGTTTTTTCCCTTTTCTATTTCTGTTTTTTTGTTGTTTTATTTAAATCTTTGCCAGTATTTTAAATCTAAGCAAAATTCAAAACTAGTGCCAAACTCCACTGAAATATTTATGTTGCCACAATGGACCTAGCCAAATGCACATAAATTATCTCAGGGTATTTTGAAATATATTCCACATATTATGAATATAATTCCAAATGCAAATACAATAATGATTTAAATTCAGTGCCCAAAATATTCCACAAAAATGTTCACTATTTTTGGTTTGGACCCAAGGCCTTGCCAAAATTACCAAACATTGATGGAAGCATTTTGGGTTCATTGAATACATTTTTTAAGCTGGACCTATTTGGATTTCAAAGTGCTAGGGTTTGATCACCCCCATTTCAGGTTTCCAATAAATTCAGACATGATGCATGGATGATTATGCAACTACTTGCAAACAAACTCTAGGGTTGTGACAGTCGGCAATGCCAGAAGTATGTCGGATTTATTTCATTAGTTTTATGCCTCTTGACATTCACGTTATAGACCGGTTCCTGTTCCAGATTCAATATAAAAAGCTCATCAACAATGGGTGCATAGCCGTGGAACATTATATTCAAATAAAACGAACAACCATTGTCCTTAAAATTGAATTCATAACCCTGACTCATAAAGCATGAGGTAGAAATAATGTTCCGACTAAGTGCAAAAATGTAATAAAAATTATTCAATTCCAAAATAAATCCAGAAGGAAGCTGGAGTTGCATCGTGCAGACCTCCAACGCGGCAACTCTTGCTTTGTTGTCGACCCTGATGTCAATCTCCCCTTGTGCCACACACCTAGTTCTTACCAGCTCCCGCATCGAGTTGCAAATATGAACAACTGATCCGGTATCAAATACCCAAGAAATACTAGGTATGTCAGCAAGGTAAATGTCTATAACATATGTAACAAGTGCACCTTTTCCTGAAGCAGCATTTCCAGCTTTCTTGCCATGCTCAGCAAGCCACTTGCTACAATTCCTCTTCCAGTGACCAGTTTCCTTGCAATGATAGCAAATGGTCTTCGAGTCTGGTCCTGACTTCGGCACAGCGCCGGAGGTTACCATCTTCGTGCCCTTTACCTTAGACTTCTTATTGGATCAACTCTTCTTGAACTTGCCCGAGTTTTGCATCATCAACACTTGATGCATGCCTTTCTTTATATCCTGCTCTGCCACCTTGAGCATCCCATGCAATTCAGTGAGCTTCTTATCCATGCCGCGCATATGGTAGTTCGAGATGAATGTCCCATAGCTAGGTGGACGAGAACCCAGAACTGCATCAGTAGCCAGCTCATCTAAGAGCGGGAAGCCCAACCAATCCAAAGCTTGCACATATCCGATCATCTTTATCACATGAGGGATCAGTGGATCACCTTCCTTCAGCTTACAATCCATCTAGGATCGCCAAACATTGAACCCTTCGGTCCTAGCCTGCACCTGAAACATGCTCTTGAGGCTCTCGATCATATTGAAAGCCCCAACATCTTCAAAATGCTGCTGCAAATCGGGCTCCATACAAGCCAGCCTGAGGCAGCTGATCTCATTTGATCATCAACGAGTGAGGGAGTCCTGGACTAGGGGGTGTCCGGACAGCCGGACTATCATCGTCCGCCGGACTCCCAAACTACGAAGATACAAGATTGAAGACTCCGTCCCGTGTTCGGATGGGACTTTCCTTGGCGTGGAAGGCAAGCTTGGCGATACAGATATGTAGATCTTCTACCATTGTAACTGACTCTGTGTAACCATAGCCCTCTCCGGTGTCTATATAAACCGGAGGGTTTTAGTCCGTAGGACACAACATACATTACAACAATCATACCATAGGCTAGCTTCTAGGGTTTAGCCTCCTTGATCTCGTGGTAGATCCACTCTTGTACTACCCATATCATCAATATTAATCAAGCAGGACGTAGGGTTTTACCTCCATCGAGAGGGCCCGAACCTGGGTAAAACATCGTGTCCCTTGTCTCCTGTTACCATCCGCCTAGACGCACAGTTCGGGACCCCCTACCCGAGATCCGCCGGTTTTGACACCGACATTGGTGCTTTCATTGAGAGTCCCTCTGTGTCGTCACCGATAGGCTCGATGGCTTCTTCAATCAACAACAACGCCGTCCAGGGTGAGACTTTCCTCCCCGGACAGATCTTCATATTTGGCGGCTTCGCACTGCGGGCCAATTCACTTGGCCATCTGGAGCAGATCGAAAGCTACGCCCCTGGCCGCCAGGTCAGATTTGGAAGCCTAAACTTCACGGCGGACATCCGCGGAGACTTGATCTTCGATGGATCCGACCCGCAGCCGAGCATGCCGTACTGTCGCGATGGACACGATCTAGCTCTGCCGCCGGACAGTGCCTTGGAGGCCGCACATGAATCCACTCCGACCCATAGTCCAGAGCCGATCGCACAGGTCGAGGACGGATGGTTGGACACCTCCTCGGGAGCTGCGACTTCCACGGCGATGGAGCCGAACACTGACCTTGTTCCCTTTAAAGCTCGTGACTCCGAGGTGCCGGACTCCCTGCCGAACTCTGGACCTCCTGCGCCCCTGCCAATCGAATCCGATTGGGCGCCGATCATGGAGTTCACCGCTACTGATATCTTTCAGCACTCACCCTTTGGCGACATCTTAAGTTCGCTAAAACATCTCTCGCTATCCGGAGAGCCCTGGCCGGATTATGCCCAGGATGGTTGGGATGCGGACGACGAAGAAATTCAAAGCCCACCCACCTCCCACTTTGTAGCCACTGTCGACGATCTAACCGACATGCTAGACTATGACTCCGAAGACATCGACGGTATGGACGACGATGCCGGAGACGAACAAGAACCAACACCAATAGGGCACTGGAAGACCACCTCGTCATATGACATATACATGGTGGACACCCCAAAAGATGGGGACGGCGAAGAAGCAGCGAAGGCAGATTCCTTAAAGAAACAGCCCAAGCACCGACGCCAGCGGCACCGCTCTAAATCCCGCCACAGCAAGAATGGAGATTCCGGCACAGGAGATAATAACACCCCAGAAAGTGCCGACGACAATCCCCTCCAGCAAGATTCAGCACAGGAGGATGCAGAACCAAGCCCTCACGAGGGAGCGGCAGACGAAGAGGTCGAGGATGATAATTACATACCTCCCTCCGAAGACGAGGCAAGCCTCAACGACGACGAATTCGTCGTACCCGAGGATCCCGTCGAACAAGAGCGTTTCAAATGCAAGCTAATGGCCACAACAAAAAACCTAAAGAAAAAGCAGCAGCAGCTTCAAGCTGATCAAGACCTGCTGGCCGATAGATGGACCGAGGTCCTCCCGGCCGAAGAATATGAATTCGAACGCCCCTCCAAAAGCTACCCAAAAACGCAAGTTGCTCCCCCGATTAGAGGAGGAAGCATACATACCTTCATCACCAGCGCACAATACGGCCGACCGACCATCCCGTGGTCGCGACAGAGAGGCATCCAGGCCTTCCATAAAAACTGTACCCCGGCATCGCTCGAAAAGTACGAAGCCACGAGGGAACGCGCCGGACTTGCAGGACATATTGGAGGATAAGGCAAGACAATCCAGATCTATCTATGGATCACGTGGGCGCCCCACGACCCACGACGAATACCGTCGAGCCGGATACAATAGCTCTGGCCGGGCCGAACGTAACAGACAACGCTCCCTTGAGCTACGTCGTGATATTGCTCAATACAGAGGCGCCGCACACCCGCTATGCTTCACTCACGAAGTAATGGATCATCAAATCCCTGAAGGGTTTAAACCCGTAAACATCGAATCCTACGATGGCACGACAGACCCCGCGGCTTGGATCGAAGATTATCTCCTTCACATGCATATGGCCCGCAGCGACGATCTCCACGCCATCAAATACCTCCCGCTCAAGCTTAAAGGACCAGCTCGGCACTGGCTTAACAGCCTGCCCGCAGAGTCAATTGGGTGTTGGGAGGACCTGGAAGCCGCATTCCTCGACAACTTCCAGGGCACGTATGTGCGGCCACCAGACGCTGATGACCTAAGCCACGTAATCCAGCAGCCAGACGAATCGGCCAGACAATTCTGGACATGGTTCTTAACAAAGAAAAATCAAATCGTCGACTGTCCGGATGCAGAGGCCCTCGCAGCCTTCAAACATAACATCCGCGACGAGTGGCTGGCCCGGCACCTAGGACAGGAAAAGCCGAAATCCATGGCAGCCCTCACATCATTAATGACCCGCTTCTGTGCGGGAGAGGATAGCTGGCTAGCTCGCAGCAACAACCTCAGTAAAAATGCTGGTAGTCTGGACACTAAGGACAACAATGGCAGGTCGCGTCGAAGCAAAAATAAACACCGCGTTAATGGCGACGACAAGGAGGATACGGCAGTTAACGCCGGATTCCGAGGCTCTAAACCCGGTCAGTGGAAGAAGCCATTCAAAAGAACCACTCCGGTTCCGTCCAATTTGGACCGAATACTCGACCGCTCATGCCAGATACATGGCACCCCCGAAAAGCCAGCTAATCACACCAACAGAGATTGTTGGGTATTCAAGCAGGCAGGCGAGTTAATTGCCGAAAACAATGACAAGGGGCTGCACAGCGACGATGAGGAAGAGACCCGACCGCCGAACAGTAGAGGACAGAAGGGTTTCCCCCCACAAGTGCGGACGGTAAACATGATATACACAACCCATATACCCAAGAGGGAGCGGAAGCGTGCACTAAGGGACGTATATGCGATGGAGCCGGTCGCCCCTAAGTTCAATCCATGGTCCTCTCGCCCGATCACTTTCGATCGAAGAGACCATCCGACCAGTATCCGCCATGGCGGATTCTCCGCATTGGTTTTAGACCCAATCGTCGATGGTTTCACCTCACGAGAGTCCTGATGGACGGCGGCAGTAGCCTGAACCTGCTTTATCAGGATACAGTGCGTAAGATGGGCATAGACCCCTCAAGGATTAAACCTACAAAGACGACCTCCAAAGGCGTCATACCAGGTGTTGAGGCCAATTGTACAGGCTCAGTCACACTGGAAGTGGTCTTCGGATCCCCGGATAATTTCCGGAGCGAGGAGTTAATCTTCGACATAGTCCCGTTCCGCAGCGGCTATCACGCTCTCCTCGGACGAACCGCGTTTGCAAAGTTCAACGTGGTGCCGCATTACGCATACCTAAAGCTCAAGATGCCAGGCCCTCGTGGAGTCATCACGGTCAACGTAAATACGGGACGCTCCCTCCGAACGGAGCAACATACAGCGGCTCTCGCGGCAGAAGTACAGAGCAGCCTTTTAAGGCAATTTTCGAGCCCGGCTGTTCAACGGCCGGACACGGCCAAACGCGCCCGAAGCAACATCAACCAATACCACCTGGCACGATCTGAGCACGCGTAGCAATGCGGCCCCAACCCCAGCCCTTGCATAATTGCAAGACCAACCCTCCGCGTACATCATTACGCTCTGGAGATACCATGGGCCTAGGGGGAAGGGCACGACCACAACAGACCCAGAGTGCGGCTCGACCACACCAGGGGCTCACAAGTGTGTCGCTCTTTTTTTATTATTTTCTTTTTCTTTGTATACACAGGACTCCGTTCACCAGAGGCCCTGTCCGGCGGTGAACCCGCCGAACTGATGATGCAACAGCCAGGAGAGAAGAAGGCTGCGACGAACACTCAGGTGGTCTCCGTTACGAGCATTAAATTTGATTATATACACCAGTCCGCAGCCCACCCCTGGAGGGGGGACATGTTTAATTAGTCCAATCCCTTGCTTACCGCACTATTTGTATCATTCCGCACTAGCAGAATCCCTTGAATAAATAATGCAACACTTTTTGTCTATTATTGCATTACTTTACATATATGTTCACTAATGACATCTTGCACCCGTATATCTTGGTACGGCCGAATACACCAGGGGCTTATGTTCCCCGCATTATGGTGTGATAAGTCCGAACACTTTCATAAGTGCGGCACCCCGAACTTATAGCATTATATGAATCGGCTCCGAATCATGTCTTGGGTCAATAGTTGGGTTTGCCCGGCTCCCATGTTTTGGTACCTTACATTCCGTTCTGTCGGCTAAGGTGGCACTGGGAGAACCACTGCGATTGCGCCTCGGTTGAGCTGGGCGAGCGCCTCAGTGGAGAAAGCTAAAACTGACTGTCATGATAAGGCGAGAGACTGGTCGCTGTTCGAGAGGTCTTTTCAAGTCCTTAAAGACTTATGCCGCGTCAAGCGAAGAACCGGATAATGTCCGGCCAAGGCGTGGATAGCGCCCCGAACTCGGTCTTCCGAATACTAGGGGCTTCACCGAAATTTAAAATTATAGAATTCTATGGCTAAGTGAGAGTGTTCAAGCATTATAAGTCCGGTTGCCTTGTCCGTTGTGTTGAGCGCCTCCCTAGATGGACCCAAGAATGGGAACAAGAGTGCTCAAGTTTATCCCGAACACCCCAGCACTCGTGGCTTGGGGGCTGAAGCCGACGACTTGCCATCTCTCAGATTTTATAAACGGCCACACAGAAGGTAATATTTTAAATTAAACAAGCGTTGCTTAGCGCATATGAACAAAGTTTTCCGCGCACAGGATAATACATAGCGAGTCTACTCAATAATTACATCTCTGGGGCACTCATCCGCAATCTTGCGGGCACCCTTCAGGACAGTCTTATAGTACATCTCGGGCGTACGATACTCCTTGCCCTAGCTTCTCCGCATCCAGCTTGCCCAGTGCACCTTTGCGCGGGCAAGGGCCCGACGAGCACCTTCAATACAGGCGGAGCGCTTGACGACCTCCAACAAGGGGCACGCATCCACCAGCCACCGCACAAGGCCGAAGTAGCTCCCAGGCATGGCCTCTCCAGGCCACAGCCAGACTATGAGGCCCTTCATGGCCTGCTCGGCTACCTTGTGGAGCTCGACCAGCTGCTTCAGCTGGTCGCTAGGGGGCACCGGATGGCCGGACTCAGCGTACTGAGACCAGAAGACCTTCTCCGTTGAGCTCCCCTCCTCGCCACGGTAGAATGCGGCAGCATCGGATACACTGCGAGGCAGATCTGCAAACGCCCCTGGAGACCTCCGAATTCGGGTAAGTGTCAGGTAGTTTACATTAACATGCTTGCTTTGCATGAAAAATGCCTTACCCGCTGCAATTTTCTTCACATCCTCAACCTCCTGAAGGGCCTTATAGACCTCGGCCTTGGCGGCTTTGGCACTTTCGAGAGCCGAGGCAAGCTCGGACTCTCGAGTCTTTGAGTCGCGCTCCAAACTCTCATGCTTTTCCATGAGAGCCTGGAGCTCTTGCCGCACTTCCGCCACCCGCGCCTCCTGCTTCTCTCGCTCTGCTCGTTCCGCGGCCGCATTGCGTTCGGCCGCGGACACAGCCTCCTTCAGGGTTGCCACCTCGTTAGTGGCCCCTGCAGTACCCACGTTATCCTTGTTATTTTTCTTGTAACCTAAATCCTTTTCTGTAAGGTAAATCTTCAAAGTGGTGTTACTCACCTTCTTTTTCCTCGAGCTGCTTCTTGGCACGGCCGAGCTCTTGCTCGGACCGCTCGAGATCCTGCTTCAATGCACCGACCTCCGCAGTCAGTGCGGCAGAGGTCAGCAGCGCAGCCTGCAAACCCATATTGACATAATTTTTAGCAACCCTGCGTATATCTTCTTTAGATCCTCAGTCCGGCTTTTCTTTCCGAACACCGAACCGAGCATCAGGGGCTACTGTCTATGCGGTATTACATTACATAATTTTAACTTCTTACCTCAAAGCCTCTTAGAAGGTTGCTGCAGGCTTCGGTCAGCCCTCTCTTAGCGAGCTGAACCTTCTGAATCACCGCACTCACGATAGTGCGGTGTTCTTCCCGGATGGAAGCGCCTTTGAGCGCCTCCAACAAGTTGTCCGCCACCTCCGGTTGGACGGGGACCATCGGTGTCACGGTCTTGCCCTTCTTGCGAAGGGGCCGCCTGCCGGACTCTGGAACTACTGCAGGTTCCGGTGTAGAGTCCGGCGCAAAGTCCGGGAGGCTGCCTTGCGGCGCCTCCGGAGCCTCCTCCTGATGGGTCCCTTCCTGGGATCCCACCTCGGCGTCCTCAGCGGCGCGAGGGGTGGAGGCAGTCGGAATGGAATCGACATCCGACGCAGCCAACGACCCACTCGACGAAGCAGGGAGATCATCGTCGGCCGGACTGCAGGTAGTATGCGGCATTAGAAGGGCACTATGTGACACAAAAGAAATTGCAGATCATCCAGGAATCCGGATACTTACGATCTCGCCTGAGGCCTGGCCCTTGAGGGCCACTCTTCATCGCCAACATTGGTGTTGGCGGAGCTGTCCGGGGGAATAATTCTTCCCCTCTTGGACCCTTCGGCCTCCCCTGTTGGGGAGGCCTTCCTCTTTCTCTCTCCCTCCTCTGGGAGAGAGTCTTCTTCCTCCTCCTCATCTTCAGGGGAGGAATCCGCCTCGGAGTCGTCGGACACCTGAAAACGGGAACTCTTCCGAGTACCCGTGGCCACCTTCTTGGCCTTCTTCTCCGGCACCACGTGCGGTGCCGGAACCAACAGCCCCGATAGACGGGCGTCCACTGGGTCTTCTGGCATGGGAGCCGGGCAGATGAGCTGCTCGGCCCTCTTCATCCATTCCTGTCAAAGGAAAAGGGAGATTGAAACCCGCTTAGGGTCGAACTATTAATAACAAGTGTCCCGTAAAGGGGTAGAATCACTTACCTCGTCAGCTGGACGCTGCGAGTGAAATCCGCGATCTTCCGTCGCGGATGCGGGGGCTTCGGCGCCCTTAAACAGCACCCTCCAGGCGCCTTCGTACATCGTGTCGAAGAGCCCGCTCAATGCCTGGTGTTGTGCCGGATCAAACTCCCACAGGTTGATGCCCGTTCTTGGCATGGGAGAATCCGACGGACGAGCATGACTTGGACCACATTAACTAGCCTGAGCTTCTTGTTCACCAGCTTCTGGATACAGGCTTGGAGACCCGTCAGCTCCTTCGAACTACCCCATAGCAAGCCCTTCTCTTTCCAGGAGGTGAGCTGCACAGGGATGCCAGATCTGAACTCAGGGGCCGCCGCCCACTTAGGGTCGCGCGGCTCGGTGATGTAGAACCACCCCGACTGCCACCCCTTAACGGACTCCACGAAGGCCCCTTCGAACCAGAGGACGTTGGGCATCTTGCCCAACATGGCGCCTCCGCACTCCGCCTGCGTGCCCTTCACTACCTTCGGCTTGACGTTGAAGGTCTTGAGCCACAAGCCGAAGTGGGGCTGGATGCAGAGGAAGGCCTCGCACACGACGATGAACGCCGCGATGTTGAGGATGAAGTTCTGCGCCAGATCATGGAAGTCCAGGCCGTAGAAGAACATGAGCCCCCGGACAAAGGGGTGAAGTGGAAAGCCCAGTCCGCGGAGGAAGTGGGGGAGAAATACGACCCTCTCATGGGGCTTGGGGGTGGGGATGAGCTGCCCCATGTCGGGCAGCCGGTGCACAATGTTGCCGGAAAGGTATCCGGCGCTGCGCAGTTTGGCGATGTGCTCCTCCTTGACGGTGGAGACCAACCATTTACCTCCTGCTCCGGACATGGTCGGAGAAGGTTGAGGCGAGACACACGGACTTGGGCGCTGGAGCTCGAGAGTGCGCGAAGATGGATAAGCAAAGGAGGAAGAAGGCGTAGGTGAAAAGGTGGATCCTTATCCCCTTATATATAGGCGGACAAAGACTATACGTCCCCACCGGCCTGGTAAAACTCGCTTATCTCCCAAGTGCCACCATCAATGGCGCGGTTGGGTTACCCACGTCCGTATTGATGAGAATCCCGGAATAAGGGGAACACGATCTCTGCTTCGACAAGACGTGCCAAGGAAACCGCTTCGCTAAACGCGCTGAGGCGGTATAATAAAAAACGATTCAAGTAAAGGCTTGGTAGTGGTGTGACGTCAGGCCGCAGAATACGTCAGCAGATTGAACTTGTGCACATATTATTCTCTCTACGGTGGAATGTGGAAATTATTTTGCAGAGCCGGACACTATCCTGGTGTTCATGATCTTCTCTGGATTATTCAAAGGAGGAACCCGTCTTGCAATGCCGTACATTATGCGCGCCGAACTCATCGTCATTGAAGCCAGGTTCAGGGGCTATTGAGGGAGTCCTGGACTAGGGGGTGTCCGGACAGCCGGACTATCATCATCCGCCGGACTCCCAGACTACGAAGATACAAGATTGAAGACTCCGTCCCGTGTCCGGATGGGACTTTCCTTGGCGTGGAAGGCAAGCTTGGCGATATGGATATGTAGATCTTCTACCATTGTAACCGACTCTGTGTAACCCTAGCCCTCTCCGGTGTCTATATAAACCGGAGGGTTTTAGTCCGTAGGACACAACATACATTACAACAATCATACCATAGGCTAGCTTCTAGGGTTTAGCCTCCTTGATCTCGTGGTAGATCCACTCTTGTACTACCCATATCATCAATATTAATCAAGTAGGACGTAGGGTTTTACCTCCATCGAGAGGGCCCGAACCTGGGTAAAACATTGTGTCCCTTGTCTCCTGTTACCATCCGCCTAGACGCACAGTTCGGGACCCCCTACCAGAGATCCGCCAGTTTTGACACCGACAACAAGCTTCTGTGAGGCATTCCTGGTTGTGGCATCGGCATTATCGGCAGGTTCCTCTGGAAGTGGATCCTCTAGAACATGTTCCTTTTTATCATGCTTGAGAACAATTCTCAAATTTCTATACCAGGTGGTAAATTTTGTTCCATTCAGTTTATCGTTTTTCAAAATTGATTTCAATGCAAAGTTGGGTTGAGCAGGTGGTGCCATTGATCTACAACAGAAAAATATGCAATCACTAAGCAATGTGTTTATGTAGAGTAATTCAGGCCTTAAATAGTGAGCTTTAGCATCACTGCTACTGATACGTCTCCAACGTATCTATAGTTTTTGATGTATTCATGCCATGTTTATAATATTTCTACATGATTTTGGTATGATTTGGATAGAACTAACCCGGACTGACGCTGTTTTCAGTAGAACTACCGTGGTGTTGTTTTTGTGCAGAAATAAAGGTTCTCGGAATGCGCTGAAAATCAACGGATATTTTTTTTGGAAAATATAAAAAATACTGGAATGAAAAGTTATCGGAGGGGAGTCCCATGGGCCCCACGAGGGTGGAGGGCGCCCCCACCCCCTAGGCGCACCCCTGTGCCTCGTGGACTCTCCGTGGGGCCCTGTAGCCACCAAAAACCAATCGGGGCCCTTGAGGGAGTCCTGGACTAGGGGGTGTCCGAATAGCCGAACTATCATCATCGGCCGGACTCCAAGACTATGAAGATACAAGATTGAAGACTTCGTCCCGTGTCCGGATGGGACTTTCCTTGGCGTGGAAGGCAAGCTTGGCAATACAGATATGTACATCTCCTACCATTGTAACCGACTTTGTGTAACCCTAGCCCTCTCCGGTGTCTATATAAACCGGAGGGTTTTAGTCCGTAGGACAACAATCACAACAACAATCATACCATAGGCTAGCTTATAGGGTTTAGCCTCCTTGATCTCGTGGTAGATCCACTCTTGTACTACCAATATCATCAATATTAATCAAGCAGGAGTAGGGTTTTACCTCCATCGAGAGGGCCCGAACCTAGGTAAAAACATCGTGCCCCTTGTCTCCTGTTACCATCCGCCTAGACGCACAGTTCGGGACCCCCTACCCGAGATCCGCCGGTTTTGACACCGACATTGGTGCTTTCATTGAGAGTTCCTCTGTGTCGTCAACGATAGGCTTGATGGATCCTTCGATCATCAACAACGACGCAGTCCAGGGTGAGACTTTTCTCCCCGGACAGATCTTCGTGTTCGGCGGCTTTGCACTGCGGGCCAATTCGCTTGGCCATCTGGAGCAGATCGAAAGCTATGCCTCTGGCCATCAGGTCAGATTTGGAAGCTTAAACTTCACGGCCGACATCTGCGGAGACTTGATCTCCGATGGATTCGAGCCACGGCCGAGTGCGCCGCACTGTCTTGATGGGCATGATTTAGCTCTGCTGCCGGACAGTGCCCTGGAAGCCGCACATGAGTCCGCTCTGATCCTTAATTCGGAGCCAACCGCGCAGATCGAGGATGGTTGGCTAGACACTGCCTCGGGGGCTGCAACCTCTACGGCGATGGAGCCGAATACTGACCTTGTCCCTTGCGACGCTCGTGACTCCGAGGTGCCGGACTCCTCGCCGGACTCCGAACCTCCTGCGCCCCCTCCAATCGAATCCGATTGGGCGCCGATCATGGAGTTCACCGCCGCGGACATCTTTCAACACTCACCTTTTGGCGACATCCTGAATTCGCTAAAGTATCTCTCGCTATCAGGAGAGCCCTGGCCGAATTGCGGTCAGGATGGTTGGGATGCGGACGACAAAGATATTCAAAGCCCACCCACAACCCACTTTGTAGCCACTGTCGATGATTTAACCGACATGCTAGACTTCGACTCCGAAGACACCGGCGGTATGGACGACGATGCCGGAGACGACCAAGAACCAGCGCCTACAGGGCACTGGAAAGCCACCTCAACTCATGACATATACATGGTGGATACACCAAAAGGAAGCAATAACGAGGAACAACGGGACGAGGCGAAGCAACCAAAACGGCGACGCAAGCGCCGCCCGAAGTCCCGCCTCGACAACAACAGCACCCATAACAACCCAGCCATAGAGCAGGGCGAACCAGTAGAGGACGAACATGCAACCAAGCAACCGTCCGAACAGGATGAATTGGACAAGCAACCCATCCCCGGCGAAAACAACAGTCCAGACGATCTCACGCCGGACACATCACCGGAGCATAAGAGCCTTCACAAAAGGCTCGTCGCCACTGCAAGAAGTTTGAAGAAGCAGAAGCGGAAGCTCAAAACAGCGAAAGACGTACTCAGAATGAGATGGAACAAAGTACTAAAGACCGCAGACAAATACGGCAATAGTCATCAAGCAAAGAGCTACCCGAAGCGCAAGTTGTTGCCCGAATTCGACGAGGAGGCCGTAGAGCCACCACAATCAAAAAGCAAAGGGGCCGCCTGGCCGGATAGATGACCAGATGACAGGCTAAGAATGGCAAGCGGCGCCGCACACAAGCCGGCACATGATACACATAAAGATCCTCGCAAAAAGGATGGCCCGGTCAGGTCCATTTACGGGCCAAAAAATAGGACTCCAGAGAGCAACACGACACGCCGAGTGTTCGAAGATAACGGCACACCTAAATACAGGGGCGCCGCACAACCACTATGTTTCACCGATGAGGTACTGGATCATGAATTTCCAGCGGGATTCAAACCTGTAAACATAGAGGCATATGACGGAACAACAGACCCCGGAGTCTGGATTGAGGATTACATCCTACACATACACATGGCAAGAGGAGATGATCTCCATGCCATAAAATACCTACCCCTCAAGCTCAAAGGGCCAGCTCGGCATTGGCTCAAAAGCCTCCCAGAAAATACCATTGGAAGTTGGGAAGAGCTCGAGGATGCGTTTAGAGCAAATTTTCAGGGGAATTATGTCCGCCCTCCGGATGCAGACGATTTAAGTCACATAACTCAACAGCCCGGAGAGTCAGCACGCAAATTCTGGAACAGGTTCCTCACCAAAAAGAACCAAATAGTCGACTGTCCGGACGCCAAAGCCTTAGCAGCTTTTAAACATAACGTCCGAGACGAATGGCTCGCCAGACACCTTGGCCAGGAAAAACCAAGAACAATGGCCGCGCTAACGAGCCTCATGACCCGCTTTTGCACGGGAGAAGATAGCTGGTTGGCAAGATGCAGCACCAGCGACCCAAGTACATCCGAGGTCAGAGATGGAAATGGGAAATCATGACGCAGAAAGGATCAGCGTTGGAGTAAAGAAAATGGCCCAAAGAACACGGCGGTCAACGCTGGATTCAAAAGCTCTCGGCCGAACAACAAAACACTGCCACTTAAAGACAACAGTGACGAGCTATCCAACCTAAACAAAATTTTGGACAGGATATTTCAAATCCACAGTACCCCCGGGAAGCCTGCAAACCATACCCACCGAGATTGTTGGGTCTTCAAACAGTCCGGCCGACTTAACGCCGAACACAAGGGGCTCGACACACCAAGCGAAGACGATGACGAACCCCACAAGTAGAGCACCAGAAAACAAAAGACTTTCCCACAAGAAGTCAAAATAGTAAACTCACTTCACGTGATAATACTGAACAATAGTGCGGCACCTACTAAAGTACGCGCCACATGGTCCACCCCAGCGGAATCCCAAGATTGGATGTCAAAACCAATTACTTTCGACCATCTGGATTACTCCAGAAACATTCGGAACGCAGGATGGACTGCTTTGATATTGGATCCTATAATCGACGGACTACAATTTACACAAGTCCTAATGGATGGCGGTAGCGACTTAAACCTGCTATATCCGGACACAATCCGCAGGATGGGGATAGACCCGACCAAAATTCGCCATAGCAGCACTTCCTTCAAAGGAGTGACGCCAGGCCCTTACGCCAATTGTACGGGCTCCTTACTACTAGAAGTTGTGTTCGGTTCATCCAATAACTTCCGTCGCAAAAAGCTAATCTTCCATATCGCCCCATTTAAAAGTAGCCATCAAGCACTATTGGGACGTGAAGCTTTCGCCCGCTTTAACGCAATACCGCATTACGCGTCTCTTACACTTAAAATGCCCGGTCCACGCGGCATTATCTCTTTGAAAGGTCGCTTAAGACCCCGGACACGGCTAGGCGAGTCCGGCTTAAATAAACTAGGGGCTTCCTAGCCGCACACCCCTTTACAAGGGGCTGTGAGGATGAACAATGAGAACCAATAAAAGCTCAACTTCATTCATTTCTTTTTTCACGCTCTATTTTAATACATTGCTCGCATGATATCTTTCCAAACTAAGTTCTTCTCATTTACAGATGAACAACGTGCTACACCCGTCCAGGATACAGCACAACGGAAACACAGGCGCAGACGTGCAGCAGGGACCCGTTGCAAGGATTCTTTTCAGATTAAGACCCTGCGTAAACCTTTCTTACTGTCTCTTGTTGATTCACATCCCCCAGTTTCTTACCATAACCGAGGAGGAGGCTGGCGTTTTGGCATCGACCGCGTCAGAAATTTTCGCCCGTACCTGGACACGAGGGGCTTAGGGCATCGTTCTGCCTGTTATCATAAAGACCGAATACCTTAGGGAGTGTTCGGCGTCTCGAGTTAGGCCTTATATGCATCAGCTCCGAATCATGTCTTTGGTCAAATGTTGGGTTTGCCCGGCTCCTGTGTTTTGCTGCCTTACGTTCCGTATCATCGGCTAACGCGGCACCAGGAGAACTACTGCGATTGTGCCCCGGTTCGGCCGGGCGAGCACCTCAGTAGAGAAAGCCGAAAACTGACTGTCATGATATAGCGAGAGACTGGTCAACCACTCGATCGACTACCGGAATGTCTAGAATTCCTCCGCTTTGACGAAGGACTGTTTCCCGGTCAGGCACATACGCGCCCCGAATTCAGAGAGCGCGGTGCCCCCAGGGGCTATATCGTAGCCCCACCTTCGAACTCCTATGGCTAAGTGAAAGTGATAAAGCATTATAGTCCGGTTGCCTAGTTTGCTACGCTACCACCTCCTTCACAGGACCAAGATGTTGGATTAAGTGTGAAAATGCGCTATTTTTGCAAACACCCCCGCACCATGGCGTGGGGGCTGAAGCCGAAGATTGCCATCTTTCAGGTTATAGTTATACACACATATACATTAACGGCCGCACAGCAGATATTTCAACACTTGAACGCACAAGTATAAAAAGCACTCATATTATAAATATGGCTTCACAAATCATACATGTCATTTGAACATAACATTTTTTGAGCACTGCGACTCTATCAAACGAGCGCCCTGCAGGACTTCCCCAAAATAGTGCTCGGCGGGTAACCGGCTTTTGTCCGAACCCCGGGAGGCAACATCAGTGGCATCCATCTCCGCCCAGTATGTCTTGACATGGGCGAGAGCCATCCGCGCACCCTCTATGCACGCCGACCGCTTCATCACCTTGATATGCGGCACCGCCCCAAGGAACTGCTTTAATAAGCCAAAATAACTCTTAGGCTTAGGCCTATCCGGCCACACATGAGCCACCACATCCGTCATGGCAAATCCGGATAATCTATTCAGCTCAGCCCACTCAGCCAACCGATCGGTCAACGGAAGTGGACGCTCCGGACTGTGGAATTGAGACCAAAACAGTCTTCCATCTCGTGATCCTTTTGGCTTCGGAAGTGCACAACCGCATCCGCCGCACTCGCCGCCAAATCTAGATAAGGATCCTCCGCACCCCACAGCTGGCCTAGCTGAGCATACTTCGGATCTATGAACTTCCTACGCAGTAGAAAGGGCTTTCCCGCTGAAATGTCTCCGGCCTGACGCAGCTCTTCCTTTATAGCCCTCAGTGCAGAACGGGCATCCTTGGCTTTGGCGGTGGCCTTCTTCAGGTCCTCTTGCTCCGCTCGGCGCTCTTTTTCAAAAACCTCATAGCGGTCGGTAACATCCTTCAGCTTCACGGCCATTCCGGCCATCTCCTCCCTGCTTCGGCGGTGAGCAGCCTTTTCGGCTTTTAGCTCTTCGGCTGCCCTCAAGGCAGCCGCATCACTCCTTCTGGCCTGCTCCTTGGCTCAAGCAAGCTCTGCCTGAAGGTCTTCCACAGCAGTGACACCATCTGCATCAAGCATACATATTGTAAGGAGTGGGCGTCAGCTCCCTTACTAGGTGACCACGGAGAAACAACCTACCTTGTGACTCGTCGAGTTGTTTATTGACCAGCACGATGTCTGCATCCGCAATGTCAAGTTGCCGCTTTAGCTCGGCAACTCTATCAGTCCGGCTAGCCACCGGACGATCCGCCACCTGCATAGGAAAGGCGAAAATTAATAACTGAGATTATGATCCTCGGCACGCTATCGCTTTCGACAACATTCCGAGTCTCAGGGGCTACTATCTATACAGGGCACACTCTATGTGCAAAACTGTCAAAAGGTATGTCATTTTTACGTACCTCAAAACCCGCCAGTAAAATTCTGACGGCATCATGCAACCCACCCTCAGCGGACGAAATTCTTTCAATCACCGTATTTATCAATATACGATGATCTTCTGAGATAGACGCCCTCTCGAGCAGACCCTTCAGCTCCCTCGGCCGTACACCAGTAGGTGCCGCACTCTCCGGCCCCACCGGACTTGGGGAAACCCTCCGCGACGACACTTCGGGGTCATCCGCCCCGCCTGGTGGCGCGGCAGATGGAGGCGTCTCGCTCTCCATCATCTCCGGACGAAGGTCCCCCGAGGACGAGCTCAGCTGAGAAGGACGGAGATCCGAACTACAAGATAACAACTTCGGTTATCCTCAGAAGCAAAAATAGAGATGTCTCTTATTACAAAACTCCCCTTTTTCTACTTACGGCTCGCTGGAGGGCTAGTTCCTTAGGGGAGATAGTGCGGCCGGGGTTTCCCCTGGCCTAGGACCCTCTAGTGAAGATTTCTTCCCCCGCTTTGAGGCCTTAGCCTCCGGATCTTCGGAAGCGGTCCTCTTCTCCCCCTGGAAGGAGGGATTCTCGATCCCCCCTTTCTCGAAAGCCTCCTTAGTAGAGGCGGTAGTTTCTCTGTTTTCCCCTTCGCCCTCCTCTGGAGGCGCAACCTCCAGCATCTTGACCAACACCGAGTCCGGCGCGGTCTCCGGGAGGGGGGCCGGACACCGTATCAGTTTTGCTTGCGCTATCCACTCCTATTCAAAGGACGATTGGTTAAAAGGCAAATCCAAGAATATGCAAGGAAAAGGTATGTCCGGACACAGGGCTACTTACTTGAGCATCCAGGCGATTGCAGCTTAAGCCGGCATCCTCGGTCAATTCCGGACACATTTCTTGTGATCCGAAGAACAATTTGTACATCTCCACGGGTGTCATACCTGTGAAGTGTTGGAGAGCTCGTGGCCCCTTTGGATTGAATTCCCACAGGCGGAGGGGGCGACGTTTGCAAGGCAGAAGACGCTGAATCCGCATAACTTGCATCACTACGACCAGATTGATCTCCCTCTCTTGGAGGCCTCGAATCCGGCCCTGCAATAGGGGTACGTCCTTTGACGGCCCCCAGTTAAGCCCTTTGTTAACCCATGACATCAGCCGTTGTGGAGGGCCCGAGCGAAAAACGGGCGGCGGCTTCTGCCTACTGCCCCTGGGAGCGGTAATATAGAACCACTTCTGTTGCCACAAACCGAGCTCCTCCTGGAAAGAGCCCTCGGGCCATGGAGCATCGGCCCTCTTGCTTACAGCCGCCCCGCCGCATTCTGCTTGACGCCCCTCGATCATCTTCAGCTCCACGTTGAAGGTTTTGAGCCACAAACCGAAGTGAGGGGTAGTGCGGAGGAAGGCTTCGCAGACGACAATAAATGATGAGATGTGGAGGATGGACTCCGGAGCCAAGTCATGGAATTCCAACCCATAGTAAATACATACGGACCTGAATGTAGCAGATCCGTTGACTAAACCTCTCCCTAGAGCGAAACATGATCAACACCAGAATTCCATGGGTGTTCGATTCATCACAATGTAACTAGATTATTGACTCTAGTGCAAGTGGGAGACTGTTGGAAATATGCCCTAGAGGCAATAATAAAAGCATTATTATTATATTTCCTTGTTCATGATAATTGTCTTTGTTCATGCTATAATTGTGTTATCCGGAAATCGTAATACATGTGTGAATAACAGACACCAACATGTCCCTAGTAAGCCTCTAGTTGACTAGCTCGTTAATCAATAGATAGTCGTGGTTTCCTGACTATGGACATTGGATGTCATTGATAACGGGATCACATCATTGGGAGAATGATGTGATGGACAAGACCCAATCCTAAACATAGCACAAGATCGTATAGTTCGTTTGCTAGAGTTTTCCAATGTCAAAGTATCTTTTCCTTAGACCATGAGATCGTGAAACTCCCAGATACCGTAGGAGTGCTTTGGGTATACCAAACGTCACAACGTAACTGGGTGACTATAAAGGTAGACTACGGGTATCTCCGAAGGTGTCTGTTGGGTTGACATGGATCAAGACTGGGATTTGTCACTCCGTATGACGGAGAGGTATCACTGGGCCCACTCGGTAATGCATCATCATAATGAGCTCAGAGTGACCAAGTGTCTGGTCACGGGATCATGCATTACGGTATGAGTAAAGTGACTTGCCGGTAACGAGATTGAACGAGGTATTGGGATACCGACGATCGAATCTTGGGCAAGTAACATATCGATTGACAAAGGGAATTGAGTACGGGGTTGATTGAATCCTCGACATCGTGCTTCATCCGATGAGATCATCGTGGAGCATGTGGGAGCCATCATGGGTATCCAGATCCCGCTGTTGGTTATTGACCAGAGAGTCGTCTCGGTCATGTCTGCTTGTCTCCCGAACCCGTAGGGTCTACACACTTAAGGTTCGGTGACGCTAGGGTTATGAAGATATGTATATGCAGAAACCCGAATGTTGTTCGGAGTCCCGGATGAGATCCCGGACGTCACGAGGAGTTCCGGAATGGTCCGGAGGTAAAGAATTATATATAGGAAGTGCTATTTCGGCCATCGGGACAAGTTTCGGGGTTATCGGTATTGTACCGGGACCACCGGGTGGGGCCACCTGTCCCGGGGGGCCACATGGGCTGTAGGGGGTGCGCCTTGGCCTTCATGGGCCAAGGGCACCAGCCCCTATAGGCCCATGCGCCTAGGGTTCCCACCATGGAAGAGTCCATGTGGTGGAAGGCACCCCTAGGTGCCTTGGGGGGGGAGGGAAACCTCCCCTTGGCCGCCGCCCCCCCCCCTAGTAGATCTCATCTACTAGGGCCGGCACCCCCCCCCATGGCACCCCTATATATAGTGGGGGGGAGAGGAGGGAAACACACCAGCCCCTGGCGCCTCCCTCTCTCCCCGTTACATCTCTCCCTCGGAGTCTTGGCGAAGCCCTGCTTCTGTGACGCCCTGCATCCACCACCACGCCGTCGTGCTGCTGGATCTTCATCAACCTCTCCTCCCCCCTTGCTGGATCAAGAAGGAGGAGACGTCTCCCGTCCCGTACGTGTGTTGAACGCGGAGGTGCCGTCCGTTCGGCGCTTGGTCATCGGTGATTTGGATCACGTCGAGTACGACTACATCATCACCGTTCTTTTGAACGCTTCCGTGCGCGATCTACAAAGGTATGTAGATGCATCCAATGACTTGTTGCTAGATGAACTCCTAGATGATCTTGGTGAAACGAGTAGGAAATTTTTTGTTTTCTGCAACGTTCCCCAACAGTGGCATCATGAGCTAGGTCTATGCGTAGTTCTTCTTGCGCGAGTAGAACACAATTTGTTGTGGGCGTAGATTTGTCAACTTTCTTGCCGTTACTAGTCCTTTCTTGCTTCAGCGGTATTGTGGGATGAAGCGGCCCGGACCAACCTTACACGTACGCTTACGTGAGACCGGTTCCACCGACTAACATGCACTAGTTGCATAAGGTGGCTGGCGGGTGTCTGTCTCTCCTACTTTAGTTGGAGCGGATTCAATGAACAGGGTCCTTATGAAGGGTAAATAGAAGTTGACAAATCACGTTGTGGCTTTAACGTAGGTAAGAAGACGTTCTTGCTAGAACCCTAATTCAGCCACGTAAAACTTGCAACAACAATTAGAGGACGCCTAACTTGTTTTTGCAGCAAGTGGTTTGTGATATGATATGGCCAAAGTTGTGATGAATGATGAATGATCTATATGTGATGCATGAGATGTTCATGCTATTGTAATAGGAATCACGACTTGCATGTCGATGAGTATGACAACCGGCAGGAGCCATAGGAGTTGTCTTTATTCTTTTATATGACCTGCGTGTCATTGAGAAACGCCATGTAAATTACTTTACTTTATTGCTAAACGCATTAGCCATAGTAGTAGAAGTAATAGTTGGCGAGCAACTTCATGGAGACACGATGATGGAGATCATGATGATGGAGATCATGGTGTCAAGCCGGTGACAAGATGATCATGGAGCCCCAAGATGGAGATCAAAGGAGCTATGTGATATTGGCCATATCATGTCACGTTTATTATTTGATTGCATGTGATGTTTATCATGTTTTGCATCTTGTTTACTTAGAACGACGGTAGTAAATAAGATGATCCCTCATACTAATTTCAAGAAGTGTTCCCCCTAACTGTGCACCGTTGCGACAGTTCGTTGTTTCAAAACACCACGTGATGATCGGGTGTTTTATTCAGACGTTCACATACAACGGGTGTAAGATAGATTTACACATGCAAACACTTAGGTTGACTTGGCGAGCCTAGCATGTACAGACATGGCCTCGGAACACAGAAGACCGAAAGGTCGAGCATGAGTCGTATAGAAGATACGATCAACATGAAGATGTTCACCGATGTTGACTAGTCCATCTCACGTGATGATCGGACACGGTCTAGTTAACTCAGATCATGTAATACTTAGATGACTAGAGGGATGTCTAATCTAAGTGGGAGTTCTTTAATAATTTGATTAGTTGAACTTAATTATCATGAACTTAGTCTAAATATTTTACAATATGTCTTGTAGATCAAATGGCCAACGTAGTCCTCAACTTCAATGCGTTCCTAGAGAAAACTAAGCTGAAAGACGATGGCAGCAACTATACGGACTGGGTCCGGAACCTGAGGATCATCCTCATAGCTGCCAAGAAAGATTATGTCCTACAAGCACCGCTGGGTGACGCACCTGTTCTCCCTGCAGAACAAGATGTTATGAACGCTTGGCAGGCACGTTCCGATGACTACTCCCTCGTTCAGTGCGGCATGCTTTACAGCCTAGAGCCGGGGCTCCAAAAGCGTTTTGAGAGACATGGAGCATATGAGATGTTCGAAGAGCTGAAAATGGTTTTCCAAGCTCATGCCCGGGTCGAGAGATATCAAGTCTCCGACAAGTTCTTCAGCTGTAAGATGGAGGAAAACGGTTCTGTCAGTGAGCACATACTCACTATGTCTGGGTTGCATAACCGCTTGACTCAGCTGGGAGTTAATCTCCCGGATGATGCGGTCATTGACAGAATCCTCCAGTCGCTTCCACCAAGCTACAAGAGCTTTGTGATGAACTTCAATATGCAGGGGATGGAAAAGACCATTCCTGAAGTATTTGCTATGCTGAAATCAGCAGAGGTAGAAGTCAGGAAGGAACATCAAGTGTTGATGGTCAATAAAACCACTAAGTTCAAGAAAGGCAAGGGTAAAAAGAACTTCAAGAAGGATGGCAAGGAGGTTGCCGCGCCCGGCAAGCAAGCTACCGGGAAGAAGCCAAAGAATGGACCCAAGCCTGAGACTGAGTGCTTTTATTGCAAGGGAAGCGGTCACTGGAAGCGTAACTGCCCTAAATACTTAGCAGACAAGAAGGCCGGCAAAACAAAAGGTATATGTGATATACATGTAATTGATGTGTACCTTACTAGTGTCCGTAGTAGCTCCTGGGTATTTGATACCGGTGCAGTTGCTCACATTTGTAACTCAAAGCAGGGGCTGCGGAATAAGCGGAAACTGGCAAAGGACGAGGTGACGATGCGCGTCGGGAATGGTTCCAAGGTCAATGTGATCGCCGTCGGCACGCTGCCTCTGCATCTCCCTTCGGGATTAGTTTTAAACCTTAATAATTGTTATTTAGTGCCAGCTTTGAGCATGAACATTGTATCGGGATCTCGTTTAATCCGAGATGGCTACTCATTTAAATCCGAGAATAATGGTTGTTCTATTTATATGAGAGATATGTTTTATGGTCATGCTCCTATGGTGAATGGTTTATTCTTTATGAATCTCGAACGTGATGCTACACATGTTCACAATGTGAGTACCAAAAGAAGTAAGGTTGATAATGATAGTCCCACATACTTGTGGCACTGCCGCCTTGGTCACATAGGTGTCAAGCGCATGAAGAAGCTCCATGCTGATGGACTTTTAGAGTCTCTTGATCACGAATCATTTGACACGTGCGAACCATGCCTTATGGGAAAAATGACCAAGACTCCGTTCTCAGGAACAACGGAGCGAGCAACCAACTTATTGGAAATCATACATACTGATGTGTGCGGTCCAATGAGTGTTGAGGCTCGCGGTGGCTATCGTTATGTTCTCACCCTCACTGATGATTTAAGTAGGTATGGGTACATCTACTTAATGAAACACAAGTCTGAAACCTTTGAAAAGTTCAAGGAATTTCAGAGTGAGGTTGAAAATCAACGTGACAGGAAAGTCAAGTTTTTACGATCAGATCGTGGAGGAGAATACTTGAGTCACGAGTTTGGCACACACTTAAGAAAATGTGGAATAGTTTCACAACTCACGCCGCCTGGAACACCTCAGCGTAATGGTGTGTCCGAACGTCGTAATCGCACTCTATTAGATATGGTGCGATCTATGATGTCTCTTACTGATTTACCACTATCTTTTTGGGGCTATGCTTTAGAGACTGCTGCATTCACTTTAAATAGGGCTCCGTCGAAATCCGTTGAGACGACACCGTATGAATTATGGTTTGGGAAGAAACCTAAGCTGTCGTTTCTAAAAGTTTGGGGATGCGATGCTTATGTCAAGAAACTTCAACCTGAAAAGCTCGAACCCAAGTCGGAAAAATGCGTCTTCATAGGATACCCAAAAGAAACTATTGGGTACACCTTCTACCTCAGATCCGAAGGCAAGATCTTTGTTGCCAAGGGTCCTTTCTAGAGAAAGAGTTTCTCTCGAAAGAAGTAAGTGGGAGGAAAGTAGAGCTTGATGAAGTATTACCTCTTGAACCGGAAAATGGCGCAACTCAAGAAAATGTTCCTGAGGTGCCTGCACCGACTAGAGAGGAAGTTAATGAAAATGATCAAGATACTTCTGATCAAGCCCCTACTGAAATTCGAAGTTCCACAAGGACACGGTCCGCACCAAAGTGGTACGGCAACCCTGTCTTGGAAATCATGCTGTTAGACAACGGTGAACCTTCGAACTATGAAGAAGCGATGGCGGGCCCGGATTCCGACAAATGGCTAGAAGCCATGAAATCCGAGATAGGATCCATGTATGAAAACGAAGTATGGACTTTGACTGACTTGCCCGTTGAGCGGCGAGCCATAGAAAATAAATGGATCTTTAAGAGGAAGACAGACGCGGATGGTAATGTGACCATCTATAAAGCTCGGCTTGTCGCTAAGGGTTATCGACAAGTTCAAGGGGTTGACTAAGATGAGACTTTCTCACCGGTAGCGAAGCTAAAGTCCGTCCGAATCATGTTAGCAATTGCCGCATTCTACGATTATGAAATATGGCAAATGGACGTCAAAACGGCATTCCTTAATGGTTTCCTTAAGGAAGAATTGTATATGATGCAGCCGGAAGGTTTTGTCGAACCTAAGAATGCTAACAAAGTGTGCAAGCTCCAACGCTCGATTTATGGGCTGGTGCAAGCATCTCGGAGTTGGAACATTCGCTTTGATGAGATGATCAAAGCGTTTGGGTTTACACAAACTTATGGAGAAGCCTGCGTTTACAAGAAAGTGAGTGGGAGCTCTGTAGCATTTCTCATACTATATGTAGATGACATACTTTTGATGGGAAATGATACAAAACTCTTGGACAGCACCAAGGCCTATTTGAATAAGAGTTTTTCAATGAAGGACCTTGGAGAAGCTGCTTATATATTACGCATCAAAATCTATAGAGATAGATCGAGACGCCTCATAGGTCTTTCACAAAGCACATACCTTGATAAGATATTGAAGAAGTTCAATATGGATCAATCCAAGAAGGGGTTCTTGCCTGTGTTACAAGGTATGAAATTGAGCTCAGCTCAATGTCCGACCACGGCAGAAGATATAGAAGAGATGAGCGTCATCCCCTATGCATCAGCCATAGGTTCTATTATGTATGCCATGCTGTGTACCAGACCTGATGTAAACCTTGCCGTAAGTTTGGTAGGAAGGTACCAAAGTAATCCCGGCAAGGAGCACTGGACAGTGGTCAAGAATATCCTGAAGTACCTGAAAAGGACCAAGGAAATGTTTCTCGTTTATGGAGGTGACGAAGAGCTCGTCGTAAAGGGTTACGTCGACGCTAGCTTCGACACAGATCTGGATGACTCTAAGTCACAGACCGGATACGTGTATATTTTGAATGGTGGGGCAGTAAGCTGGTGCAGTTGCAAGCAGAGCGTCGTGGCGGGATCTACATGTGAAGCGGAGTACATGGCGGCCTCGGAGGCAGCACATGAAGCAATATGGGTGAAGGAGTTCATCACCGACCTAGGAGTCATACCCAATGTGTCGGGGCCGATCAAGCTCTTCTGTGACAACACTGGAGCTATTGCACTTGCCAAGGAGCCCAGGTTTCACAAGAAGACAAGGCACATCAAGCATCGCTTCAACTCCATTCGTGAAAATGTTCAAGATGGAGACATAGAGATTTGTAAAATACATACGAACCTGAATGTAGCAGATCCGTTGACTAAACCTCTCCCTAGAGCGAAACATGATCAACACCAGAATTCCATGGGTGTTCGATTCATCACAATGTAACTAGATTATTGACTCTAGTGCAAGTGGGAGACTGTTGGAAATATGCCCTAGAGGCAATAATAAAAGCATTATTATTATATTTCCTTGTTCATGATAATTGTCTTTGTTCATGCTATAATTGTGTTATCCGGAAATCGTAATACATGTGTGAATAACAGACACCAACATGTCCCTAGTAAGCCTCTAGTTGACTAGCTCGTTAATCAATAGATAGTCGTGGTTTCCTGACTATGGACATTGGATGTCATTGATAACGGGATCACATCATTGGGAGAATGATGTGATGGACAAGACCCAATCCTAAACATAGCACAAGATCGTATAGTTCGTTTGCTAGAGTTTTCCAATGTCAAAGTATCTTTTCCTTAGACCATGAGATCGTGTAACTCCCAGATACCGTAGGAGTGCTTTGGGTATACCAAACGTCACAACGTAACTGGGTGACTATAAAGGTAGACTACGGGTATCTCCGAAAGTGTCTGTTGGGTTGACATGGATCAAGACTGGGATTTGTCACTCCGTATGACGGAGAGGTATCACTGGGCCCACTCGGTAATGCATCATCATAATGAGCTCAGAGTGACCAAGTGTCTGGTCACGGGATCATGCATTACGGTACGAGTAAAGTGACTTGCCGGTAACGAGATTGAACGAGGTATTGGGATACCGACGATCGAATCTTGGGCAAGTAACATATCGATTGACAAAGGGAATTGAGTACGGGGTTGATTGAATCCTCGACATCGTGGTTCATCCGATGAGATCACCGTGGAGCATGTGGGAGCCAACATGGGTATCCAGATCCCACTGTTGGTTATTGACCAGAGAGTCGTCTCGGTCATGTCTGCTTGTCTCCCGAACCCGTAGGGTCTACACACTTAAGGTTCAGTGACGCTAGGGTTATGAAGATATGTATATGCAAAAACCCGAATGTTGTTCGGAGTCCCGGATGAGATCCCGGACGTCACGAGGAGTTCCGGAATGGCCCGGAGGTAAAGAATTATATATAGGAAGTGCTGTTTCGGCCATCGGGACAAGTTTCGGGGTTATCGGTATTGTACCGGGACCACCGGAGGGGTCCCGGGGGCCCACCGGGTGGGGCCACCTGTCCCGGGGGGGCACATGGGCTGTAGGGGGTGCGCCTTGGCCTTCATGGGCCAAGGGCACCAGCCCCTATAGGCCCATGCGCCTAGGGTTCCCACCATGGAAGAGTCCATGTGGTGGAAGGCACCCCTAGGTGCCTTGGGGGGGAGCGAAACCTCCCCTTGGCCGCCGCCCCCCTAGTAGATCTCATCTACTAGGGCCGGAGCCCCCCCCCCCAATGGCACCCCTATATATAGTGGGGGGGAGAGGAGGGAAACACACCAGCCCCTGGCGCCTCCCTCTCTCCCCGTTACATCTCTCCCTCGGAGTCTTGGCGAAGCCCTGCTTCTGTGACGCCCTGCATCCACCACCACGCCGTCGTGCTGCTGGATCTTCATCAACCTCTCCTCCCCCCTTGCTGGATCAAGAAGGAGGAGACGTCTCCCATCCCGTACGTGTGTTGAACGCGGAGGTGCCGTCCGTTCGGCGCTTGGTCATCGGTGATTTGGATCACGTCGAGTACGACTACATCATCACCGTTCTTTTGAACGCTTCCGTGCGCGATCTACAAAGGTATGTAGATGCATCCAATGACTCGTTGCTAGATGAACTCCTAGATGATCTTGGTGAAACGAGTAGGAAATTTTTTGTTTTCTGCAACGTTCCCCAACAGTCGGAGCCGGACATTGTTGAAGTTCCGAAGCGCTCGAATCTGGAGCCCTGAGTGTTGGAGCTCGGGGCGAGGGGCGGATTCGATTGAGGATTTAAGAAAAAGAACGAGCCTGGGTCTCATTATAAAGAAGGAGAATACCAAGAGCCGTCTCCGTGACCGTTTGGAACCCGCCTTCGATGGAGGGGGCGTGGCGATGGGCCCGTTGGGTTACCCACATCCATATTGATGGGAATCCCAGAATAAGGGGAACACGATCTCTGCTTCGACAAGACGTGCCAAGGAAACTGCTTCGCTAAACGCGCTGAGGTGGTATAATAAAAATGATTCAAGTAAAGGCTTGGTAGCGGTGTGACGTCACGCCACAAAATACGTCAACAGATTGAACTTGTGTAAATATTATTCTCTCTACGGTGGTATGTGGAATTTATTTTACAGAGCCGGACACTATCCTGGTGTTCACAATCTTCTATGAATTATTCGGAGGAGGAACCCGCCTTGCAATGTCGAAGACAATATGCGCGCCGGACTCATCGTCATTGAAGCTTGGTTCAGGGGCTACTGAGGGAGTCTTGGACTAGGGGTGTCCGGATAGCTGGACTATCATCATCGGCCGGACTCCAAGACTATGAAGATACAAGATTGAAGACTTCGCCCCGTGTTCGGATGGACTTTCCTTGGCGTGGAAGGCAAGCTTGGCAATACGGATATATAGATCTCCTACCATTGTAACCGACTATGTGTAACCCTAGCCCTCTCCAATGTCTATATAAACCGGAGGGTTTTAATCCGTAGGACAACAATCACAACAACAATCATACCATAGGCTAGCTTCTAGGGTTTAGCCTCCTTGATCTCGTGGTAGATCCACTCTTGTACTACCCATATCATCAATATTAATCAAGCAGGAGTAGGGTTTTACCTCCATCAAGAGGGCCCAAACCTGGGTAAAAACATCGTGCCCCTTGTCTCCTGTTACCATCTGCCTAGACGCACAGTTCGGGACCCCCTACCCGAGATCCGCCGGTTTTGACACCGACAGCCCTGTTCCAGCATCCTACCGGAGGGGGGATCCATCACCGGTAGCCATCTTCATCATCTCGGCGCTCTCCATGACGAGGAGGGAGCAGTTCACCCTGGGTGCTGAGGGTATGTACCAGTAGCTATGTGTTTGATCTCTCTCTCTCTCTCTCTCTCTCTCTCTCTCTCTCTCTTGTTCTTGATATGGCACGATCTTGATGTATCGCGAGCTTTGCTATTATAGTTGGATCTTATGATGTTTCTCCCCCTCTATCTCTTGTAATGGATTGAGTTTTCCCTTTGAAGTTATCTTATCGGATTGAGTCTTTAAGGATTTGAGAACACTTGATGTATGTCTTGCGTGGGATACCCGTGGTGAGAATGGGGTATTCTATTGATTCACTTGATGTATGTTTTGGTGATCAACTTGCGGGTTCTGTGACCGTGGGGATCTATGCATAGGGGTTGGCACACGTTTTCATATTGACCCTCCGGTAGAAACATTGGGGCACTCTTTGAAGTTCTTTGTGTTGGTTGAATAGATGAATCTGAGATTGTGTGATGCATATCGTATAATCATACCCGCGGATACTTGAGGTGAGATTGGAGTATCTAGGTGACATTAGGATTTTGATTGATTTTTGTATTAAGGTGTTATTTTACTACGAACTCTAGGGCTGTTTGTGACACTTATAGGAATAGCCCAATTGATTGATCAGAAATAATAACTTTGAGGTGGTTTCGTACCCTACAATAATCTCTTCGTTTGTTCTCCGCTATTAGTGACTTTGGGGTGACTCTTTGTTGCATGTTGAGGGATAGTTATATGATCCAATTATGTTATTATTGTTGAGAGAAATGACACTAGTGAAAGTATGAACCCTAGGCCTTGTTTCAAAGCATTGCAATACCGTTTTCGCTCACTTTTACCACTTGCTACCTTGCTGTTTTTATATTTTCAACTTATAAAAAGCTATGTCTACCATCCGTATTGCACTTGTATCACCATCTCTTCGCCGAACTAGTGCACCTATACAATTTTCCATTGTATTGGGTGTGTTGGGGACACAAGAGATTTGTTATTTGGTTGCAGGGTTGTTTGAGAGAGACCATCTTCATCCTACGCCTCCCACGGATTGATAAACCTTAGGTCATCCACTTGAGGAAAATTTGCTACTGTCCTACAAACCTCTGCACTTGGAGGCCCAACAACGTCTACAAGAAGAAGGTTGCGTAGTAGGCATCACTAGCGAGCAGACCTATCAGGTAAGCAACTCCTTGCTAATCGTATCTCTATACGACTCCCATCGGTCGATAAGGTATCTCATACCCCAGCTCCCAACCTTCTTTGCCACAAGGCCCAAAACCGTTTTGATAGCCTTGTCATGTTACCCTAATGCAGTGCATGTCCGTGTCCGACACGAACCCTTCAGTTTTCAAGGACACCTAGTAGCACCCCAATTTTATAAGTCCGCTACTAGACGTACTTGACGTGCAAAGGTGCAACATCGGAATGGCAAATTGCTTGATATTAATGTGGGGTCTTTCTACCATTCTAACATGCATAGAAAAAAAATAAGCATAACAATCACAAATAAACATATATTGTGAAAAAGAATGACTCCTTCAAGGATGTTCTTCCAGGTCGGCTCCGACTCCGATGACCATCTAGGAACTCCATCTTGTTTGTCATGTCGGGACGCCAAGGCACAAACCTGATCTCTATTATCCAACTACTACAGCTAGTAACAAACTTTACATAGAGTCAAAGTCGACATGCAGGTCATTATGCATTATAATGATAGCACTTTGGCTCCCGTCAGCTGACAAACATGACGCGCAGGCCATGTATAAATTACACACATGCATAACATACACATAAGCCGTACTATTCACACCAAACCTGCAAAACAAAGTTACGCATAGAATCGCATTCTACCGGTTTGAGTGATCGTGTACGAAATATAAGACACTATGCACAAAGCGGTCCCATCTAAACTCCGATCACGCCGAATTTTCTGATCTGACCGATCTTTCCGATCATCACGAATCTGATTCAGATTTATGTTTCGCTGTTAACCCTGATGGCGGATACCGACCGGCAGGTGTAGGTTGTGTCACGACCTCATCAATTCCGATTGACAGAAAACATAGCCTCAACGGTCCCCATGTGCAGTTGATCTCATCAACCATGCACATAGCTGATCTCATAAATGACAACAGATCTCATCTGCCGCCTCCACATATCTAATATGCATACGGTCTGAAGCCAAATCCTATACCAGAGGCTCTGATACCACTATTGGGTTCTACGGTAGGCTCCATCGACTCCAAATTAAAAAAATCTACACGCAGAACATCCAGGAACATGCTACGGGAATGGATCATAGATGTTACCACTAGACGCGCAGTCCATTCAGCGGAAGTAGAGTTGGGGCAGCGCGTCCGGGGCCGTCTCCTCCTTGTCTGATCTACCTCAAACAACCGGTCCTTGGATCCCACGTACAGGTTCGCCGGAGCGGCGCAAGCACACTGCCTCTAACGGTATCTGCGCGTGCAGGAGGAACACCGTGCGGTGGACTGCTAGGTCGGTTCACACAATGGGCGGCGAGTGGAGGTGGCTATTTGCAACACATGCAAACCCTAGTATAGCGCCGAAGCGATCAACAAAATGAGTGTGCCGCACCCCCACTTTATATAGGCATCTGTCACAGGCTCAACACTTGGGCCTCGCACGAACCCTAAAGCCCCCAAGTCTACTCGGTCATTATCCAAGTCCAGCTCGTATCACATCCAACCAGTGTCCTTGGATCCAACCTCGTAAGTTACTTTCCTTAAGCTCGCAATCCCTTAGATTTAAGTCGACTTGGTCGCAGGTCGGATCACCTCCGACCTGCTCGGCTGGTAGCGGCCTCTAGCAAGGCGTGTCAACCACCAAGTAGACTATGAAGCCGGTTTGTGAACCTGTACAACATTTCACACTTATGTTCTCTTTGCCACATAATATATGTTGTCGGGCTCAAGGCGAGTTTGTCATCCTTGTGCTAGCCCGACCTCTTTCTCGTTCCCGTGATGCCGACCACAAACCGAATTATCTCATAATCCATGTTGCATGGCCATGCTTATCTTGGTCGGGTCACACGAGCGGCCCAGATATATCTCTCCTGACCGGAGGGGCAAATCCCATCTTGCTCGACCATGTCTCGTAGCATGGTTCTGGACAAGTTCGAAACCTACCTTTATAACTACTCAGTCACTGGGTAGCATTTGGTTGGCCCAAAGCAAGTCTGTCACCATCCCGAGTACATGCGCCAGCTCAGGTCTTAGGACATAGAACGCATGTTGTACTAGAGACTCACAGATGACATATCTCCACGTCTCATAGTCGGGTCTGTCCGACTCGGACCTTATCTCGACTCGGATCCGACTATGTCGAATCCGACCAGATCCTTCCGAGTCCATATTATCCGATTAGCATCCAATGCTCCATGGCTAGTGAGACCAAGCCATCGACCGTGTCATATGCTAGTCTAGTCGGCTGCGCGTCCACATAACCCTTTTGACTAGGGATCTTTTCTGACAGTTATCATACAATGCATAGTCCCACAAACAAATCATGTACTTGCTGATACACATCATTAATGTCCAAGGACTATCTTTATTCATAAACACATAGGAAATATCATCATACATGATTGCCTCTAGGGCATATCTCCAACATTATTTGCCTTAAATACTCTCACGCACAAGCTGTCGGGATGTGCAATAAGTCGCCAAGGTTGCCTAGCGAGGAGAGCCTGGTTAGAAACTGTAAGGTCTTTGAATCCCATACCTCCTTGGCTTTTTAGTTTTGTAAGTTTCTCCCAACTCGGCCATTGGATGTGTCGGCGGTCTTTATCATCTCCCCACCAAAACTCTCTGGACATGTGCATGAGCTCCTCACAAAGGATTGCTGAGAACTTGAAAACACTCATTGGAAAGGTGGCGATCGCTTGAACCACTAATTTAGTTAGTGCCCCCTTGGCTCCACTAGAAGAATATTTTTCGATCCAATCATTCATTCTTTTCCTTGCTTTATCTTTGTTTGCTTGAATTTCTCTTTTATCATACGTCCTTTGGAACCGACAAGCCCAAGTAATTCGCCTCGAAACTCACCGTCACTACATTCAGGATATTTATTACTTCCTGTCCGTCCTCTTGTGAACATTTGTTACCAAGGAGAAGGGAGCATTTAGATGGACTGATTAGCTGTCCAGTGGCTCTCTCATAGTTGTTCAGGATGCTCTTCACCTTATTGGCTTGATCACTGTTTGCCTTAAAAAATAACAGGTTGTCATCCGCAAATAGAAGATGTGAAATGCCAGGGCTTTGTCGACAAATTTTCGGCTCCTGTATTTCACCAGCTTCCACCTTACTATGTATTAGACGTGAGAGCCCATTAGCGACAAAGAGAAAAAAAGGGGAAAGTGGATCTCCATGTCTCAAACCACATGCATGTAGGAGTGAAGCTCTGCAACTAGTTCCCGTTCAAGCGGCTAGAATAATTCACTGTTTTGACACACGTCATGATCCATTGTATCCATTTATCAGCAAAACCTAATCTTCTCATCGCCCCTTCTAGGTATTTCCAGTCAACTATGTCATAGGCCTTTGCGAGGTCTAATTTGTATGCGCAAAATTTTCCATTTACGTCAAAACTTTTTTGGATGCTATGGATACATTCAAATGCAATCAAAGCATTGTCCGTAATCGTTCGCCTGGAATGAAAGCATGGTCGTAATCGGTTAACCAAACATTTTGAAACAATTTTGTACACTACATTGCATAGGCTAATAGGTCTATAGTATTTTAGGGAGATCGGGTTTTCCTTCTTCGGTATTAACACTACAACAGTATAATTGACTCCTTCCGGCATGACGCCTGAACTAAAGAACTCTTTTCCTGCCTTGATCACCTCATTTTTCAGAGTACCCCAATGCCTTTGATAAAATCTAGCAGGGAACCCTGGATCGGATCAATGTTGGTGGCCAAGTACGCATCGTGCACCAACTCGTCCTCCTGCATGTTAAAACTTTCTCCTCTACCCTTTTTCTTTGGATCGGACGGAAATTCATCCGGATCAAGGTCGTCGTTGCCTCTTGCTCCTGCTGGCCGGGGTACACATTTGACAGCAGTGGCAATGGTCCGCATACCAGGCCTCACCAGCCCCTGTACCATGCACGCCGTCTGCACCACGACTGCACCCTTAACGTCCATCACCATGTCCGCCACCCCAGTCGCCCATCTTTTTGAGCGGCGCCTCCTCCTTTGCCTTCTGTTTGAGGCGGCTGGCTTATCGTGTCACTGAGTTGATCTTTCAGACGACCGCCTTCGTCGGATCCTCCACCAATGTCGTCTCTGAAAGCTTTCGCACGGGTCCATGCATGCAGTGGCGACGACGATGAAAAATGGCAGGAATTAGGGTGGAGAGCATCGGGATGGTAGAGGAAATGGTTGAGAAAGGATGGGGGTTGTCGCGAAAATAATGCAGTCAACACCAAATGAGTGGGCTCCGTCTCAGTTTTGGGAGTGCCGGGGGTGTCGAAGTCTGACGTGACTGGTGTCTGGACTCCCGCAAAGCCTCCCTGATTTGCTTCCCTTTACGGGAAAACAGTTACCCGGACAGGTCCGCGGACAAATGCGAGACACCGTCGGATGGAGGTCGGCGTTGGAGATTTCCATAATTGCAATGCATATAACCATCTCTATTTAAAGTAGTGTAAAGTTAGAATCAATTTGGGCTGTGAAATTGTGGTGAACTTATTTGATGGTAAGATGATAAAATAAATGGTAAGATGAACAAAAGAGGAAAACAAATAAGTTATCATAAACACATATAGTCTTACATGTCAGGAAATATCATCATTTGCCACTTTCAAAACTGTATTGGATTTTTGTCAATATTGACAGGATTTGCCACGATCAATCATTGAAATAACAGCAATGCATGTTTGGCATTTCTGACGTCCCTAGAATGGATGGCCGATTCTACAAACTCGTTAGTCTCACCGTAATTAATCCTTGCAAAGCTTCCACTACAAAGTCTCTAGCACATCCATATATCTACTCTTAATGAAGCAGTTGATGAATAGTCTTCACGGTTTATTTTCGCTGGTTTTTTCCGTCTCTCCTCCCACCACCCCCTCCCATCCTGGTCTATCGGTTTATTTTTTCTCTCCACTCTTTATTACAACCAGGACATTCCTAACGTATAACAAATCACGGATCTAACTTCCTTAAATTATTCATATCAATCGATTCCTTTTATTGGTTCAATTTGTCTTAGGAAACAAATAACAAATTTTTAAGAAACAAATAATAGATTTGAATCTAACTTTCCTAACTTATCTAAATCAATCGATTTCTCTCATTAGTGAAATTTATTTTAGGAAACAAATAACAGACACGTCACAAACTTTCCTCCTAATAAATAGTTTATTAACATTTGCAAACTTTCCTAATCAGACACGTCACAAACGGGCAGGTACTGATATCATGTTACCAAACTATAAAACCCCATTTGCATAGAAATCAGTTCAAAATCCTAACTTTCCTAAATTTGTAGTATTCCTTGATAACATCCAATATTTCCTATGTTTTCCACCTATTGAAGGAAATCACCCCTCCATCGATATTAGCATTTTTTGGAATGAGATCTCCGGGTTATGAATTTTTTGCGTTTCTTTCCAATTGTGACCTCTCCTTCCGCTCCGGCTCCTTCTCGCATAATCACCTCCCCCACAACCAGCTGACGCCATCCTAGACCTCTTGCCTCTCCACACCTTATCCGCCACCTCCTCCTCGTACTCCATTGACAATCCCTCCGCCACGTTTGTCCACGGCGTTGCCGAGAGCATGGCGCAACAACGTACCAGTGGTAGAGCAGCGCATAGCAACAGGAAGAAGCACACAGCAGGCAAGGCGAGCGGCCGACGGTGGAGGGCGGAGATGCGGCCGGCGTGGCTGAGGGGGCCACCGGCATAAGATGGCCGCGACAGGAGGCGGCGCAAGGCAGGGGCGTGACAGCGGGGTGAACAAAGGGATAGGCGGCAGCAGACGGGGCGAGCGCAGCCAGCGAGAGTGTGACGCGCGGCCAGGGTGTGCGTCACGCGGGGCACAGTGCATGGTGCGGTGGCTATGGCGAGCGTGATGGCAACGGCGGGCGCGATGGACGCGGTGTGGCACGTGCGTGGGAATGGAGAGCCAGAGAGGGAGTGGCCCCGCGGACGCGGAAGAAGAGCTGAAGGCTCGGGCATGGGCGCGCATAGGAGCGGGCATGTGCCACGGGGTCAATCCGAGGAGCTCAGTGGCTACCCCTACAATGGCCATGGTGGACGGCGGTTCTCGGCCACGGCGAAATACCTAACGAGAGCAAACGAGAGAGGAAATTGGGAAAAGGCAAGAGGAGATCATAGCGGTGTCAATGGTACCCTAGGGGAAGATAGGGGAGCTCAGGGCAGCGTGGATCGAACAGCAATGTTGCGGTGGCCGAAGGTTGAGGAAGACGGCAACGATGTTGATGTGGGGGTGCTAGACTTGATCTCGTTGGCGCAGACGAAGTAGCGGAGGCATTCAGAGCTCCTCGACAAGCTCCTAGCCAGCAGGGAGGGCAGTGGCTGTGTGGACGGAGTCGGTCATGGTGGTCGTGGCATCTGACTTCGTCCAGATCACCGGGATCGAGCGAGCGAGGAGCAGAAGTGGATCTGGGAGGGGGCATCGAGGAGGAGTGAGGCCATGAGGGCAGGGGAGGCAAGGCGTCACCCTTATCCATTCCCCTTCGATGCCGGCGAGGTGGTCGGGAGGGAGCCCGACTCTGTAGCGACGGACTCGGGGAACAGGAGAAGACGGCCGTGCGGGGACTGGACCACTGGGCCGGTTCGGTGGCAAGGCCCGGGGTAGGGGAATCCCCTTTTTCATCGTCCTTTTGGTTTTTAATGTATTCTAATCTGTTTCTCCTTTTTAACACCGTTTTCTATTTATTCTTATATCAACTGAATGTATTTTGTTAATTGTGAAACTATGCACACAATTCGAGCACAATATTTTTTGGTGGCACAAAAAGTTTGGGGCCAAAAGGAAATACGTAAAATTAGGTTTATATTTAATTGTTTATTTTAACTACTGTTGGACCTCTTATTAATTTGACAAGATTTAATTTTTGGATCAAATAATGTTGGGCTCAACATGTCAAAGATCAGTGGAATTTATAGAATATGGTGAACATTTTAGTTTTACTGTTTGACGAAATAATTTATTTGACTTTATTTTAAATTTGAATTGGGCTTTGATTTTTATCAAGTGGCAGTTTGGCTTAGCAAGCCTGATGACATGGCATCATTAGGGGGAGGTCACTGTAGCTAATGACTTGAGATGTTACATAATCTTCCCATTTCTGAAATTTCATTGTTAAATAATTGGGGAATATATCACACTATCCATTAGTTCAGTCAAGCTCACCACAAGTCCACACATTAATGCCAATTGAGTAAGTCTTATTGGCGGGGAGAATAGGCTATGTGTGTGTGTTAGAGAGAGAGAGGGAGAGAGAGTGAGGAAGAGGGAGGGGTAGAGAGAGTGTGTGTGAGGATTTGATGGTAAAAAAGGTCGCCAATATTGTAATATTGAACTCTTAAAGTTAATGTGGCCCCGTTGCAACGCACGGGCGTTCTTCTAGTAACTATATAACAGCCGGCTGGCACGTCATAAAACACTGACATAGTATAGAAGTCGACAGCTGCTTGCGGGTTGGCTTCATTAATGGAGCTCTATAGTAAAGTCGGAGTCGCTCGTTCGAGGCAACCAGCTGGGACGACGGTGACGCTTGCAACTCATCAGCAGACGTCTTTCTTCTTTGCAGCTTTGCGTTTCATGTCGATGGTTAGGTTGATAGGTGGTGCCCATGTCGTATGAGTTGGATTGTATCAGTTTTAGTTTGGTTTTCCGTCAATTAACCGGGTAATTCTTTTATTTTTAATCAATGAAAATGACATGTCGTTTGTCTCGTTTCAGAAAAAAATGATTGGTCAGCCTAAGCTAAATACCGGTGTGACCATCAGTCATGAATCTCTTTTTGACAGTGCACTAGCCAGCCGTTGACCATACCAGATTGATCGTATCTATTATCTACTCCCTCTGTCTCATAATGTAAGACGTTTTTTGACACTACACTAGTGTCAAAAAACGTCTTACATTATGGGACGGAGGGAGTACCTATCGGCCGTTGAATGTTGATCTGATGGCCAGGAAACAAGTGACTAACGTGAATCGTTTCTCGGGTAGGAGCTAAGGCTGGTCATAGTGGGGAGTAACTTAGACATGTGTTACTAGTCTATATTACTATCTCTATAGTGCATAGTATCATATATTAATATCATAGGTGGTCTCATTTATTGCAATGCATGACACATAGTAGTATCACATTTATTATGTTACGGTATTTATCTATGTTACTATAACCATCTCTCTCGTCTTTAACTGTCTGCCACATAAGCATGTTTGTGAGTCTCAAGTGCATGATACTACTTATGTTACTTCCACTATGGCAAGCCTAAGGCTAGTCATAGTGCATAGTAACTTAGACTAGTAACATGCATATGTTACTAGTCTATGTTATTACCATCATAGTGGGTAGTAACATAAGTGTAGTGTCATGCAAGCCTTCATTTATTATGTTCTAGACTCATTTTGCTTGGGGTGCGTTATGTTATGGTAACATATTATGTTACCACAAGCACCTCTCTCCTCATTAACTTCATGCCACATAAGCATATATGTCTTGGGATGTGCTATGTTACTATCTAAGTTACTCCCACTATGGCCAGCCTAAGGACTACCTGACGTTTAAGTGCTGTTTAATTAGGCCAACTCCACCGCGTGACCCCAAACGGACGTCCGTTTTGTCCAGATTTTGTCCGTTTGGCTAGGGGTTTGGGGTCGTGTCCGGGCCTGTCCTGGGATGTGGTGGCCGTGCGTCCAGCGCGCCGCCGCATCCATTTGCCCCATCCTGTCCGTGTCCACTTAAAAAACTAAAAGCAACATTTCAAATGTCAAGCCATAGTTCAGGCCAGCGGCCCCGGTTCATCACGCCGGCAACAGAGCCAGCGGCCTACACGTCCATCGCCGGCATCAGCCAGCGGCCGGCAACACAGCCAGCCTCCAAAATGAATAGTTCTCCTTGCCGGCAACACAGCCAACGGCCGGCAACACAGCCGGCCTCCAAAATGAATGTTTTCTTGCCGGCACATTGCCAGCGGCCCGACGGGCGGGCGGCACCCATGCCAGCCTCAAAAAGAACGGCCACACCGATTGGACGACCTAGTTCAGGCCTTCTGCGTCGAGCATCTCCTTCTGCCTGGCCTCGAACCAGGCCCTCGTCTTGTTGCTCATCTTCGACAAGTCCACGCTCATGATCGCAAGGGCCACCTCCTTCGCTTTGGTGGCGGCATTGGTGGCCTCGATGTCGAATTGCCTCTGCCTGGCCTTGACGTTGTCGGCCTCGATGTCGAGCTGCCTTTGTCGGGCCGCCTCCTCCATGTCGAGCTGCCTTTGCCGGGCCGCCTCCTCCATGTCGATCTTCCTCCTCTTGGCCGCCTCCTCCATCTCAAGCTTCTGTTTTTGAAGGTCTAGGTATTGCTTCATTTGCTCGTCCTTGTTTTGCCGCTTCTTCTCGTCCCTCACATCCTTTTGGGACATCATGCCATGCAAAGTCTCATGCAAGGCCATGGATGAGGCGTCACGTATGTCGTCCACCTTGGAGTTGGTCTTGCCCCTCGGCCTCTTCAACGCCTCGTCATCCCCACCTCCGGCGAACTTGGCCATCTTCTTGCCTCTCTTTCTTTGAAGTTCACGGTATTGGTCCTTGAACTTGGGGCAATTCTTGATGATCGTCCAACAATGCGTAAGAGTAAATGGCTTGTCATTGTGCCGGGCCTTGAATGCCTCCAAAGATTGGAACGCCTACACCACATGATCAACAACAAGTGAACTTGCAAACATACACACGGCCGAAGCCTCGTGGCCGTAGCAAGGAAAGAGCTAGAAAGAGGAGACCATATCATGTCCCCAACACCGAGACCACTCACGGGTCGTGCTTCAACGCTCTCAAATGCGGCGCAATACTTGTTGCACTCTTGTTGGATGAACAACCATCTTTTTTGAATCGAGCCGATGCCACGGTTGCTTTTAATTTGGTAGGGCTCAAACATCTTCCTTTCATGGAATGTTTTGTGGACTCTCGTCCAAAAAACAATGCCCTTTTGTTGCGCGCCGATCCTCAGATCTTGGCTAATCTCCATCCAAGCTTGGCAAATCAACTTGTCCTCATCTTGTGTATATGAACCCGTGCGAATGCTCTTCCTCTTCTTTTGTGCCTCGGCTCTTTGGGTGAGCTCGTCGATGAACAATGGCGCACCACTAATATCAACGCCATTGCTTTCTTCTTCTTCTTCATCACCTTCGACATAGATGCCATCGTCTTCATGCCACGAGTCACCATGGTCATAGTCAGCACGGTCGTCGGCCTCTTCATCGGGGACGTACTCGTCACGGCCATCCTGACTTTGGGTCTCATCGGGGTCGTAGGTACGGCCATGCCCACCGTCGAAGATCACGTCCTCCATGTACCGGTTGTAGAAGGGGTCCTCGACCGCTGGCGTTGGGGTTGGCATTCCGTCAAACAAGACACGGGGGGCCGGCATGGTGCCCGTGAACGGTGCCCGTGCCTGCTTTCTTAGCATCTCGACGGACGGCCGCCCGCCGCCGCTGGACCCGGGCATGACGTTGAGGTCGATGACGGCCGCGGGGCGCGATGTGGACGGCGCGAACAAGCCCACCTCCGGCGACCCCGAGAAACGGGTCTGGCCGTCGTGCCTTGGCGGAGGGAAGCCGGGCGACATGGGCGTGGTGTCCGATGTCGGCGACTCGCAGTGCGTAGGCCGGACGACCGACGAGCCGGTGCTCGCCGGGCCGACTGCCGCTGCAGGGAACCCGGCAGGACGACCCATGCCAAGCATGAGGATGGCGTGCGCTTTGTTGACGAGGTTCTCCTTCTCGTCGGCAGCGGCCTTGCGCCGCGCGGCCTCCAGCTCCTCGCGCATGGCGGCTCTCTTGGCCGCGGCGGCATTGAGCTTGACGACCACTCTCCGTTCCCTCCTCTTCGCCGATTCCGCGTCCAACTTGGTGATCTCCTCCGGCGTGCACTCCGACCGCGGCTTCCTTGGAGCCTTCTTCTTCACCTTTGCGGGCGGGTCGACGGCCAGGCCGCCTTAACTCGGCGGGGCGTCGGCCATGGAAGGGGGGGAGAGGGGGCGGCGGGAGGCACGTGGGAGGGTTTGGGGCAAATGGCGCCAAATGGGCGTGGGGGGGGGGGGGGTGGTTTCTCCCACCGACGGGCGGGCCAGGGGAGGACAAGCGCGCGCGTCTCGCCCGTCCGCGCGCTGTCTGTTTCACCCCAAAACCGGCGCAATTTTGGGCCGGGATGGGTCGAAAGCGGACACAAAGCGGATACAAAGTCCGTTTGCGCCCGCGCGCTGGGCCGTCTTGTTTGTCCCTTTTATCTCAAACGGACGAAACCGGACAGGATAGGGTCGCGCGGTGGAGTTGGCCTTAACAACTTGTCCGACAGAACGTACGCCATGGAGAGACTTAACTTGCAGTGCTGTGGCTGGTACCAAAACATGGGCATCGATCTTGATAGTGATGTTTGACCAACGTCCTCATGACAGCCGGGCGGCGGGCGCACCTAGCTAGGCACGTGCAGGGAACCCTAGTGCCCCGCCTTGGACAGTTCGCCTCTTCTTCCTCGCCGCTGACTTCTGCTGAGACCCAATTAAACTCGGGATGGGCAGGCCCGAATGCACATGGATACGCTGATGCACGTGCAACGTGCATGCATCATGCATGTGCACCATATGATACAATAGTGCAACTGTGGAGTGCAGATGCATGCATGGATTGTGTGGTCGTGTCGATATCGATCGCAGATTTTATGATGGATCAAGATCGGTCGGCCGGCTTTCTCTAGGCGGCCCGCCCACTAACGTATACTAGGATGGACGGAGTGCATGACCGTCGTGTATATGAATCATTCTTTTCGGGTGTGTTTGGTTCAGGTCACGGGATGGAATGAGATGAAACCGTCCCGCACCTAGGGCTGATTCTTGTGTTCGGTTCACGAGTGGAACCAGAACCTGTCGATTCCCCTGAAGGGAATATTCGCCCAAGATGCGGAATGTGCTCATACCTCCGATTCGAAGGAATTACCCTGTTCCTTCGATCGGCTCTCATCTCGCCCGACTAACTCGCCGCTGCCTCTTCCTCGTCTTTCTCTC
The DNA here is from genome assembly GCA_963921465.1 of Triticum timopheevii. Classification (NCBI taxonomy): domain Eukaryota; kingdom Viridiplantae; phylum Streptophyta; class Magnoliopsida; order Poales; family Poaceae; genus Triticum; species Triticum timopheevii. The sequence continues at coordinate 414,402,187 of OY997270.1, read as the reverse complement.
ATCTATGGCGGGCACGCGGCTACGGCCGGGAAAACGGGTTGCGGCGGCCAGTGCTCAGGTCGGGTGTCACCGGCGGGAAGGCGGCAGCCGAAGAGACGGGCTACGGCGGCCGACGGGAAGGCGATATCAGGAGAGGCGGGCGACGGTGGCCGGGGCGGGCGTCGCCCGTGGCTGGAGAAGCTGCTCGATCTGGTCTTCGCGAAGGCGAGGATGCGGAGCACGGTCTACCTCGGAAAAAAATTATATGAGACCAAGTCTTATATAAATCAGGTGAGACCCGCCCTGATGAATGACATGTGGCATTCACAAATCACAAAGCATCTAATCTCTCCCCCCCTGATTTCAGGTGGGGGATGGGGTGGATGCTTTGTGATTTGTGAATGCCACGTGTCGTCCATCAGGATGGGTCTCACCTGCTAATCCGTGAGACCTGGTCTCATAGAATTTTTTTCTGTCTACCTCCGCTCGATTTGGTTGTTCTCTTCCCGTCGCACGCCTTCTCCACGAAGCAACGGTGTGATTTCTTGGCTAAGTGGCAGCCAGCAACAATCAGTGGCGACCCATATGGCCTTAACTCGCTGTTGATTGCAAGTTTCCTCTTTATTAAATTAAATTCATTCCATTTTATCTCTTCAACCAAACACCGAAACAGAACCGTTCCATTTCATGTAATTGCCTCTACCAAACACAGAAACGGAACCGACCCATTCTACCGGAATGGAATGAAATGGAACCGTGACATTCCATTCCACTTCGTTCCCAAACCAAACACACCCTTTATGTACGCAGTACACTGCGCACACGATCAGTTTATGCACAAGCTTGCCGTATCTATCAGTATGCTGTGTAGCCTGCGTTTCGGAAGAAAAGGTATGCTGTGTAGGATCGAAGTACGTATCGTCAAGATTCGCCTCGCCGAAATGTTGGACGATCGATCGGACACCGATGGTATCTCGATCGCTCTCAGCCTCTTAATTACCTTCGGCAATGTTCGCGTGCATACGTGTGTGTTCACGACAAAAATCGATCGACTCCATGCTCCGAAGCAGGGTGCCTGACGGCGACACAGACGCGGCTTCAGACACGTACGTACAAACATGCACAGTACGTACAAACTACTGTGTGTCGAGACAGAGTATCCACGTAACTTCCATCCTCCCCACTTCACGCAACCTGATCGACGGATCTAGTTTCCCATGCCCAATAATTGCGCACGCACGCATGAATGCACTCTGCTGACTGAACAAAGGCCGTGGAGCGTGGACCCGTGGCACCCTGCTCACTACTGATGCACATGCATGTGTGCATCGATGGATAAATGGATAGCAGTCTACTCCTAATACAGTGGGCCGGCGGACTCGGCGCTGCATGGCCACACCCACACCGACCGGGCGCGCGCCATATCCGGCCCGGGGCCGTGCGTGCGTGCGTGCATGTGGCCACCGTGGACAAACCGCCGTGGGCAGTGGGGCGACGGCCGGCCGGGTGGCGATCGAAACACGACGGAAGGTGGACTGGTCAGTGACCTACACGAGCTACGAGTAGAGTACCACCGCCGCACGCGCACGGGCCGGCGGCCAAGCTCGATAGGCCGGCCGTCGCCGTCACATTCACGCCTACGCGCTACTCACGGAACCTGGACACTGGAGTACAGCCCACTCACAGCGGTGCTGCCGACACGTACTTCGTGTTTTTTTGCTTAGACCGTGTTCGACCGCGCGTAGACGCTACGTGCGCAGACAGACGCGCGCGAAGCGAGGAGGAAGGAACACGTACGCGTCGGTGGATTCCCACGAGCCGCTGACATCCTGTTGCGTCCCTGCCTTGCGGTGAAGGCGACAACGAGCGGTCGAGCGCTCGATGAAGCCAACAAGCGTGCTGTCGGAGCACCCCACAGAATATATAATTAACTGCACCATGCTTCATAACAGTAGCTGTATAGGAGCACATTTTTATCGCGAAGCGGCCAAAGCATGACGGCAATGTATGCTTAGGGCCACCTACTAGCGTACTATCTTTGTGAACACGTAATTCGAGCATTTAAAACTTGTGCGTGTTCACTGGACGTCGGTCGAATCTGGAAAGATCAACGACTGTTTCACAGGCCAGGTAAGAGGAACTCTCTAGCAGAGTCCCTGTATGCTCGCTCGGCATAATAAGCATCGACATTAAGGTTTTGGTTAAAAATGCCGCTTTAACACGGTCATCATATAGACTTGGATCGATGTAATTTATGAAGGTTGCATATCGTATCTAGCCCGAGCATCCCTAGCAGACCCCGTATAACGCCGACCCCAAAAAACGTTTACAATTCGCGAAAAAACGGCTTTGCGGGCCGATGCGGACGGCCGCAGAGTCAGACCCCGCAAACGGACCCGTATAAAAGTATTCGCCGAAGATGTTCTTTTACGGGTTGGCTAGCCGAGGTCTGCTCAGGTACCGCCGTGTCAACCCGCAAACCGAAAACCCTCAATAAGCGAACGACAAATGGGTTCAAATTCAAATGATAAAACATAGTTCACGCGTAAATAAAAGCATAGTTCTGTAGGACAAACACAAAAGGACTTGCAAAAGCGACGACCACGTCTTGATCATCTTGTCGCTCTTCACTCCACACCACCTCCATCGAGGTCATCGCCGCCCTTGAAGATGCAAACCTTCCGGCCATTTCATTGAACACCTTGCTTGCAGTGGAAGCAGCGCCGTTGAACGACATCGTCGGGGAACATCTCGTCGGGGCTGAGGGAGTGGATGGAGGCGCCGACCTTTTCGTAGCAATCTTCTTCCGCTTCACGCCCGAAACCTTGCTCACCTTCTCCGGCGGCGGCCGGGCAGATCGAGCAATGGTGGCCACGCCCGGCGTGTGTGCCTTTTCAGCAGGGCCAGCCGGATTGCCACCCTGCACGACAACGTTGCCTTGCCACTTGCGGGCAGGTACGTTGGGGCCTTGGGCGACGGCGAGGGCAACATGGCCGGAAACGAGATCCGCCAGAGGGGATTGCGCCTGCGCGACTTCCACGGGGACGGAGGACAACTGGGAGGCTTCCATGACGGCGAAGTATGGCGGGGAAGATGGACCGGAGCTCGCGGTGGCGGGGCAACGGCGGCCGAGGAGGGGGCGGGGTGGGGGGAGCGGGAACGGCCGCGTGAAAATTTTCCTCGCGCCAAATCTCGTTGCGGATAGGGGGCGAGCTCGGGTCGGCCTCCCATCCTGTGAATCTAAAAGTTGAGGGCGAACTTTTGCCGCCCCCCGCAAAAAAGTTTACAGGTCGAACGTGTTTGCGGGGTCTACTCGGGCAGATTTTTCCGCGCCGACCGTATATAAGCAGTTGTTTTGCGGGTCGGGGCCTTTTACAGGTCTGCTAGAGATGCTCTGAGCTTATAACCCAACCATCCATAGCCCACGACCTCCACTTCCTTCCCGTCGCCCACAACCTCCACTTCCCCCTCCACTCACAACCAGTCTTAAAGTCATCCGTTTCAAAATGACTAAAGTCCTGGATTTCTTTTCAAGTCATAGTTGTTTAAGTTTGACTAAGTCTATAAGTGTATGCTAGGGCCACCTACTATCGTATCTTGTCAACACGTAATTTGTACATTTAAAACTTGTGCGTGTTCACCATACGTCGGCCCGATCCGGAAAGATCAAACACTGTTTCACCAAATAAACATGATATTACAATTTTGATTAAAAAACCGTTTTAACAGAGTTGTCATATAGACTTGGATCAATGTATTTTATGAAAAGTGTTTCAAATCTTGCCCATGAGCTTATAACCCCACCGTCGATAGCCCACAACCTCCACTTCCTCCCTGCTGTCCACGACCTCTATTTCCCCCTCTGCTCACAGCCACTCTCAGAGACGAGCGGGGTCTTGGTGAAGCTTCAGTTATAATTACACTAAGCATTAGGTGGAGCATCCAATGAAATCTTTGGGTGCACCACCTAAAGCTTAATTATATTAAAAAAATCAAGTTAAAATATTTAACTATTGTTTGATTCATGTGAGGAAGATTTTTTTTTCTTATTCTTCGTCAGCCTGGGTGGTCGTTGGCGCGTTCAGATGCCTCGACGCCATGCATATGTGTGCACATGTGCGTGTTCTTGGGTGCATGGTGTGCGTGCGTGTGTGTGTGTGTGTGTGTGTGTGTGTGTGTGTGTGTGTTTATAGCATATTATGCATCTGAACTGCAAATTTAGGTGGGGAATCGAGAAAAAAACCTTTACAGTCAATGATAAGTAGGACCTGCATATAAGAAATTTTTGGAAGGATTATAAATTTGCATATCGCCTTTGGCAGGCTCCGTATTACTTATTGAAGCGCACTCTATATCTCATATGGCGATGACACATATGATGATTATGTTAGAGTTGCTCTAACCTGCTACAACATGGTACACTGTTTAATTAGTTCTTTTAGCAGATACCAGCATTTCGCTAACTATTGGTTCATCCATTTCAAAATAACTGAAGTCCTAGATTTGTCCCAAGTCAAAGTTATTGAAGTTTGACCAAGTCTATGAAAATATATTAACATCTGAAACATGGAATTAGTCTCTTGAGGTTTTTTATGAAATATATATAGTCATATTATGTTTATTCGGTTATTTTAGCATATTTTTCATAGATTAAATCAAACTTAATCAAGTTTGACTTAGGACAAACTTAGAACTTCAATTATTTTGGAACAGGGGGAGTAGTAGGAAGGTAGGCACATATGTATACTCCATGGACTGCATTTGACATTCCCTTTGTTCGTATCTTCGGCCAAGGCCTTTGGCTTCAAGCGCCCTTCACGCATGCACGTGGAACATTTGCAAAAATATTACAACACCGTGACGTTTCCAAACTAAGTTTTTTCCAATTGAGTTTCTAAACTTTGTAACTCGAGTACCTCTTCTATTCTCTCAGTAAAGAAATATAAGAGCGTTTAGATCACGAAATTAGTGATCTAAACACTCTTAATTATTTCTTTATGGAGGGAGTACCTTATAAATTGTAGTTGGCGGTGGTGATGATAAATTCACTCCCCACTTCACCTCAATTTTACTTATCCATCCAGAACCCATCGCCCCCTTCGGTTTGAAAGAGTTCTTTTTTTTTTGCGGGGGACGGTTTGAAAGAGTTCAATCCCCACTTCACCCCAATCCTCTCATCCATGTAGAACTTAGAGGACCCCTCTGTTTTTTAAAGAACTCATTAATAAAACCGCATAAAAATATAGTTTGGGAGCCTTGAATCTCGTACCTGCTTCTTGACCCAACCCGGTCAAATCAGACCACCTGACTCATGATTTGAATGGGGAAGCATTTTACAAGTATATATCAGTACGTTTTTTTACTGCGACATGAACCAGACACTCAATCCGCAATTATTTTTTCTTCCTGCCATGGTTCCTCCCCGGATATATGCATCCTCCAGCCACCCCTCCTACCCAACCTCCCACGACCACTGCTTCTAATCTCCGTCCTCCTAACTTTCAAATTTCGAAATATGGCCATGGCCCTACAAATCTTACATTGGTGCTATGGTTCTGTACTTGCACAAGTATAGTGTTGCCGGCTTGATTGAGTTTCTTTCACAATGTCGCAAGTGCATTGTTTGCTGTATACTACTAAAATCTAAAACAATTTCAATTACTTTTTATTATTCCTTGGCGACGCATGAACATTATGCTAGTGTTCCATAAAGTTCAAGCTAATCTCGCGTCCTTGTATTCGATCTGCAAGTGTTGGAAAGCAAGTTGTGTTATGTCACCTTCACAAGGAGTTGCATTTTTGACAGATGTCTTTTTCGTTGTCGATGGAAGTTGCATTTTGCTCTTTCTAAAAAAGTTGCATTCTTTTTATTGAACATAAAAAAAACGTTGCACTCTGACCGAACAAACACAAAGCTTTTGTTTTGGAGGAAGCAAAAAGAAAGCTTCACGGTTATTTTCAGCAGCAGGCCACTAGCCCGTCATGAGATCGATGAGCTAGGCCCAGTCATGTGGATGGGCTGTACTGGGCCGACGATTATTAAGCAAATGGCAAAGCGCGACCCATCGACCAGCGGTGGCGCTGTAAAAAAATGGTTCCGATGGCGATGGCGTTCTTGACCCCTCAGTCCAAGCGACGGCGGCGATGACGGCGGCGAGTCGTCGTCGGAGGAGAAGGGAATAGGTGGCCGCGAGGTGCGCGTCTGCTCCACCGCTCCCTCCACGTGTTTTTGTTCCTCTCTGCACCGCTCTCCCGGACGAGTCCAAACCCGTTTTTGTTTGGGCGCGGATTTCCTAATCGATTTCCACATCAGGCCGCTAGTGCCACGACCTGCCACTTCCAGTTCTGCGGTTACTTTAGCCACTTGCTGCGCACATCTCGGTGAGCTCGCTGTCACAGTGCACCGGTGGCGGCGGCGGCGAAGATGGCACCGCCGCGGCGCGTGTGCGTGACCGGCGGCGGCGGGTTCATCGCCTCGTGGCTCGTCAAGCTGCTCATCTCCCGCGGCTACGCCGTCCACGCCACCCTCCGGGACCCATGTACGGACGCAGTTGATTCAGTTCCGTGTCACAGATGTGCTTTGCGTTCATTCATACAGTACTTGTAAATCAATCAGAGTTCCGTGTCTAGATGAGCTTTGCATTCATTCATAGTTGAAAAATGCGAAACAATGTTCTGTGTCGTCATGTGCTTTGCATTCACTCATGGTTGTTAAATGTTAATCGATCGGAGTTTCGTGTCCGCATGAAGAAAAGCAAGGTTTAACCGATCCTGAGCGAAAGCGAATGTATAAAACAAAGCGCTTAGTCCACGGATAAGCCAAGGTGGGAGCTGTGTTGTGTTCTGATTAATGTCTGAATGCTCTTTCAGGTGACCCCAAGAATGTCCACCTCAAGCAGATGGACGAGGCCCGGGAGAATCTGCACCTGCTCAAGGCCGACGTGCTCGACTACGACGCGCTAACACGTGCGTTTGAGGGGTGTGAGGGGGTCTTCCACCTTGCCACTCCGGTGCCTGAAGATAAGATTGTTGATCCTGAGGCAGGTGTTCTTTTCCAACTAATGCTTCGGTGTCTGAAAAATCAGTTTGTGTGGTGCTGTATCTACATTATTTGGTAATAGTACCGAGCTTGTATTGATAGTGAAGCAGCAGTGTGAATTTTACCAGTTGGCACGCGTTTCGCTCTTTATCAGATAAATGCACTTTTCAGTCCCATATAATTTGGCAATTTTTGGTGCTTGCAAAGCGAGGCTCACCGTAATGTATGTTTGCAAATACTAGCTCCTGAAGAACACTTGCACATCATATCATAGCACTGGGAGTAATTGGTGCAATGTAAATACTAGATTGTTATGTGCTTTCACCTGTGTGTGCTAACAATTTTAGATTATCAAAGTGTTAGAAGTGCGTGCTGTCAGTGTCAGGATACTTTCTTGTTGGCATTGTGAGTGTTGAACACTGTAGGATTGCTAGTACTTTTGTCACCACATTTTAAATGCATTCGTGCAGTCAGAAGTATTGGCTCCTGCTGTGAAAGGTACTTCAAATGTGCTGAAGGCCTGCTCAGCTATGAAGGTTCAGAAGGTTATTATCTTGTCATCCAATGCTTCTGTCGATTTTAACCCGAATTGGCCTCAAGATAAACTTAAAGATGAAAGTTGCTGGTCAGACAAAGACTTCTGCCAGGAGAACGAGGTTAGATATGCTATTTAATAAAGGGAATTTCCAAAGCACTATGCACGCATCACAATTCTTGGCAGGCACATGAGTACAATTTTTCTGGTTCCTTGTAGTGTTCGCTCTTTTGAAAGGCTTGTAACCGTAACAAGAGAAAGTTTTCTTAGAGATAATTTCCACGAAGACTAAATTGTGACCTTTACTGATTTTTGCTTGCAGGACTGGTATTCTGTTGCCAAGATTGTGGCTGAACAGGCGTCCTTGGAATATTCAGAGAAGCATGGATTAAATGTTGTTACGCTTTGCCCTCCTTTGGTTTTTGGCCCATTGTTGCAGCCTACTGTGAATACCAGTAGCAAATTCTTAATCTATGTTATTAATGGTAATACTGATCTCTGTCCATCTGTTCTCTTTTATTGCCTGAAATTTCACATTAATGAATATCATGTTTGACTTGGCAAGTTGGTTTAATCCAAGTCTATCTACCATTTGAGGAATGGATGTATTCCATATGTCCAACCAAAAGGCTTTTGGATGTGGATCATACGGCTATCTGCTGTTAGATATGGATGAGATCATCCTGATTGTTCCTGTTGTTAGATAAAGATAGATGGGGTCAATCACATTGATAGTCCCTGTGTTATATCGATCTGCTCTTCAATTTCAATTAGTGGAGAAGTCCATTTTTTTTGGCACCGGTCATTATCTAGAACTTGTTGTTTGCAGATGATAACTAGGTTCCTCTCCTGGCACCTGTTTGTCCTTTATATTCTTTTTCAAATTTCAACGATAGCTGCTACGCCTTTCTATGATGCTCTACAGCTGTGAGATGAGGGCATCCGTCCATAAGCTGATCCTTTACAACCTGTTGCATGTGCTTGCGCACTTGATACCACATTCGTTGTCGATATTATGCCCTGAACAGCGATTGACGACAAAAGCACACAATGCCAAATTCCGTGCTAGAATTGTTGAGTCTTAGAAGCGGCACCTTTGCTTATTGAAGTAAGCTTTTGGAAAACGAGTAGTCCTGAAATAAATGATAGTTCTCCTGAAGTTTTTTTTTAGATGGGGGCCTAGTTCTCCCGTCTTATTCTTGCCGTCGCACGCGTCAGAAAATCTGTTATTGCAACATTGTCACATGGTAGACTCCATTAACTGGTACATTTTGTCACAATTCACAGGAGGCCCTGACGTGATGAGCAACAAGCTGTGGCACATTGTAGACGTCCGTGACGTCGCGGACGCCTTGCTGCTTGTGTACGAGAAGCCAGAATCATCCGGGCGATACATTTGCGCGCCGAATAGCGTCTGCACAAAGGACCTGGTGGAGTTGCTGAAGAAGATGTACCCACAGTACAGCTATGTGAACAAGTAGGTCATCGGTCAGAACTTATCACACTGCACAATTATCTCTGCAGCCAGTTCGTGATCTGAAGAAACCCTGCTCTGCTTTTGCAGCATCGTCGAGGTGGACCGTAAAGCGCCGCTATCATCGCAGAAGCTGAAGGGTCTGGGCTGGAAGCCGAGGAAGCTGGAGGAGACGCTGGCGGACAGCGTGGGCTGCTACGAGAAGGCCGGCCTTCTGCAGGGTTCCGCCGCGCGTCCTTGCCGGCTTCCGCATCTGTTCCGTCTGACTGGTGATCAGTGAATGAACCGTGGTGACTGGTGCTTTGTTTTCATATGGTCGAACTTCTGTAAGCTGTAGTGTCGCTGGACGGAGTCTCGCAACAGCAGCGATGGTCGAACATCACTAGTGGCTGGGGCGTGCCAAATGCGTTATGCTTTGCTGCGTAATAGCGATGAAATAAAATCTGTCCCTCGGCCACCTCGTCCTGACGGCCGTAATCCTGCTTATATCTGCGCCCCCCTGTCTGACTGTCAAAAGGAACAAGATTTCCCTCCATTTCTACGCTAGCCTTTTGCTGCGATGAGCTAAAGGCTATATTGCCGTCAGCCTGACGGCGTCAGGCAGCCCTACAGCTAGATTAGGAGAATCACTTTAGGTGCATTTTGGGCATACACAATGAAATACTGTAGGTTATTCTCAGGTTGTGGGGGCAAAAGGAAGTAACAAAAATAGCCTTTTTTTTCCGTAGATTCACGATTAATTTCACAAACACCAACAGGGGTGCCAATATTGTGCGTTGTTTGCATGTTCTTATAGTAGGAGAATCAATTCACTCTCTCTATTGATCATTGTGTGTTACATACATGGCATTTATACAACACAACTCAACACCCCCCCTCAGCCGGAACGCCATTGGCATGGACGTTGAGGCTGGACCGGAACTCGTGGAACACCGGAGATGGCAAGCCTTTTGTGAACAAATCAGCAAATTGGGAGCTCGAAGGGACGTGCAAGACCCGTACATCACCGAAGGCGACGCGATCACGTACAAAATGAAGGTCTATCTCGATGTGTTTGGTACGTTGATGCTGAACCGGATTGCACGCAAGGTATGATGCGCTGATGTTGTCACAATAAACGATGGTGGCTCGCTGTGGTGGACACTTGAGTTCATGGAGGAGTTGGCGTAACCAGCAGGACTCGGCAACGCAGTTTGCAACACCACGATACTCGGCCTCCGCGCTTGAACGAGAGACAGTGGCCTGTCGTTTGGAGGACCAAGAAATGAGGTTGGAACCAAGGAAGACACAGAAACCAGACGTGGATTTCCTCGTGTCAGGACAACCGGCCCAATCGGCATCCATGTATGCAATGAGTTCTTTGGAGAATGACTTGTAGAATTGTAAGCCATAGTGGGAAGTGCCTTGGAGGTATCTCAGAATGCGCTTGGCGAGCTGCATATGCGTGTCGCGAGGTTCATGCATGAAGAGACACACTTGTTGGACGACATAAGAAATGTCCGGCCGTGTCAAGGTGAGATACTGAAGGGCACCTGCAAGACTACGATAGTAGGTGGGGTTGGAGAGGAGCTGACCATGGGAGAGGGACAGCTTGGAGCTCGTGTCAATGGGAGTAGAGACGGGCTTGCAATGTAACATGTTGGCACGCTCAAGAACCTCCAAGGTGTACTGCTGCTGACTGAGGAACAGCCCCGAGGAGGTGGTGGTGACGTTGATGCCGAGGAAATGGTGTAGGGGGCCCATGTCGGTCATGGAGAACTCAGATTTGAGAGCCGAGATGATGTGGTGGAGTGTTTGTGGAGAGCTGGCGGTGAGAATGATATCATCTACATACACAAGCAAGTAGGCGATGGAGGTGCCGTGATGGAGGATGAATAAGGAGGTGTCACTCTTGGAGCCATGAAAACCAAGAGAAAGAAGGAATGCCCGAAAACGAAGAAACCACGTGCGAGGGGCTTGCTTGAGGCCGTAGAGAGACTTGTTTAGGCGACAAACATGATCCGGGCGAGTGGTGTCGACAAAACCAGCAGGTTGGGAGCAGTACACGAGCTCGTTGAGATCACCATGAAGAAATGCGTTCTTGACGTCCATTTGGTGGATGGGCCAAGAGTGAGATGTGGCAATGCTCAACACCACACGAATGGTAGCCGGCTTGACCACCGGGCTAAACGTCTCGTCGTAGTCGACACCCTCTCGTTGTGTGAAACCTCGAAGCACCCATCGAGCTTTGTACCGTGCTAAAGAGCCGTCCATGTTGAATTTGTGACGGTAGATCCACTTCCCCATGACCACATTAACACCTGCAGGCTTAGGCACCAAAGACCACATAGAGTTATTCATTAAAGCAGTGTATTCATCGAGCATAGCTTGTCGCCAATTTGGATCTTTAAGGGCGGATTTGTAAGTGGGTGGTATAGGGGAGATGGTGGTGGATGAGGTGTCGGCTAGGAAGAGGCGACGAGGCATGCAGAATCCAGATTTGGCACGAGTGGACATTTTGTGTGCATTGTGAGGTGGTGCAACGGGTAAGGCGCGAGGCGGTACGTGCGGTGGTGTAGTGCATGGGGGCGGCGATCCCGAGGAAGATGTGGTGGGCTGGTGGCATGCTGATCCAATCGACAGGGCTCGTGGAGCAAGGAAGATGCGGGCGCAATGGGGCTGGCAGGCGCGGCAGAGGCGGGCGGCGATTGGGTGGAGGGGGACGCGCTGTCCACGGTAGTGGTGGACCCGCAAGAGCGGCCGGTGGGAAGAGGACGCGTGGAGGGGCCAGGGGACGCGGGCGCGTTGCGACGCGCGCGCATGGGCGTGCATGGGGTGGTGGGGTCCGGAGAATCTGGCGGATCTGTTACGTGATCCGAGGAAGCTGCGGCGGCCAGGGATGGGGTAGGTAGGATACGGCGTGCGGGGTCTTCTGTGGACGTGCTGGCGGGTGGCGTGGTGTATGGAAATGTGATTTCGTCAAAAATGACATGGCGAGAGACTATGACACGGCGCGATTCCAGATCAAAGCACCTATAACCCTTATGCTCGAGGGGATATCCTAAGAAAACGCAGCGGACGGAGCGAGGGGAGAGCTTGTGGGCCATGGTGGAGGATGTATTAGGGAAGCATAAGCAACCAAAGACTCAGAGGTGGTCGTAGGTGGGGTGGGAGCCGTGAAGGAGAAAATATGGTGTAACACCGGCAATGACTCGGGAGGGGCGTCGGTTTAGCAAGTATGTAGCGGTGTGAAGTGCTTCTACCCAAAAGGGAGGGGTGAGATTTGCTTGAGAAAGGAGTGTACGCACGATGTCATTGGTGGTAAGAAGGAGTCGTTCGGCCTTGCCATTTTGAGGCGACGTGTGTGGGCAGGAGAAACGATAAGTGATGCCGTGGAGGGAGAAAAACGATCGGAGGGAGTTGTTGATGAACTCACCCCCGTTATCACATTGCATGGCCTTAATCATGACGTTGTATTGTGTGCGCACAAATGAGAAGAAGCGTTGGAGAGTAGTAGACGTGTCTGATTTGTTGCGTAGAGGGAAGGACCAAGAGTAGTGCGTATAGTCATCCAACACAACGAGATAGTATTGATAACCAGAAAAACTTACAACCGGCGAGGTCCACAAATCACAGTGTATGTGATCAAATGGTGCATACGACTTGCTAAAAGAAGAGGGAAAGGGAAGGCAAGGCTGCCGGCCAAGCTGATAAGCAGCACAAGGCTGATGGGCCTCTTTATTACAATCTGGAAGAACTGTTTGGGCTAATGTAGATAGGTGGCCGAGCCGGCGATGCCACAAGTCTGATGATGCCGTGGCAAGAAGAGCGGACGCCGAAGAAGCTTTATTTCCAACAAAGGGGTAGAGGTCGCCGTTGCTAATTGGAGATCATGAGGACCCGCCGCGTTCGAAGATCCTTCACAAGAAAGCCACAAGGGTAAAACTCAACGGAACAAGAATTTTCTTTAGTGAACTTACGAACGGAGACGAGACTAGTGACTACGTGTGGAGAAACAAGAACGTTGGTGAGGCCGAAGTCGTGTGGGGGTAGGGCGACGGAGCCGGTGGCCGTGACTGGTATGTGTTGGCCATTGCCGACAAGAATGCTTGATGGAACATGCTTTAAGGAAGAACTAGACGAGGTAAGGGTACCTGGGTTGCCGGTGATGTGGGAGGAAGCTCCGCTGTCGAGGTACCAGTCCTTCAAGGGAGGTTGGGGCAGGCCGCCGTTGCTGTAGGCGGCGTTCAACATGGCGAGGCGCTCCCATGATGGTGGCGCTGGAGGGTAGTACGAGGAGGACGATGGAGGCGTCGCATGGTACATCGGGTAGGCATGGGCATGGGAGCCGGGGCGGGGGCCGAGAACCCCGGCGGAGTTGGGCGGCACCCATCCAGGTCAATGCAGAGGGAGCGCCATCCCGTACGGAGCGGGTTGCGACGGCAGGCCGCGTCCACCAGAGTCGTGGCGGCCTCGTCCGCGTCCAACCACGCCCGCGGCCACGGTCGGCACCGTCGCCGCGGTCACCACGGCCACGGGTCTGTTGCGGAGGCGGAGGCGGGGCCTGAGAGCGATCGGAGCCGCGGTCACCAGAGCGGTCGCCGCGATCAGCCTAAGAGCGAGCGCCAGATCCGGAAGCGTCGCCCGATCCAGGAGCGCTAGGGAGAGCGAACGCCGAAGCGCTCTCCTCAGCGGCACGCTGAGACTGGGACTCCTTCGCCAGGACGACGCGGGAGAGGACGGTGTCGAAGGGCATGGTAGAGGCCTGATCGCCGAGGACGACGCGGATGGTGTCGAGGCACTTGTCGAGGCCGTGAAGGAATTGGGTGGTAAGATCCACCTCCTTGACGACGTGATCGATGTCGGCGAGGCCGTCGGTGAGCAGCTTCAGGCGACGGGCGTACTCGGTGACGGAGAGATCGCCCTGTTTCAGATTGTGGTACTGGCGATTGAGCACCGTGAAGCGTGCAGCCCGATTGGCGAGGAAGAAATCCTGGATCTTGGTCCAGAGGGCGTACGTGGTGGTGGCGCCGACGACGTGATCGATGAGGGGATCGGCGAGGGTGGCGTAGATCCAGAGCACCACATGGGCATCCAGCTCCAGGTATTGGGCGTCGGCGTTGGGTGGAGGAGGGTGTTCGATGAGGAAGGTGACGCCATAACGGACAAGGACGAGCAGGAAGAAGGACTTCCACTTATGATAGTTGTGGTCGGCCGGATTAAGCAGGAACTTGATGTGGTTTGTGATGTGATCGAAGAAGATCGGGTTGCGTGGAGCTGGTGGTGGCGGCGCAGGGGTGGAGGAGGAGAAGAGGGGGGCAAACTGAGAGGGGCCGGTGCTACCGGAGGCGCCGGAGAAGAGGAACGGGAAGGTGCCGGGGGAGGTGGCAGGAGCAGTCGCCGTGGAGAGCGAGCTCGGCGAGGACGCGGCGTCGGTGGCGGCAGAGGAGTCGGGCGCAACCATGGCGACGGAAGAGGAGGACCTTGTAACTGATACCAAGTAGGAGAATCAATTCACTCTCTTTATTGATCATTGTGTGTTACATACATGGCATTTATATACAGGGCATTGCCCGAGTCATGAGGCACGCAGGCCGTCGATCCTATATACGTGGGCATGCACAACAACCCATTACAACACAACTCAACACTTATTGTGCAAAAGGAAGTGTTACTGGAACCGCATATACGTGTGATTCATGATTTTCAAATGTTAAACCTGGTACAAGTTACAAAAAGGTAACATCGGCTTAACATGTTGAACATGACTTGCAGAATTATTAAGGATTCACATTTGGAGAACTCCGTAGACTTGCATGACACTTTTCTTTTTCATGAAAAAAAAGAAGTTCCCCCAAATGAATAAATCATTAGTACTCCCTTCGACCTAGTATAATATAAGATGTTGCATATGATGTAAAAAAATATGTTACATATATCAATATATCAGTTGTAATAACAACATATACTATGGGACGGATGGAGTAACAGTCTAGTCTAGGCACTTCAAGACCATCTGCCCTGACATTATGTTGATGGAGATGGGGCTGGGTGGGGTCGCCCACATGGAGCTAGAGGAGGGGAGCATCAGTGGCAGGAAGAGGATTCAGGAGAGACGGTGGGAGGGAGGAAGAAGAGTGGGGATAGATCGGACAAGTGAGACCCATGGGCGCGATTATGTCTCACTTATAGCCAGAGGTACACTCGCGTCAACGATGCACCGGTGAGCCAGCCCACTATTCCCAGCCGCAAGTATGGGTCGGCCCAACTTTAACGTTGCTCCCTTTTTTAGCATTTCTTCACTCTTTCAGTTTTTTGTTTTACTTTTGTTTATATATTAGACTAAATTTTAAGTACGTATATTCCAAACTTAATTTACTTAGAAAAATTGAAACAAGAATTTGAAAAATGTTAACTCAGTGTAATTTTTTGTTAGCATAAAAATGTTGATAGCTTTAACAAAAATGTTTGCAACATTTACAAAATGTACATGCGTTTCGAAAACATGTACATGGAATTTTTTAAAATGTTTATAGAATGTACAAGAATGTTACTTTACTTCAAAAAGATGTTAAATGTCTGTAAATAATGTTTCGGGTGTACAATTAAATGTGCAATGCATACAAAAAAATTAGACAACAAAACATATATTTGTTAAAATGTTAATTATGTATACGAAAAATGTTAAACCTGTATAAAAATGTTTTATATGTATACCAAAAATATTCAATGTGTATGGAAACAATAGACATCAAAACATATAGTTGAAACATGTATAAAAATGTTTTGGATGTATAAGAACAATGTACAATGTGTATGAAAAAACATAAACATGAAAACATATATTTTAAAAAATATTAATTATGTACATAATTTTTTTAAACTTTGATAAAATAGTGTTTTAGATGTATAGCAAAATGTAAATTTTGTATGAGACCAATACACATCAAAACATATATTTGCAAAAAGTTAATAATGTATTTGAAAAATATTAATTGTGTATAGAAAACCATTTTATATGTATATAAAAATTGTATAATGTATATGAAAAGAATAGACATCAAAACATATACTCCCCCCATCCAATAATATAAGAACGTTTTTGACACTAGCCGCACCATAATGTAAAAACGTTTTTGACACTGCATTAGTGTCAAAAACGTTCATATATTATGGAACAAAGGGAGTATCTGAGAAAAATGTAAAAAATATTAAACTTGTATTAGGAAAATATTCTTGACATACACGAAAATATTAAATGTGTAAGAAAAATGTACACTTTAAAAAAAAGGAAAGAACAATAAACCATGAAAACCGAATAGAAAAAGAAAAAAAGAAATGAAAAACTGAGAAGGAAAGAAAGAAACTGAATATCATAACAAAGAAAAAAAACGAAAATGTTAACGCCCACATGTGTGGGCGTTAGCCAACTCACCCACACGTCTTCATCACTGTCCAGTAACTTCTGCACGAATCTTGCCATGAATTAGCTGATTTTGTATGCCATGTAGGACAACTTGCGTGTGTGGTGTGTGAGAGAGGTGACCCACACATCTGTTTTACCACATGAAGGGGTCGGTGTGTGTGCGTTCAGCAGTTCGCGTCACA
The DNA here is from genome assembly GCA_963921465.1 of Triticum timopheevii. NCBI lineage: Eukaryota > Viridiplantae > Streptophyta > Magnoliopsida > Poales > Poaceae > Triticum > Triticum timopheevii. Next base: position 414,385,573 of record OY997270.1, on the reverse strand, counting down.
CGCCACTTTGCACGCACACACAAGGGCTAGTGTGTGGGCATTTGCCATCTCGCCCACACGCCTGTTTCCTCTCCCACACCCAAGCTGCTAGTTGCCATGTGTTTTCGCAGCGCACATGACAACTGCCCCTAGTATGCTTTATAAGCAGGTGGCAACTCTCTTTTTTTTACCCGAGTTGCCATGTGTTTTTGCAGGGTAGACGGCAACTGCCTAGTGTGCACGTAAGTGTTGGAAATATGCCCTAGAGGCAATAATAAAAGGATTATTATATTTCAATGTTCATGATAATTGTCTTTTGTTCATGCTATAACTGTATTATCCGGAAATCGTAATACACGTGTGAACACTTAGACCCAATGAGTCCCTAGTGAGCCTCTAGTTGACTAGCTCGTTATGATCAATAGATAGTCATGGTTTCCTGACTATGGACATAGGATGTCGTTGATAACGGGATCACATCATTAGGAGAATGATGTGATGGACAAGACCCAATCATAAGCATAGCATAAGAGATCGTATAGTTCGTTTGCTAGAAGCTTTGCCAATGTCAAGTATCTATTCCTTCGACCATGAGATCGTGTAACTCCCGGTTACCGTAGGAGTGCCTTGGGTGTATCAAACGTCACAACGTAACTGGGTGACTATAAAGGTGCATTACAGGTATCTCCGAAAGTATCTGTTGGGTTGACACGGATCGAGACTGGGATTTGTCACTCCGTATAACGGAGAGGTATCTCTGGGCCCACTCGGTAATGCATCATCATAATGAGCTCAATGTGACCAAGGTGCTGGCCACGGGATCATGCATTACGGTACGAGTAAAGTGACTTGCCGGGTAACGAGACTGAACAAGGTATTGGGATACCGACGATCGAGTCTCGGGCAAGTAACGTACCGATTGACAAAGGGAATTGTATACAGGGTTTGATCGAATCCTCGACATCGTGGTTCAACCGATGAAATCATCGAGGAGCATGTGGGAGCCAACATGGATATCCAGACCCCGCTGTTGGTTATTGCCCGAGAGTCGTCTCGGTCATGTCTGCGTGTCTCCCGAACCCGTAGGGTCTACACACTTAAGGTTCGGTGACGCTAGGGTTAGTAGGAAGTCAAGTATGTGACTACCGAATGATGTTCGGAGTCCCGGATGAGATCCCGGACGTCACGAGGAGTTCCGGAATGGTCCGGAGGTAAAGATTTATATATGGGAAGTCCTGTTTCGGGCATCGGGACAAGTTTCGGGGTTATCGGTATTGTACCGGGACCACCGGAGGGGTCCCGGGGGCCCACCGGGTGGGGCCACCTGCCCCGGGGGGCCACATGGGCTGTAGGGGGTGCGCCTTGGCCTGCATGGGCCAAGGGCACCAGCCCCACATAGGCCCATGCGCCTAGGGTTCAAGGGGGCAAGAGTCCTAGGAGGGGAAGGCACCTCCTAGGTGCCTTGGGGGGGAGGGAAACCCCCTTGGCCGCCGCCCCCCTAGGAGATTGGATCTCCTAGGGCCGGCCACCCCCCCTTGGCCCTCCTATATATAGTGGGGGAGAGGAGGGACTTCAAACCTTGAGTCCTTGGCCTTTGGTTGCCTCCTTCTCCCTCCCCAACACCTCTCCTCCTTCGTTGTGTGCTCGGCGAAGCCCTGTCGGAGTACTGCTTCTCCACCATCACCACGCCGTCGTGCTGCCGGTGGAGCTGTCTTCCTCAACCTCTCCTTCCCCCTTGCTGGATCAAGAAGGAGGAGACGTCGCTCGTCCCGTACGTGTGTTGAACACGGAGGTGCTGTCCGTTCAGCACTTGGCATCGGTGATCTGAATCACGTTCGAGTACGACTCCATCATCACCTTGCAAGCTTCCGCACGCGATCTACAAGTGGTATGTAGATGCAAGCTCTCTCCCATGACTCGTTGCTTAGATGAACTCATAGATGGATCTTGGTGAAGCCGTAGGAAAAATTTTAATTTTCTGCAACGTTCCCCAACAGTGGCATCATGAGCTAGGTCTATGCGTAGTTCTCTAATGCACGAGTAGAACACAATTTGTTGTGGGCGTTGATCTTGTCATCTTACTTGCCTCTACTAGTCTTTTCTTGCTCAACGGTATTGTGGGATGAAGCGGCCCGGACCAACCTTACACGTACGCTTACGTGAGACCGGTTCCACCGACTGACATGCACTAGTTGCATAAGGTGGCTGGCGGGTGTCTGTCTCTCCCACTTTAGTTGGAGCGGAATCGATGAACAAGGCCCTTATGAAGGGTAAATAGAAGTTGACAAAATCACGTTGTGGTGATTCGTAGGTAAGAAAACGTTCTTGCTAGAACCCAATCGCAGCCACGTAAAAGATGCAACAACAACTAGAGAACGTCTAACTTGTTTTTGCAGCGATTGATCATGTGATGTGATATGGCCAGAAGTTGTGATGAATGTTGAATTGTGATGTATGAGATCATGTTCTTGTAATAGGATTCACGACTTGCATGTCGATGAGTATGACAACCGGCAGGAGCCATAGGAGTTGTCTTTATTTTTTTGTATGACCTGCGTGTCATTGAAGAACGCCATGTAAACTACTTTACTTCATTACTAAACGCGTTAGTCATAGAAGTAGAAGTAGTCGTTGGCGTGACAACTTCATGAAGACACGATGATGGAGATCATGATGATGGAGATCATGGTGTCAAGCCGGTGACAAGATGATCATGGAGCCCCGAAGATGGAGATCAATGGAGCTTGATGATATTGGCCATATCATGTCACAACCATATAATTGCATGTGATGTTTATTATGTTTATGCATCTTGTTTACTTAGGACGACGGTAGTAAATAAGATGATCCCTTACAAAATTTCAAGAAGTGTTCTCCCCTAACTGTGCACCGTTGCTACAGTTCGTCGTTTCTAAGCACCACGTGATGATCGGGTGTGATGGATCCTTACGTTCACATACAACGGGTGTAAGACAGTTTTACACAGCGAAAACACTTAGGGTTAACTTGACGAGCCTAGCATGTGCAGACATGGCCTCGGAACACGGAGACCGAAAGGTCGAACACGAGTCGTATGGAAGATACGATCAACATAAAGATGTTCACCGACGATGACTAGTCCGTCTCACGTGATGATCGGACACGGGCTAGTCGACTCGGATCGTGTAACACTTAGATGACTAGAGGGATGTCTAATCTAAGTGGGAGTTCATAATTTTGATTAAGAACTTTATTATCATGAACTTAGTCTAAAACCTTTGCAAATATGTATTGTAGATCAATGGCCAACGCTCATGTCAACATGAACTTCAACGCGTTCCTAGAGAAAACCAAGCTGAAAGATGATGGCAGCAACTATACGGACTGGGTCCGAAACCTGAGGATCATCCTCATAGCTGCCAGGAAGCAATATGTCCTAGAAGGACCGCTAGGTGCCGCTCCCGTCCCAGAGAACCAAGACGTTATGAACGCTTGGCAAACTCGTGCTGATGATTACTCCCTCGTTCAGTGCGGCATGCTTTACAGCTTAGAACCGGGGCTCCAAAAGCGTTTTGAGCATCACGGAGCATATGAGATGTTCGAAGAGCTGAAACTAGTTTTCCAAGCTCATGCCCGGGTCGAGAGATATGATGTCTCCGACAAGTTCTACAGTTGTAAGATGGAGGAGAACAGTTCTGTCAGTGAACACATCCTGAAGATGTCTGGGTTGCACGCACGTATGACCCAGTTGAACATTAACCTCCCAGATGAGGCGGTCATTGACAGAATCCTCCAGTCGCTCCCACCAAGCTACAAGAGCTTTGTGATGAACTACAACATGCAGGGGATGGTAAAGACCATTCCTGAAGTGTTCTCGATGCTGAAGTCAGCAGAGGCTGAAATCAAGAAAGAACATCAAGTGTTGATGGTCAATAAGACCACTAAGTTCAAGAAGGGCAAGGGTAAGAAGAACTTCAAGAAGGACGGCAAAGATGTTGCCGCGCCCGGTAAGCCTGTTGCCGGGAAGAAGTCAAAGAATGGACCCAAGCCTGAGACTGAGTGCTTTTATTGCAAGGGGAAGGGGCACTGGAAGCGGAACTGCCCCAAATACTTAGCGGATAAGAAGGCCGGCAACACCAAAGGTATATTTGATATACATGTAATTGATGTGTACCTTACCAGTACTCGAAGTAACTCCTGGGTATTTGATACCGGTGCCGTTGCTCACATATGTAACTCACAGCAGGAGCTGCGGAATAAACGGAGACTGGCGAAGGACGAGGTGACGATGCGCGTCGGGAATGGCTCCAGGGTCGATGTGATCGCCGTCGGCACGCTACCTCTACATTTACCTACGGGATTAGTTTTAAACCTCAATAATTGTTATTTAGTGCCAAGTTTGAGCATGAACATTGTATCTGGATCTCGTTTAATACGAGATGGCTACTCATTTAAGTCTGAGAATAATGGTTGTTCGATTTATATGAGAGATATGTTTTATGGTCATGCTCCGATGGTCAATGGTTTATTCTTGATGAATCTCGAGCGTAATATTACACATGTTCATAGTGTGGATGCCAAAAGATGTAAAGTTGATAACGATAGTCCCACATACTTGTGGCACTGCCGCCTTGGTCACATTGGTGTCAAGCGCATGAAGAAGCTCCATGCTGATGGACTTTTAGAGTCTCTTGATTATGAATCATTTGACACATGCGAACCTTGCCTCTTAGGCAAAATGACCAAGACTCCGTTCTCCGGAACAATGGAGCGAGCAACCAACTTGTTGGAAATCATACATACCGATGTGTGCGGTCCAATGAGCGTTGAGGCTCGCGGAGGATATCGTTATGTTCTCACTCTCACTGACGACTTGAGTAGATATGGGTATGTCTACTTAATGAAACACAAGTCTGAGACCTTTGAAAAGTTCAAGGAATTTCAGAGTGAGGTAGAGAATCAACATGACCGTAAGATAAAGTTCCTACGATCAGATCGTGGGGGCGAATACTTAAGTCACGAATTTGGTACACACTTAAGAAAATGTGGAATCGTTTCACAACTCACGCCGCCTGGAACACCTCAGCGAAACGGTGTGTCCGAACGTCGTAATCGCACTCTATTGGATATGGTGCGGTCTATGATGTCTCTTACCGATTTACCGCTATCATTTTGGGGATACGCTCTAGAGACAGCTACATTCACTTTAAATAGGGCACCGTCTAAATCCGTTGAGACGACACCGTATGAATTATGGTTTGGGAAGAAACCTAAGCTGTCGTTTCTAAAAGTTTGGGGATGCGATGCTTATGTCAAGAAACTTCAACCTGAAAAGCTCGAACCCAAGTCGGAAAAATGCGTATTCATAGGATACCCTAAGGAAACTGTCGGGTATACCTTCTACTTAAGATCCGAAGGCAAGATCTTTGTTGCCAAGAACGGATGCTTTCTGGAGAAAGAGTTTCTCTCGAAAGAAGTAAGTGGGAGGAAAGTAGAACTCGATGAAGTACTACCTCTCGAACGGGAAAGTGGTGCAGCGCAGGAAACCATTCCTGTAATGCCCACACCAACTGAAGAGGAAAATGTTGATGATGATCAAGGTACTTCAGATCTAGTTGCTACTGAATTTCGAAGGTCCACAAGGACACGTTCTGCACCAGAGTGGTACGGCAACCCTGTCATGGAAATCATGTTGCTGGACAACAATGAACCTTCGAACTATGAAGAAGCAATGGCGGGCCCGGATTCCAACAAATGGCTTGAGGCCATGAAATCCGAGATAGGATCCATGTATGAAAACAAAGTATGGACTTTGACAGACTTGCCCGATGATCGGCGAGCGATAGAAAATAAATGGATTTTTAAGAAGAAGACGGACGCGGATGGTAATGTTACCATCTATAAAGCTCGACTTGTCGCTAAGGGTTATCGACAAGTTCAAGGGATTGACTACGACGAGACATTCTCTCCCGTGGCGAAGCTTAAGTCCGTCCGAATCATGTTAGCAATTGCCGCATACTATGATTATGAGATATGGCAGATGGACGTCAAAACGGCATTCCTTAATGGACATCTTAAGGAAGAGCTGTATATGATGCAGCCGGAAGGTTTTGTCGTTCCTCAGAACGCTAACAAAGTATGCAAGCTCCAGCGATCCATTTATGGACTGGTGCAAGCATCTCGGAGTTGGAACATTCGCTTTGATGAGATGATCAAAGCGTTTGGGTTTACGCAGACTTATGGAGAAGCCTGCGTTTACAAGAAAGTGAGTGGGAGCTCTGTAGCATTTCTCCTATTATATGTAGATGACATACTCTTGATGGGAAATGATACGAAACTCCTGGACAGCATTAAGGCCTACTTGAACAAGTGTTTTTCAATAAAGGACCTTGGAGAAGCTGCTTATATATTAGGCATCAAGATCTATAGAGATAGATCGAGACGCCTCATAGGTCTTTCACAAAGCACATACCTTGATAAGATTTTGAAGAGGTTCAAAATGGATCAGTCCAAGAAGGGGTTCTTGCCTATGTTACAAGGTGTGAGATTGAGCTTGGCTCAGTCACCGACCACGGCAAAAGATAAAGAAGAGATGAGTGTCATCCCCTATGCTTCAGCCATAGGATCTATTATGTATGCCATGCTGTGTACCAGACCCGATGTAAACCTTGCCGTAAGTTTGGTTGCAAGATACCAAAGTAACCCCGGCAAGGAACACTGGACAGCGGTCAAGAATATCCTGAAGTACCTGAAAAGGACAAAGGACATGTTTCTCGTTTATGGAGGAGATGAAGAGCTCGTCGTAAAGGGTTACGTCGACGCTAGCTTCGACTCAGATCTGGATGACTCTAAGTCACAAACCGGATACGTGTATATGTTGAATGGTGGAGCAGTAAGCTGGTGCAGCTGCAAGCAGAGCGTCGTGGCGGGATCTACATGTGAAGCGGAGTACATGGCAGCCTCGGAGGCAGCGCATGAAGCGATTTGGATGAAGGAGTTCATCACCGACCTAGGAGTCATACCCAATGCGTCGGGGCCGATCAAACTCTTCTGTGACAACACTGGAGCTATTGCCCTTGCCAAGGAGCCCAGGTTTCACAAGAAGACCAGGCACATCAAGCGTCGTTTCAACTCCATCCGTGAAAATGTTCAAGATGGAGACATAGAGATTTGCAAAGTGCACACGGATCTGAATGTCGCAGATCCGTTGACTAAACCTCTCTCGCGTGCAAAACATGATCAACACCAGAACTCTATGGGTGTTCGATTCATCACAATGTAACTAGATTGGTGACTCTAGTGCAAGTGGGAGACTGTTGGAAATATGCCCTAGAGGCAATAATAAAAGGATTATTATATTTCAATGTTCATGATAATTGTCTTTTGTTCATGCTATAACTGTATTATCCGGAAATCGTAATACACGTGTGAACACTTAGACCCAATGAGTCCCTAGTGAGCCTCTAGTTGACTAGCTCGTTATGATCAATAGATAGTCATGGTTTCCTGACTATGGACATAGGATGTCGTTGATAACGGGATCACATCATTAGGAGAATGATGTGATGGACAAGACCCAATCATAAGCATAGCATAAGAGATCGTATAGTTCGTTTGCTAGAAGCTTTGCCAATGTCAAGTATCTATTCCTTCGACCATGAGATCGTGTAACTCCCGGTTACCGTAGGAGTGCCTTGGGTGTATCAAACGTCACAACGTAACTGGGTGACTATAAAGGTGCATTACAGGTATCTCCGAAAGTATCTGTTGGGTTGACACGGATCGAGACTGGGATTTGTCACTCCGTATAACGGAGAGGTATCTCTGGGCCCACTCGGTAATGCATCATCATAATGAGCTCAATGTGACCAAGGTGCTGGCCACGGGATCATGCATTACGGTACGAGTAAAGTGACTTGCCGGGTAACGAGACTGAACAAGGTATTGGGATACCGACGATCGAGTCTCGGGCAAGTAACGTACCGATTGACAAAGGGAATTGTATACAGGGTTTGATCGAATCCTCGACATCGTGGTTCAACCGATGAAATCATCGAGGAGCATGTGGGAGCCAACATGGATATCCAGACCCCGCTGTTGGTTATTGCCCGAGAGTCGTCTCGGTCATGTCTGCGTGTCTCCCGAACCCGTAGGGTCTACACACTTAAGGTTCGGTGACGCTAGGGTTAGTAGGAAGTCAAGTATGTGACTACCGAATGATGTTCGGAGTCCCGGATGAGATCCCGGACGTCACGAGGAGTTCCGGAATGGTCCGGAGGTAAAGATTTATATATGGGAAGTCCTGTTTCGGGCATCGGGACAAGTTTCGGGGTTATCGGTATTGTACCGGGACCACCGGAGGGGTCCCGGGGGCCCACCGGGTGGGGCCACCTGCCCCGGGGGGCCACATGGGCTGTAGGGGGTGCGCCTTGGCCTGCATGGGCCAAGGGCACCAGCCCCACATAGGCCCATGCGCCTAGGGTTCAAGGGGGCAAGAGTCCTAGGAGGGGAAGGCACCTCCTAGGTGCCTTGGGGGGGAGGGAAACCCCCTTGGCCGCCGCCCCCCTAGGAGATTGGATCTCCTAGGGCCGGCCACCCCCCCTTGGCCCTCCTATATATAGTGGGGGAGAGGAGGGACTTCAAACCTTGAGTCCTTGGCCTTTGGTTGCCTCCTTCTCCCTCCCCAACACCTCTCCTCCTTCGTTGTGTGCTCGGCGAAGCCCTGTCGGAGTACTGCTTCTCCACCATCACCACGCCGTCGTGCTGCCGGTGGAGCTGTCTTCCTCAACCTCTCCTTCCCCCTTGCTGGATCAAGAAGGAGGAGACGTCGCTCGTCCCGTACGTGTGTTGAACACGGAGGTGCTGTCCGTTCAGCACTTGGCATCGGTGATCTGAATCACGTTCGAGTACGACTCCATCATCACCTTGCAAGCTTCCGCACGCGATCTACAAGTGGTATGTAGATGCAAGCTCTCTCCCATGACTCGTTGCTTAGATGAACTCATAGATGGATCTTGGTGAAGCCGTAGGAAAATTTTTAATTTTCTGCAACGTTCCCCAACAGTAAGCAGATGGCAACTCTCTTTTACCGAGTTGCCATGTGTTTTTGCATGATACATGACAACTGCCCCAACGTGCACGTACATGGCAACTGCCCTAACGTGCACGTAAGCAGATGACAACTATTCTTTTTTACATGGCAACTGCCCTAGCATGCTTGTGAGCACATAACAACTCTCTCAACTGCCTAGTGTTAGTATGTGGCAATTTCTAAAATTATGAAATCATGGCAACTACATTAGATCAGACCATACATGGCAACTGCAGTTGTCCGACATGGCAACCGTAGTTCAGCGATATGGCAACTGCAGTTAAACGAACATGGACGAGGGTCTGGACCATGGCAACTGCGGGCGCGCGGTGGGCGTCACGCGTGGCGTGCGGGACCAGGAGGGTACGAGGGCTGACATACAGGCGTGTGGGCGTTATCAACTTCGCCCATACGCACGCATGTGAGAGGGTTCGGGAGGGAAAAAAGATGTGTGTGGGCATTAGTTGTTTTGTCCACACGTAGATGTGTGGGCTGGTTGCTGTCCATGCCACACGAAGCGTGTGGCACAACTACCCGATACACCACACGTGTGGCAGTTATTGGGACCAAAAAAGAAAACCTGTCGAAAATCCTTGTCAGCCGCGTTGCCCCCACTTTGTTAGTGCGCTTGAAGCTTGAAGCCATCCACACGAGCCGCTTGTGGCGAGAGACAGAGAGACAAGAATGGCGGGGCCCGTTCCTCCTGTGAGAAACGATAACGAAAACTCTCGCGTCCTACTTTCTCTGAACTCTGAACTCCATAACAGCAGGAGATGGCGACGTCGTCCCCGCCGCCGCCCCGCGTGTGCGTCACCGGCGGCAACGGGTTCATAGGCTCGTGGCTCGTCAAGCTGCTCCTCTCCCGCGGCTACGCCGTCCACGCCACCGTCCGCCACCCACGTACGCAACCGCCACCGACAGCCGCCCTGACGACACCGCTCAATTTCTGCATCTTGTTAATCTTCCCGGTCGATGCCTGGTTTCTCTTGCAGGTGATCCGAAGAACGCGTTCCTGACGCAGCTGGACGGAGCCCCGGCAAGTGCAAATTCATGTCATTTGTAATATTTGCACGGGACATTATTTGAGAATCCATTCAGAAAACACACATGTAATTTTTGCTGTGCCTCTGTAGATAACCCCTTCTGCTGTTATTACTGATAAACTTGAAAAATTGTGCAGAAAGAGATGATGGAACCTGCTGTCAAGGGCACCATGAATGTGCTCAAGGCCTGCTCAGCTACGAAAGTTCATAAACTCATTGTGGTCTCGTCCATCGCCACTAATATCTTCAACCCGGACTGGCCTCGAGATAAAATCAAAGATGAGAGCTGTTGGTCAGACAAGGAGTTCTGCAGACAGACCGAGGTCAGCGCTCAGCAATTAATCAATGATGGCGAATTAATAAACGCACCAGGCGCATGCCCCAGGAGATTAAAATCTGCCGCCGAAATCTTAAAAGAGTAACATCTTCCGTTTTACCGAGCTCTTGTCAGGGATAAGTGTTATTCGTGTTTGTGTTGGCAGAACTGGTACTCTCTTGCAAAGACTGAAGCCGAGGAGATGGCCCTGGAATACGGAGAGAAGAACGGGTTGCACGTCGTCACATTTTGCCCTGGTCTGGTCTTCGGCCCTCTGTTGCAGCATGTGGCGGTCAATACGAGCAGCAAGGTCCTCGTCTACATGATAAAAGGTTCCACTCCTCAGCTCATCTGTCACAAGGATACATGATCATTTTGTACATTGCACATCACATATGGTTAGAGGTTAGTACTATTGGAAACCAAAGCCGGTTGTTTTCCTTCCATTTTGCTGTTGTTGTTGTTGTTGTTGTTGTCGAAGTGCAGCACAGCGATGAAGTTCAGAACAAACGCCGGAGGAGCTCCTCGGCTTTTATACTAAGAATGTAGTATTAAGACAGCTTCGGTTTTCATGAAGTTCAGAAAATGATCATTTAAATTACACACCCTTGTGCGTAATGTAATTCCATCATATGTCCGATCGCAGGAGGCCCCGACACGATGAACAACAAGTTCTTTCCCATAGTAGACGTTCGTGATGTCGCCGACGCATTGCTCCTGTTGTACAACAAGGCAGGGCCATCTGAGAGATACATATGCTCACTGGACCAGATGGACCTAAAGGATTTGCTGGCAATCATGAAGAACATGTGCCCTAGCTACACTTATGTAGACAAGTAAGTGTCATAGCATCAAGACTATCAACACCATGTCATAGCTTGCTTATCATATACTCCCTCCGTCCGGAAATACTTGTCCTAGAAATGGATGTATCTAGACTTATTTTAGTTATAGATACATCCATTTTATCCATTTCGAGGACAAGTACTTTCGGACGGAGGGAGTAAGTAAGTACTAAGGATTTTCATTACAAATTTTTGGGTTGGCAGGATGGTTGACGTGGACTTTAACGTTGGAGTCACTTCGGAAAAGCTGAAGAATTTAGGGTGGAAACCAAGAAAGTTCGAGGAGACACTCATGGATAGTATCGAGTCCTACGAAAAAGCAGGGCTTCTTGGGGTTACAGACGACGAACCATGCCGGCTTCCATTCATCTACCGAATGCCACCTATCCAGGAATGAGAATGACCCCATTATTGTGCCATTGATTCTCCATTTTGCCTGAAACATCGTGAAATGTGTTTCGCAAAAATAAGCAAGGGTTAGGTCTCTATTTCTTGACTCCTCCACTAGACCATTCAGGATGGATGCAAACGCAAATATTGTGCATTTGTGCTCACTTCCGTCAGGAGAAAGCGGACTCCGGAGGAGTACTCTAAAAGCAGTGACTGCAGAGTTATGAACATACCATCTGGTCAAAATGCTGATAAAAAGTCTAGTAATGAGGAACAATAGACAGATACCGTTTCTTAATTTTGACATGGCTCAGCTTCTTTACAATACTAAGATAAAGAGAGTTATAGTATCTTATTAAACACAATAAGTTTCAGATTATTAAAGAGCATCTCTTCCCGTCGGGTGGTCTCTGCAGCCGAGGGTGAACAATTGATTATTGGTTCCTGACTAATTTTGCACAACTAATTTTAGACAAACTGTGGCTGCCACAAAAAGTGTCGCGAACAAAGGGGATGTTTAGTTTGTGACTAAGATTTTCCTAAGTTGTTACAACTAAGGTTAGGCAATTTTAATCAACTCAGAAGGGTGTTTGGTTCAAGCCTCACCTTAGGGAGTTAGGGTTAGGGATAACCACAACTCTGAGAGACGAGGATGTATGCCGATGTTCACTTCCTTGGAGGGAAGCTACATTACCGTTTAGAGAGGTGGGTGTTACCATGAAGGCACACCAACACCACGAAGGCTCACCATATTCTCTCTTTGAGATAACACCACGAAGGCATTTCTCAACCAGTAGTGGTAGACCTTGGGGTGGTCTCCAAACCCTCACAAACTTTCCGGGGGTAATCACAAAGAACGATCCCTCTCCGAATGACTCCTACCGCCTAGGAGTCTCCAATCTCCAAGAGTAACAAGAACAATGGGAAAAACTCAAGACTTGCTCAAATCACGGATTCCTTTGGTGCAAAGAAGGGGAAGAAGTGGATCTATCACTTGGGTGGACAGCTTCTCTCAAATGCTCTCAAATCCCTTAGGGATCTAAGATTTGGTGTTGGAGAGTGAGAGAGAGGGAAGGTGTGTTCTAGAGGATGCTTGAAGTGAATGGTCAACCGTCTCACGGAATAGGAGATGGATATTTATAGAGTGCTCCAATAAGTGGCCGTTGGTCCTCAAAACAGCACAGAAACGTCGAACGTCCGATGCACATCAGACGACCGAAAGCATAACAGACACCGGATGTCCGATGTTTTGCTACGGTCTACTGGTAATCGGATGACTGGAGGTTCCGGACGACCGATGTTTAGGTTCTGTGGAGGGGGTACCGGACGTCCGAGGCATATCGGACGACCGAGGGCTCTTCAGACAACGGACGTCCGACAGGGACCAGACGACCGCCGTTTTGGTTCTGTATGGAAGTGGTCGGACGTCCGGTGCACACTGGACGACTGATGTTTTGGTTCTGTATGAGAATGATCGGATGTCCGGTGTGGACCGGACGACCGATGTTTTGGTTCTGTATAGGAATGGTCGGACGTCCGGTCTGCACCGGACGACCAATGTTTTGGTTCTAGACAAGGATGAAGATCAGGAACTGACACAAAAGAAGTTGTTTGAGCAAGACCTTAGTGATACCCCATGTTCCCCTCTTAACAGTGCGGGATCCTTGTCGGTGTCAAAACCGGCGGATCTCGGGTAGGGGGTCCCGATCTATGCGTCTTAGGCTGATGGTAACAGGAAGCAAGGGACACAATGTTTACCCAGGTTCGGGCCCTCTCGATGGAGGTAAAACCCTACTTCCTGCTTGATTAATATTGACGATATGAGTAGTACAAGAGTAGATCTACCACGAGATCCGCCGGTTTTGACACCGACATTGGTGCTTTCATTGAGAGTTCCTCTATATCGTCGCTGCAAGGCTCGATGACTCCTTCAATCATCATCAACGACACGGTCCAGGGTGAAACTTTTCTCCCCGGACAGATCTTTGCGTTCGGCGGCTTCGCACCGCGGGCTAATTTGCCTGGCCATCTGGAGCAGATCGACAGCTACGCCCCTGGCCACCAGATCAGGTTCGGAAACCTGAACTACACGGCGAACATTCGCGGAGACTTGATCTTCGACGGATTCGGGCCTGTGCCAGGAGCACCGAACAGTCACGATGAGCACGGTTTAGACCTGCTGTCAGACAATGCTCAGGATATCACCCCGGCAGTAGCCCCGGGCCTAAATCTGGAGCAAACTGCATGGCCCAAGGATGGGTGGATGGACCCCGCCCCGCAGGCCGCACACTCATCGGCGGTAGAGCCAAACACAGGCCTCACTTCTAAGGAAGCCTGTGACTCTGGACCCCCGGACTCGTGTCCGGTTGTAGGTTCCAGTCCGCGCGCTCCCGAGCCCGCCGAGCCTGGTTAGGCTCCGGTAATGGAGTTTACCGCTGCGGATATCTTTCAGCACTTGCCCTTTGGCGACATGCTGAACTCATTAAAGTCTCTCTCTTTGTTAGGAGGCTCTTGGCCGAACTATGTCCGGTTCGAGTGGGAAGCAGGCGACGAAGGAATTCGCTGCCCACCCACCACCCACTTCATTGCCACGGTCGATGATCTAACCGACATGCTTGACTTCGACTCCGAAGACATCGACAGTATGGACGACGATGCAGGAGAAGTACATGAACCACCGCTCACAGGGCGGTGGACAGCCACCTCCTCATACGATATATATATGGTGGACACTCCGAAGGAAACCAATGGTGATGAGGCAACGGAGGATAACCCCTCAGGGAGAAAAACAAAGCATGGGCGTTGTCGGCGCCGCTCCAAGCCCCGCCACAGCAATACCGGCCCAGGAGGCGAAAACAATCCGGATGGTGCCGAAGAGGAATACAACCCCGACCAACCTGCCTTTGAGCAGACCGAACAGGCGACGGACGGATATCCGGAGGAGGACAACTACATGCCCCCCTTCGAAGACGAGATTAGCCTCGGCAATTCCGAACGCGGCGTGCCTGAGGATCCAGTGGAGCAAGTTCGCTTCAAGCGACGACTCATGGCCACGGCAAGGAGCCTGCAAAGGAAGCAACAACAACTCAAAGCTGACCAAGATTTGCTCGTGGACAGATGGACCAAGGTCCTGGCCACCGAAAAATACAAACTCGACCGCCCCAACAAAGGACACACACGCCATAATTCGCTACCCCAACCTAAGCAGGAGAACCCAAGGCACATACCCCGACATCAACACACCACAACGGTCCAAGACAATACGAAGGATACACGAAGAGGCATCCTCAAGACTCGGCGCAATTGTCATAAACGTCAATTCAGGGAAGTTGGTGCCAAATCCAGCAACTCCCAGTCCGGTCAACGGACAAAGAACAGCTCAAGCCTATACGGCCCGAGCAACATACTCGATCAACCTTATGAAATTCATGGTACTCCCAGGAGGACGGCCAAGCACACCAATAGAGAATACCGGATCCTCAAAACAAGGCGGCCGGTCATGTGCCGGAAACAATGAGGGGAGGAGTCCAACAACGGCAAAGTCAAAAGATCCTCCAGATCATAAAAGTACGGCCAATCTCCCCCGATCACATCAACCGTCCGGACAACATCAACCACAGCAATTCAATTGCAGTACCTCTAGACCTAGTAGTCCAGGGGCTCCATAACACATAAATCCCCCGCGGGTATGAAACCACAAATAACATCTTCTAAAAGATGCCAGGTGCAAAGGCCAAGTTTTATTGGCCCACCACTCTAACGGTTGTCTTTGGATCACCAAAAAATGCCACGCCAAAGAATAATTCTTTGGCACCTTCCCCTCATACGGTAATTTACCATATGCTAACGGGATGAACCACGTTGACTAGATTCCACGTGGTAAACCATTAGGCCAACACCGTGTGATATAATCACATCTATGGATAAGGCCGAACCCCGCCCTTAGAGCGGAAATCATACAGCTGCCGGAGTAGCGAGTCGTGCATGCCTATCAAAATTTTGGTATGACAGCCAACTATCCGGACACCAACTGAGGAGTCCGCGCTACTTCACGGTATAACGGCTGGGTTAAACAGGGTCCGATCAGGAACCCTCAGACCAACCACAAGAAGACATTCAGCTGCCTCCGAGTATTTGCCTTTACAAACTAACTTTGACGCAGAACAGGATTGGCGACGTGGAATCGACCCGGACACACAAGGGTAGGAACATGCATGTGAACCCCCCCAAAGAAGGCAGTCTGGATTCACTTCAGATCCACTCACAACCCCCTCCGGTCCGGCCATCACAGGTTCCGCCAAAAACACCTCTTTTCATAATCATAAATCGTACTCATATGCATAGACATATCATCCTACTACAATGCATAGACTTAAATAACACTTACCGGCCGTCGTTTCTCATCGACGCCTCTTTGTAAAAAACGGCTGCCACGCCTCGTGTTACGCCTAATTATGCCAGGGGCTTCACAGTACGGCAATAAAGTCCGACCACCTTTTCGATCGCTCGGCACCCCGAACTTATAGCACTATATGCATCAGCTCCGAATCATGTCTTGGGTCATTGGTTGGGTTTGCCCGTCTCCCATATTTTGGTACCTTATGTTCCACCCCATTGGCAAAGGTAGCGCTGGGAGAACTACTATGATTGTGTCCCGGTTCTGCCGGACGAGCACCTCAGTAGAGAAAGCCGAAAACTGATTGTCATGATACAGCGAGAGCTGGTCAGCTGTTTGAGAGGTTGTAAAATCCTTAAAGATTTATTCCGCATAACACCATTATAAATGCAGAGTGCGACGGATCGGTCTTCCGATCAGGCGCCAATAGAGCCCCTAGTTCGGCCTTCCGAACACTAGGGGTTGCGCCGACCATACTATGGCTAAGTGAGAGTGATAAAGCCCTATAGTTCGATTGCCTGGTTCGTGGTGAGGAACACCTCCTTAAAAGGACCCGGCCATGGGATAAAGAGTGTTCAGGTATGTCCCGAACACCCTCGTATTTCTTTTGTGGGGGCAGAAGCCGACGACTGGCCAACTCTCAGGATTTACATACACTAAACAGCCGCATAGGAAGAACAAATGTTCAAACAAAACAGGCAATAAATAATAAAAGTGCCATTATCCCATATTACAAAGAATGGCACGAATGCCCTCAGGGAAATATAATGTCTTTGGTACACTTATCCGCCACAAGGCGGGCTCCCTTCAGTACACCTTTATAGTACAGCTCGGGCTTGCGGTGTTCCTTACCCTCTAGCGGCCCCTCAGTCATCAGCTTCTCCGCGTCAAGCTTTCCCCAATGCACTTTTGCACGGGCAAACGCCATGCGCGCACCCTCTATACAGACCGATCGCTTAGCATCAAGCCGAGGACAGGCACCCACAATCCGCTTCACGAGTCCGAAGTAACTGCTTGGAATTGGCTCCGCGGGCCACAGCCAGACAACCAAGTCCTTCATGGCTAGTTCGGCCGCCTGGTGCAGTTCGACCAGCTGCTTCAGCTGATCGATAAAGGGCACCAGATAGTTCGGTGCCAAATACTGCGACCAGAAATTCCTCTCCGTAGACTTCTTCTCCTCGGTCCGGTAGAATTGGGCGGCATCTGATATGCTGCGAGGCAGATCCGTAAACGCCCCTGGAAAAACAAGAATTCAGCTTGTCGCTTAGAGTTCTTCCCAGTATCATGTAAAAATGGCCATGAATACAAAAGGCCTTACCAGCCGCAACTTTCCGGGCCTCCTGAATGTCCCGCACAGCACCTCGGGCTTCTTCTCGAGCATCTTCCGCGGCTTGGAGAGCTTGGGCGAGTTCAGATTCTTTTCCTGCTAGACTCTGCTCCAAGCCCTCGCTTTTCTTCACAGCCTCCTGGAGCTCTCGCTCAGCTGCAATGGCCCTGGCCTTGTGTTTCTCACGAAGCGTCTGTTCGGCAGCAGCCTTCTTGTTGGCATCATCCACAACCTTCTTCAGTGCCTCATATTCGGCACTCGCTCCTAGAGCATACAATACAAATACTTTTCACTAGGCACAATTACTCATTCGTGCCAAATTCAAGACAATGTTTCAACATACCTTGCTTGTCCTCCAATTGCTTCTTCACACGGCCAAGTTCCTACTCGGCCCGCTCCAGGCTCTGCTTCAGTTCGGACACTTCCGCATTATGAGCGGTCGTCTTCTCTGCAGACGCCTGTTTTCACACAAAGGGGTATACGTCATTAACAAAGGCTCCTGCAAAAGCAGAGGATTTGATCCCCTGCCCGGCTCTCTCTCTGTCACCGGACAGTGTATCAGGGGCTACTACTCATATTATGACGATTCCTCAAAGGTTTCTTAGAAAACATACCTCAAAGACCTTTATAAGGCCAAGGCAGGACTCATTCAGCCCGCTCTCGGCGGACTGAATCTTTTCAACCACCGCACCCATGAGGGTCCGATGTTCATCGATGATAGACGCGCTCTTTAACGTTGTCGATAGACTGCCTGGCAGCTCTGCTTGGACAGAGGTTGTCGGCGGAGTAGGCAAGCCTCCCACCGTCGAAGGTGGCTGCTCGCCCGATCCTGGAGCCTTAGAGGTCTCCAGGACCTTGTCCGGCTGTGGTCCGAACCCGAGATCGCCCCCATCGTCAACACGCCGGGGGGCTGCTGCCCCCTGGTCCGGGTCTCTTTGAGACGACAACTCGGTGTCGCGCCTGGACTTCGGGGAAGGGGCCTCTGGAGGTGCCTCGCTCGCCAAAGCGTCTGAGCTCAGCGAATTCTCTAATGAGGATTGTCCGGCGCGAGACCTCGCCGGGCTGTATGAAATATGGCGACAGTTAAAACTACTGTACCCAAACGACCCTGGATGCATATGCGCGCTTGGATCTCGGATACTTATGACTTTTCCAGGGGCTAGGCCCTGGAATCCCACTCCGGGCTGTTATTGGTAGCCATGGTGGATGCCTCTGGGTCAGAACCTCTCCCTCTCTTGGGCGATTCGGCCTACAGAGACGAGGAAGCCACCCTTTTCTTCCCACCTCCAGAGTGAGGCTCGTCCTCCTCTGCTTCCTCCTCTTCGTCTTCGAAAGAAGGAGCATCGCTGGAGTCTTCGGATTTTGCCTCCGAAGCCTAGCGACGACGGAGGCCACTCCGGGTCTTTTTGGCCTTCTTGGAGGCCTCTTTCTTTGGCGCCTTGTAAGGCGCGGGGACCAGCATCTTCGTCAGAAGAGGTCCGGCCGGTTCCTCCGGAAGCGGGGCCAGACAATGTATTCGCTCCACCTTCTTTATCCATCCCTGGGGTCACGACGAAGCACGATAAAAATGTCTCCCTCAGGACATGCCAATTGAAGCATGGATGGACAGAGCATGGCTATAACTTACCGGGCTTGCAGAATGGGATAATTGATACCCACGGTCCTTGGCGGAGCCCGGCCATGATTTGCCGGACTTAAAGAGCACCTTCCAGATATCCTTGTGGGAGGAATCATAGAGCTCCCGAAGGGTTTGGTGCTCGGTTGGGTCATACTCCCACAAATTGCAGGCTCGTCGCTGGCAAGGGAGAACCAGGCGAACTAGCATCACCTGGACTACATCGACGAGCTTGACGTCCTTGTCGACCACACTCTGAACGCGCGTCTGGGGCAGTGACAGCTCATCGGACGAGGACCAGTTCGGGCCCTTCTTGGGCCAGGACGTGAGCCGCAGTGGGGCTCTGGATCAGAACTCAGGAGCTGCAGCCCACTTTTTGCCGCGTGGTTCGGTGATATAGAACCACTGCTGCTACCACTCCTTGACAGAGTCATTGAAGGCACCCGTCGGCCAGACAACCTTGGGCATCTTGCTCACCATGGCGCCGCCGCACTCGGCGTGCTCGCCACTCACCACCTTGGGCTTCACATTGAAAATCTTCAGCCACAGGCCGAAGTGAGGCGAAATCCGGAGAAAAGCCTCGCACACGACGATGAACTTCGAGATATTGAGGAAAGAATTGGGGGAAAGATCATGAAAATCAATCCTAGTAATACATGACTCCATGAACAAATGGGTGAAGGGGAAACCCGAGCCCGCGGACAAAATGGGGAAGGAACACGACTCTCTCGTGAGGCTCCGGAGTAGGGACGACCTGTCCCGCCGGTGGGAGACGGTGGCCGATCTTCTTGGCTAGATACCCGGCCTCCCGGAGCCTCTTGATATCCTTCTCCTAGATGGTAGAGGCCATCCATCTGCCTCCTGCTCCGGATCCGGACATCTTTGGAAGACCTCTCTTCGATGGAAAAGAAGAATGCCTGTGCATTAGGGCTCGAATGGAGGGGAATGGGCTAGTGGAAGGAGAAGGCATGGGTAAAGAGGAAGAGACCTTATCTCTTTATAGAGATGGTAAAAGCTTTTTGCGCCTCCCCACTTGCCTGGTGGAACCCGCTCGCTCCCCACTCGCCGCAATTAGCGGTGTGGTTGGATTATCCATACCCGTATTGATGAGAATCCCACAATAAGGGGACACGATCTCTGCTATGGCAAAACATGCAGAAGAAACCGCCTCGCGATATGCACTATGGCTGGTTGTGGGAAAGCGGTTCGAATAATGACCCGACCGTAATGACATGTCACGTGGTCAGCAGATTACATTTGTGAAATATCATTTTCTCTACGGTGGTATGTGAAGATCATTTTGCAGATCCGGACATGGTTTGCGTGTTCGATAATTACTTTGGAGTATTCGGAGATGGAACCCGCCTTGCAATGTCGAAGACAAGACTGCGCGCCGGACTCATCGTCATGGAAGCCTGGTTCAGGGGCTACTGAGGGAGTCCTGGATTAGGGGGTATCCGGACGGCCGGACTATTGGAGCGTGAAGATACAAGACTCAAGACTCCGTCCCGTGTCTGGATGGGACTCTCCTTTGCGTGGAAGACAAGCTTGGCGATCCGGATATTGTATTTCCTTCCTTGTAACCGACTCCGTGTAAACCCTAGCCCTCTCCAGTGTCTATATAAACCGGAGAGGTTGGTCCTTAGAAGGCCGATCACAATTACAATCATAATCATCATAGGCTAGCTTCTAGGGTTTAGCCTCTACGATCTCGTTGTAGATCTACTCTTGTACTACTCATATCGTCAATATTAATCAAGCAGGAAATAGGGTTTTACCTCCATCGAGAGGGCCCAAACCTGGGTAAACATTGTGTCCCTTGATTCCTGTTACCATCAGCCTAAGACGCACAGATCGGGACCCCCTACCCGAGATCCGCCGGTTTTGACACCGACAATCCTATACTCAAGAGTAAACATAAGATAGTCTTGTTACTTCCTTCTTGATGAGGTTAACCATTTCCAAAATCATAATCCACACACACAATTGATTCCGAGGGGACAAAAACCTGAGATATACTTGACAAACTTTGTTAGTCCCCTATGAGTATATTGTCATCAACATCAGAATAATATTTAGGGCATGATTGCACTTTCAATCTCCCCCTTTTTGGTAGTTGATGACAATATACTCATAGCACAACAGAAATCAAAATTGCTCTATGTTGCAAGACACATTTATTTAAGAGCTCCCCATCTCAACCATAATAATTGCATCATTTTGTGGAGAGCTCTCCCTCACATAGACAACCAAACTAGAATACATGAGCACAATATCACAAGAACTAGGTAGACACCATCATATAAGCACAACCACATAATATCATAATTTCTCATCATTCATAGAGCATAGATTCAATTTGTCGTGGATTTGTCACGGCAGATGTCCTAGTGAAAGGACTTAGTCGTGGAGCCATCGCTACGGGTTAACTTGAAGGGGTTAAAGCGGACACAAAGACACGAGGGTTTATACTAGTTCGGCCCCTTCGATGAAGGTAAAAGCCTACGTCTAGTTGTGATGGAATTGATGTGGTCTCGATGGCTAGGGAGCAAACAAGCTTCGCCTAGGCTCGAGTTGTTGTTGTCTGTCTTGAACCGCCGCCGGGTCGTCCCCTTATATACACGGGTGACGCCCATCGGTCCATAGAGTCCCAACCAGTTCATACTCGTATCCCGGTTGGTATCTCTCTATTCCTAACTTACAATACAAGTTTACATATCATGCCGGTTTACGGCTACAGTTTCTAAACCGACTACAGGCCGTGGGCCTTCATCTGCTTACATTACTAATGAAGTTAACCCGGCCCAAGTAGGCCGGTTCACGCCCAGTGGTAATATCCCCAACATTAGGCCCCAGATTGATTTGAACTGGTTCATGTCAATCCTTCACAAAATCTTTGTCTTGGACATCTTCTGGTAATTGGTAAACCGCCATGTTGTCATCATTTCTGGTTGCTGTAAATCGGCATGACGTCATCACAAAGTTAACATTTATGACGCCCTCCTTTATTAATAGATCTGCGATATCCAAGTCATCAGCTCCACTTCCGAAATTTTGGCTCCTGGATTTGCGCGCCTGACCCACGTCTGTTGCCTTATAAATAGGACCGAAGGGTCATTTCCTTTTCTCCTCTCCGTCTCTTTCTCTTCGTCTTCCTCGCGTCGCCAGCCTTGGAGCTCCGCCGCCGCCGTCGACCTCTGCATCGTCTTGGGCCGCTGCATCAACCTGAACACACCAGAGCACTGCGGTATCCTTCCGCGTCTTCTTCGTTCCTAGTAAGCCTTCTTCTCTTCTTGACATAGATCTGTTCTTAGGGTTTCATTTTCTTGCCGTGTTCCTCGCCTGTTCATGCTCGTCCCCGGACTCCCGGATAAATCTGTGAACCCCTGCCCTGATTAGCAGTAGCATTTTAGCATCCGTCTGTAGTTTCACGCTTAAGTCCATAGATCTCATCTACATATCTGCCCGTTGGTTTACTTCCGTTCTGTCTTTACCCTTTTGAATATCTTCTGTTTTTCTGAACTTACTTCAGATCCATTGCTGCAATAAAACTTTGCGAAACTAGTTTTTGCATACTTAACCATCCGCAACCTCGATTGCCTTCAGATCCGGCGGTTTAACTCAATATAAAAAAAGTTAATAAACCGGTATATACCATTAGTCCCCTGGTTGAACCGCCAGAATTCTTTAGCCAGACGATGCCACTTCATAGAAATCCGGTTTAAATATACTACCTCCGGTTTAGCATTGCTCATACCAGCTCCTTCCTTTATTCAATATGTTCTTGAACCGGAATCACCTATTTCTTGTAGATCTCATTATGGCCAAACAAGTATATGAGTGCAATTGGGTTCCTTCTCGCGTCACAGAAACTCAACTGGACAATTTAGTCTTGATCAGTGCTTTAGACAGCAAAGATACTATCCACTGGAGGGTTCCTGGAAATGAATGTCCTCCCACACCTCAAGAGGGAGAGGTTGTGGTCTTTGCAGATCATTTGGCCCGGGGCTTCAAACCGCCTGGTTCTAAATTTTACCGGGACGTGTTAGCCAATTTTCAGCTCCGTCCGCAAGATATTGTCCCCAATTCTGTTACCAACCTATGTCACTTCCAAGTGCTCTTTGAGGTATACCTTCAAGAGGAGCCTTCAGTCGAATTGTTTAGAGACTGCTTCCACTTAAACCGCCGCACAGAATTCACTGATGGCCCCAATACCGAATTGGGCGGTATGGCCATTCAGAAAAGGAAAGAGATCACTTATCCCCATGTCAAACTACACACTCACCCCAAGGAGTGGAATGGAACATGGTTCTACTGCAAAGATACCTCCCCTGATAATGAAAATCCTTTACCTGGCTTTCGTCCGGAGCGTCTCAGCAACAGTCACCCCTTTCCACAAAGATTAAGTGCCAAGGAGAGAAGTAAATATGCTCCACAATTGTCCAAGCTCCGAGCCTTCATGGCCAATGGTTTAACTGGAATAGATCTTGCAAGCTGTTGGATATCATGGAGTATACTGCCTCTCAGCCGGCGCTCCGGTTTAATGTGCAAATATACTGGTAGCATCGATGACCCACTCCGACACACCAAAATCCAGCTCTCAGATGATGAAGTCACAGATTCTGTGAAGAAAATGTTGAATCAACCGGAACACCTCTACGCTCAAACCGGCCTGCTCCTCTTCTGTACTACCAACAAACTGCCAGCTGTAAGATTTTGATTGTACTTTTTATTGAACCTGTTATCGCTATCTCCGTCTGACATCCATTACTGCTTAACCAGGGTGATAATCCGTTTTGGAGCAAGAAGCTTTCACAAGACAAACCGGAAAAAGCAGAACGGCCAACCCGGCCAAAGACCAAGGTCATGAAGAAGCCTGCTAAAAAGAGGAAAACCACTGCTTCATCTGATCCGGCTGTTGATGATGATGTGGGTAACTCGGACCTTGAGGTAGAACTCGATTCACTAGGCTTACTTTTTACACGCCTTATTGATGATGATACTTGTCAGGACGACGCTGAAGCCAGTAATGCTGAAGTCGCTGAGGTAACTATTCTCTCTTCCGATTTAGAAATTTTGCCTTTGCCAAAATTTCGCTAGGCAAACCGGAAAGTTAAATTTTCTCATCCTCTTGCTTACTTGGATCCCAAATTTCTTATGAAGACTCAGCAACATGAAGCTCGCCGCACAACCCGGCACAGTGGCCAGGTAGTTACCTCCGCCGGTTTACCAAACAGTCCGGTTTGAAAACGCCGCTTCGAGGTCTCCGACCTTTTTATTAATTTATATCCTAAAGCGGGTTTCATCCGTCAACCTCTTAATCCGTCCGACTCCGATTATCAGGTTACTTCTCATTCTTCCTCTGGTGAATCATCAGCCACTCAGCTGCCGCCACTGAAAACGGTTCTTGGGTAAGCTAGGCTGAATATATGCTTCCGGTATACTGTGTTATAACTTATGCTGTTCCTTGACTCTTTGTTTTTCTTTGAGGGCTAAACCTAAACCGGGCAAGAAAGCCCGCCTGGACAAAGCGGCTGAGGAGGATGTCGCCCCTGAACAGGATAAAGCGCCAGATCTTGAAGCGTTTGCTCATGAGGATATTCCCAATGATCCTCCTTTGCAAGATGATGCTATTCCTGAGGAAAGGCCTATCAATACTTCAGTCCCTGCTGACCCGCCTGCCAGCTCCGTCCGGATTGAAAAATCCCGCAGTCTTGCTGATAAACCGACCGCACCAACGCAAACCGGTGAGTCCAAGGATGATGATGTTGTAATTACCGGCATAAGTCGCTTTGAACCAGGGAATCCTGTCGCTTTAACCAAGCATACAATGAAAGAGGATTTTTTTGCCAAGAACAAAGGTAAATGGGATGTAGAACTGGAAACATATGCTGCTCTGAGTGCCCAAGATCTGCATTCTGGTTACTTGAACCGGCTATATACTAGCCGCGACTATGAAGCTGGCCTGGTAAAGATGATGAGAGACAAATTTGAGGTAACTACCTTGTGCCTCTTCTTTCTTTACTTACTGCCATTGTATTAATCCTCCTAGCCCCCAAGGACCGGTTTGTAACCTTCTTCAAACAGGGACTTGAATATAATCCTCAGTACTTTGAAATCCGTCAATATAGCCCCCAAGGTCCAGTTCAACTTAGCATAGTTGAACCGGGACTCCAATAAAGATTGTAACATCAGAACATAATTGAGCAAATAGCCATTAGCCCCCAAGTGCCAAGTTGAATACCTGTATTGAGCTTGGGACTTTGTGATTTAGTAATAGATGAAAATTGAAGGTGCATTAGCCCCCAAGTATCAAGCATATAACTTGTTATGTGGTTGATACTTCAAATTCTTGTACCGTTTTGTTTAAAGCCAAGCACTGTCTGTATGCAGGCTGAAGTGAGGGTCAAAGAGGACCGGATTACTGATCTGCAAGAAACTTTGAAAACCCAACAAACCGAAATTGACAAAGCAAGGGAGGAATTGACCAGCGCCTTGAGCATCACGGAACAACTGAAGGAGGGCTTCAAAAAGGAGCGGGCTGATTGGGCCACTGAAAAGGACGCTTTAATAAAAAGAGCTGAAAACGCTGAAGCTGCCCTTAAACCGGTGGTAGATGAGCTGACTGCCGTAAAGCGGCAAATACACTCCATGACCGCTGCTATCTTTGGTAAGCTCTTTTTGGCTTCTCTGACAACTCTGGCCTGCTTATAATAGATCCGGTTTGAAATCGTCCCTGTATTGTTGCAGGTACACGCATTGGGCACATAGGGTCAGATGTGCGGAAGAAGCTGAAGGCTGCCTACACTTTAGTTGAACAATTGTATACCGGAGCGCAGCGGATCATCACCACAGCTTCTCATAACAATATGGCACCCTCTTTAATCCAGGACACTCTTAATAGGTTGTCAATGCTTCTTGCCCGGATTGAAGAGCTGAAAAAATCTGCTGCTCGAACCGGAGCCATTAATGCCTTGGTCCGGGCAAAAGCATGGGTGCCAGATTTCAATCCTGTGGAGGCAGCTCAAGGCTATCCCAGCCTGAAGGAAGATGGCTCCGAGTTCAATGAAGATGATTTGAGGGTGATAAACCGTGCAGTGCGCCCTTTGGCTTGTCAATTAGCTGAAGAGGCAGACTTGTCGCATTATCAAGCTCAATACAATGATCAGAACAAGCGAGTGCCTGCCCCAACTCTTGAAGCGGAGAATCTGATTCCTCCAATCCGTAAGCATACTTACGCTCCTGATATTGAACCGTCTTCTCTGATCCATGAACAGGCTGCCTTTCAAGCTTTAATGGGAATCGACTGGACCACTGTTGATTTCCAGCCAATGGATAGAGACGAGGAAGCTGAAGCGGCGCAGGACGATGAGCAGGCTTGAACCGGAAGCCGGTTTAAATAGCTGCCTTACGATGATCCGCCAAAATACCAATGATCTTATTTGGGCACCGTGTTGCCTTGTAATAGGATAGTTAATACTTCTGCCTTGAATATGCCTTCGTGCATAAGTACTGATGCTTTTGCTTGAAAAACCTCAATTTATATTTCCTGCAATCAGAAAATCTTGAACTTCGGTGGCGGTTATACCGGCAGCCGGTTTATGATCTTGATATATATATCATCAATGTATTTAAAACATATAACCAAAATAAGCGATACAAAGTACCTGCCATCGCTGGGCATGAAGTTGGCTTAGCCAAGCTTGAAACAGAGGTTGTATAAACCATTACCGTAAAAAGGGAGAAAACAACTCCCATGTAAACCGTGCTAGGTCTTTATGAACCCCCCTGTTACTCCATGATGTTAACAGGAAAGGTAAACCGGGTATATTTCTCCGGATTAAAAATGAACCAAATCCGTCAGTTGAACCGGTAAAAGTCCTGTTGGTTTAAAGGAAACACAAAAAGAATTAAGAAATAGCCATAAAAGAAATATGGAAGCAAAGGCAATGATAAAAACCGTTTGCAAAAAACATGATATACTGAGCTGATCAGATGGTGTTACCATGGTCGGACAGGACCAAGCCCCCAATAGGAGTGACAATGGTTCAAGTCAGCCAGGTCCCCAAATGAAACCGTGGCATATATGCCAATCAAAAGGCGTGGCAATGGTTCGGGTTCGACCAAGCCCCCAAGTGATTTTGTGGCCTTAGGCCGATCAAGAGGCGTGACTGGTTCAGACTTGACCATGTCCCCAAGTGATCTGGTGGCTTTTCGCCTATCAAAAGGTGTCGCATTGGTTCGGATACGACCAAGGCCCCAAGTGATATAAAAAAAGCAAATTTCAAGGGGTAAACAGGAGGCCGCTTTAAAACAGAACCACTCCATGTAACCACGCATGATAAGAAAAGACAGAGACCCCGCTTTAGCTGAGGCTCCGGTTTTATTATATCAAAGATAATATATACACTGTCATAATATGTACATAGATAGAGCCAATGGCTCAGGTGTAGTAAGGCCGAAGATGAGCTATGTTCCATGGCCTGTTGGTCTCCTCCTCTGATGTGCGTGAGTCTTTATGCTCTCGAATATCAATCAGATAGTATGACCCGTTGTGTAGATTCTTGCTGGCCACGAAAGGGCCCTCCCAAGGTGGGGATAACTTGTGCATATCTGTCTGGTCTTGGATGAGTCGAAGCACCAAATCTCCTTCTTGAAAAGTTCTGGTTCTAACCCGGCGACTGTGATAGCGACGAAGATCTTGTTGATAAATCACCGAACGGGCAGCCGCTATATCGCGCTCCTCGTCCAATAGGTCCAAAGCGTCTTGTCGTGCTGTCTCATTGTCCGCTTCAACATAAGCTGCCACACGAGGCGAATCGTGCCGGATATCACTAGGGAGAACCGCCTCCGCTCCGTAGACCATAAAAAATGGCGGGTATCCTGTGGATCGGTTGGGTGTAGTATTGATACTCCATAGCACAGATGGTAGTTCTTCAACCCAACATCCTGGTGTTCTTTGCAATGGAACCATAAGCCGGGGTTTGATGCCTCGCAAGATCTCTTGATTAGCCCGTTCTGCCTGCCCATTGGACTGAAGGTGAGCCACTGATGATACGTCAAGTCGGATGTGCTCACGTTCACAGAACTCCTTCATAGCACCCTTGGATAAATTGGTACCATTGTTAGTAATGATACTGTGTGGAAAGCCAAACTGGAAAATCACCTTTTTAATGAACTGGACCGCTGTAACTGCATCACACTTGCTGACAGGCTCTGCTTCAACCCACTTGGTAAACTTGTCAACTGCCACCAAAAGGTGGGTTTTCTTATCCTTGGATCTTTTAAAAGGTCCGACCATATCCAGCCCCCAAGTTGCAAACGGCCAGGTGATTGGAATCATCCTCAATTCTTGAGCCGGCACATGAGCACGCCTTGAAAATTTCTGACAGCCATCACACTGTTTAACCAAGTCCTCCGCATCAGCATGCACTGTCAACCAGTAGAACCCGTGATGAAATGCCTTTGCCACCAGAGACTTTGAACCGGCGTGTTGACCACAATCCCCTTCATGGATTTCTCGTAAGATTTCACAGCCTTCCTCAGAAGAAACACAACGTTGAAACGCCCCTGATACACTGTAATGATGCAATTCGCCATTGACAATCGTCATAGACTTGGATCGCCGGACTATCTGCCTGGCTAGAATCTCATCCTCTGGCAACTCTCCCCGGTTCATGTACGCAAGATAAGGAACTGCCCAATCCGGAATGACATGCAGGGCTGCCACCAATTGAGCCTCCGGATCAGGAATAGCCAAATCCGCTTCACCTGCGAGCTTGACGGACGGGTTGTGCAACACATCAAGAAAGACATTAGGCGGGACCGGTTTGCGCTGAGAGCCCAACTGGCTTAAAGCGTCCGCCGCTTCATTCTTTCGACGGTCCACATGATCCACTTGATAACCCTTGAAGTGACCCGCAATATTATCCACCTCATGACGATATGCGGCCATGAGCGGGTCCTTAGAATCCCAAGTGCCAGACACCTGTTGAGCCACGAGGTCCGAGTCACCGAAGCACTTAACCCGGCTTAAGTTCATCTCTTTAGCCATCCGGAGACCATGGAGCAAAGCTTCGTACTCAGCTGCATTATTAGTACAAGGGAACATTAAGCGGAGAACATAACAAAACTTATCACCTCGTGGGGAAGTTAATACGACTCCAGCCCCCGAGCCTTCCAATTGCCTGGATCCATCAAAATGGATAGTCCAATATGTGTGATCCAGCTTCTCCTCTGGTGCTTGCAACTCCGTCCAATCATTGATGAAATCAACAAGTGCTTGAGACTTCACCGCCGTCTGAGGCACGTACTTCAATCCGTGCGGCCCAAGCTCTGTAGCCCACTTGGCAATCCGGCCAGTCGCCTCCCGGTTCTGTATGATATCGCCCAAGGGAGCTGAACTGACCACTGTGATGGGGTGCCCTTGAAAATGCTGCTTCAACTTCCGGCTTGCCATGAAAACTCCATATACCAGCTTCTGCCAATGCGGATACCTTTGCTTGGATTCAATAAGCACCTCGCTGATATAATAAACCGGCCGCTGAACCGGATATTCCTTGCCTGCCTCCTTGCGTTCCACCATAATAGCCACGCTAACTGCATGAGCATTGGCCGCTACGTATAGCAATAACGGCTCCTTGTCGACCGGAGCCGCAAGAACGGGCGGATTGGCTAATTGCCGCTTCAAGTCCTCCAACGCTTCATCAGCAGCTGGACTCCAGATGAATTGATCTGTCTTTCTCAGCATCTGATACAAAGGGATAGCCTTCTCTCCATGGCGGCTGATAAACCGGCTCAGTGCGGCGATCTGACCCGCCAAACGCTGAACATCGTTGATACACTTCGATTTAGCCAGGGAGGTGATAGCCGTAATCTTCTCCGGATTAGCCTCAATTCCTCTGTTGGACACAAGAAAACCCAGCAACTTGCCTGCCGGAACACCAAAGACACACTTGGCCGGGTTAAGCATCATCTTGTAAACTCGTAAGTTGTCAAAGGTTTCCTTCAAATCATCCACCAGCGTCTCCTTCTGCCTTGACTTGACTACAATATCATCCACATAGGCGTGCACATTGCGGCCGATCTGTTTATGCAGGCAATTCTGTACACACCGTTGATAAGTGGCTTGGGCACTCTTGAGCCCAAAGGGCATAGATACATAGCAGAAGGCTCCAAAAGGAGTAATAAACGTTGTCTTCTCCTGGTCCTTAACCACCATTTTGATCTCATGATATCCAGAATATGCATCCAAAAAACTCAAACGCTCACAACCCGCCGTGGCATCAATAATCTGGTCAATGCAGGGGAGGGCAAAAGGATCCGCTGGACAAGCCCTGTTAAGATCCGTGTAATCCACACACATACGCCAAGTGTCATTTTTCTTAAGAACCAGCACCTGATTAGCAAGCCACTCTGGATGGAACACCTCAATGATAAAACTAGCTGCTAAAAGCCTGGCCACTTCCTCTCCAATGGCTTTGCGCCTTTCTTCGTTAAACCGGTGGAGAAGTTGCTTTACCGGTTTATACTTAGGATCCACATTAAGAGTGTGCTCAGCGAGTTCCCTCGGTACACCTGGCATGTCAGAAGGTTTCCATGCAAAAATGTCCCGATTCTCATGGATGAACTCGATGAGCGTGCTTTCCTATTTAGGGTCCAAGTTGGCACTGACAGTGAACTGCTTGGACGAATCGCCTGGCACGAAGTCAACAAGCTTGGTCTCAGCTGCCGATTTGAACTTCAGATCCGAATCATGCTCTGTGGTTGGCTTCTTCAAAGGGGTCATGTCCGCCGGATCAACATTGTCCTTATAATATTTCAACTCCTCCGTGGCACAAATCGACTCTGCATAGGCCGCATTACCTTCCTCACATTCCAAAGCAACCTTACGGCTCCCATGAACCGTTATTGTCCCCTTGTAACCCGGCATCTTGAGCTGCAAATAGATATAACAAGGCCGTGCCATAAATTTGGCATAAGCCGGCCGCCCAAACAAGGCGTTATACGGGTTCCGGATCTTCACCACCTCAAAGGTTAGTTTTTCGGATTGGGAATCATGCTCGTCCCCAAAAGCCACGTCCAGGGCTATCTTACCAACAGGATATGCTGATTTGCCAGGCACCACACTATGGAACACCGTATTAGACGGTCTGAGATCTTTGTCTGTTAGCCCCATGCGGCGGAATGTCTCATAGTATAGGATGTTAATACTGCTCCCTCCATCCATGAGTACCTTGGTGAATTTATAACCTCCCACCTGAGGGTCTACCACTAATGCCAGCTGACCCGGATTGTCAACCCGGGGTGGGTGGTCCTCCCTGCTCCACACGATAGGCTGCTCCGACCAGCGTAAGTAACGTGGCACAGCCGATTCAATAGCGTTCACCGCTCGCTTGTGAAGCTTCCAGTCGCGCTTATCCAAGCTAGTTGTGAAAACGTGATACTGTCCGCTGTTCAACTATTTTGGCTGGCTCTGATAACCCGACTGCTGCTGCTGCTGTTGGTTATAGCCCCCTTGACCGTTCTGGTTGTTCTGGTTACCATTACTGCCCTGGTTGAAACCTGAACCGGAAGCTCCATCATGACCCGGCCCATGGAAACCGGATCCTGAGCCGCCACCTGACCCACGGTCATACCGGAAGGCATTAGAGTTTTTAAATTCCTGCATAATGTAGCAATCCTTCCAAAGGTGGTTAGCCGGCGTCTCCTTCGTCCCGTGCTTTGGGCAAGGCTGATTCAACAAATAGTTTAAGCGATCCAGGTTAGGATTTGGAGCCCCATTACGATTCGCCGCTTTACCTCTGCGCTGCTGACCCTTGTCCTGCGCATTAGTGTTAGCCACAAAGTCCATGCTGCTATCCGCCTTACGTTTGCCTCCGTTTCCATGGCCCGCCGGTCTGTACTGATGCCCCTTGGAGTTGCTATTCTTCTTTCCCTTCCCTGCTTCATCATCGTCAGTCTCGGGATCTTTGGTACTATCAGAATCAGCATACTTTACCAAAGCAGCCATGAGAGTTCCCATGTCATTACAGAACCGCTTCATACGCCCCAATTTCAGCTTTAAAGGCATAAACCGGCAGTTGCCCTCCAGGGTTAAAATTGCAGAATCAGCATTGATCCTGTCAGACGAGTGCAAGACTTCGGAAACGCAGCGTACCCAATGGGTTGTTGATTCTCCGTCCTCCTGAACACAAGCCGCCAGGTCTACTATGGACTTGGGCTGCTTACACGTATCTTTGAAATTCTAGATAAACCGGGCCCGCAGCTGGGCCCATGAACTGATAGAATTAGGCGGCAGGCTCTTCAACCAAGTACGGGCCGTGCCTTCAAGCATCATGGTAAAGTACTTTGCACATGCGGTCTCATCCACATCCAGCATCTCCATGGCCATCTCATAACTCTCTACCCACGCTTCTGGAGATAAATCAGCGGTGTAATTCGGCACCTTGCGCGGACCCTTGAAATCTTTGGGCAGGCGTACATTGCGTAAAGCAGGGACTAAACAAGGCACTCCCAAAGCGGATGCGACCCCTGGCCCGGCAGAGGTGGTAGGACGAACCGGTGTAAGCTGACCCGCCTCGTTCTGCGCTGCTAACTCGGCCTCCCTTCGTGCCCGGGCCCGGTCCACCACATCCTGAGCATCGCGAACACCACCTGTCGGGTTATTGCCACGGGCCGCTTCACGGCCTCGCGCGTTGCTCGATATGGCCGGTTCATCCAGGCACCTGCTATAGCTCCGGCTTGCACGAGGTGTGGAGTGAATCCGATCGCGGCTGTATGAATATGCCTCCTGTTGAATTAAAGCGGTCCGGAGAAGTTCCTTAACCCGGCGCGTCTCTATTGCTTGCGGAGTGTCTCCTTCCACCGGGATAGCTTCTAATCGCGCAGCAGCTGCAACAAGATTGTCCATAGGATTAGAATAATGACCCGGAGGTGTCTGAACCAGCGGAGAAATCACAATGTTCTGCCGAGGAGGTTCCATCAGGCGGGGTTGGATCGTCGCTCCTGGCCCTGGTGCCTCGATCCGGTTTGCCTCCAGGTGCCCCGGCGGATTACTGGTTCCAGCTCCCGGAGTGTGAAAGAGATTCCAAGGGTCGAACCCTAACGGCAGGCGTGATCTGTGCTTCCGCTTCAAGACCTCCTGTGATGCGTTCTGGTCAAGCATGAGCTTATAGTCCTGGGCGTCCAAAGCAGCCCGCTCTGCGGCCATCCTGTCCTTCTCTGCTGCTAGGTCGGCTTTAGACTGTACAATCTGCTCTCTCACCTTTGCAATCTCTTCGTCATGGGCCTCTTGGTCCGCCGGATTGGCCTCTGCCATAAGTGCAGCTAGTGCGTCAAACAGGTCAGACAGAACTTGAACCGGCGGGCGCACAAGGCCTCCTGCCCCTGCTGTCGCTGCCGCTGCTAATCCGGAGTGCATTGCTGCTGCGGTCGAGGAGTGATTCGCCGCCTGTGTACTGGCCATGAATATTCCAACCCGGTTGATCTGATCTGGGGGGTCCGGAATACTGTCGCCATCGGAATAGCCCCTGATCTGGTCATCTTGCAACTGGTACAATGATTCGGTCTCTCCGGTTGAAGACTCGTCGCCGGAATAGACGACGGCCTCGCTACCGTATTCTGACTCGTCCTCATGCTCTCCTCCGTGGATGACTCCCACGAAGGCATGCTTCACGGCCGGTTTAACCTGGGTAGATCTCGCACGCTGAGCCGTCTCGACGAGGTCGGTGCAGATGTCCGGCTCAGGCCCAGGCTCACCAATCTTGCTGATGAAAACGTGTATGCCACCAAAGGGGACCCGGTACCCATACTCGATTGAATCGGCTTCGGGACCCCATCCTGCATCGTCGATGTAGATCTTGCCACGACGACTCTTGGTCATCCGGCCCACAGCATAGCCTTCGAGTCCTTTGAGCTTGCCCTCCAAGATCATCAAACCGTCGTGTGATAGCCCCACGGTGGGCGCCAACTGTCGTGGATTTGTCACGGCAGATGTCCTAGTGAAAGGACTTAGTCGTGGAGCCATCGCTACGGGTTAACTTGAAGGGGTTAAAGCGGACACAAAGACACGAGGGTTTATACTAGTTCGGCCCCTTCGATGAAGGTAAAAGCCTACGTCTAGTTGTGATGGAATTGATGTGGTCTCGATGGCTAGGGAGCAAACAAGCTTCGCCTAGGCTCGAGTTGTTGTTGTCTGTCTTAAACCGCCGCCGGGTCGTCCCCTTATATACACGGGTGACGCCCGTCGGTCCATAGAGTCCCAACCGGTTCATACTCGTATCCCGGTTGGTATCTCTCTATTCCTAACTTACAATACAAGTTTACATATCATGCCGGTTTACGGCTACAGTTTCTAAACCGACTACGGGTCGTGGGCCTTCATCTGCTTACATTACTAATGAAGTTAACCCGGCCCAAGTAGGCCGGTTCACGCCCAGTGGTAATATCCCCAACACAATTAGTTCAACATCACATCATAAGAAATAGATATAAAGTCATACACCCACTCAAGGTAAATGGTTCATGTAAGTGCATCTAGTGCCCCTTAGTGATTTTGGTGTATTGAAGACTTATAGGTTAAGGGACTAATGCGTTTGTGAGTGTACACAGGTCTATAAGTCTATGAGGAGTTTGATATTTATAGAAAAAGTCGACCCCTAAAAATGAAGTTCTTCGACTGAAGAATTTGATATTCTGAAGACTTTCTGAAGACTTTGAAAGTGAAGAAATTGGTGTGACCTTGAAGACTTGATATTCATTTGAGGAACATGAAGCGTGAAGAATTTTGTTTTCGTAGTTTCATTTTCTCTTTCTTGAGTCATAGGAAACACCGTACTGTTAAAGGGGGTCGAGGAAATACTAAGGAAAAATTTCCATGTGATGCTCAACTCAAAATCCTACACCTACCAATCCCTTCGAGTGAAGCCATTGGAAATCTCATACAGTTCAGTCAATTTCTTCAGTGACAGAGATGCAGTTCTTCTGGTCACTGAGGACTTTGCTCTGACTGAGGAGTTAGGAATTCGCCAGTGCGAATTGCCTACACAGTGAGGAACATGATAGCCCTGAGGAATTTGAGAGCCAAATTTCCGACCGTTGCTGTGCTGCGCGCCAGCTGTCCCAAAATATCCTACCCACCTAACGGTCATATCATTGAAGGGCATTTATGTCTTATCATGTCGGGCTGCTCCCTAGGCTATAAATAGCCGCCCCCTACAACCACTAGTTGGTTGGCTGCTCCGAGAGAACTTGACACTTGTCATTTGAGAGCAACCCATCCTCCGAGGACTTTGAGCGAAAATCATCAAGTGAGGAAAACCCAAAACCAAACCCCCACAAACCCAAAGTGATTGAGCATCACTGAAGAAATTGATCCTGCGTGGATCCGACACTTGTTACCTTTGAAGACTGTGTTTCTTCCAGACGGTTAGGCGTCATGGTCTAGAGCATCCAAGAGGAATTGTGGATCGCCGAGTGACCAAGTCTGTGAAGGTTTGGAAGTCACCTGAAGACTTACCATGAGTGATTGGACGGGGTCTGCGTGGCCTTAGTTCAAGGAGAATATGGTGAGGACTGGGTGTCCTGAGCTGCGTGCTCAGTGACTGGGTGTCCGGGACTGCGTGTCCTCGAGTTTAAATACTCAGCCGCTCCAACCAGACGTACAACTGAGACAACAGTTGGAACTGGTTTACCAAATCATTGTCTTCACCAACTAACTGGTTCTATTTCCTCAACCCTTTCATTTCCTCATTACTGTGTTGAGTGTTTGTTCATATCTGTGCTTGAAGACTTTGACTGAAGACTTTCTCAATTTCCTCAGTTCAATTTCTTCAGTCTGTTTGTCTTCATCTTGTGTTATCATGTGATTACGCTTTCTGTACTCTGTGCTAGTCTTCATTTCATCATGATGACCATGCTTGTATTCTGTTATGCTTACTTATGAGTACTTATTCCGCTGCAAGTAGTTCTTCGCTAAGGAATTTCCTCACCAGCAAATTCCTCAGTGAAGAATTCATAAAAATCGCCTATTCACCCCCCCTCTAGTCGATATAACGCACTTTCAATTGGTATCAGAGCGAGGTACTCCCTTGTTCTGTGTGATTTTGGTTTAACCGCCTGGAGTTTTAGTTATGTCGACTGCAGGTATGATCAAGGTCTCGACTGGGTGTCCTACCTTTGATGGGACGGACTACCCCTACTGGAAGAACAAGATGCGAATGCATCTTGAGGCAATTGACAACGATCTCTGGTATGTTGTGGAAAATGGTGTTCCCTCTGTCTCACCCTCACTGAACGCTACCGATGTGAAGAGATTCAAGCAACTCGATTCTCAAGCGAAGAATATCATATGTGGCCATCTGAGTAAAGGACAGTATGGAAGAGTGAGTGCTTTGGAAACTGCTAAGCTTATCTGGGATAGGCTGTCCAAAGTGAATGAAGGAGTCTCAACTCAGCGTGACTCTCGAGTTGATGTTCTTCAGAATCTCTTCAACCGCTTCAAAAGACTCGACAATGAAAATGTCCAACAAACCTTTGATCGCCTCACTGACATCTCAAATGAGCTTCAAGCCCTCGGTGCCACTGACATCACTGACCATGAAGTGGTGAAGAAACTGTTGAGATCGCTTGATTCCTCATTTGATACTCTGGGACTGATGATACAAGAACATGCTGACTACAAGTCTCTTGATCCTGCCGATATCCTCGAAAGGCTAAATACTCACGAGTTCCAGCTTGCTGAAAAGAGAGATCTCTATGGTTCGAGCTATGGCAAACCACGTGCCCTGAAGGCCAAGGCCGTGTCTGACTCTGAATGTGAGGATTCTGGTAGTAGCCTTGGTGATCCCGAAGAATTGAGCCAGGAGCTAGCACTGCTCGTGAAGAAATTCCAGAAGTTCTCAAGACGTGGTCGCTTTGGAAAATCCTCAAGAAGCAGTGATTCCTCATCCAGTGACTATAAGAGAAGGTTGTGCCACAAATGCAAGAAACCTGGTCACTATATTCAAGATTGTCCTCAGTGGGAAAAGGAAATGAAGAAGAAGAAATACAAGGATTACAGTTCTGATGATGCGAAGAAGAAGAAGAAATTGTCAAAATCTTCGTCATCAAAATCCTCGAAGTCTTCATCTCACAAGAAGAGCAGCTCCAAGAAGGCTCGGGCATTCATTGGCAAGGAAATGGACTCTGAAGCTGAATTTGAGGAAAATGAGGAAGAGGAGGTGTCTGAAGAATCCGAATCTGGTGTGGCGAGTCTGGCCTTCGCTACTGCTTTCGTCAGCAAGTCCATCTTCAACACTGAAGAAACTGACCCCACCGACAATCCTAATGAAGATAATGATGGCTACGCTCCCACCTATTGCTTCATGGCGAAAGGGGCAAAGGTACTCAAATACAACTCCTCTGAATCTAGTGAAAATGAATCTGATGAGGATCTCAAGCCCAGCTACTCTAAACTTGCTAAGATTGCTGTAAAACAACAACGGGCTTTTGAAAAGGTTCAAAACATGCTAGACAAAAGTGATGATATGTTGGGTGAAGAAATGGATCGCACTAAAGCTCTGACTGAAAATCTTCAGAGACTTCAGTCTAGGTTTGGTAACCTTCAAAGTCATCATAACACTCTCTTATCTGATCATGAGAAACTTTCTTATGAATTTCTTCAAGGAAAGCAAGATCACGAGAAGCTTTCTTCTGAATCTCTTCAAAGAAAGGAAGATCTTGATAAGCTAAGAGTGTGATCTTCAGAAGGAGCGTGATTCATTACTAGCTCAACAAATCAGCGCTTCTCAGGAAGAATTTGTTCCTCCATGCTTAAAGTGCATTGAACGTGAATCTGCTAATTCTCCACCTGAATGTTCAAATGCTTCAACTATTACAAACTCTTCACCTGTCTCTGCTATCACTAATTCCTCATCTGAGGACATTGCAAGTATCACTGACAATGCAGGGCTGAAGGAATTGTACATGACAGGCATGTACAAAAGCCTCAAAGGGCATCAGACTCTTTGTGATGTGCTTAAAAAGCAGATCCTCAACAGAAACCCTAGGAAAGAGGGTATTGCCTTTGAGAGGAAACTTAATGCTGATGGAACATATTGGAAGCCTGAGCAGTACCCCAAAACCTCATGGGTTGCTTCAAAGGGACCTCCAGTTGATCCATCTAACTTATTTGGCTTTACGTGTGAATCTCCTCATTCTTCTAATGAGTCATTTGACTCCAACTATAAACTGTTCAAAAATCAGAATGGTGAAGTATTTGCTAGATATGTTGGCACTAACTGCAGGAATGGTTCTCCTATGAAGAAAATCTGGGTTCCCAAGAAGTGCCTTGAAAGTCTTCAGGTGAATGTCCTCATGGCACCACCTGTGAAGAACAGGAACCTCAGATCAAATTCTTCATATGAACCAAATTCTTCATATGGATCCAAGTCCTCATACGGACCAAATTCCTCACATGGATCAAATTCCTCAAAAGGATCAAAGTCCTCATATGATTATCATTGTGCTAACAACTCTGTCTTGCAGGGTAGAGCTAAGGGCTATGAATATGTGCATTATTCTTCTAACCATTATGTTCATAAGTCCTCGAAGAATTTCTCTGCTTATTCATATGCTTACCCTAACCCCTCTTATGTGAAACGAAATGGTTTGGCCTCTATGCCACCATTCTCGTATGGTGCTCGCAGAGTGATGAACTCTTTGCCACCCCTTCAGATGTGGGTGGTGAAGAAAAAGAACTAATCTCTTCTGCAGGGTCAGGTCTCCAGACATGCTTTAACGTCTGAAGAATTTACTGGGGACCTGACGAAATTGCCTGAAAGGACGCAGGTGAATCATGATGAAATGAACCTTCATTTCACATGTCCCCATACTGCTATATCTGTTTACTGCTTGATGAAATTCATCTGATGAACTTGATATCATATTCTTCACTGATGAAGCATATGAGATTGTAAGCTACACTAATTCATCTGCAGGATGATCAACCCAAAACTACTGAATGGGTCCTCGATATTGGATGTACAAATCACATGACTGGTGACAAGAATCTATTGATGGATGCTCCCTTATCACCGTCACATCTGAAGCATATCGCTGACAAAGGCAAAAGTCAGGTATTGGGTCTTGGTAAGGTTGCAATCTCTAAGGATAAACACATGGACAAAGTCATGCTTGTTGAGTCCTTAGGATACAACCTCATGTCAGTCTCAATGCTTTGTGATCTTGATATGGTTGTTGTCTTTGGCAAGTATCGCTGTGTTGTGATTACGGAAGCTGACAATTCCAAAGTCTTCGAAGGCTTTAGGAGAGGAGATTTGTATATTGTTGATTTCTATACAGGACCACAACCAGCCGTGTGTCTACTTGCAAAAGCTTCAGAAGGCTGGCTATGGCATCGACGACTTGGTCACGCAGGCATGAGGAATTTGCACACGCTTGCGAAGAAGAAGCATGTCATTGGCATTGAGAATGTCAAATTCCTCAAGGATCACTTATGCGGAGCCTGTGAAGCCGGAAAAATGACCAAGGCCAAGCATCCAGCGAAGACTATCATGACCACTACTCGTCCATTCGAATTGCTTCACATGGACCTCTTCGGACCTAATCATTACTCAGCAGTCACTAATGATGCATCTCTATATGGTTTTGTCATTGTTGATGATTATTCTCGATATACATGGGTACACATTGTTACTTACAAACATGAAGTGCAAGAAGTCTTCAAACGATTTTCCTCGAGGGATTCAACCAACTTTGGTGTGAAGATCAAGCACATCAGAAGTGACAATGGAACTGAGTTCAAGAATTCCGATCTTGATGCATATCTTGATGAACTTGGTATAACTCATGAGTTATCTGCTCCCTATACCCCTCAGCAAAATGGTGTCATGGAGCGCAAGAACAGAACTCTTGTTGAGATGGCTCGCACTATGCTTGATGAATACAAAACACCTCAGTGTTTTTGGATTGATGCAATTGATACTGCATGCCACATCATCAACAGAGTATATCTTCACAAATTCTTCAAGAAGACGGCTTATGAACTCCCCACTGACAAGAAACCCAATGTGAGTTATTTCAAAGTCTTCGGTGCTAAATGTTGGATTAGAGATCCTCACCACAACTCTAAATTTGCACCGAAAGCACATGAAGGTTTTATGCTTGGTTACGGAAAGGACTCGCACACCTACAGAGTCTTCAATATTGTTCTTCACAAGACTGTTGAAACTGTAGATGTGCGGTTTGATGAAACTAATGGCTCGCAAAGAGAGCACCTACCTTCTGTGTTAGATGAACCAGCACCTGAGGATTCTATCAAGTTCAAGGCAACTGAGGATGTCATTCCTACTAAAGAATCTGCTGAAGAATTCATACCAGTTCATGAAGAACGTCGAGCTGATGCACATGAAGAAAATGCTGAGGAAAATGGTGCTGAAGAAAATGCTGATCAAATTCCTCAGCGACAACCAGCTCATCCTCGCGTTGCAAAAGAAGTGCAAGTGGAGAAGATCATCGATGACATTAGTGCACCAGGTCCTCTCACACGCTCAAAAGCTTCACATTTATCTAACTTTTGTGGGCACTATGCTTTTGTCTCTATCACAGAGCCCACTAAGGTAGATGAAGCATTTATGGAGCCAGAGTGGATTCAGGCTATGCAAGAAGAATTACATCAGTTCGAGCTTAACAATGTCTGGGAACTGGTCAATCGTTCAGATCCTCGCAAGCATAATATCATTGGCACAAAGTGGATCTACCGCAACAAGCAAGATGAAAATGGCCTTGTGGTGAGGAATAAGGCACGACTAGTAGCTCAAGGCTACACACAGGTTGAAGGAATTGATTTTGATGAAACTTTTGCACCTGTTGCTAGACTTGAGGCTATTCGCATATTACTTGCTTATGCTAATCATCATGATATCATCTTATATCAAATGGATGTGAAAAGTGCATTCCTCAATGGTAAGCTTGAGGAAGAAGTATATGTTGCTCAACCCCCAGGTTTTGAAGATCCAAAGAATCCTGACAAAGTCTTCAGACTTAATAAGGCCCTCTATGGCCTCAAGCAAGCCCCTCGGGCGTGGTATGATACATTGAAGGAATTCTTCGTGAAGAATGGCTTCACACCCGGTTCACTCGACCCTACTCTTTTTACTAAATCTTATGATGGTGAACTGTTTGTGTGCCAAATATATGTTGATGATATTATCTTTGGCTGTACTGACCAACGTTATAGTGATGAATTTGCCTATATGATGAGTGAAGAATATCAAATGTCTATGATGGGAGAGTTGAAATTCTTCTTAGGTCTTCAAATTCGTCAGCAGCACAATGGCATATTCATATATCAGGAGAAATACCTCAAGGATGTACTGAGGAAATTCGGCATGCAAGATTGCAAAGGCGTCAAAATTCCTATGCCCACAATAGGCCATCTATGCACTGATGAAAATGGTATTGACTTCGATCACAAGGTATACCGCTCCATGATTGGTTCTATATTGTACTTATGTGCATCTAGGCCAGATATAATGCTTAGTGTTTGCATGTGTGCCCGATTTCAAGCTACACCGAAGGAATCACACCATAAGGCTATGAAGCATATTCTTCGATATCTAGCTCACACACCAACACTAGGATTATGGTACCCCAAGGGCTCTGCTTTTGATCTCATTGGATATTCTGACTCTGACTATGCTGGTGATCGTGTGGACCGCAAGTCAACATCTGGAACTTGTCATTTCCTCGGACGATCTTTGGTCTGTTGGTCCTCGAAGAAACAGAACTGCGTATCACTGTCTACTGCTGAAGCTGAATACATTGCTGCTCGCTCTTGCTGTGCTCAACTGCTTTGGATGAATCAAACCCTCAAGGACTATGGCGTCAACGTGAAGAATGTGCCTCTCCTCTGCGACAATGAGAGTGCCATCAAGATTGCTCACAACCTAGTTCAGCATTCGAAGACAAAGCACATTCAGATTCGTCATCATTTTCTTCGTGATCATGTGTTGAAGGGCGACATCTCCATCGAGCACGTGAAGACTGAAGAACAACTAGCTGATATCTTCACTAAGCCCTTGGATGAGAAGAGATTTAGCAAGTTGCGGTGTGAGCTAAATATCTTAGAATCTTCGAATGTTCTTTGAAAAGGACACACATCCTAACACTTATGCAAAATTGATGACTTAGATGTGCAACACATGAAGAAACGTTTTTCTTCAATCAATGAAGAATAACACTCTAAGTGTGAAGAAATTAATGAAGAATTTGATTCTCAGAACCCTACGACAATTGTACGTGGTGTCTGAAATCATCATTCTTATACGGTGGGTCACGCCACCACAAAAAGTTGAAAATCTTCAATTTGAGTTTTTCCTCAGTTTTGAAATTCTTCAGTTTTTCAAATTCTTCAACTTTGCAAAATCTTCACTGTTTCCGTCGTTTTTCTTCATTGGCTATATATATATGAGTTTATGTCCTCTACAACATTCACTTATGGCTATTTCTTCAAGTTGCTTTTTCTGCTAAGTGAATGTGATCGGACCCTTCCCCCTCTATGCTATACTCAACCCAATCTATTCACAAATTCTTCATGTGCGTTCTATGTGAAACTCGTTCAAAATCTTCACTGTGTCCTTGTCAGCTGAAGAAATTGCGAATGAAACTTTAAAACAAATCTTATCCAGATTTTCGGTTTTGCCGCTCAAACCGTTCCGCATCCCACGATGTATTATTTTATTCACCCACGATCTTACACGATCTCAACTACACAGTATGTGGGTGACACATGTCGCGCGAAGGAGAAAGGGCAGGGGCATGTTCGTCCCAAAATCTTCGAGCGAACAGTTTTTCACCGTGGCTATAAATACCCCTCTCCCCTTCCTCACTTCATTTACTCCGCTCGATCGCTCTCTCTCGCTCGAGCTCCTCAAACCCTAGCGCCGTCGCTACTCCATCGTCGCCGGTGAGGAAGAGCTTCACTGCCTCGACCTCGTCGCCGTCGTACTCGCGCCGGTTGCGGAAATCTTCACTCC
The DNA here is from genome assembly GCA_963921465.1 of Triticum timopheevii. Lineage (NCBI taxonomy): Eukaryota > Viridiplantae > Streptophyta > Magnoliopsida > Poales > Poaceae > Triticum > Triticum timopheevii. The sequence continues at coordinate 414,342,554 of OY997270.1, read as the reverse complement.
GCCGCAGCCGTAGCTGTTTCCCTCTGCCAAGTTAGGGCGTGGGAGATCTAACCTGACGAACTTCACATCTGTTCATCTCAGTTCGTCGTATTCTTCACTTCGGGTAATTAAAAGTTACTTTTATTACTCGCTTTGATTCTCAAACTTTCCTGAAAATCTTCAAAGGTGTTTATTCTTCAAATCTTCACACATCTGAACACCTCACACATTGTATGTTCTTGATCCATTTCTCTAAGCAATCATTTTCTTAAAGATTCCTCAATTGTGTGGATCTTCGATCTGTACAACTCTGGAACCTAAGACAAAGAACGCTTAGTGAAATTCCTCAAGGCTCATCTGGTCAAATTCCTCAAAACTTGTCTTTTCGAAAAACCTTCTGAGAACGCATATGACCTCTCCAAATTCCTCGCACCTACACTCTGTTCACAGGTACTCATGTCCGCTGCTGAATCACTAGGTTCTCATCAACTTAACTCATTTGCAGCGTTCCTCGAAGAAAAACTGCATACTTCTTCAGAGTGTTCAATTGTTCAAATTCCTCATCTGAAGAATATGGCTGAAGGTAAGAGACCGCAGAAAGGAGGAAAGAAACCTGAGGTTATGACTGTGTTTGAAATCCCTGAGGAAATTTATGCTGGCTATTGCACACCTATGAAGCAAAATTTGGCAAAGAAACCAAAAATCAGCGCAAGGTGCGCATACAGAAGATTGAACGGAGATGGGCAAGGGAATAGAGGGAATACCGATATGTGACTCCAAAGTACATGAAGAAATTCGCCCTCAATCCTCCATGCCCAAGAGCTCCATTGGCACCTGGCCAAGTAGCTGATCCCACCAGCATCAAAAGTGGTGAGGACTTTCCTGAAGAATGGGCTAAGCGCCAAGCTAAATTGGCAAGACAAGCCAAGGAGGCAGTGAAGAAATTCAATGAGGATTCTGCCACTGCTGCTGCAACTGAGGCCTCGGTCAGGCCGAGGAAATCCATGCCAAAGAAGCCTGCTCGTAAGCCAAGTGCTTCACCAACAGCGCCCTCACGGCCAAGTTCCTCAGCTATGCCCTCACGGCAAATTCCTCAAACTACTACTGCTCCACCAAAGTCCTCAGCAGCTCCATCAAAGTCCTCAGCTCCTGTGCATCTGGCTACATGTCAAAGGACTACGGGTTTCTCAATTGCCTCTGGTGCTTCAGCAAGTTCCTCAGCTGCACCAGTTTCCTCATCAGGCCCCACACTGTTGAAGACTAAAGCAACAGCTGGACGCGGTCCTCGGCCAAGTCCAAGGAAGAAACAGGTCACATTCCATGTGCCCTCTGATGATGAAGCTTCTGATGATGAACTTGCAGAAATCATCAGAGACAGACAGGTGAAGGCCGCTAGAGCCAAAGGCACATCTGTGCCACTGCTTTTGGATCCGAAGAAAATCCTCGATTACATTGATCTCTGGCACAAGGATCCAAACACCCCAATGCCTGATTTTCCTCTGACTCCTGGTCAAAGTCACATGCTGACCCATTTCATCACTCAAGAGAAATGGAAGTTTGAAAAGGCAAGAGAGATCAAGAAAGTGCAATACAGAAAGGAGAAGCTCCTGAAGAAAAATGTTGTTAGAATGACACCTGATGAACTTCTCAAGGCTCAGTCTGAAATTCAAGCCCTCAGCAAAGACTTTGATGCCTACTATGCTGATTGGCAAGGAGCCAAAGTGAGATTCGTCAAACTGACGAAGAAAATGACAAATGTTGCAGCTTCATCGCAACAAGAAAATCTTCAGTCTGCAGACTCTGCTCAGCCTGCTGAAGAACATGCCAGCACCGCTGATGACTTTCAGCCTGCTGAAGAAAATGCTAGTTCCAGGGCTGATGACTCCATTCCAGCCGCTGAAGAAATTGCCAGGGCATCCACTAGTGGTGCGCCTGAAGAAACTGAAGAAATCAGGGCGACTACATTAGTTGCGCCTGAAGAAACTCAACCAGATTCCTCAGCTCCTCCCGCGCCTACACCAACTCCAATTCTTCCATTTGCCTATGAGGTGAAGAAGACCAAGGCTGCAGAGCGAGCTGCAGTGAAGAAAAGGAAGGCATCAGCTACGTCAAATTCTTCGGCTGCGAAGAAAATGAAGCCAATGACCAGCTCAATCGAAAATCCAATTGATGCTGTTCCAATTTCCTTCATGCCATCAAAGGACCTTGTTCCTTTTGGAGAAGACTATGTGATCCCAAGCGGATCTGATGAAGAAAATCATTCTGCTGCTTAGTCAGAGCAGATTGATGAAGAAATTGAAGTGGACGCAATCCCTTCAACGCTAGTCATTTCCTCACCTATGCCTCAGTTCATAGCTGAAGAGGCTGGTGTTGAGGAAATTGAAGATGAAGATGTGGATATAGGATGCACCACACCAGTGATGAATGATGACTTTTGGAAAAGTCAGCATCCCCATACTCCTCTATTCACACCTATCCAACAGATTTCTCAGTCCCCGACAACAACAGTTTAACTGGGCTCTGAAGAAACTCAACCCACTCCCTCTGTTCATGAAGATATTCCAGCCGCTAGTGCTGAAGAACCTGCTGCTGCTGATCTTAAGGTTGCACAAGAAGAGGAACCAGAAATTCCTCAGCCTGAAGAACCTGAGCTCGCGATTCCTGAGGTGGTACTGCAACTCACTGACACCCCTCTGTCAAAGCCGAAGAATCCGTTCTCAAGCAAACAGAAGTTCAAGGCTGAAGACTTCTTTTCCGAGCATGTATTCTTCACTGAGTACAACCCCTATGACTCTGCTTGCATAAGGAAGAGACGTTTCTGGACTGCTAGTCAAGCCAACTTCTATTCCTCAGTGCTGTTTGACAAAGACAAAATCTTCGATCATGAACATATTCCTCACGTGGATATGGAATCTCTGCCATGCTTCGAGCCAGTCCTCAGTGTCCTTCACGATGCAGGATTACTCAATTTCTGCACTGACATTTGCGATTGGAATGAAGAACTCATTCTTCAGTTCTACACAACGCTGCATATCACTGGAAACGCTGAAGATGTCAACTCATGGGTGTTGGATTGGATGATTGAAAACACTCACTACAAGGCACCGGCAACTGAATTGCTTCGTGTTCTTCCTCTCGATCCTCCCCATGACAGTGCACGTTGCATCTACAATGACCCTGAACTGACAAATCACTATATGCAAGTGCTCATGAAGCCTTTGAAGCCTGGGCAGGCCCCACGAACCAAATTCCTCGTCAAGGAATTACTCTATGTGCCTCGGACTGTCTATCGCATTCTGTCAAAGACAATGAGTCCTATCAAAGGCCACGACTCAAATGATGAAGAAGTCGTTGGCATCATGAAGAATATGCTTTTCAACATCATTCATGGCGTTCCCGTCAACTTCCATGATTTCTTCATGAGGACTCTGGCCAATATTGCTATGTCACCATTCGAGCTGAAGCCCTATGCGCCTTGGATTATGAGATTCATCCGGGCAAGATCTTCACTGAATTACAAAGCTGACACTCTGAACCACGGTAGCTACTTGCCTCCCATTGAAGTCCTCAAACGGCCAGTTTCATCATCTGATGATAAAGGCAAGGCAGCTGCTGTTATCGATGAAGGCATTCGTCCATTGGATGGTCAATTTCGCCTGGCTACATCTTACTCTACCAATGAAGACTCTGCCACACATGACACTGCCGCAAATACCTCAGCTAAGCAAAATCCTCAAGCCACAGCACCCAGGGTGATGACTGACCGTGAGTTACTCCTCAGTCTTCATCAGAAGGTTGATCGCAATCACAAATGGGTAAAGCGTCAGTTTGGTGCAATTCTTCACAATATGACCTCAACACACAATGCAGTGAAGAAGAACCATTACTACCTTCATGAAACCCTCAACCGCACCTGGGCTGTCCTCACTCATGTCTATAGCGCTGAAGAACTGAAGACTATGGGTCTCAAGGAAGAATTTGACTGGTCTGCACCTCCTCCGAAGAAATTCAAGAGGGTCAAAGTTCCTCCACTGGTGGCCAGCTCTTATTCTTCATCGCGTGACACTGATGAGTATGAAGATTTGGACGACACTGCAGCAGGCCCTGCTACAACAAACAACCCCGACAACGCTGGCGCTCCTCCATCAACTTGAAATTCTTCAGGGGCGTTAGTCCTCAGTTTCGATCCTTTTGGTCATTTGATGACAAAGGGGGAGAAATCTGAGTTAGTCTTCAAGCGGGTCTATATTAAGGGCATTTTTGTTAAGTTACAACTCTCGTTCTTCTGAAACTTTTATTTGGATCGAGTTGTAATCTTAAACCCGATGGTGCGCTGATGCTTTTGTTGCATTATGCTCTGAAACCTTTGATGCTTTCGGCATGCTTATTCCTCGTTAATATTATTGCACGCATGCTGAATTTCATCAGGCACCATATTTCATCATGCATTTCAAATTCTTCATATTATATATCAAATGCGTGTATGAATTACAAGATATAGGGGGAGATCTCCATGATTCAAGTCTTCAAATGTGCATTGCCTCAAACGCAAATTCCTCACTATGCACATCTTCAGGGGGAGTTCTTCTATATCTTGCTATCAAATTCCTCAATATCAGTATTTACACTTCATATGTTTATCCACGTTGAAAACTTAACCTATATTGTCATCAATCACCAAAAAGGGGGAGATTGTAAGTGCATCTAGTGCCCCTTAGTAATTTTGGTGTATTGAAGACTTATATGTTAAGGGACTAATGCGTTTGTGAGTGTACACAGGTCTATAAGTCTATGAGGAGTTTGATATTTACAGAAAAAGTCAACCCCTAAAAATGAAGTTCTTCGACTGAAGACTTTGATATTTTGAAGACTTTCTGAAGACTTTGAAAGTGAAGAAATTGGTGTGACCTTGAAGACTTGATATTCATTTGAGGAACATGAAGCGTGAAGACTTTTGTTTTCGTAGTTTCATTTTCTCTTTCTTGAGTCATAGGAAACACCGTACTGTTAAAGGGGGTCGAGGAAATACTAAGAAAAAATTTCCATGTGATGCTCAACTCAAAATCCTACACCTACCAATCCCTTCGAGTGAAGCCATTGGAAATCTCATACAGTTCAGTCAATTTCTTCAGTGACAGAGACACAGTTCTTCTGGTCACTGAGGACTTTGCTCTGACTAAGGAGTTAGGAATTCGCCATTGCGAATTGCCTACACAGTGAGGAACATGATAGCCCTGAGGAATTTGAGAGCCAAATTTCCGACCGTTGCTGTGCTGCGCGCCAGCTGTCCCAAAATATCCTACCCACCTAACGGTCATATCATTGAAGGGCATTTATGTCTTATCATGTCGGGCTGCTCCCTAGGCTATAAATAGCCGCCCCCTACAACCACTAGTTGGTTGGCTGCTCCGAGAGAACTTGACACTTGTCATTTGAGAGCAACCCATCCTCCGAGGACTTTGAGCGAAAATCATCAAGTGAGGAAAACCCAAAACCAAACCCCCACAAACCCAAAGTGATTGAGCATCACTGAAGAAATTGATCCTGCATGGATCCGACGCTTGTTACCTTTGAAGACTGTGCTTCTTCCAGACGGTTAGGCGTCATGGTCTAGAGCATCCAAGAGGAATTGTGGATCGCCGAGTGACCAAGTCTATGAAGGTTTGGAAGTCACCTGAAGACTTACCACGAGTGATTGGACAGGGTCTGCGTGGCCTTAGTTCAACGAGAATACGGTGAGGACTGGGTGTCCTGAGCTACGTGCTCAGTGACTGGGTGTTCGGGACTGCGTGTCCTCGAGTTTAAATACTCAGCCGCTCCAACCAGACGTACAACTGAGACAGTAGTTGGAACTGGTTTACCAAATCATTGTCTTCACCAACTAACTGGTTCTATTTCCTCAACCCTTTCATTTCCTCATTACTGTGTTGAGTGTTTATTCATATCTGTGCTTGAAGACTTTGACTGAAGACTTTCTCAATTTCCTCAGTTCAATTTCTTCAGTCTGTTTGTCTTCATCTTGTGTTATCCTGTGATTACGCTTTCTGTACTCTGTGTTAGTCTTCATTTCATCATGATGACCATGCTTGTATTCTGTTATGCTTACTTCTGAGTACTTATTCCGCTGCAAGTAGTTCTTCGCTAAGGAATTTCCTCACCAGCAAATTCCTCAATGAAGAATTCATAAAAATCTCCTATTCACCCCCCTCTAGTCGATATAACACACTTTCAGTTCAACATAAGAGCAACATAATAAACGGGGCTAGACTAGAACAGGTTCTCCCCCTTGGCAACAACTACCTAAAAGGGAAATAGAGAACCCGCAGACAATCATAGGTCATCATCATCATCATCATCATCTTGAGCTCCACTCCCACCAGCTTCATCGAGGAAATCAGCCCACTCAGGCCTCGAAGGAAAACCAAAGTCAGAAGGAGGAGCAGCGGGGAGGCGCTCATCCTCACTCACATCAGTAGCCCCAGAGTCATGGAGACGAGACTTCAAGGCATTCTTGGAGGTGATAAAGCGAGTGACAACATCATGATTTTGTGTGCAGTTGAAGGAGAAAGCCTTCATCATGGCAGAGTGAGCCTTGCCAATACAGCGAGCAAAACGCCCAAAGGGCTCTGAGCTGGCATGAGTAGGATGAGAACTAGCGGCAAACCTACGAGCAGGAGCAAACTTGGAGGAACCTTTAGGAACAAATCTTTGGCCATGTGAGGAGGAATAATCCACTTCTCATGCACATGAGTGCGGACATGGGAGAAGGGGGGCACACTCTCAATAAGACCCTAAATGAATGGAGCATGAGGAAAGGCACGTTTATACTGAAAGCTAGCCAGACGAATTTCATGCCAAAGGAAATGAGGAACATTAATCTTGCCCTTGGGAGACTCATAAAGACGAGACATGAGATTAATGCAATAGCTGTTGCAAGAACCTTTGTCACCCATCTTAGGATAGATGGTATGAATGACACATTGATAGATGATGTAGTATGGAGATCTCCAAATGGACACTTGATTCAGATCCTTCATCTTTTCCTCCCCAGTGAGTCCATTAATTCCCTTTAGGAGATAGCCACACGCCTCAACTGCTTTGGGTTTGTGATTTGGATCCTCGTGATGGATCTTGAATCCAGTGTCCGGAAACCCAAGGGCAACGACAAATTGAGCATAAGAGGCAGTCAGCTCGATGTCAGAGGTCATCCAAGTGACGGTCTTGTTAGGAGCAAAGAAACATGTGGCATAGAACTGATGGATTGCAGCCTGATTGAAGTCATGCTGAAAGGCAAACGAAGCAGCAAGACCAGATGACTCAATGAGCTCAATGGCACCCGGATACTTCATGGGATGTTTCCGAATATACTCTAAGTCAATGAAGTGGTGCAGAGACAGACCCTTGCGGAGGACAGCTGAGGTGTAGATGTCAGCCTGAACATGGGTGTGAAACCATTGATCCAAAGAATCCTGAACCACCTCAAATTGATTAACATCACGCCGAAACTTAAAATATGCTGGCTTGGGCACTTTAGTGAAGTCCGTGAGAATACGTCCATGCAGTTGAGGAGCTTCAAGAGGAATGTGGCGACCATCGTCATGCGGTTGATCGAGAGGAGGAGTAGGCATGTGAGAGGCCCGGCGAGAACCGCGGGGGAGGGACAAAAACGTCACACGCGCACCACGCTCCTCCTCCTCCTCCATCTCTTCTTCATAGTCGGAACCCTTGGAAGAGGAGGACTCCGAGATCACGGCACGTTTGCCAGCACGCTTGCGGGGACGCAACTCCTCTTGAGAGTCATCTGAACCACCACGACGGGAGGCTGAAATCAAGAGGGAAGAACGAATACACGCACAACCATAGTGAGCCCTAGATCAGAATGGAGACTGAGATGATGAAAATAGGTAACGGAGAAGGACATCATTACCGCGGGCAGAGGTACCCCCGACATCCTTGTGTGTGGTATGCTTGATTTTCACCATCTTGGGACGAACGCTCTTGAGAGATCGGCCAAGAGAACATGGGGGTCACAACCATTTGCACATTAGGGCTACAGAATCGAGAGGGCAGGAACTGAAGACCAGATCAAAGGAGGGGTACCAGATTTGGAGTAGGGGCGCCGACAAGAAGGAGAGGGCGCGACAAGGCAGCACAGGCGAGGGCGAGGCCCTCCAGGCAGTGCAGCGGCGGACACACCCGAGCGAGGGGAAAAATGAGGATAGGGAAACTGTTCGGCCCGATGCCAAAATTTATATGCGACCTGCACAATCATCGGACGACCAACCAGGGTTGGACGTCCGTGCATTGATGGGTGTGCCAGGCGTCGGACGACCAGAAAGCTGTGAGTCATCGGATGTCCGATAACCGTCGGACGACCGATGGCAAAAAAAGTTTGACAGATGATACATGACATATCTAGAGGAACCAAAAACCAGAAGTAGGCATATGTCAAAATGTGATGAACAAAACAACTATGTAAAAATACCTCATGGTGAGCCACTAGACATGCAAATTAAATACCACACACATGATTGGACAGCTGCTCCTTTTGAGGAGAGTCGGTGACCAATAGGTCACCATGTCTGAGTGTACGTGTCATGATGCCAAAAGAACTAGTATTTGGGGAATGTTGCAGAAAATTAAAAAATTTCCTACGGTTTCACCAAGATCCATCTATGAGTTCATCTAAGCAACGAGTCATGGGAGAGAAATTGCATCTACATACCACTTGTAGATCACGTGCGGAAGCATTCAAGAGAACGGTGATGATGGAGTCGTACTCGCCGTGATTCAAATCACCGATGACCAAGTGCCGAATGGACAGCACCTCCGCGTTCTACACACGTACGGAGCGGATGACGTCTCCTCCTTCTTGATCCAGCAAGGGGGAAGGAGAGGTTGATGATGATCCAGCAGCATGACGGCGTGGTGGTGGATGCAGCAGAACTTCGGCAGGGCTTCGCCAAGCTGCTGCGGGAGGAGGACGAGGTGTAGCAGGGGGAGGGAGGCGCCAATACACAGGGTGCGGCTGCCTGTCACGCCCAATATGCGACCCTATCCAAAAGGAACTCGAAGGTCCCACCAAGGATAGACCCACATATCGGAACGCTTTTGCAAGGTGGATATCATTACATCAACAATACATAATAGATGGGGATACATCCAATACATACAATGTCACATGAATACAACAATACAACATACAAGAACAACATCTGACTATGGATGAATCATAAACAGAAACTCAAACAATATCCACCCTGCTAGCCCAGGTTGCCGACCTGGAACCTATCCCCTGATCGAAGAAGCAGAAGAAGAAATCAACGCAAGCAAGCATCGCTCTCGCGTCAGGATCATCGCATAACCTGTACCTGCAACTATTGTTGTAGTAATATGTGAGCCACGAGGACTCAGCAATCCCATTACCATGGGTATCAAGACTAGCAAAGCTTAATAGGAAAGGAAGGGGTAAAGTGGTGAGGTTGCAGCAGCGACTAAGCATATATGGTGGCTAACCAACGCAAATGAGAGCGAGAAGAGAAACAAGCGGAACGGTCGTCAACTAGCAATGATCAAGAGGTGATCCTGAACACCTACTTACGTCAAACATAACCCAGAAACCGTGTTCACTTCCCGGACTCCGCCGAGAAGAGACCATCACGGCTACACACGCGGTTGATGCATTTTAATTCGGATCTGGTGTCAAGTTATCTACAACCGGACATTAACAAATTCCCATCTGCCACATAACCGCAGGCACGGCTCTCGAAAGTTTAAACCCTGCAGGGGTGTCCCAACTTAGCCCATGACAAGCTCTCGCGATCAACGAAGGAATAGACCTTCTCCCAGGAAGACCCGATCAGTCTCGGAATCCCGGTTTACAAGACATTTCGACAATGGTAAAACAAGACCAGCAAAGCCGCCCGATGTGCCGACAATCCCGATAGGAGCTGCACATATCTCGTTCTCAGGGCAACACCGGATAGGTCAGCCTACGAGTAAAACCAGACCTCGAGTTGCCCCGAGGGGGCCCCGCAGTCTGCCCGGTTCAGACCAGCACTTAGACAAGCACTGGCCCGGGGGGGCTAAAATAAAGATGACCCTTGAGAGAGCGACTCCCAAGGGAAAAAGTAGGTGGTGGTGAGGCAAATGGTAAAACCAAGGTTGGGCCTTGCTGGACAAGTTTTATTCAAAGAGAACTGTCAGGGGGGTCCCATAAATCACCCGACGGCGTAAGGAACGCAAAATCCGGGAACATAATACCGGTATGACGGAAACTAGGGCGACAAGAGTGGAACAAAACACCAGGCATAAGGCTGAGCCTTCCACCCTTTACCAAATATATAGATGCATTAATAATATAAGAGATATTGTGATATCCCAACATAACCCTGTCCACCATGGAGAAATCTTCAACTTCACCTGCAATTAGCAACACTATAAGAGGGGCTGAGCAAAAGCGGTAACATAGCCAAACAACGGTTTGCATAGGAAAGGTGTCAAAGGTTAGAGGTTCATGGCAATATGGGATGGCTTGATAAACAGGTGATAGGTAGCGCAGCATAGCGGTAGAACGAAGCAACTAGCATAGCAATGATAGTAGTGAGATCCAGGGTAGCGGTCATCTTGCCTGAAGTCCCGCAAGGAAGAAGAACGAGTCCATGAAGAAGATGAACGGATGAAGCCGAACCAACCGTAGACGAACGAATCCTCACGATCGCAACGAAACAGGAACTAACAAGAAGAAGCACACAACATAGGTAAACACACCACACATGAACAAGGCATGATGCACAACAAGCATGATGCATGACCAAGCTACATGAAGCTACTCATGGCAAGAGGTGATGCAAACAAGAACAACACATCAAGGCAAGTTTAAATGAGGCCGGGAACAACATATAACAATTCCGGTAAGTCCTCATATGCAAATTTCGAAATTGGTCCAGAACTGAATAAACCTTATGTTCAAGTTGTTAAACAGCAAGTTAAGATGCACCACGATGATCTACACAAAATTCTAGTCAAGTTACATATAAAGTTCATTAGATTCGGAGCTACGGCCTAGAAGATATGAGCAAAACAAGATAAGCATGGCATTGAAGCAAAATGCATACAAACATCAAGCAAACACCTCAAAACAAGGATGCAACATGATAATATGAAGCTACATGCAAAAACAAGCAAGTTTCATATAGAGCACACTCAAAACGGAGCAACAGTGCAACACATACACTCTATACAAGTCATAACAATAATCTGTCCAAAACAGCAACTAGGCATATTGCAAGCATCAAAACAATAAGCTACAGCACCCCAACATAATAACAAAAGGCATGGACATGAAGTACAGGTAAACCATAACAAAACATGAACACTGGGCTATCTCCAGAAAAGACTAGAACATGCTCCAAAGGACATGGTAAGATTGCAAATAATAACAGTTTCAGACTTATCAGGAAATAACATCAGGTTGCAATGTTTAGAGCTATCAAACAGCATGTTACAAGAACTTATCATGGCAAACAAAGGCATGGTATGAACCTACTAAAAGCATAGATCAAAAGTCCCTTACTGACCATGAGCCAAAAAGGATCAGAAGATAAGATGGCACCCATGTAAACATGGCAAGTTATATGACAGATTCAAACATGGCAGGAACAACAATAAGTAGGCATGTTCGTGAGCTTGAGCCACTCACTACAGAGCAATACATGGCATGGCAAGGCAACTAACAGTAAGAAGGCATGTTTATGAAGCTAAGCATGGAAAGAGCAAGTTCATAGGGTGCATGGATCACTAGGAAAACACATGGAAACAACTGAACTTAATGTTAACAGGCTGATAGCAACATTATCAAGCAACTTTGGAGCAAGATATGAACAATCTACAACAAGCTATAAATGCAACCAGGAGCATGGATGGATAGAGGATGACATGTAGATCAAAACATGTTTATAGAACATCTCCATATTATGCATAGAATGATTAGTAGCATCATGTTAACATAGCAACAAAATATAACAGAATCTGTCTAGCAAAACGGCAACAGCAAGTACACTACTTAACAAGCTCGATTCACTCACCACAAGTCATTGCATGACAAGATAAGCATAGCATCATCAAGAAGACATGTTTGTGAAATAAACCAAGGCAAGAACAAGTCCATAGCATGCAAGGATCAACTATAGCAAGCTTGGCCAAATTGAATAACACGTAAACAATCTGCCAGGAAACATTTTGAAGCAAAAGTAGAGCACCAAAATGACATGCTAGACTACTCCAAAATTGCAAACAAGGGCATGAATGGATAGACAATAACCACATGTTCAAAACACCCTTACTGAAGTATCTCTAAATATGCATGGATCTCTCTGTAGCATCAAGTTTACATGGCATCAAAATAACAGCAGAACAGGGACTAAAATCAGCAATATCACGAAGCCTAGTTTGCATGCTTGTGCTAGTCACCACATTGATCACAAAAATACATGGCATACACCCCTGGAAAGACGGCATGGCATAGATCAAAACACATGAAGACATCAACCTCATAGGATGCACACATCAATCATGGCAAAAATGACAAATGAGCAAGTTATAACAGTTTCAGCAGATTAACATCAACATGCACTCTTCCAACAGCATTTCGGGAATCAAGATGAACTCAAATGAAAATGATGCAATGGAATGAAATGAAGTACTCGTTGAGACGAACAATTTGACATATTACACGCACAAAACCGAGATACGGATGCAGAGATATAGCATGATGAGCATGGCATGATTATGTAGAAAAATACGGGACTTAGTCAAATCGGGGGGGGGGGGGAGAAATCAACCTAGCCAGATCTGGATCGGGACTCGTCGGAGAGAGGTCACCGGAGACCGGGGCCGGAGAGGGGCGAGGTCACCGGAGGAGGGGCTGGGGACGGCGCCGGCGAGGAGGAGCGGCAGGGGCGGCGAGCAAGGCGGCGGCGGCGGCCGGAGAAGGGGCGCGGGGCGGCGCGCGGGAAGGGCGCAGCGGGGCCGGCGGCTGTCGGGCAGCGGCCGGCGACCGCGGCGGCGGCCGGAGTCGGGCGACCGGCGAGCGGCTCCGGTGCGGGGGCGGCGCTGGCGCAGGGCGGAGCGACGCAGGCGGCGGGGCGCGGGCCGAACGGCGGCGGCGGCGCGGGCTCGCGCTGGCCCGATCCGGGTCCGCGGGCCGCGCGGAGGAGAGAGACGGCGGCGGGGCCACGCGGCGCGCGGTGGTTGGAGCAGGCGCGCGGCGGGGTGACGTGGCAGCGTGCCATTGGCCGGCGCGACGTGTCCGGCGGACACGTCCGGCGCGGACGGACATGTCCGGCGGCGCGAGGAGGAAGACGCTAGGGTTTGATCTGCGCGAAAATGGTGGGGGAGGACCTATTTATAGGTAGAGGGAGCTAGGAGAGTCCAAATGAGGTGCGGTTTTTGGCCACGCGATCGTGATCGAACGACCGAGAGCATGGAGGGGAGTTATATGGGTTTTGGGCCATTGTGGAAGGGGTGTTGGGCTGCAACCAAAGATGGCTTTACGGTTCCCCGGTTAACCGTTGGAGTACCAAACGACCTCCAAATGGCACGAAACTTGACAGGCGGTCTACCGGTGCTATACCAAGGCCGCTTGGCAAACCTCGGGCCATTCCGAGAACGTTTAACACCCGCACACAAAAGAGAGGCAAAAGGGGGACGCCGGAGGACATAGGAGTGCCGGATTGAAAAACGGACAACGGGGAAAAAGCTCAGATGCATGAGATGAACACGTATGCAAAATGAGATGCACATGATGACATGATATGAAATGCATATGATGACATGGCAAAGTGCAACACGCAAGCTAATGACATGGCAACAACGACGAATAACTGGCAGACACCTGGCGCATCGAATCCGGGGCGTTACACTGCCCTTCCCCTGCCCTCCTTTATATAGGCCCCCAGGGGGGGCACCGGCCCTGGGAGATGCAATCTCCCAAGGGGGCGGCGGCCAGGGGGGTGGAGTGCCCCCCAAGGCAAGTGGGGCGCCCCCCCCCACCCTAGGGTTTCAACCCTAGGCGCAGGGGGTGGGCCAAGGGGGGCGCACCAGCCCACTATGGGCTGGTTCCCCTCCCCACTTCAGCCCATGGAGCCCTCCAGGATGGGTGGCCCCACCCGGTGGACCCCCGGGACTCTTCCGGTGGTCCGGTACAATACCGGGTGACCCCAAAACTTTCCCGATGGCCGAACCAACACTTCCTATATATAATTCTTTACCTCTGGACCATTCCGGAACTCCTCCTGACGTCCGGGATCTCATCCGGGACTCCGAACAACATTTAGTATGCTGCATACTCATATTCATACAACCCTAGCGTCACCGAACCTTAAGTGTGTAGACCCTACGGGTTCGGGAGACACGTAGACATGACCGAGACGACTCTCGGGCAATAACCAATAGCGGGATCTGGATACCCATGTTGCCTCCCACATGCTCCTCGATGATCTCATCGGATGAACCACGATGTCGAGGATTAAACAACCTCGTATTCAATTCCCTTTGTCAATCGGTATGTTACTTGCCCGAGACTCGATCGTCGGTATCCCAATACCTCGTTCAGTCTCGTTACCGGCAAGTCACTTTACTCGTACCGTAATGCATGATCCCGTGACCAAACACTTGGTCAATTTGAGCTCATTATGATGATGCATTACTGAGTGGGCCCAGAGATACCTCTCCGTCATACGGAGTGACAAATCCCAGTCTCGATCCGTGTCAACCCAACAAACACTTTCGGAGATACCTGTAGTGCACCTTTATAGTCACCCAGTTACGTTGTGACGTTTGGTACACCCAAAGCACTCCTACGGTATCCGGGAGTTACACGATCTCATGGTCTAAGGAAAAGATACTTGACATTGGAAAAGCTCTAGCAAACGAACTACACAATCTTGTGTTATGCTTAGGATTGGGTCTTGTCCATCACATCATTCTCCTAATGATGTGATCCCGTTATCAATGACATCTAATGTCCATAGTCAGGAAACCATGACTATCTGTTGATCAACGAGCTAGCCAACTAGAGGCTTACTAGGGACATATTATGGTCTATGTATTCACACGTGTATTACGATTTCCGGATAATACAGTTATAGCATGAATAAATACAATTATCATGAATAAGGAAATATAATAATCCTTTTATTATTGCCTCTAGGGCATATTTCCAACAGTCTACCACTTGCACTAGAGTCAATAATCTAGTTACATTGTGATGAATCGAACACCCATAGAGTTCTGGTGTTGATCATGTTTTGCTCGCGAGAGAGGTTTAGTCAACGGATCTGTGACATTCAGATCCGTATGTACTTTGCAAATATCTATGTCTCCATCTTGAACATTTTCACGAATGGAGTTGAAGCGACGCTTGATGTGCCTGGTCTTCTTGTGAAACCTGGCCTCCTTGGCAAGTGCAATAGCTCCAGTGTTGTCACAGAAAAGTTTGATCGGCCCCGACGCATTGGGTATGACTCCTAGGTCGGTGATGAACTCCTTCACCCAAATTGCTTCATGCGCTACCTCCGAGGCTGCCATGTACTCCGCTTCACATGTAGATCCCGCCACGACGCTCTGCTTGCAGCTGCACCAGCTCACTGCTCCACCATTCAACATATACACGTATCCGATTTGTGACTTAGAGTCATCCAGATCTGTGTCGAAGCTAGCGTCGACGTAACCCTTTACGACGAGCTCTTCGTCACCTCCATAAACGAGAAACATGTCCTTTGTCCTTTTCAGGTACTTCAGGATATTCTTGACCGCTATCAAGTGTTCCTTGCCGGGATTACTTTGGTACCTTCCTACCAAACTTACGGCAAGGTTTACATTAGGTCTGGTACACAACATGGCATACATAATAGATCCTATGGCTGAAGCATAGGGGATGACACTCATCTCTTCTTTATCTTTTTCCGTGGTCGGGCATTGAGCCGACCTCAATCTCACACCTTGCAACACAGGCAAGAACCCTTTCTTAGACTGATCCATTTTGAACTTCTTCAAAATCTTATCAAGGTATGTGCTTTATGAAAGACCTATGAGGCGTCTCGATCTATCCCTATAGATCTTGATGCCTAATATGTAAGCAGCTTCTCCAAGGTCCTTCATTGAAAAACACTTATTCAAGTAGGCCTTAATGCTGTCCAAAAGTTCTATATCATTTCCCATCAAGAGTATGTCATCTACAAATAATATGAGAAATGCTACAGAGCTCCCACGCACTTTCTTGTAAACGCAGGCTTCTCCATAAGTCTGCATAAACCCAAACACTTTGATCATCTCATCAAAGCGAATGTTCCAACTCCGAG
Source organism: Triticum timopheevii (assembly GCA_963921465.1). Classification (NCBI taxonomy): domain Eukaryota; kingdom Viridiplantae; phylum Streptophyta; class Magnoliopsida; order Poales; family Poaceae; genus Triticum; species Triticum timopheevii. The sequence goes on along the minus strand of OY997270.1, from coordinate 414,326,214 downwards.
ATGCTTGCACCAGCCCATAAATGGATCGCTGGAGCTTGCATACTTTGTTAGCATTCTTAGGGTCGACAAAACCTTCCGGCTGCATCATATACAGTTCTTCCTTAAGATGTCCATTAAGGAATGCCGTTTTGATGTCCATCTGCCATATCTCATAATCATAGTATGCGGCAATTGCTAACATGATTCGGACGGACTTTACCTTCACTACGGGAGAGAATGTCTCATCGTAGTCAACCCCTTGAACTTGTCGATAACCCTTAGCGACAAGTCGAGCTTTATAGATGGTAACATTACCATCCGCGTCCGTCTTCTTCTTAAAGATCCATTTGTTTTCTATCGCTCGCCGATCATCGGGCAAGTCTGTCAAAGTCCATACTTTGTTTTCATACATGGATTCTATCTCGGATTTCATGGCTTCAAGCCATTTGTTGGAATCTGGGCCCGCCATCGCTTCTTCATAGTTCGAAGGTTCACCGTTGTCTAACAACATGATTTCCAGGACAGGGTTGCCGTACCACTCTGGTGCGGAACGTGTCCTTGTGGACCTACGAAGTTCAGTAGCAACTTGATCCGAAGTACCTTGATCATCATCATTATTTTCCTCTTTAGTTGGTGTAGGCATCACAGGAACATTTTCCTGAGCTGCACTACTTTCTTGTTCGAGAGGTAGTACTTCATCGAGTTCTACTTTCCTCCCACTTACTTCTTTCGAGAGAAACTATTTTTCCAGAAAGGATCCGTTCTTGGCAACAAAGATCTTGCCCTTGGATCTTAAGTAGAAGGTATACCCAATGGTTTCCTTAGGGTATCCTATGAAGACGCATTTTTCCGACTTGGGTTCGAGCTTTTCAGGTTGAAGTTTCTTGACATAAGCATCGCATCCCCAAACTTTTAGAAATGACAGCTTAGGTTTCTTCCCAAACCATAATTCATACGGTGTCATCTCAACGGATTTAGATGGTGCCCTATTTAAAGTGAATGTAGCTGTCTCTAGAGCGTATCCCCAAAATGATAGCGGTAAATCGGTAAGAGACATCATAGACCGCACCATATCCAATAGAGTGCGATTACAATGTTCGGACACACCGTTACGTTGAGGTGTTCCAGGCGGCATGAGTTGTGAAACGATTCCACATTTCCTTAAGTGCGTACCAAATTCGTGACTTAAATATTCTCCTCCACGATCTGATCGTAGGAACTTTATCTTTCGGTCACGTTGATTCTCCACCTCATTCTGAAATTCCTTGAACTTTTCAAAGGTCTCAGACTTGTGTTTCATCAAGTAGACATACCCATATCTACTCAAGTCATCAGTGAGAGTGAGAACATAACGATATCCTCCGCGAGCTTCAACGCTCATTGGACCGCACACATCGGTATGTATGATTTCCAACAAGTTGGTTGCTCGCTCCATTGTTCCGGAGAATGGAGTCTTGGTCATTTTGCCCATTAGGCATGGTTCGCATGTGTCAAATGATTCATAATCGAGAGACTCTAAAAGTCCATCAGCATGGAGCTTCTTCATGCGCTTGACACCAATGTGACCAAGGCGGCAGTGCCACAAGTATGTGGGACTATCGTTATCAACTTTACATCTTTTGGTATTCACACTATGAATATGTGTAACATTACGCTCGAGATTCATTAAGAATAAACCATTGACCATCGGGGCATGACCATAAAACATATCTCTCATATAAATAGAACAACCATTATTCTTGGATTTAAATGAGTAGCCATCTCGTATCAAACGAGATCCAGATACAATGTTCATGCTCAAACTTGGCACCAAATAACAATTATTAAGGTTTAAAACTAATCCCATAGGTAAATGTAGAGGCAGCGTGCCGACGGCGATCACATCGACCTTGGAACCATTCCCGACACGCATCGTCACCTCGTCCTTCGCCAGTCTCCGCTTATTCCGCAGCTCCTGCTGTGAGTTACAAATATGAGCAACGGCACCGGTATCAAATACCCAGGAGTTACTACGAGTACTGGTAAGGTACACATCAATTACATGTATATCAAATATACCTTTAGTGTTGCCAGCCTTCTTGTCCGCTAAGTATTTGGGGCAGTTCCGCTTCCAGTGACCCTTCCCTTTGCAATAAAAGCACTCAGTCTCAGGCTTGGGTCCATTCTTTGACTTCTTCCCGGCAGCTGGCTTACCGGGCGTGGCAACATCCTTGCCGTCTTTCTTGAAGTTCTTCTTGCCCTTGCCCTTCTTGAACTTAGTGGTTTTATTGACCATCAACACTTGATGTTCCTTCTTGATTTCTACCTCTGCTGACTTCATCATTGAAAATACTTCAGGAGTGGTCTTCACCATCCCCTGCATATTGTAGTTCATCACAAAGCTCTTGTAGCTTGGTGGGAGCGACTGAAGGATTCTGTCAATGACCGCCTTGTCCGGAAGGTTAATGTCCAGCTGGGACAGGCGGTTGTGCAACCCAGACATTTTGAGTATGTGCTCACTGACAGAACTATTTTCCTCCATCTTACAACTATAGAACTTGTCGGAGACTTCATATCTCTTCACCCGGGCATGAGCTTGGAAAACTAGTTTCAGCTCCTCGAACATCTCATATGCTCCGTGTCGCTCAAAACGCTTTTGGAGCCCCGGTTCTAAGCTGTAAAGCATGCCGCACTGAACGAGGGAGTAATCATCAGCACGAGACTGCCAAGCGTTCATAACATCTTGGTTCTCTGGAACGGGTGCATCACCTAGCAGTCCTTCTAGGACATATTGTTTCCTGGTAGCTATGAGGATGATCCTCAGGTTCCGGACCCAGTCCATATAGTTGCTGCCATCATCTTTCAGCTTGGTTTTCTCTAGGAACGTGTTGAAGTTCATGTTGACATGAGTGTTGGCCATTTGATCTACAAGACATATTTGCAAAGGTTTTAGACTAAGTTCATGATAATTAAGTTCATCTAATCAAATTATTACAATGAACTCCCACTCAGATTCGACGTCCCTCTAGTCATCTAAGTGTTTACACGATCCGAGTCGACTAGGCCGTGTCCGATCATCACGTGAGACGGACTAGTCATCGTCGGTGAACATATCCATGTTGATCGTATCTTCTATACGATTCGTGTTCGACCTTTCGGTCTCTGTGTTCCGAGGCCATGTCTGTACATGCTAGGCTCGTCAAGTTAACCCTAAGTGTTTTGCATGTGTAAAACTGTCTTACACCCGTTGTATGTGAACGTAAGAATCTATCACACCCGATCATCACGTGGTGCTTCGAAACGACAAACTTTAGCAACGGTGCACAGTTAGGGGAGAACACTTCTTGAAATTGTTGTAAGGGATCATCTTATTTACTACCGTCGTTCTAAGTAAACAAGATGCATAAACATAATAAACATCACATGCAATTATATAGTAGTGACATGATATGGCCAATATCATATAGCTCCTTTGATCTCCATCTTCGGGGCTCCATGATCATCTTTGTCACCGGCATGACACCATGATCTCCATCATCATGATCTCCATCATCGTGTCTTCATGAAGTTGTCACGCCAACGACTACTTCTACTTCTATGGCTAACGCGTTTAGCAATAAAGTAAAGTAATTTACATGGCGTTCTTTAATGACACGCAGGTCATACAAAAAATAAAGACAACTCCTATGGCTCCTGCCGGTTGTCATACTCATCGACATGCAAGTCGTGATTCCTATTACAAGAACATGATCTCATACATCACAATATATCATTCATCATTCATCACAACTTCTGGCCATATCACATCACATGACAATTGCTGCAAAAACAAGTTAGACGTCCTCTAATTGTTGTTGCATCTTTTACGTGGCTGCAATTAAGTTCTAGCAAGAACGTTTTCTTACCTACGAATAACCACAAAGTGATTTTGTCAACTTCTATTTACCCTTCATAAGGACCCTTTTCATCGAATCCGCTCTAACTAAAGTGGGAGAGACAGACACCCGCCAGCCACCTTATGCAACTAGTGCATGTCAGTTGGTGGAACCGGTCTCACGTAAGCGTACGTGTAAGGTTGGTCCGGGCCGCTTCATCCCACAATACCGCTGAAGCAAGATAAGACTAGTAGCGGCAAGCAAGTTGACAAGATCTACGCCCACAACAAAATTGTGTTCTACTCGTGCAATAGAGAACTACGCATAGACCTAGCTCATGATGCCACTGTTGGGGAACATTGCAGAAAATTAAAATTTTTCCTACGGTTTCACCAAGATCCATCTATGAGTTCATCTAAGCAACGAGTCATGGGAGAGAAATTGCATCTACATACCACTTGTAGATCGCGTGCGGAAGCGTTCAAGAGAACGGTGATGATGGAGTCATACTCGCTGTGATTCAAATCACCGATGACCAAGTGCCGAATGGACAGCACCTCCGCGTTCTACACACGTACAGAGTGGATGACGTCTCCTCCTTATTGATCCAGCAAGGGGGAAGGATAGGTTGATGATGATCCAGCAGCACGACGGCGTGGTGGTGGATGCAGCAGAACTCCGGCAGGGCTTCGCCAAGCTGCTGCGGGAGGAGGACGAGGTGTAGCAGGGGGAGGGAGGCGCCAATACACAGGGTGCGGCTGCCCTCCCCCCTGTCCTCCTTTATATAGGACCCCAGGGGGGGCGCCGGCCCTGGGAGATGCAATCTCCCAAGGGGGGCGGCGGCCAGGGGGGTGGAGTGCCCCCCAAGGCAAGTGGGCCCCCCCCTCCCCCCACCCTAGGGTTTCAACCCTAGGCGCAGGGGTGGGCCAAGGGGGCGCACCAGCCCACTATGGGCTGGTTCCCCTCCCCACTTCAGCCCATGGAGCCCTCCGGGATGAGTGTCCCCACCCGGTGGACCCCCGGGACCCTTCCGGTGGTCCCGGTACAATACCGGGTGACCCCGAAACTTTCCCGATGGCCGAAACGACACTTCCTATATATAATTCTTTACCTTCGAACCATTCCGGAACTCCTCGTGACGTCCTAGATCTCATCCGGGACTCCGAACAACATTCGGTATGCTGCATACTCATATTCATACAACCCTAGTGTCACCGAGCCTTAAGTGTGTAGACCCTACGGGTTCGGGAGACACGTAGACATGACCGAGACGACTCTCGCGCAATAACCAACAGCGGGATCTGGATACCCATGTCGGCTCCCACATGCTCCTCGATGATCTCATCGGATGAACCACGATGTCGAGGATTAAACAACCCCGTATTCAATTCCCTTTGTCAATCAGTACGTTACTTGCCCGAGACTCGATCGTCGGTATCCCAATACCTCGTTCAGTCTCGTTACCGGCAAGTCACTTTACTCGTACCGTAATGCATGATCCCGTGACCAAACACTTGGTCACTTTGAGCTCATTATGATGATGCATTACCGAGTGGGCCCAGAGATACCTCTCCGTCATACGGAGTGACAAATCCCAGTCTCCATCCGTGTCAACCCAACAGACACTTTCGGAGATACCTGTAGTGCACCTTTATAGTCACCCAGTTACGTTGTGACGTTTGGTACACCCAAAGCACTCCTACGGTATCCAGGAGTTACACGATCTCATGGTCTAAGGAAAAGATACTTGACACTGGAAAAGCTCTAGCAAACGAACTACACGATCTTGTGCTATTCTTAGGATTGGGTCTTGTCCATCACATCATTCTGCTAATGAGGTGATCCCGTTATCAATGACATCTAATGTCCATAGTCAGGAAACCATGACTATCTGTTGATCAACGAGCTAGTCAACTAGAGGCTTACTAGGGACATATTATGGTCTATGTATTCACACGTGTATTACGATTTCCGGATAATACTGTTATAGCATGAATAAAGACAATTATCATGAACAAGGAAATATAATAATCCTTTTATTATTGCCTCTAGGGCATATTTCCAACACTAGTGTCCTTGGGCTCAATAACACGACTCCATCATTGTAAAGTACCATAGTTCAAAGAACATGGTAACTTTGAGAGTGTTTGTTTTATTTATGCATTATATAGGGTGAGAGTACTCATGAGTTGAGAGTATCCCCCTAAGTATATGCCTACATCTAAACAAGACATGATGAAAATGCATGAATGGGTACTAGATTTCACATAATGTTGTCAAGCTCGAAGATACCAAGTTCACGCCTAAGTTGACAAAACCTTGCTTCATCCAATGGCTTGGTGAAAATGTTTGCAAGTTGCATATCGGTGCCAACATGAGCAATATCAATGTCACCTTTTTCCACATGATCTCTCAAGAAGTGATACCTAATATCAATGTGCTTGGTGTGGGTATGATCTTTGGGGTTCTCAGCAATATTGATGGCACTTTCATTATCACATAGAAGAGGCACATGTCTATAGGTGATACCATAATCCTTCAAAGTTTGCCTCATCCATAGTAATTGAGTTGCACAACTGGCGGTTGCAATGTATTCAGCTTCGGCGGTGGAGAGAGCAACACAATTTTGTTTCTTCGAGGACCAACTTACCAAAGAGCGACCAAGAAATTGACATGCACCAGAGGTGGACTTACGATCCACTTTGTCTCCAGCCCAATCCGCATTAGTGTACCCAATGAGATCAAACTTAGCATCCTTGGGGTACCATAGACCCAACTTTGGGGTGTGAACAAGGTATATAAGAATATGCTTAACCGCCTTATGATGACTTTCCCTAGGGGAAGCTTGAAATCTAGCACACATGCATACACTGAACATGATGTCTGGTCTAGATGCACAAAGATAAAGCAATGAGCCAATCATAGAGCTTTATTTTGATGGGTCGAAAGGGATACAGTTGGTGTATTCAGTGAGTACAATTTTGGTTGGCATGGGTGTCTTACATGAACTAGCATCAGTCATGCCGAACTTCTCTAGGATATCCTTGAGGTATTTTGCTTGAGACAAGAAAAATCCTTCTTGAAATTGTTGAATTTGAAATCCAAGAAAGAATTTCAAATCCGCATTGAGTGACATTTCAAAATACTTGGTCATGGAAGCCGCAAACTTCTTGCACAAATGAATGTTAGGAGAACCAAAAATGATATCATCTACATAGATTTGGCATAAGATCAAATCACCCTTGTCCCTCTTAGTAAAAAGAGTGGGATCGATCACCCCTCTCACAAAACCATCATCGAGTAAAAACTTCTTAAGATGATCATACCAAGCACGAGGTGCTTGTTTGAGGCCATACAGAGCCTTAGGAAGTTTATACACATAGTCTTTGTGATCGGGATCAACGAACCTAGGTGGTTGTGACACATATACTTCTTCTTGTAGTGGACCGTTAAGGAAAGCACTCTTCACATCCATTTGATGTAATGTAAACCCATTGAAAGCAGCATAAGCAAGTAAGATGCGAATGGATTCAAGACGGGCAACAGGGGCAAAGGTCTCACCAAAGTCCAAACCTTCAACTTGTGAGTACCCTTGTGCCACTAACCTTGCCTTGTTGCGGCTGATTACACTATTCTCATCTTGCTTGTTCTTGAAAATCCATTTTGTTCCAATGACATTGTGTTCCGTAGTTGGCCTCTTGACTAATGACCACACTTGGTTGCATTCAAAACTGTTCAACTCTTCTTGCATAACAACGAGCCAATCATTGTCCATCAATGCATCTTGTACCTTGAGAGGTTCAACACTAGATACAAACGAGAAGTGAGCACAAAAGTTTGTCAAATGTTTATGAGTGACTCTACCTTCCGATATGCCGGTGAGAATTTTGTCAACATCAACACGACCAACCACTCGAGGCATGATGGAGGTTAGGGTTTCTCGAGGTTCAACTTCATGTCCATCATCCACATCCTCAACATATGGATCATTAATGTGTGGTGGAAGATCTTCTTGTTCATATTACATTTGTTGAGGTTCATCATCAATGATTGCACTTTCTTGTTCTTGCCCTTGATGATGATCTTGTTCTTGAAGATTATCATGAAGAGGGACTTTATCATCTTCTTGTACTTGGACTAAGGGCATTGGTTGAGCAATAGGAGCTTGTGGTGGTATGGATGTTGAAGTAGTTTGATGATGTGTGAAGCTTCCATCTTCTTCTTCATCATCATGAGGTTCTTGTTCCATTGGAAGAAGTGCACCAACACCCATGGTCAAAATATCTTGAGAAAGAATCTTCTTCACCTACATCACTTAAATCAACTTGCTCCCCATGGGAGCCATTAAATTCATCAAACACCACGTCACAAGTTTCTACAGCACATCCATTGGATTTGTTGTAGACTCTATAGGCGTGAGAGTTTGATCCATAGCCAACAAATATGCCCTCAATAGTTTTGGATTGAAATTTTCCTAACCGTTCTCTTTTGTTGAGGATGAAACATATGCATCCAAATACACGAAAGTACTTGACATTTGGCTTGTTCCGAGTTAGGAGCTCATATGGAGTCTTTTCTAATATAGTGCGGAGGAATAGCCGGTTTGATGCATGGCATGCAGTGTTGACAGCCTCGACCCAAAAACTATGTGGTGACTTGTATTCATCCAACATGGACCTTGCCATCTCCACAAGTGTACGGTTCTTCCTTTCGGCTACACCATTTTGCCGAGGAGTGTATGGAGCTGAATATTGATGCTCGATCCCTTCATCACTAAGGAATTCTTCCAAGGTAGTTCTTGAACTCAGAGCCATTGCCACTTCTTATTGCCAAGATTTCTTTGTCAAACTTGCGTTGTGCTTGCTTGGCAAAATCAAAGAAGGTGATCTTCCTCTCGTCCTTGGACTTGAGGAAAAACACCCATGTATATCTTGAGTAATCATCAACAATGACAAGTCCATACTTTTTCCCACCAAGACTATCCCATGAAGGAGGCCCAAAAAGATCCACATGCAGGAGCTCCAAAGGCCTTGAAGTAGATACGATATTCTTGGGTGGGTGCTTTGATTGATGTTGCTTCCCGGCTATGAATGCACTACACACACGATCTTTCTCAAAAGAAACATTGGTTAGTCCAAGGATGTGATTACCCTTTAAGAGATCTTGAAGATTTCTCATGCCAACATGGGCTAGCCGGCAATTCCATAGCCACCCCTTATCGGCCTTGGCCATTAGACAAGTTGCATGGAATGTGATCTCTTTCGAGAAATCAACCGTGTAAAGGTTGCCATCCAACTCTCCAACAAAGGCCACTTCAAGAGTATCTCTCTTAAAGACTTTCACATCTGTTAGTCCAAAGAGTGTATATTAACCAACAGAAGCCAATTGGCGAACAGAAAGCAAATGATATTTAAGAGATTGAACAAGCATGACATTTGCTAGAGACATGTCATTTGTGATAGCCACCTTGCCCAACCCGAGTACCTGTCCTTTTGAACATCCACCAAACATAATGCTCATAAATGGTTGAATAGCTTCCATGAAATTGTAGAGCAATTTGCTATCTCCGGTCATATGATTGGTATATCCACTATCAATCACCCATTTTACTCCACCGGAGAAAGCAACCTACACACAATTATGACTTGGTTAGAGGCACCCATTTTGCAATGGGACCTCTCAAGTTAGTCACAAGGGTCTTAGGGACCCAAATAGCATAGAATCGGAATGCATCTCGAGGACCAACAAATTTTGCATAAACTTCTCCATCCTTAGTCTTATGAAGTACATAGGATGGAGGCATGAACTCTTTTGGCCTGTTGAGAGTGGGCATGCCCCTTGTGCCCTTCCCACTAACAACCTTACCTTTCTCCTTGTGCCCTTCTCGTACAAATGTTTCCTTTAGAGGGGTTGTGCACTTTTGAGAGGACGACTTCTTCTTGCTTGTGCTTGGGTCAAACCCGAGCCCCTCCTTGGCAAACACCTCATTGTGTTGACTTAACACCTAATTAAGATTCTTTTGCCCTTGAGCACATGTCATGAGACCTTTCTCGATTTGAGCTTTGAGAAAACGATCTCCTCAAGAATAGATGCTAGATCACTACTAGAGTTAGTAGTACAAGCGTCAACATTAATAATAGGAGAAGAGTAGGCCTTGGCTAGAGTTTCAAGATAAGTAAGCTTGAGTGCCTCAAAACTCTTTGTAAGAAGAGTGAGCTCTTCTTCCTTAGTCTTGAGTGACACAGATAGGAGCTCACAATCCTTAGAGAGAGAAGTATGAGACTTCACAAGCTTACTTTTATCATTCATCAACTCTTCACAAGAGTCCTTAGCCTTTTTCAAGGAGGCAAGATCTTTAGTATGAACATCAATGTTTGCATCAATTTTTAAGCATAGTTCATCATTTCATGCTTCCTCATATTGGACTTTCCACTCAAGGGTTTCATATTTTTCCTTTTCCTCGGTGACAAGGGTTTCGAGTTCATTAATGGTGATGGTGTGCTTACTCACCATCTCCATAAGCATACGAAACATAGTGAGCTTCTTTCCTTTGAGGGAGCACATGAACTTATTAAGTTTAGCAAGCATAGGATCATCTAGATCCTCATCCTCGTAACTATCCTCCGCATCAAGATACTCATCACTAGGAGTAGAAGGAGTGAAAAGAGGAGGATTTGATCGTGGGGTTACCTTGACCTTGTCAGGAGAGCTTCGGTCCTCTCCATCTTCTACCACGGCCTTTGCCATTAGGCACTTGTAAGCATTGCCCTTGTAGTCTTTCATGTAGTTGTAAGTGACCACATCACCACTCTTGTTCACTAGCCTCAAAGTGTTTTGAGAGTCTTGAGCAACTCCGGCAACACCACTAACATCATCCGGATCGGATTCTTCATGAGCAACCATTGCTTTCCCATCTCTCTTCTTGAGCTTGGAGTTCAAAGGATTTGGCAATTTCTTCTTGGGAAAGGTATTGGTAAACCTTGGTTTATATTCTCTCTTCTCATAGGGGCACTCGTTGGAGAAGTGGTTGGTTTCTTCAAGTTGTAGCATTTCCTCACTTTCTTCTTTTGAAACCTTCCTTTGAATTTTCCCGCGCTAAACATTTTGACAAAGAGAGCAATTTCTTCATATGACGGGCTCTCATCTGAGTCAATCTCATCACCATCCTCATCATCATCATCATCTTCTTCACTTTCCTCTTCTTCACATACATGCTTGGCCTTCAATGCAAGATTGATCTTTGATGTGGAGATACCCACTACACCACGGCACTCAAAGCAGCGTCAAACAATCTGTCGGCATAGGTCTCGGCGAAGACCTTTCCTTGAATCCATGGTGTTGTCTTATGTCCCACACCATTTGGTGATGATATGGAGCAAGAGCATGAAGCAACTTATCCACAAGGAATCGCTTAGTCAAATTGAATCCATCTTGAGTCTTGTCACATTCACATGACTCAATGTCGGCGGTGAGAGTCATGGGACGCTCAAGTAGTTGCTTGGGAGATTCACCTTTCTCCATACAAAAGTTTTGCAATTGACCCTTGGCAATTTCGTACTGAGCAAGCCGGAGAGTGGAACTACCGGTCTTGGTCCTCACAATGCTATCCCATAATTCCTTAGCACTTGTGATATGTATATATGGTTTCCTTTGCTTGTCAGTCATACCTCTTCTTATGCACATAGTTGTTGTATCATTGAGATTCTTGTCATAAACCTCTATTGGAGTAAGATTCTTCAGGTCAACAGCTTGGTAGCCATACTCCAAGATCTCCAACATCTCATCATTTCCATATCGAAGATGATCCTGCATAGCAACTCTCCACAAAGCAAAATCGGTAGTGTCATCAAGTAAAGCAGGTTTGCCTTGATGGTTATACTTAGGTTTCTCTATTTGAGGTCTTGCATAAAGCCAAGGAACACTGGAGTGTTCATTACTAGGAGGTTGTTGGCCAAGTGAGGGAGTAGGCACAGCTGGCCTCGAGGTTGCACCACCAGAAAGTGGTGCAGGCATCGTGGTTAGTGTGGCTATCCTCATTTGGACCAAGGCCTCAAGAGAGGAATCATGCTCCTCCTTTTGGTTAGCAAGAGCTCATTCCAGATCCTCTGAAGTAAAGGACTTGGCTTCCGAGGAAGCCCCGCCCATACTCTTCATATCTACAACAAGAGGAGTCCCATCAGGGTTCATCTCCCTCTAGGGCGGTTAAGCTACAAGAATAGAGCACGGGGCTCTGATACCAATTGAAAGGATCGAGATGGACCTAGAGGGGGGTGAATAGGTACAATTACAAATTTTAATTGTTACTTAGAAATTTTAGGCAATAATGCGGAATATAAAGTTTAGCCTAACAATTGCAAGTATGATGCTATGAGCTAAGCAAGGTAAACAAGTAACAAAAGTAGGAGAGTAAGCAAGTACACTAGAATATAAGTAAGACTAAGAGACAAGTAACCACAAGTAGGAAGTTAGGGTTAGGGATAACCACAACTCTGAGAGACGAGGATGTATGCCGATGTTCACTTCCTTGGAGGGAAGCTACGTCACCGTTTAGAGAGGTGGATGTTACCACGAAGGCACACCAACGCCACGAAGGCTCACCCTATTCTCTCTTTGGGATAACACCACAAAGGTGTTTCTCAACCACTAGTGGTAGACCTTGGGGTGGTCTCCAAACCATCACAAACTTTCCGGGGTAATCACAAAGAACGATTCCTCTCCGAATGACTCCTACCGCCTAGGAGTCTCCAACATCAAAGAGTAACAAGAATAATGGGAAAAACTCAAGACTTGCTCAAATCACGGATTCCTTTGGTGCAAAGAAGGGGAAGAAGTGGATCTATCACTTGGGTGGACAACTTCTCTCAAATGCTCTTAAATCCCTTAGGGATCTAAGATTTGGTGTTGGAGAGTGAGAGAGAGTGAAGGTGTGTTCTAGAGGATGCTTGAAGTGAATGGTCAACCCTCTCACAGAATAGGAGAGGGATATTTATAGTGTGCTCCAATAAGTGGCTGTTGGTCCTCAAAACAGCACAGAAACGTCGGACGTGCGATGCACACCGGACGACCTAAAGCATAATAGACACCGGACTTCCATTGTTTTTCTACGGTCTACTGGTCATCGGACGACTGGAGGTTCCGGACGACCGATGTTTAGGTTCTGTGGAGGGGGTACCGGACGTCCGAGGCATATCAGACGACCGAAGGCTCTTCAGACAACGGACGTCAGACAGGTACCGGACGACCGCTGTTTTGGTTATGTATGGAAGTGGTCGGACATCCGGTGCACACCGGACGACCGATGTTTTGGTTCTGTATGACAATGGTCGGACGTCCGGTGTGGACCGGACGACCGATGTTTTGGTTCTGTATAGGAATGGTCGGACGTCTGGTCTGCACCAGATGACCGATGTTTTGGTTCTAGACAAGGATGAAGATTAGGAACTGACACAGAAGAAGTTGTTTGAGCAAGATCTTAGTGATACCCCATGTTCCCCTCTTAATAGTGCGGGATCCTATACTCAAGAGTAAACATAAGATAGTCTTGTTTCTTCCTTCTTGATGAGGTTAACCATTTTCGAAATCATAATCCACACACACAATTGATTCCGAGGGGACAAAAACCTGAGATATACTTGACAAACTTTGTTAGTCCCATATGAGTATATTGCCATCAACATCAAAATAATATTTAGGGCATGATTGCACTTTCACCATGGCAGACATCACGCACAGTAGGTGTTCAGTCAAATTCCATTAAGCTTTTTTTGTTGAACTTATTGTTGTTTTCTAGAGTAAGCATGATGGTGGGGTACTCGGCGATGGAGAATGAGTTGTCGTGTGACGTGTTGAAGTTCATATCTGCGGACATTGCAGGCTTGAGGCAAGAGGGCTCAACCGTTTTTCTGGACTAGAAGGGACACTAGAACGTTCGGGGGGAGACCAGAAGATCTATGGGAGAGCGACGAGCTCACCCGACGCGTCTCTGGGAATGTGATACGGCCGTGGTAACATCCAGCGTACCAAAGAAAACATGCATCCACGACAATGTTGACGAGAAAGCTAGAGGAGTTCATCAGCTGAAACTACGGCAGGCAGAGATGGAAAGATGCGGATGGTATGCGGACCTGAGTTTGTGGCCGTGGCTGATCAAGCATGTAATTTGAAACCTAATCAAATGCACCTGAGTGCAATACGTGAACATAAATTGTGTGACCGTAGAGTTAGAGTTATACGGGAACCAGAAGAGGTAAAACCAACGTTCCGTACGCCTCCTGATTGGATACGAATCGGCTCGATCTATATTTGTTTGCATGGTAGAATGTTGGATGCAATTTAGGTATCTCTTGTAGTCCACGTATAAAAAGAAGATATATTATCTTTTGGAGTTGTTTGGTCCACTAGTTGGTAGGGTACGTGAGGTGGTCTTCGGTTAGGATTTAGTTGTTAATTAGATTATTCTGTTTAGAGTCCAGATCTTCTTACCTTCAAGTGTACGAGAGTCAAGCCATATAAAAGGATGGCTTCGGCCAATGTAAGGAGGACAGTTTTGAGTTTTATTTCGAGTATGAAATATATAGAAAAACGCCCGAGTTATAGGCAGCCATATCTTGTGTATTATCTGTGATTTTACCATCGTGAAAATTTACTGGCGACGGAGGGTTGATCATTACATTGACGCCTACGTGTTAATCCAACAGGGTCATTATTTTTATTCGTGTATTTTTGTACGCGGGTGAAAATTATCTTGAAGGTTGCTAGGAGGAACATGGGGATGAACTATTGATCAAGCATCATCGTGAAAGATCGGGCCATCGACACGCACGAATTATGGTGTCGTGCCATCTGCTACTTGGGGACCCATGGTGCAAGCGTGTTGGGGCTGTTCCGGATGTCAAGAAAAATAGTTATTCTTTATCATGGAAGGCCCAATAAATTTGTTTTATTCCCATGCCAACGGATGTGTTCGCTACTGATTGGAAAGATCGTTTGTGAAAAAGAAGGGAAGACTTAGAAGAAATAAAAGAAGAAGTTGATGCACCGATGGAGGGTCTAAATCTCTTGATGAAGAAAGTGCAGGAGGATGGTGATCCTAAGGGGCAGCGGCGGAGTGTTTTTAAAACACAGTGTAAGATCAAAAATCATGCTTGCAAGATGATAATTGATGGTGGTAGCTTTACCAATATCATTAGCAAAGATCTAGTGCAAGGTCTGGGTTTGTCCATGTGGCGGCATCCACGGCCGCACCACGTGAGTGGCTACATGACTCCGGAAAATTAAAGATTACGCATAAAGCACGTGTGACATTTGCTGTTGGTGATTATATTGACAAGGTTGACTGTGATGTTATGCCAATGAACGTGTGTCAAATCCTATTGGGAAGGCCGTGGCAATTCGATCATGATGTCGTGCATGCTGGAAGATCCAACACATACACGTTCATGCATGATGGAAAGAAACGCATGCTGAAACCGATGATAGACGGCGCAATCACCATAGAGATGCCACTTCCGGAGAAGAAGGTTGTACACAAATTAGACCCAAAACCGAGGACGGTTTTGTTTCAAGGGAGAGATGATGATACGGCCGTGGTAACATCCAGTGTACCAAAGAAAACATGCATCCACGACATTGTTGATGAGAAAGCTAGAGAAGTTCATCAGCTGAAACTACGGCGAGGCAGAGATGGAAAGATGCGGATGGTATGCGGACCTGAGTTTGTGGCCGTGGCTGATCAAGCATGTAATTTGAAACCTAATCAGATGCACCTGAGTGCAATATGTGAACATAAACTGTGTGACCATAGAGTTATACGGACACCAGAAGAGGTAAAACCAACATTTCCATACGCCTCCTGATTGGATACGAATCGGCTCGATCGATCTTTGTTTGCATGGTAGAATGCTGGATGCAATTTAATTAGGTATCTCTTGTAGTCCACATATAAAAAGAAGATATATTATCTTTTGGAGTTGTTTTGTCCACTAGTTGGTATGTACGTGAGGTGGTCTTCGGTTAGGATTTAGTTGTTAATTGGATTATTCTGTTTAGAGTCTAGATCTTCTTACCTTCAAGTGTACGAGAGTCAAGCCATATAAAAGGCTGGCTTCGGCCAATGTAAGGAGGACAGTTTTGAGTTTTTTTTGAGTATGAAATATATAGAAAAATGTCCGAGTTACGGGCGGCTATATCTTGTGTATTATCTGTGATTTTACCATCATGGAAATTTACTGGCAACGGAGGGTTGATCATTACATTGACGCCTACGTGTTGATCCAACATGATCATTATGTTTATTCATGTATTTTTGTACGCGGGTGAAAATTATCTTGAAGGTTGCGAGGAGAAACAGGGGGACGAACTATTGATCAAGCATCGCCGTGAAAGATCGGGCCATCGACACGCACAAATTAGCGTCTCGCCAGTTTGTGCTCCATCAAGTGGCATTCAGAGCTAAGGTTAGTCACGGCGATTCAATTTGCAATATCATCCGCGGAGGCGAGCATCATCATGTTGAGCATGAACATATTGATGGAGGAGGAAGGCATTGGAGAGATCAGCCTTTTTCACACTCGGTGCATCGTGAACAAACGACGTGTCAATCTGACGATAGATGAGAGTACTGCAGTCAACATGGTGAGCATCGAGGTGGTGGAAAAATTGGGGCTAAAGACGACACCTCTTGAAAGACCGTACACGATGAAGTGGTTCAAAGGTGAAGTTAAAATTACACATCAAATTTTGCTAATTTTTTATCTGGTAAAATACTGTTGTGCGAAATTTTTCATGTTTGTTCTACGTCCATGGTGTCGTGCCATCTGCTACTTGGGGACCCATGGTGCAAGCGCGTTGGGGCTGTTCCGAATGTCAAGAAAAATAGTTATTCTTTATCATGGAAGGCGCAACAAATTTGTTTTACTCCCATGCCAACGGATGTGTTCGTTGCTGATTGGAAAGATCGTTTGTGAAAAAGAAGGGAAGAGTTAGAAGAAATAAAAGAAGAAGTTGATGCACCGATGGAGGGTCTAAATCTCTTGATGAAGAAGGCGCAGGAGGATGGTGATCCTAAGGGGCAGCGGCGGAGTGTTTTTAAAACACAGTCTAAGATCAAAAATCATGCTTGCAAGATGATAATTGATGGTGGTAGCTTTACCAATATCATTTGCAAAGATCTAGTGCAAGCTTTGGGTTTGTCCATGTGGCGGCCTCCACGGCCGCACCACGTGGAGTGGCTACATGACTCTGGAAAATTAAAGATTACACAAAAAGCACATGTGACATTTGCTGTTGGTGATTATATTGACAAGGTTGACTGTGATGTTTTGCCAATGAACGTGTGTCAATTGCTATTGAGAAGGCCGTGGCAATTCGATCATGATGTCGTGCATGCTGGAAGATCCAACACATACACGTTAATGCATGATGGAAACAAACGCGTGCTGAAACCGATGATAGACGGCGCAATCACCATAGAGATGCCACTTCTGGAGAAGAAGGTTGTACACAAATTAGACCCAAAACCGAGGACGGTTTTGTTTCAAGGGATAGATGATGATACGGCCGTGGTAACATCCAGCGTACCAAAGAAAACATGCATCCACGACATTGTTGACGAGAAAGCTAGAGGAGTTCATCAGCTGAAACTACGGCGAGGCAGAGATGGAAAGATGCAGATGGTATGCGGACCTGAGTTTGTGGTCGTGGCTGATCAAGCATGTAATTTGAAACCTAATCAGATGCACCTGAGTGCAATATGTGAACATAAATTGTGTGACAATAGAGTTATACAGAAACCAGAAGAGGTAAAACCAACGTTTCCGTACGCCTCCTGATTGGATACGAATTGGCTCGATCGATATTTGTTTGAAAGGTAGAATGCTGGATGCAATTTAATTAGGTATCTCTTGTAGTCCACGTATTAAAAGAAGATATATTATATTTTGGAGTTGTTTCGTCCACTAGTTGGTACATACGTGAGGTGGTCTTCGGTTAGGATTTAGTTGTTAATTAGATTATTCTGTTTAGAGTCCAGATCTTCTTACCTTCAAGTGTACGAGAGTCAAAGCCATATAAAAGGCCGGCTTCAGCCAATGTAAGGAGGACTGAAAGGATCGATATGGTTGACTAGGGGGGGTGAATAGGCAACTAACAATTATTAAGCTTTTCTTTACCAATTTAAACTTTGCAATAAAATAGGTTGTCTAGATATGCAACTATGTGAGCAACCTATATGATGCAATAACAACTAACACATAAGCAAGCAAGGGATACAACACAAGTAGGCTTGCAAGAGTAAAGGCATGAAATAACCAAGAGTGGAGCCGTTGGAGACGAGGATGTGTTACCGAAGTTCCTTCCTGTTAAAGGGAAGTTCGTCTCCATTAGAGCGGTGTGGAGGCACAATGCTCCCCAAGAAGCCACTAGGGCCACCGTATTCTCCTCACGCCCTCACACAATGCGAGATGCCGTGATTCCACTATTGGTGCCTGTCGGTGTCAAAACCGGCGGATCTCGGGTAGGGGGTCCCGAACTGTGCGTCTAGGCGGATGGTAACAAGACACGAGGGACACGATGTTTTTACCCAGGTTCGGGCCCTCTTGATGGAGGTAAAACCCTATGTCCTGCTTGATTAATATTGATGATATGGGTAGTACAAGAGTGGATCTACCACGAGATCAAGGAGGCTAAACCCTAGAAGCTAGCCTATGGTATGATTGTTGTAATGTATGTTGTCCTACGGACTAAAGCCCTCCTGTTTATATAGACACCGAAGGAGGCTAGGGTTACACAGAGTCGGTTACAATGGTAGGAGATCTACATATCCGTATTGCCAAGCTTGCCTTCCACGCCAAGGAAAGTCCCATCCGGACACGGGACGGAGTCTTCAATCTTGTATCTTCGTAGTCTTGGAGTCCGGCGGATAATGATAGTCCAGCTGTCCGGACACCCCCTAGTCCAGGACTCCCTCAGTAGCCCCTGAACCAGGCTTCAATGACGATAAGTCCGGCGCGCATAATGTTCGGCATTGTAAGGCGGGTTCCTCCCTTGAATAGTCAAGAGAAGATCATAAACACCAGGATAGTGTCCGGCTCTGCAAAATAAATCCCACATTCCCCCGTAGAGAGAATAAAATGTACACTTAATTCAATCTGCTGACGTATTACGCGGCGTGACATCACACCGCTACCAAGCTTTTGTTTGAATCGTTTTTTTTACTATACCACCTCAGCACGTTTAGTGAAGCGGTTTCCTTGGCACGTCTTGTCGAAGCAGAGATCGTGTTCCACTTATTCCGGGATTCTCATCAATACGTGCGTGGGTAACCCAACCGTTCCCGTCACCACGCCTCCTCTATCGAAGGTGAATCCCAAACGGTCACGGAGACGGCTCTTGGTATTTTTTCCCCTTTATAAGAGGACCAAGGCTTGCCCTTGTTCTTCAATCTCGCATCGAATCTCCTCCTCGCTCCCAGTTCCAACACCCAGAGCCTTAGATTCGAGCGCTTTGGATCCTTAACCATGTCCGGCTCCGACCTCCAGGGCCGGTGGATGCCCTCCTCCATTACAGAGGAGGACATATCGAAGTTACGTGAGGCCAAGTACTTGGCTTACGAGGTTTCGCACAGGTTGCCCGCCCAAGGGCAGGCCGTGCCCGTCCCCGAGCCCGGTGAGTTCGTTGTCTTCGTATCCCACCTCCGTCGGGGTTTAGGCTTCCCGACGGACCCCTTCGTGAGAGGACTCATGTTCTATTATGGGCTGGACTTTCACGACTTAGCTCCGGAGTCCATCCTCCACATCTCCGCATTCATTATCGTCTGCGAAGCCTTCCTCCGCGTCACTCCCCACTTCGGCCTGTGGCTGAAGACCTTCAAGGTGGAGCCGAAGATGATCGGGGGGCGTCAAGCGGAGTGCGGCGGGGCGGCCATAAGCAAAAAGGCCGATGCCCCGTGGCCCGAAGGTTCCTTCCAAGAGGAACTCGGACTGTGGCAGCAGGAGTGGTTCTATATCACCGCTCCGAAGGGCGGCAGGCAAAAGCCGCTGCCTTTATTCCGCCCGGGACCTCCACGTCAGCTGGTGTCGTGGGTCAACCAAGGGCTCAATTGGGGGCCATCCGAAGACGTGCCCTCACTGCAGGGCCGGATTCGAGACCTCCAAGCGAGGGAGATCGACCTGATCGTGGTGATGCAGGTTATGCTGATCAGGCATCTTCTGCCCTGCAAACGCCGTCCTCTCCGTCTATGGGAGTTCAACCCGGAGGGACCTCGGATTCTCCAACACTTTATGGGTGCGATACCCATGGAGATGTACAAGTTGTTCTTCGGACCGCAGGTGGCGTGTCCGGAATTAGCCGAGGACGCGGGCCTAAGCCGCAATCGCCCGGATACTCAGGTAAATAGCTCAGTGTCCGGACTTTCTGTTTATATGCCTTTATAGAGTTCGCCTCCTGACTCATCACTCTTCACAGGAATGGGTGGCGCGATCAAGGCTGATAAGGTGTCCGGCCCCCCTCCCAGAGACCGCACTGGAGCCCGTGCTGGTCAGAATGTTGGAGGTCGCGCCCACAAAAGGGGGCGAAGGGGAAAACAGAGGAGCTAATATTTCGCCCAAAGGGGCGCCTGAAGAGGGGGGAATCAAGAACCCTCCCTCCAGGGGGAGAAGAGGACCGCCTCTGAAGATTCGGAGGCCAAAGCCCCTAAGCGCGGGAAGAGATCTTCACCGGGGGGTCCGGCGTCCGGAGAGAATCCGGACGCACAATCATCGCCAAAGGATCAGCCCTCCAGCGAGCGTGAGTATGAAAAAGGGAATTAATTAGTAAGGAAATGCCTTCATTTGTGCCTCTGTGGGTGACCGAAATATTTATATTGCAGTTCGGGTCTGCAGCCTTCTCAGATGAGTTCGCCTTCGGGAGACCTTCTTCCGGAGATGATGGAGAGTGATACACCTCCGTCTGCAGCACCGTCAGATAAGGCGGGCGAGCCTGAAGTATCGTCACGGAGGGTATCCCCGAGTCCGGAGGGGCCAGAGAGTTCGGCACCCACTAGTATCCGGCCGGGAGAACTAAAGAATCTGCTTGAGAGGGCGTCCATTTCAGAAGATCACCGTGCGTTGATGCGTATGGTGATTGGAAGGATTTCGTCCGCCGAGAGCGGATTGCGCAATGCCGCCATGAGTTTGCTGGCGGGATTTGAGGTATGCGAGAATGACGCACCCATTTGTCTTTTAGCAGTTTTGCATATAAAAATGCGCCCTGTATAGATAGTAGCCCCTGTGACTCGGTAGGTTGTCGGGAACGACAGCGTGCCGAGGATCGAAATCGCAAGTAATGAATGCCGCCGTTCCTATGCAGGTGGCGGATAGTCCGAGGGCTAGCCGGACTAGTGAGTTTGCCGAGTTGAGTCGGCAACTTGACATGGCGGATGCGGACATCGCACTTGTCAACCGGCGACTTGACGAGTCGCAAGGTAAATGAGTTCTCCGCAGTCGCTTTATTTAAGGGGGTCGAAGCCCTCCTCTGATAAATTATATGCTGTTGTACAGACGGTGCTGTGCTGTGGAGAGCCTTCAGGCTGAACTTGCTCGAGCTAAGGAGCAAGCCCGAAGGAGTAACGCGGCTGCCTCGAGGGCGGCCGAGGAGTTGAAAGCCAAAAGGGCTGCGCACTGCCTAAGCAGGGCGGAGGTGGCCGAATTGGCCATGAAAGTAAAGGATGCTGCCGACCGCAATGAGGCTCTTGAAAAGGAGCGCTTATCGGAGCGGGAAGACCTGAAGAAGGCCACCGCCGAAGCCAAGGATGCCCGCTCTGCAATGCGGGCTATGAGGGAGGAACTGCGCCAAGCCGGAGATATCGTGGCTGGCAAGCCTTTTCTGCTGCGTCGCCGGTTTATGGATGGAAAATATGCTCAATTTGAGCGGCTGTGGAGTCCGGAGGATCCGTATATGGACTTAGCTGCAAGTGCGGCTGATGCCGTTGAGCACTTCCGGAGCCAGGAGGATCACAAGATGGAAGAGCTATACTGGTCTCAATTCCATAGTCCGGGCCGCTCACTTTCGTTGACAGACCGGTTGGCCGAATGGGCCGAACTAAATAGATTGTCCGGACTTGCCATGACTGACATCGTGGCTCATGTCTGGCCAGAGAGGCCCAAGGCGACGAGCTACTTCAGCTTACTGCAGCAATTCCTTAGAGCGGTGCCGCATATAAAGGAGATGAAGCGGTCGGCCTGCATCGAGGGCGCGCAAATGGCTCTTGCCCGTATGAAGGCGCACTGTCCAGAGATGGATGCCACCGCTGTTGCCGCCCAAGATTCGGATGAAAACCGGCTCTCCGCCGAGCACTATTTTGGGGAAGTTATGCGTGGCGCTCGTGTAATAGAGTCGCAGTGCTCGAAAAATGTCACGTTCAAATGAACGTATTAGCTTGTAAAACGATGATTATGTTGTAACTGCTTTTTATACTTGTGCGTCCCAAGTAGTAAAACTTCTCCTGTGCGGCCGTTTACGTATACATTTGTATAACTTGAAAGATTGCAGTCTTCGGCTTCAGCCCCCACGCACAGGGTGCGGGGGTGTTCGCAAAAATAGCGCGTTTCCACACTTAATCCGACGTCTCGGTCCTGTTTAAGGAGGTGGTAGCATAGCGAACAAGGCAATCCGGACTATAATGCTTTATCACTTTCACTTAGCCAGTGGAGCTCGAGGGTGGGGCTACGATATAGCCCCTGGTGGCACCGCACATCTCCGAATTCGGGGTGCGTATGTGCCTGACCGGGAAACGGTCCTTTGTCAAAGCGGGGAATTCTAAACATTCCGGTAGTCGATCGAGTGGTTGACCAGTCTCTCGCTGTATCATGACAGTCAGTTTTCGGCTTTCTCTACTGAGGTGCTCGCCCAGCCGAACTGGGGCACAATCGCAGTAGTTCTCCTGGTGCCGCGTTAGCCGGTGATACGGAACGTAAGGCAGCAAAACACAGGAGCCGGGCAAACCCAACATTTGACCAAAGACATGATTCGGAGCTGATGCATATAATGCCTAACTCGAGACGCCGAACACTCCCTAAGGTGTTCGGTCTTTATAATAATGGGCAGAGATGCCCTAAGCCCCTAGTGTCCAGGTACGGGCATGGTCTTCTGACGCGGCCGATGCCAAAACGTCAGGCTCCGCTTTGGCTATAGGAAGAAACCAAGGGAGAATAACAACAAGAGACAGTAAAAAAGGTTTACGCAGGGTCTTAATCTGAAAAGAATCCTCACAACGGGTCCCTACTGCACGTCTGCGCCTGTGTCTCCGTTGTGCCATTTATTCTGGACGGATATGCACGTTGTTCATCTGTAAAAAGAGGGGAACGTTTAGTTTGAAAATAAATCGTGCGAAAAATATGTGTAAAAGAAGAAATATAAATAATTAAAGCGGGGTTTGTATGAACCCGCGGTTGTTTGTGCGCGCAGCCCCCTGTGAAGAGGTATGCGGCTAGGGAGCCCCTAGACTGCTGAAGCCGGATTCGTCTATCCGAGTCCGGGGTCTTTAAGTGACCCTCGCACTGAAATGACGCCACGCGGACCGGGCATCTTGAGTGTAAGAGATGCGTAATGTGGTATGGCGTTGAAGCGGACAAAAGCCTTTCGTCCCAAGAGTGCTTGATATTCACTTTCAAATGGGACGATGTGAAAAATTAATTTTTCGCGTCGAAAATTGTTCGGTGATCCCAACACGACTTCTAGTAATATAGAGCCTGTGCACTTGGCATAAGGGCCTGGCGTCACTCCTTTGAAGGAAGTGCGGCTGTGTCGGATGTTGGTAGGGTATGTCCCCATCCTACGGATTGTGTTTGAATATAGCAGGTTTAAGTCGCTGCCTCCGTCCATTAGGACGTTAGTAAATTGTAATCCGTCTATTATGGGATTCAATATCAGGGGAGTCCGTCCCGCGTTTCGAACGCTTCTAGAGTAGTCCAGGTGGTCGAAAGTGATTGGCTTTGATATCCAATCTCTATGGTTTGCTGGTTTGGACCACGCGAAGCTCTTTTTAGGAAGTGCCGCATTGTTTTTCCGTATTATCACATTAAGTGAGTTTACTGTTTTGACCTCTTGTGGGAAAGTCTTTTGTTTTCCGGTGCTCTGCTGGTGGGGTTTATCTTCTTCGCTTGACGCGTTGAGCCCCTTGTGTTCGGCATTTAGTCGGCCGGACTGTTTAAAAACCCAACAATCCCTGTGGGTGTGATTTGCAGGCCTTCCGGGGGTACTGTGGATTTGACATATCCGACCCAAAA
Source organism: Triticum timopheevii (assembly GCA_963921465.1). Classification (NCBI taxonomy): domain Eukaryota; kingdom Viridiplantae; phylum Streptophyta; class Magnoliopsida; order Poales; family Poaceae; genus Triticum; species Triticum timopheevii. The sequence continues at coordinate 414,302,120 of OY997270.1, read as the reverse complement.
TCTTGTTTAAGTTGGACAATTCGTCACTGTCATCCTTGAGAGGCTGTGTTTTGTTGTTGGGCCGCGAGCTTTTGAATCCGGCGTTGACTGCCGTGCTCTTTGGGCTTTTCTCTTTATTCCGGCGCTGCTCTTTTCTACGCCGTGATTTTCCGTTTCCATCTCTTATCTCGGATGTACTTGGGTCGCTGGTGCTGCATCTTGCTAGCCAGCTACCTTCTCTCGCACAGAAGCGGGTCATGAGGCTTGTTAGTGCGGACATTGTCCTCGGTTTCTCTTGACCGAGGTGCCTGGCAAGCCATTCGTCTCGGACATTATGCTTAAAAGTTGCTAAGGCTTCGGCGTCCGGACAGTCGACTGTTTGGTTCTTTTTGGTAAGGAACCTGTTCCAGAATTTCCACGCTGACTCTCCGGGCTGTTGAGTTATATGACTTAGATCATCTGCATCCGGAGGGCGGACGTAAGTCCCTTGAAAATTTTCTCTAAACGCATCCTCAAGCTCTTCCCAACTTCCAACAGTGTTTTCTGGGAGGCTTTTAAGCCAATGACGGGCTGGCCCTTTGAGCTTGAGGGGTAGGTATTTTATGGCGTGGAGATCGTCTCCTCTGGCCATGTGTATGTGCAGTATATAATCTTCTATCCAGACTCCAGGGTCTGTTGTTCCATCGTAGGCCTCTATGTTTATGGGTTTAAATCCTGCTGGGAATTCATGGTCCAGCACCTCATCGGTGAAACATAGTGGGTGTGCGGCGCCCCTGTATTTGTGTGTGCCGCTATCATCGGGTACTTGACGTGTTGCCTTGCTTCTTGGGGCCTTCTCCTTTGGCCCGTAGATGGACCTGGGTGGGCCATCTATCCTTCCAAGTTCGTTGGTTGGTTTATGTGTGGCGCCGCTGTCAGAATTTGGCCTATCATCTAGCTGTCTATCCAACCAGGCAGCCCCTTTATTTTTGGACAGTGGAGGCTCTATGGCCTCCTCGTCGAATTCTGGTAGCAGCTTGCGCTTCGGGTAGCTCTTTGATTGGTGGCCATTGCCGTACTTATCTGCGGTTTTGAGCACTTTGCTCCATCTCATTCTGAGTGTGTCTTCTGCTGTATTGAGCCTCCGTTTTTCCTTCTGCAGGCTTCTTGCAGTACTGATGAGTCTTTTCCGAAGGTTCTTGCTCTCCGGCGGCGTGTCCAGCATGAGGTCGTCTGGGCTGTTGTTTTTGCCGGGCCTGGACTGATTATCTGACTCGTCATGTTCGGACGGCTGCTTATCTGCATGTTCGTCGTCCGCTTGTGAGCCCTGCCGTATTGCGGGCTCCTTGGGAGTGTTGTTGTCGTCGAGGCGGGACTTAGGGCGGCGTCTGCGCCGCCGTTTTGGTCGTTTATCGGCGGGGTCATCTTCTGTCGCTGCCCGTTGGTCCTCGTTATCGCTCTCCTTTGGGGTGTCCACCATATATATGTCATGCGACGAGGTGGTCCTGTCGTGTTGTATAAGCTCTGTTTTTTGTTCGTCTCCAGCATCGTCGTCCATACCGTTGATGTCTTCGGAGTCGTAGTCTAGCATGTCGGTTAGATCGTCGACAGTGGCTACAAAGTGGGTGGTGGGTGGGCTCTGAATTTCTTCGTCGTCTGTACCCCAACCATCCTGGCCATAGTCCGGCCAGGACTCTCCTGATAACGAGAGATGCTTTAGTGAGTTCAAGATATCGCCAAAAGGCGAGTATTGGAAGATGTCCGCGGCGGTGAATTCCATAACCAGCGCCCAATCCGGATCAATTGGTAGGGGCGCGGGAGGTTCGAAGTCCGGCAAGGAGTCCGGCGCCTCGGAATCACGAGTTTCGCAGGGGACAAGATTAGTGCTCGGCTCCATCGCCGTGGATGTTGAAGCCCCCAGGGCGGCGTCTATCCACCGGCCCTCCATCTGGGCGATCGGCTCCGGGCTAACGGCCGAAGCGGACCCGTGTGCGGCCACCAAGGCACTGTTCGGTGGCAGAGCTAGATCATGCCCGTCGTCACAGTGCGACGCGCTTGGCTGTGGCTCGAGTCCGTCGAAGATCAAGTCTTCGCGGACATCGGCCGTGAAGTTTAAGCTTCCAAATCTGACCTGACGGCCAGGGGCATAGCTTTCGATCTGCTCCAGATGGCCAAGTGAATTGGCCCGCAGTGCGAAGCCGCCGAATATGAAGATCTGTCCGGGGAGAAAAGTCTCACCCTGGACAGCGTTGCTGGTTGAAGATGCCATCAAGCCTATCGGTGATGACACAGAGGAACTCTCAATGAAAGCACCAATGTCGGTGTCAAAACCGGCGGATCTCAGGTAGGGGGTCCCGAACTGTGCGTCTAGGCGGATGGTTACAAGAGACGAGGGACACGATGTTTTTACCCAGGTTCGGGCCCTCTTGATGGAGGTAAAACCCTACGTCCTGCTTGATTAATATTGATGATATGGGTAGTACAAGAGTGGATCTACCACGAGATCAAGGAGGCTAAACCCTAGAAGCTAGCCTATGGTATGATTGTTGTAATGTATGTTGTCCTACGGACTAAAGCCCTCCGGTTTATATAGACACCGGAGGAGGCTAGGGTTACACAGAGTCGGTTACAATGGTAGGAGATCTACATATCCGTATTGCCAAGCTTGCCTTCCACGCCAAGGAAAGTCCCATCCGGACACGGGACGGAGTCTTCAATCTTGTATCTTCGTAGTCTTGGAGTCCGGCGGATAATGATAGTCCGGCTGTCCAGACACCCCCTAGTCCAGGACTCCCTCAGTGCCCTTGAAGGCGGCAACCGGACCTTTACAAACAAGGTTGGGGCAATCTCCACAACAATTGGAGGCTCCCAACGAAACCACGAAGCTTCACCACAATGGAATATGGCTTCGAGGTGACCTCAACCGTCTAGGGTGCTCAAGCACCCAAGAGTAACAAAATCCACACTAGAAAGTATGGGGGAAGCAAATATCCTTTGGTGGAAGTGTAGATCGAGGTCTCCTCCTTCAACCCCTAGCAAATCAACAAGTTTGGGTGGCTAGAGAGAGAGAGAGAGATCGGGCAAGAGAGCTTGAGAGCATTAATGGTGGAGTGAGAGAGGTAAGAGGTGAGAGTGGTAGGTGGAAGAACCACCTTATATAGCAACCCTAATAAATCCAACCCTTACTGCGTTTACAACACTGCAGCGGTACAACCGCTCCTTGTCCCGGTACAACCGGGACTCCCGATGTAACGGCAGAACCCTACCAGGTGGTACAACTGGGTCACCAGGCGGTAGTACCGGTCATTAGAAAATAACCGGACTAACCGCCCACCCACCGCACAACTACCGCACCGTAACAGAACGGAGTCACCCTTGAGGGCGGTAGTTGGGCGGTGCCAGGACGGTGCAACCGCTTGGCCTTGAGCGCTTGAGCGGCTAAGGTATGAGCGGAAGAACCGCTTGAACCTCCGGTTGTACCGGTTGATGAGGAACAACCGGACCAACTGGGCCACCACCGCCCAGCCAGCGCATCAAAACAGAAGCCTGACCGGTACATGGGCGGTGCATGACTGGAACAACCGCTGCTGGTCTTTGCAGAGCCTGGTGGCGGTACCACCGCCCGGAGGCAGCAGTACCACCGCTCGACAAAGACAGGGAAGCGCCAAGAGCCAGCGGTACAACCGCTCGGACGAGCGGTACAACCGCTGGGAAAACACAGCAGAGATTAAATCAAAAGGGAGGCACTCTCTCGACAAAAGAGGGGTGATGGAGGTGTACGTGAATGGATTCCCCTATTCTTTCCAAAGTGGATTCCCTCTTGATAGTACGGGTTCCCTACGACCAAAGAGATAAAAAGCGTAGAGGATTCCGTCTTCAATCGTTTCCTTCGAGAGAGAACCACTAACCGATGTAAGCCTAATCATCGAGAACCTGAAACATTTAGCACAGGATTAGACCAACAAAGGGTTTTCATCATCATCCAAAACATAAGGTAGGGAAATGCCCTTTCAATCTCCCCCTTTTTGGTGGATGATGACAACAACACGATTTAAGATAGAAGTCTATAGAATCTAGTCGGAGCTCCCCCTAGATGTGTGCCCCAAGTTGAACTAGTTGTTAAAGAGCATGGGCATACTTCAGGGTCGAGACTCCCCCTAGATTTTATAGGCTCGCCACTTAAAGCACATAACATGAAGATAGCCAACATAATGAAACAAGAGCAATACTACCAATAATGACCAACAAGCATAAAGATAAGATAGCAGGAGTGGCACAAAATCCACACAAAGCAAACCGAGAACGAACAAAGTTCAACTGGAGACCACAGACAAAGTTCAACACGAAACACACACTACGCAACCACCCATGCAACTCCCGAGTCCTATCACACTCTCTCCCCCTTTGGCATCAGGACACCAAAAAGGAAGAGAGCAAAGCTATCGCCCCAGGCTCAGTCGTCCTCCTCTGACTCCTCGGTAGCATCTGGATCTTCATCATTGTCAGAATCTTCACCATTATCAGAATCTTCATCATCGTCCCGATCTGAGTCCTCCATGATATCATCAGCAGCAGTAAAGGTGGTGGAGGGCTGAGGGGGGCTTCTTCATCAGTCCAGGTGCTGTGGGAAGATATCCAACGCTCCTCCGGTGTGATGCTCTTCTCAGAACCACTCTGAACCGACATGTTGAGGTGCCTCATCATAGCAATTTGGCGATGCCGGGCATGCTTCTCATTGACATGTTCCTCATACATCCTCTTCTGGATGTCAGACTGAAGGCATAAAGTCTTCTTCACCTTGGCAGCGAGCTTGTCCACCCACGAGGGCTTGGCCCCTGGCTCCAACTCAAAATCCTCATCATCAGAAGTGGCATAGACATCCTCAGGAGCATCAGCAGGGAAACGTGGCTCGGCGTGCTTCTTCTTCTTAAGGAGCTTGACTTCATGAATGGTAAGATTATCAGGAGAGGTGAGGGGCTCTCCAGGACGGCGAACTTCCCACACGGAGTTCAGAAAGCACATGACAAAAGGAGCATAAATGGGGACCTTCCTATAGATGACCATGTTGTACATCTCGTGCCACAGCCAGTTGGACACATCAAACGTCTCCCCAGTTCCCACCTTGGTCTTCATAGCAACCATCAAGTCAACAAGATAGCCATGGATTTCATCTTGATTCCCCACTTTGGGCAGAAGCACATTGCGAAATACACGATGCATGATGTCATAGACCTTCACCAAATCCTTAGATTCACCAATAATACCACGGCCCCGAATGTACAGAGGAGCAAGCTTCTCCTTAGGCATGGAGTCAGGATGATCATGAGGGCGAATGCCACCCCTTCCTTCCAGACCGGTATCATCGTACCCAATAGCATTGCAAAAGGTCCTCCAGGGAACTTGAAAGAGCTCATCACGGCACATGAAAGTGAGGGTGCGCGCATCATCTTCTCCAAAGTGAACGGTGGCATAGAACTGATGGATGAGTTGAACATCAAAGTCATAGTTGACGGACATGAGCTTGACTAGATCAAACTCCTCACAAAGAGCCAAAGCCTCACCAAAATACTCTAGGTTGTTCCTCCCATGATCAAGATCGATGGTCCACTGCTTGGCATATCTGTTCTTGTTGTGCTCAAAGAGTTCATGAACAATGCGCACTTGCATCTCATTCCGAAACTAAACGGTGGTCCAACGAGGAGCTACAGGCACCACATAAGGATTCTTGGAGCGGAAGGCTTCCCAATCCTTGGCTTTCCAACGATGCAGAGGCATTACCACACGTTGCTTTGCAGCGGCAGACTTTTCACGGCGAGTAGGCTTGGTGGAAATCACAACTTCCTCTTCATCAGCAGACACAGCCGGGCGCGGAGTCCTTCGAGCCCTCTTCTTGGTCTTGCGAGGAGCAGAGCGAGAACTAGAGCCACCTGAACACACACACGAAGAGAGCACACGAAAACCAGCAAGAATGAGAGGAAATCACACGAAAAATGCAACAACATAGAAACCAAAATAGTGTTGTGTGGTTCATACATTCCGGTTGTACCGGATCTCCAACCGGTAGAACCTCCCCATCGGTTGTACCGCCCGTATGGGCGGTAGAACCGCTGACAGTGGCACTACCAGGGGAGTTAGATCTAACCAAGACATGCGAATCACACAAGCAATATTCTGATTTCTAGGTACTGCATAGACAAAAGAAAAACAACGATCTCTCCCAACCAAAGAACAAACACTAAACTAGGAGGGTAAAGTAATGCCCTAGACAAAGAAGAAACTCTCGAACGAGGAACGAAGAACAAGGGCATTACCACCATCCATGGGAGAAGATCGGAAGGCCTCCACGGAGAGAATCCACGGAGAGCCCACGGATCCGAAGCACGGGACGCACTCCGGGGCGAGGCAGAGGTGACCGGCGGCTAGGGCAAGGAGAAGACGAACGGGGATGAAGGGGAAAAAGAAGAAAACCCTTCACCCCATCGGATATAAATAGGCCCATAGCCGCGCGGCGGTAGAACTGCTCCAAGGACCGGTTGTACCGCAAGTCAGGTACTGACAGATTGTTGTGGGCAGTACTTCCGTTTCCTGAAGGGCACCGGTAGTACCGCTCGGAGACAACCGGTAGTACCGGACGAAGGAAGCCCAGTGAAAATGGGCGGTAAAACCGCCCAAGCACCGAATGCAACCCTACTGGGGCAGCACAACCAGGTATCAGCGGTAGAACCGCCCGTGACTCCGGTTGTACCGCCCGACCACCAAAGCCCAAACCAAGAGAAGGGAACAAAACAAACGGGACAACAACTAAGAGAAACCAATCACTAGGAACAGAGAAAAGAACGAAGGGAAAACAAAAACAACCGCACAAAGGCAGAGCGAGCTCAGGCCTCTCTCTCAAGAGAGGGCGGTGGCCGGAGCCACCTATGTTTGAGTCAATTGGTATGGCACCGCGAAGAATTATCCTTGGGCCCATGACCAAAACTCGTCTTTGAAGCACAAGTACCATCAAAAATGGCTAATGTGAAAGAGTTGATCATTTTATGCATAATGGGGGGAGGAAGAGTTCATTGAGATAACAACACTCCCCCTATGTCCATGCCTACATCTAAACTAGACAACAAGTTGAGTGTGGTGGGCGGTGCAAGGGTTCAAGTCACATTGCTCGAATCAATGATATTTAGCTCATGCCTTAACTTGCGAAATCTTGCTTCATCCAAGGGCTTCGTGAAAATATCTGCAAGGTTATCATGAGTGTTGACATACTTGAGCTCGATCTCCCCTCGCCTAATGTGATCCCAGATGAAATGATACCGAATCTCAATATGCTTCGTCTTGAAGTGTTGCACGGGGTTGAGAGAAATCTTGATGGCACTTTTGTTGTCACACCAAAGAGGCACTTTGTCACAAATGACACCGTATTCCTTTAAAGTTTGCCTCATCCATAGGAGTTGTGCACAACAACTACCGGCCGCCACATATTCCGCTTCGGTGGACGAGAGAGACACACAACTTTGCTTCTTGGAAGACCAACTCACCAAAGAGCACCCAGGAAACTGGCACCCTCCGGAAGTGGACTTCCTATCCACTTTGTCTCCCGCCCAATCAGAATCCATAAATCCTTCAAGCTTGAAGTTTGCCCCTCTTGGGTACCATAAGCCAAAGTTTGGGGTATGAGCCAAATATCGAAAGATTCGCTTGACTGCCACATAGTGACTTTCCTTCGGTGCGGCTTGAAACCGTGCACACATCCCCACACTCAACATGATATCCGGTCGAGATGCACAAAGGTAAAGCAAGGAGCCAATCATGGAGCGATATACCTTTTGATCCACTGCTTTACCATTGGGATCAATGTCAAGTTGGCACTTGGTAGGCATCGGGGTAGTAGCCGGCTTGAAATCACTTTGCTTGAATCTTTTAAGCATATCTTGAGTGTATTTGGCTTGGTTGATGAAGGTTCCTTCTCTTCTTTGTTTGATGTCAAAACCAAGGAAGAACTTCAACTCTCCCATCGAAGACATCTTGAACTTGGAGGTCATGAGAGCGGCAAATTCCTCATTGAAAGCTTTGTTAGGAGAACCAAAGATAATATCATCAACATATAGTTGGCATACAAAAAACTCCCCTTTGACCTTCTTAGTAAAAAGAGTAGGATCGATTAGCCCCACCTCAAATCCACGATCTTGTAACAACTCGGTAAGGTGGTCATACCACGCACGTGGGGCTTGTTTAAGGCCATAGAGTGCCTTATCGAGTTGATACACATGATCCGGGAAGTAGGGATCCTCGAACCCGGGGGGTTGCTTGACATAGACCAACTCATTAATAGGACCATTAAGAAAAGCACTTTTCACATCCATTTGTTGCAACTTAAAGTTGTGATGGGAAGCATAAGCAGTCAACAAACATATGGATTCAAGACGAGCAACGGGAGCAAAGGTTTCACCGTAGTCGATACCCTCGACTTGGGAGTAGCCTTGTGCTACCAATCTTGCCTTGTTGCGAACGATGTTCCCATGAGCATCTTGCTTGTTCTTGAAGATCCACTTGGTTCCAATGACGTTGTGGTCCCCCGATGGCCTTGGCATCAATCTCCATACTTTGTTGTACTCAAAGTTGTTGAGTTCTTCATGCATGGCATTGAGCCAATCCTAATCTTCGAGCGCCTCATAGACCTTTTGGGGTTCAACACAAGAGACAAACGCGTGATGTTCATAATAGTTTTCTAATTGTCTACGAGTGCTTACCCCATTTCTTAGGCTTCCAACCACATTTTCCATGAGATGGCCTTGGGTGGTGAGCTTGGAAGCAATCTTCGTGGCACGACGCTCTAATTCCTCCTCGGGTGTGGAAGGAGGAGGGTTAACTTGATCATCTTGAGTGACGTCTTGAGCTTGTTCTTGATCTTGAGCTTGCTCATGATCTTGAACTTGCTCGAGGGGGAAAACTTGACCTTGGGCATCATTTAGAGGTTCGCCACCATCTTGAGGTTGATCTTGCCCTTGGTCTTGTTCACGAGGTTGAGGGCCTTCACTTTGTTCTTCAGAAGCGTGTGGGTCTTGGGGAGGTGATGGCTCCACTTGAGTAGAGCATTGTCCTTCTCCTTCGGCCACAAGGGGTTCCTCAATGGGTAGAATATGACCAATACCCACTCTTCTTATGGCTTGGGGAGGAATTTCATGACCTACATCACAAGTACCACTTTGCTCCACTTGGGAGCCGTTCTTTTCGTCAAACTCCACGTTACACGTCTCCTCAATGAGTCCGGTGGACTTGTTGATAACACGGTAAGCATGAGAGTTTGTAGCATAACCAACAAATATGCCCTCATGAGCTCTAGCCTCGAATTTAGACAAACGAACACCTTTCTTGAGAATGAAACACTTACAACCGAACACCCGGAAGTACTTGAGGTTGGGCTTGTTGCCGGTGAGTATCTCATAAGGAGTCTTGTTCAAGCTTTTGCGGAGATAGAGCCGATTGGATGCATGACATGCGGTGTTGGTGGCTTCGGCCCAAAAGTTGTATGGAGACTTGAACTCCGCCATCATGGTCCTTGCCGCATCCATCAACGTCCGGTTCTTCCTCTCCTCTACACCATTTTGTTGAGGGGTATAAGGTGCAGCATATTGATACTTGATCCCCTCATCACTAAGAAACTCATCCAAGGTGTAGTTCTTGAACTCGGTGCCGTTGTCACTTCTTATTGTCAAGATCTTTGCATTATGTTGACGTTGAGCTTCATTTGCAAAGTCGATGACGGTTTGTTGAGTCTCACTCTTCCTCTTGAAGAAGTATACCCAAGTGTATCTTGAATAGTCATCCACAATCACCAAGCAATACTTTCTACCTCCAAGACTATCAAAAGATGGAGGCCCAAAGAGATCCATGTGAAGGAGATCCAAGGGTCTCTTCGAGTAGATGATGGTTGATGGAGGGTGAGCCTTCTCATGAAGCTTTGCTTCAATACAGGCACTGCAAGCACGATCTTTGGCAAAACTAACATTTGTTAGTCCACAGACATGGTCCCCCTTGAGAAGACTTTGCAAAGATCTCATATTGACGTGGGCCAAATGGCGATGCCAAAGCCATCCCACGTCAACTTTAGCCATTAGACATGTCACAGTCTTAGTGGGTCGCTCCGAAAAGTTAATCACATAGAGACTATTCTCGACATGCCCAACAAAGGCTACTTTAAGAGTCTTGCTCCACAAGAGGGCCACGGTATCGATGTCAAAGAAGGTAGCAAAACCCATGAGTGCAAGTTGACGAATGAAAAGCAAATTGTATGCAAGGGACTCAACAAGCATGACTTTCTCGATCGTTAGATCATGAAAAACGACAACCTTGCCAAGACCCAATACCTTAGAATGTGAGGCATCACCACACTCAACATTGGTGGGCATAGATGGAATCTTTTGCACGTCCACCACCAAGTCCTTGCTTCCGGACATATGATTTGTTGCTCCACTATCGAGCAACCATGACCCCCCACCGGAAGCAAACACCTACAAGAGATCAATGCTTGGTTTTAGGTACCCATTTAGTAATGGGTCCTTTGATGTTAGTAACAAGGGTATTAGGAACCCAAATAGATCACTCAATGTACTCATAAGGAGAGCCAACAAATTTAGCATAAACATGTCCATCACTAGCACGACACAACACATATGACGGGTTAAAGTCGCCGGCTTTGTTGGAGGAAATGCTTTTGCCCTTTTGGACGTCAACTCCCTTCACTTTTTCCTTCTTCTCCTTAGGAGCACTCTTTCCCTCTTTCACAAAGGTTTGCTTGAGAGGAGGAGGACGTTTGGTCTTGTCGTTCTTCTTCTTCTTGCTCTTGGACTTGGGTGCAAACCCAATTCCTTCCTTGCCCACAACTTCCTTTTGATTTCTCAAAAGGTCATTGAGGTTCTTCTCACCTTGAATGCATGTCACAAGGCCTTTCTCAAGTTGATCCTTCAATTTGGCATTCTCCTCCACAAGATGCACATGCTCACAACATGGGTTAGTAGCACATGCATTATCAATTAATACCATATGAGGGAAGGTGGCCTTTTCCTTGGTTAGCTTAACTTGGAGTTGAGCATGAGACTCCTTGAGGTTAGCGTGAGCACCCTTCAAAACCTTGTTGGCCTTGTCAAGTATCTCAAACTCCTCTTTGAGCCTAGCATGATCAACCCCAAGTTTAGCCTTCTCGGAAGTTAGCACACGAGACACGACAAGAGCATGATCAAGATCTTTCTTTAACTTAGCATGGTCATCGTTGTATGACTCCTCAAAAGTCAAACGATGAACATGCTCTTCCTCAAGAGCATTAGAGAGATCCGATATCTCATCGGCATAGTCACGACTATGACCTTCCATCTTAGAGATGGTTTCTTCGTGAGCCTCGATCATGTCATTGGCCTCACCAAGTTGTTCCAAGAGAGCGACAAAATGCTTCTTGGACTTGCCCTTGAGCTTACTCATAAAAGACTCAAATTCATTCACTTCCTCATTAGACCCATCATGTTCATCAATGCAATCCTCCAAGGAGGGATTAGTAATGATGGTGGTTGTGATGTTGGGGGTTACCTTGTTTGAAGCTTTAGCCATGAGGCACTTGGCGGTGATGTTCTCGTTGGGTGAATCAAAGAGAGACACCCGGGGAGTAGTAGCAATGGCAACGGATGCCATGGCCATTGCTTCTCCATTTTCATCATCATCGTCATCCTCTTGGTATTCTTATTGAACCACCAACCCACGAGTGGGTGTCTTCTTGGTGAAGTTGTTCTTGTTGGGGAAGGACTTGTCCTTGTCCTTTCGGATGAACTTGCCACCATTGTCTTCCCGCTTCTCGTAAGGACAATCCGCAACGAAATGACTCACATTGCCACAGTTGAAGCAAGTTCTCACTCGTTGCTTGCCCTTGACGCTGCTTGAGTTATTCTTGTTAAAGTTGGGTCTTGTATTCTTCTTGCTCCAAAATTGTCTTGAAGCAAGGGCCATGTGCTCATGATAATCATATTTGGTGTCTTCGGGGTTGCTCTCCTCATCTTCCACTTCTTCCTCTTCTTCCATAATAACCTTGGCCTTCAAAGCAAGGTTGGGCTTCTTTGCCCTTTGAGAGCGGAGCACCGCATTGTCGGCGGTCTTGTCCAAGATGCTCATTGCAACGAACTCATCCAACACTTCACTTGAGGTCATGAAGTGGAAGTCCGGTCTTTGACGAATGACAGAGGACATGGCCTTGTTGTAGGGCATCATGGCCTTGAGGAACTTGCGCTTGATCCAATTGTCATCCGTGTCCTTGCTTCCATGATCTCGGAGTGAGACCGCGAGTTTGGTCACTCTTCGAAAGAGCTCATGAGGTTCTTCATCTTCTTTCATTGCAAACTCATCGGCTTCATCTTGTACCACTTCATAGTTGGAGCGTTGAATGCTAGCACTTCCGTGATAGAGAGACACAACACATTTCCATGCGTCCTTAGCCATGGCATGAGGTCGAAGATGAGGGAGATCTTCGGGAAGGATTGCATCTTGGATGATGAAGAGAGCACTCTCATTGAATTGATTATCCACGGCTTCTCGAGGGGTGAAGTTCCTTGGGTCATGAGGATAGAAACCTTCTTCAATGATTCTCCAAAGGTTAGTATTCACATGTTTTAAATGATGCTTGAAGCGATAAACCCAAGAATCAAAATCTTCATGTTTCTCATACTTAGGAGGACCGGCATGATTTAAATGAGTAGAGGGAATCGGCCCTCCATAAATTGGAGGTTCCACATGGGCAAAGATGCCGGTGCCATTTTTACCACTAGACAAAGGAGCTTTCTCACTAGTAGCTTCCCCCTTTTCGGGGTTAGCATCCGTCACCGTGTTGGCGGGATCACCCACTTTCACGAGCGCGGTGGAAAGTTTAAGCTCTTCTAAGAATTCCTTAAACATGTCCTTGACCTCGGTCGTCATAGAGGTTTTCAATGTGTCCAACGCCACATTGAATTCCTCACGTGAGATCGAGTTACCCCCATCTCCCGTAGATGATACCGGATTCGCACCAGAATGCTCTCCCACATCATCTACAACGTCAACCATACTCTTCGGACGGTAAAGTCCTTAAAAAGAGACGAGGCTCTGATACCAATTGAAAGGATCGATATGGTTGACTAGAGGGGGGGTGAATAGGCAACTAACAATTTTTAAGCTTTTCTTTACCAATTTAAACTTTGCAACAAAATAGGTTGTCTAGATATGCAACTATGTGAGCAACCTATATGATGCAATAACAACTAACACATAAGCAAGCAAGGGATACAACACAAGTAGGCTTGCAAGAGTAAAGGCACGAAATAACCAAGAGTGGAGCCGTTGGAGACGAGGATGTGTTACCGAAGTTCCTTCCTTTTAAAGGGAAGTACGTCTCTGTTAGAGCGGTGTGGAGGCACAATGCTCCCCAAGAAGCCACTAGGGCCACCGTATTCTCCTCACACCCTCACACAATGCGAGATGCCGTGATTCCACTATTGGTGCCCTTGAAGGCGGCAACCGGACCTTTACAAACAAGGTTGGGGCAATCTCCACAACAATTGGAGGCTCCCAAAGAAACCACGAAGCTTCACCAGAATGGAATATGGCTTCGAGGTGACCTCAACCGTCTAGGGTGCTCAAGCACCCAAGAGTAACAAAATCCACACTAGAAAGTATGGGGGAAGCAAATATCCTTTGGTGGAAGTGTAGATCGAGGTCTCCTCCTTCAACCCCTAGCAAATCAACAAGTTTGGGTGGCTAGAGAGAGAGAGAGATCGGGCAAGAGAGCTTGAGAGCATTAATGGTGGAGTGAGAGAGGTAAGACGTGAGAGTGGTAGGTGGAAGAACCACCTTATATAGCAACCCTAATAAATCCAACCGTTACTGCGTTTATAGCACTGCAGCGGTACAACCGCTCCTTGTCCCGGTACAACCGGGACTCCCGATGTAACGGCAGAACCCTACCAGGCGGTACAACCGGGCCACCAGGCGGTAGTACCGGTCATTAGAAAATAACCGGACTAACCGCCCAGCCACCGCATAACTACCGCACCGAAACAGAACGGAGTCACCCTTGAGGGAGGTAGTTGGGCGATGCCGGGCCAGTGCAACCGGTTGGCCTTGAGCGCTTGAGCGGCTAAGGTATGAGCGAAAGAACCGCTTGAACCTCCGGTTGTACCGGTTGATGAGGAACAACCGGACCAACCGGGCCACCACCGCCCAGCCACCACATCAAAACAGAAGCCTGACCGATACATGGGCGGTGCATGGCCGGAACAACCGCTGCTGGTCTTTGCAGAGCCTGGTGGCGGTACCACCGCCCGGAGGCAGCGGTACCACCGCTCGACAAAGACAGGGAAGCGCCAAGAGCCAGCGGTACAACCGCTCGGACGAGCGGTACAACCGCTGGGAAAACACAGCAGAGATTAAATCAAAAGGGAGGCACTCTCTCGACAAAAGAGGGGTGATGGAGGTGTACGTGAATGGATTCCCCTATTCTTTCCAAAGTGGATTCCCTCTTGATAGTACGGGTTCCCTACGACCAAAGAGATAAAAAGCATAGAGGATTCCGTCTTCAATCGTTTCCTTCGAGAGAGAAGCACTAACCGATGTAAGCCTAATCATCGAGAACCTGAAACATTTAGCACAGGATTAGACCAACAAAGGGTTGTCATCATCATCCAAAACATAAGGTAGGGAAATGCCCTTTCAAGGACAGTTTTGAGTTTTATTTCGAGTATGAAATATACAGAAAAACGTCCAGGTTACGGGCAGCCATATCTTGTGTATTATCTGTGATTTTACCATCGTGGAAATTTACTGGCGACAGAGGGTTGATCATTACATTCACGCCTACGTGTTGATCCAACAGGGTCATTATTTTTATTCATGTATTTTTGTACGCGGGTGAAAATTATCTTGAAGGTTGCGAGGAGGAACAGGGGGATGAACTATTGATCAAGCATCGCCGTGAAAGATCGGGCCATCGACACGCACGAATTAGCGTCTCGCCAGTTTGTGCTCCATCAAGTGGTATTCAGAGCTAAGGTTAGTCACGGCGATTCAATTTGCAATATCGTCCGCGGAGGCGAGCATCATCATGTTGAGCATGAACATATTGATGGAGGAGGAAGGCATTGGCGAGGTCAGTCTTTTTCACACTCGGTGCATCGTGAACGAACGACGTCTCAATCTGATGATAGATGAGAGTACTGCAGTCAACATGGTGAGCATCGAGGTGGTGGAAAAATTGGGGCTAAAGATGACACCTCTTGAAAGACCGTACACACTGAAGTGGTTCGAAGGTGAAACTAAAATTACACATCAGATTTTGCTAATTTTTGATCTAGGGAAATACTGTTGTGCGGAATTTTTTCATGTTTGCCCTGCGTCCATGGTGTCGTGCCATCTGCTACTTGGGGACCCATGGTGCAAGCGCGTTGGGGCTGTTCCGGATGTCAAAGAAAAATAGTTATTCTTTATCATGGAAGGCCCAACAAATTTGTTTTATTCCCATGCCAACGGATGTGTTCGCTGCTGATTGGAAAGATCGTTTGCAAAAAAAAGGGAAGAGTTAGAAGAAATAAAAGAAGAAGTTGATGCACCGATGGAGGGTCTAAATCTCTTGATGAAGAAGGTGCAGGAGGATGATGATCCTAAGGGGCAGCGGCGGAGTGTTTTTAAAACACAGTGTAAGATCAAAAATCATGCTTGCAAGATGATAATTGATCGTTGTAGCTTTACCAATATCATTAGCAAAGATCTAGTGCAAGCTTTGGGTTTGTCCATGTGGCGGCATCCACGGCCGCACCACGTGGAGTGGCTACATGACTCCGGAAAATTAAAGATTACGCATAAATCACGTGTGACATTTGCTGTTGGTGATTATATTGACAAGGTTGACTGTGGTGTTATGCCAATGAACGTGTGTCAGTTGCTATTGGGAAGGCCGTGGCAATTTGATCATGATGTCGTGCATGCTGGAAGATCCAACACATACACGTTCATGCATGATGGAAAGAAACGCGTGCTGAAACCGATGATAGACGGCGCAATCACCATAGAGATGCCACTTCCGGAGAAGAAGGTTGTACACAAATTAGACCCAAAACCAAGGACGGTTTTGTTTCAAGGGAGAGATGATGATACGACCATGGTAACATCCAGCGTACCAAAGAAAACATGCATCCACGACATTGTTGACGAGAAAGCTAGAGGAGTTCATCAGCTGAAACTACGGCGAGGCAGAGATGGAAAGATGTGGATGGTATGTGGACCTGAGTTTGTGGCCGTGGCTGATTAAGCATGTAGTTTGAAACCTAATCATATGCACCTGAGTACAATATGTGAACATAAATTGTGTGACCATAGAGTTATACGGAAACCAGAAGAGGTAAAACCAACATTTCCGTACGCCTCCTGATTGGATACGAATCGGCTCGATCGATATTTGTTTGCACGATAGAATGCTGGATGCAATTTAATTAGGTATCTCTTGTACTCCACGTATAAAAAGAAGATATATTATCTTTTGGAGTTGTTTCGTCCACTAGTTGGTACGTACGTGAGGTGGTCTTCGGTTAGGATTTAGTTGTTAATTAGATTATTCTGTTTAGAGTCCAGATCTTCTTACCTTCAAGTGTACGAGAGTCAAGCCATATTAAAGGTTGGCTTCAGCCAATGTAAGGAGGACAGTTTTGAGTTTTATTTCGAGTATGAAATATAAAGAAAAACGTCCGAGTTACAGGCGATCATATCTTGTGTATTATCTGTGATTTTACCATCATGGAAATTTACTGGCGACGGAGGGTTGATCATTACATTGACGCCTACGTGTTGATCCAACAGGGTCATTATTTTTATTCGTGTATTTTTGTACGCTGGTGAAAATTATCTTGAAGGTTGCGAGGAGGAACAGGGGGACGAACTATTGATCAAGCATCGCTGTGAAAGATCGGGCCATCGACACACATGAATTAGCGTCTCACCAGTTTGTGCTCCATCAAGTGGTATTCAGAGCTAAGGTTAGTCACGGCGATTCAATTTGCAATATCGTCCGCGGAGGCGAGCATCATCATGTGGAGCATGAACATATTGATGGAGGAGGAAGGCATTGACGAGGTCAGTCTTTTTCACACTCGGTGCATCATGAACGAACGACGTGCCAATCTGACGATAGATGAGAGTACTGCAGTCAACATGGTGAGCATCGAGGTGGTGGAAAAATTAGGGCTAAAGATGACACCTCTTGAAAGACCATACACGCTGAAGTGGTTCAAAGGTAAAATTATAATTACACATCAAATTTTGCTAATTTTTTATCTAGGAAAATACTGTTGTGCAGAAAAATTTTCATGTTTGTCCTACGTCCATGGTGTCGTGCCATCTGCTACTTGGGGACCCATGGTGCAAGCGCGTTGTGGCTGTTCCGGATGTCAAGAAAAATAGTTATTTTTTATCATGGAAGGTCCAACAAATTTGTTTTATTCCCATGCCAACGGATGTGTTTGCTGCTGATTGGAAAGATCGTTTGGAAAAAAGAAGGGAAGAGTTAGAAGAAATAAAAGAAGAAGTTGATGCACCGATGGAGGTTCTAAATCTCTTGATGAAGAAGGTGCAGGAGGATGGTGATCCTAAGGGGCAGCGGCGGAGTGTTTTTAAAACACAATGTAAGATCAAAAATCATGCTTGCAAGATGATAATTGATGGTTGTAGCTTTACCAATATCATTAGCAAAGATCTAGTGCAAGCTTTGGGTTTGTCCATGTGGCGGCATCCACGGCCGCACCACGTGGAGTGGCTACATGACTCCGGAAAATTAAAGATTACGCATAAAGCACGTGTGACATTTGCTGTTGGTGATTATATTGACAAGGTTGACTGTGATGTTATGCCAATGAACGTGTGTCAGTTGCTATTGGGAAGGCCGTGGCAATTAGATCATGATGTTGTGCATGCTGGAAGAACCAACACGTACACATTCATGCATGATGCAAAGAAACGCGTGCTGAAACCGATGATAGATGGCGCAATCACCATAGAGATGCCACTTTCGGAGAAGAAGGTTGTACACAAATTAGACCCAAAACCAAGGACGGTTTTGTTTCAAGGGAGAGATGATGATACGGCCGTGGTAACGTCCAGCGTACCAAAGAAAACATGCATCCACGACATTGTTGACGAGAAAGCTAGAGGAGTTCATCAACTGAAACTACGGCGAGGCAGAGATGGAAAGATGTGTTAGATAATAACGAGAATAAAACGAGACAAAGAGAGACACGGATTTTTACGTGGAAACCCTTGCGGGAGAAAACCACGGACGCACAAAGGCGCAATCACTATAATGGAGGAGTATTACAAGCACGAGACGACATGCCGTCTGAGGTGCGACTACATGGGGTATATAAGAGGGCAATACATGAAAGTCCTTGGAGGACAAGTAAACGAGTTGTACTCGTACGCGTCAACGTCAACGCAAAGGCCCACACCGATTGTACTACGTCAAGTCCAACACAGTATAATTTGGATCACAATTTAATAATCTCCACCTTGATCCAAATTCTCTCCAGTAGTCGAAGAAAGTAGATAACTCCATCCAAATCAGCATAAACACCTTGTGCGTCAAAGTCCATAGGACTAGTGAGAAATACCAACTAAGCCTGAGCAAAGCTCAAACTTATTGGTCGGAACTGGCTTTGTCATCATATCAGCAGGATTATCATGAGTACTTATCTTGCATACCTTTAAATCACCTTCAGCAACAACATCTCGAATATAGTGAAATCTGACATCAATGTGCTTTGTCCTCTCATGATACATTGGATTCTTTGTAAGATATATGACACTTTGACTGTCACTAAATACGGTAGGGCAAGATGAATCTCCACAAAGCTCAATGTATAAACCTCTCAACCAGATAGCTTCTTTGCATGCCTCAGAAATAGCCATATACTCGGCATCAGTAGTGGAACAAGCCACAATAGACTGCAAAGTTGCTCTCCAACTCACAGCACAACCACCAATGATGAAAACATAACCTGTGAGTGATCTTCTCTTATCCAAATCACCAGCAAAATCAGAATCAACAAAACCAGCAAGTCCATCTCCAGTTTTCCCAAACTGTAAATAAGCATTAGAAGTACCTCGCAGGTATCTGAAAATCCACTGAACTGCTTTCCAATGCTCTTTTCCAGGATTAGCCATGTATCTACTGACAACACTCAATGCATATGATAAGTCAGGACGAGAACAAACCATGGCATACATAAGTGAACCAACTGCACTTGAATAGGGAACTCTAGACATGTACTCAATATATGCATCTGACTTAGGACATAAAGCTGATGACAATTTGAAGCGTGCAGCTAACGGTGTACTCACCGGCTTGGCATTATGCATATTAAAACGACGAAGAACTTTATCAATATATCCCTTCTGTCTTAGATATACTTTTCCAGATGGTCTATCTCTGGATATTTCCATGCCAAGTATTTTCTTTGCTGCACCCAAATCCTTCATCTCAAATTCATTACTCAATTGCTTCTTTAGTTCATTAATCTCTAACATACTCTTTGCAGCAATAAGCATATCATCAACATAAAGGAGCAAATAAATAGTTGAACCATTGACAGTTTTCAAATAAACACAACTATCATAATTAGACCTTTTGAAACCTTGAGAGAGCATAAAGGTGTGAAATCTCTTGTACCACTGTCTAGGGGATTGCTTCAATCCATAAAGAGATTTCTTTAACTTGCAGACAAGCTTTTCTTTTCCAGGAATAACAAAACCTTCAGGTTGTTCCGTATAAATATCCTCTTCTAATTCTCCATGTAAGAATGCAGTTTTAACATCCAATTGTTCAAGCTCAAGATCATGCATGGCAACAATACTGAGTAAAGTGCGAATAGAGCTATGCTTCACAACAGGAGAATAGACTTCGTTATAGTCAATACCTGGAATCTGACTATAACCCTTAGCAACCAACCTTGCTTTATATCTTGTCTCATCATTAGGAGAAACACCTTCTTTCCTCTTGAAAACCCACTTGCAACGAATAGGTTTCTTCTCTCTAGGTAATCTTACTAAATCCCAAGTGACACTCTTTTCAAGTGATTCCATCTCATCATGCATAGCGGTCATCCACTTATTACTATCACCAGAAATAATAGCCTCGGAATATGAAGAACGCTCAACATTACCTTCAATTTCTTCTGCAACAGATAAAGCAAAAGAAACAATATTGCACTCTTCAATTAACCTGTCAGGTTTATTAATACCCCGTCTAACTCTGTCACGTGCGAGATTCCAACTGGGTGGAACAATATGCTGATTTGGAGTAGGAGTGGCATGTTCATCATCAACGGCGGGTTCATCATGTGCATCAACATTTTCATTACCAGATGTATCACCTGAATCAATAACATGCTCCACCTGAATAGTAGGCTCCTGAACAATAGGCTGCTGTTCACTCTCAACGGGAACATTAGTAGATGAAACATCATGTAACATAGCAGTTTCATTAAAGATAACATTTCTGCTAATAACCACCTTCTGGGTTTCAGGATTCCATAATTTAAAACCTTTAACACCAGACTTATAACCAAGAAAGATGCACTTAACAGCCCTAAGCTCCAACTTTCCATTATCAACATGAGCATAAGCAGTGCAACCAAAAACTCTCAACTGCGAATAATCAGCAGGTGAACCAGACCATACCTCAATTGGAGTTTTCTTATTAAGTGCAATAGATGGTGAACGGTTAATGAGATAACAAGCAGTGGAAGCGGCCTCGGCCCAAAAACGCCTATGCAAACCTGCATTGGACAACATGCAACGGGCTCTGGAAATAATGGTCCTGTTCATACGCTCAGCAACACCGTTTTGTTGAGGAGTATAAGAAACGGTGTGATGTCTGACAATGCCTTCAGACTTGCAATAGTTCTTAAATTGCTTAGAACAGAATTCCATACCATTATCAGTGCGAAGTATTTTTACCTTCCTTTCAGTTTGTCTTTCAACCATAATCTTCCACTCCTTAAAAGTTGAGAATGCTTCATATTTATGCTTCAAGAAATAAGGCCAAACTTTTCTTGAATAATCATCAATAATAGTCAGCATGTAACTAGCACCACCTAGTGACTTCTTGCGAGATGGTCCCCATAAATTAGAATGCACATAATTAAGAATACCTTCGGTTGTATGAGTCGAAGTGTTGAACTTCACCCTCTTGTGCTTGCCGAAGATACAATGCTCACAAAATTTCAATTTACCAGGTTCATATCCATCAAGAAGACCTCTTTTATTTAACTCTGCTAAACCAAGTTCACTCATATGTCCAAGACGCATATGCCAAAGGTTAGCAGCACCACAATCAGAATTCTTTGAAACAACTGGAGTAGCGTTACCTGAAACAGTAGAACCCAGAAGGTAATAAAGACCATTGGTCGAACTTAAGTCACCTTTCATCACAACAAGGGAGCCTTTGGTGACCTTCAAAACACTATCTCCACCTGAATACTTGTATCCCTTTGCATCAAGGGCACTCATAGAAATAAGATTTCTCTTCATCTTCGGAATATACTGAACATCTGTCAAAGTTCTGATTATGCCATCAAACATCTTGATTCGAATAGAACCTATGCCTTCAATCTTGCATGGTGAATTATCAAAACCCAAAACGGAACCAGCAGAAGTAGTGGAATCAAAAGTATTAAACCAATCTCTATGTGGACACATATGAAAAGTGCATGCAGTGTCAAGTACCCACTCATCATTGGTCTCAGCACATCCAGCAATAACGACAAGAGCATCATCGGAACTATCATCACGAGCAACGTTAGCAGAATTTTCACCTTGTTTGTTACCTTTCCTCTTTTCTTTATTCTGTAACTTGAAACACTTTGAGATGTCATGCCCGTCTCTCTTGCAATACCTGCAATACTTCTTGTCTCTGGATTGCGACCGGCCCCTGTAGCCGTTCTTACTTTTGACTCTATTTCCATTATGTGAGTTCTTCTCCTTTGACCTGCCACGAACAGATAATCCCTCGGCTTGGGATGAACTTGGACCATCATGAGGCACCATTAATTTCAACTTCTCCTTAGAATTCAAAGCTTCATAAACTTCATTAAGCGTGAGAGTATCGCGACTGTATAATATGGTGTCTCGAAAATTGGTATAAGAACTTGGCAGTGAACAAAGTAACATTAAAGCAGTATCTTCCTCTTCATACTTAACCTCCATTGCAGCAAGATCAGATATGATCTCTTTAAATTCTGAAATATGATTCAAAACATTACCTTCCTCGGGTAACCTGTGCAGGAATAATTTTTGCTTCAGATGCATCTTGCTAGTGAGATCTTTAGTCATGCAAATCCCTTCCAGCTTTAACCATAGAGCGGCGGCAGTTTTCTCGCTCAAAACTTCCTGCAAAATATTATTATGCAAATGGAGTTGAATTTGTGACAAAGCCTTACAATCAATTCTTTTCTCCTCATCAGTCCAATCTCGAATTCGGTTCTTCCCAAAACTATCCAGTGTTTCATCATAGTCGGACTGTGCCAACAACGCCCGCATCTTGACTTGCCATAGGGTAAACCTTGTGTCACGGTCCAGCAGCGGAAGATCGTACTTCATAGATGCCATGAACCGATAAAATTGTGTACACAAAGTAGTACAAGCGGAAAGAAAATTCTTGATAGAATTAATTAACGCGGAGCAGCGAAATAGAGTAAATAGCACCTGGTAGCTTCCGGCAATGGACGTAGAACTTGAAGATGAAAAACAAATCTGATCTAGTAGTCAAGTAGTACCAGTAGATCAGATAAGCTGCACGTAGTAAAAAAAATCCAAGATGTACTTTTGTACTTGACTTCACGTGATATACTAGATCGGCCACTAGTACTACTTAAAACCGATCTGGTTCAACTTGACGTGATGTGAAACAGCAGTAGCGTAGCAGCCTCGGGACTTGAACGAGCATCAGCAGCGGCAACTCGACGGCTTGAAAAACTGTACGAAGAAGCAGCGACTCGGTGGATCTCTCGACGACTTGGTCAAGAACGGCTGCAGCGGAAAAGCTTGGTCTGGCGACTTGGTGATTTGACTGGCAGCGGGGCAGCCGAAGTATGTGTCCGTCTCGGTGACTGCTCGGGTAGGAAACGGATCAGCGGCAGAAAAACCTGTCGGTCTCGGCAATCTGCGGCGGCGGCGAACACCCGCAAACTGTAACTCTCATCTTAAATCTCGTATCTGTAAACTTGGCTCTGTATACCGCTTGTTAGATAATAACGAGAATAAAACGAGACAAAGAGAGACACGGATTTTTACGTGGAAATCCTTGCGGGAGAAAACCACGGACGCACAAAGGTGCAATCACTATAATGGAGGAGTATTACAAGCACGAGACGACAGGCCGTCTGAGGTGCGACTACATGAAGTATATAAGAGGGAAATACATGAGAGTCCTTGGAGGACAAGTAAACGAGTTGTACTCGTATGCGTCGACGTCAACGCAAAGGCCCACACCGATTATACTACGTCAAGTCCAACACAGTATAATTTGGATCACAATTTAACAAGATGTGGATGGTATGCGGACCTGAGTTTGTGGTCGTGGCTGATCAAGCATGTAATTTGAAACCTAATCAGATGCACCTGAGTGCAATATGTGAACATAAATGGTGTGACCATAGAGTTATGCGGAAACCAGAAGAGATAAAACCAACGTTTCCGTACGCCTCTTGATTGGATACGAATCGGCTCGATCGATATTTGTTTACACGGTAGAATGTTGGATGCAATTTAATTAGGTATCTCTTGTAGTCCACGTATAAAAAGAAGATATATTATCTTTTGGAGTTGTTTCGTCCACTAGTTGGTACGTACGTGAGGTGGTCTTCGGTTAGGATTTAGTTGTTAATTAGATTATTCTGTTTAGAGTCCAGATCCTCTTACCTTCAAGTGTACGAGAGTCAAGCCATATAAAAGGCTGGCTTCGGCCAATGTAAGGAGGATAGTTTTGAGTTTTATTTCGAGTATGAAATATACAGAAAAACGTTCGAGTTATGGGCAACCATATGTTGTGTATTATTTGTGATTTTTTCATCATGGAAATTTACTAGCGACGGAGGGTTGATCATTACATCGACGCCTACGTGCTGATCCAAGAGGGTCATTATTTTTATTTGTGTATTTTTGTACGCGGGTGAAAATTATCTTGAAGGTTGCGAGGAGGAACAGGGGGACGAACTATTGATCAAGCATCGCCGTGAAAGATCAGGCCATCGACACGCACGAATTAGCGTCTCGCCAGTTTGTGCTCCATCAAGTGGTATTCAGAGCTAAGGTTAGTCACGGCGATTCAATTTGCAATGTCGTCCGCGGAGGCGAGCATCATCATGTTGAGCATGAACATATTGATGGAGGAGGAAGGCATTGGCGAGGTCAGTCTTTTTCACACTCGGTGCATCGTGAACGAACGACGTGTCAATCAGACGATAGATGAGAGTACTGCAGTCAACATGATGAGCATCGAGGTGGTGCAAAAATTGGGGCTAAAGATGACACCTCTTGAAAGACCATACATGCTGAAGTGGTTCAAAGGTGAAATTAAAATTACACATCAAATTTTGCTAATTTTTTATCTAGGAAAATACTGTTGTGCGGAAATTTTTTCATGTTTGTCCTACGTCCATGGTGTCGTGCCATCTACTACTTGGGGACCCATGGTGCAAGCGCGTTGGGGCTGTTCCGGATGTCAAGAAAAATATTTATTCTTTATCATGGAAGGCCCAACAAATTTGTTTTATTCCCATGCCAACGGATGTGTTCGCTGCTGATTGGAAAGATCGTTTGCAAACAAGAAGGGAAGAGTTAGAAGAAATAAAAGAAGAAGTTGATGCACCGATGGAGGGTCTAAATCTGTTGATGAAGAAGGTGCAGGAGATGGTGATCCTAAGGGGCAGCGGCGGAGTGTTTTTAAAACACAGTGTAAGATCAAAAATCATGCTTGCAAGATGATAATTGATGGTGGTAGCTTTACCATTATCATTAGCAAATATCTAGTGCAAGCTTTGGGTTTGTTCATGTGGTGGCATCCACGACCGCACCACGTGGAGTGGCTACATGACTCCAGAAAATTAAAGATTACGCATAAAGCACGTGTGACATTTGCTGTTGGTGATTATATTGACAAGGTTGACTGTGATGTTATGCCAATGAACGTGTGTCAGTTGCTATTGGGAAGGCCGTGGCAATTAGATCATGATGCCGTGCATGCTGAAAGAACCAACACATACACGTTCATGCATGATGGAAAGAAACGCGTGCTGAAACCGATGATAGACGACGCAATCACCATAGAGATGCCACTTCCGGAGAAGAAGGTTGTACACAAATTAGACCCAAAACCGAGGACGATTTTGTTTCAAGGGAGAGATGATGATACAGCCGTGGTAACATCCAGCGTACCAAAGAAAACATGCATCCACGACATTGTTGACGAGAAAGCTAGAGGAGTTCATCAGCTGAAACTACGACGAGGCAGAGATGGAAAGATGTGGATGGTATGCGGACCTGAGTTTGTGGCCGTGGCTGATCAAGCATGTAATTTGAAACCTAATCAGATGCACCTGAGTGCAATATGTGAACATAAATTGTGTGACCATAGAGTTATGCGGAAACCAGAGGAGATAAAACCAACGTTTCCGTACGCCTCCTGATTGGATACGAATCGGCTCGATCGATATTTGTTTGCACGGTAGAATGCTGGATGCAATTTAATTAGGTATCTCTTGTAGTCCACGTATAAAAAGAAGATATATTATCTTTTGGAGTTGTTTCGTCCACTAGTTGGTACGTACGTGAGGTGGTCTTCGGTTATGATTTAGTTGTTAATTAGATTATTCTGTTTAGAGTCCAGATCTTCTTATCTTCTAGTGTACGAGAGTCAAGCCATATAAAAGGCTGGCTTCGGCCAATGTAAGGAGGACAGTTTTGAGTTTTATTTTGAGTATGAAATATACAGAAAAACGTTCGAGTTATGGGCAGCCATATCTTGTGTATTATTTTTGGATTTTTTATCATGGAAATTTACTGGCGACGGAGGGTTGATCATTACATCGACGCCTACATGCTGATCCAAGAGGGTCATTATTTTTATTTCTGTATTTTTGTACGCGGGTGAAAATTATCTTGAAGGTTGCGAGGAGGAACAGGGGGACGAACTATTGATCAAGCATCGCCGTGAAAGATTGGGCTATCGACACGCACGAATTAGCGTCTCGCCAGTTTGTGCTCAATCAGAACGTCCCTTGAGCTTGTGGGTCCTATGCAGCTCCGTTTGACCTAATTCCACCTCTTTAAATTTCTAAATATTTCTAAACCAACAGCGAGCCATCTGAAACAATTTTTCCGCCGCCACAAGCTTCTGTTCTTCCGTGATCCCATCTGGAGGCCTTTTTCGGTACTCTGTCGGAGGGGGAATTGATCACGAAGGGCTTCTACATCAACCTTGTTGTCCTACAGATGATGTGTGAGTAGTTCACCACAGACCTACGGTTCCATAACTAGTAGCTACATGACTTCTTCTCTCTTTTTGATCTTCAATACAAAGTTCTTCATGGTCTCCATGAAGTTCTATCCGACATAATCTTCTTTTGCGGTCTGTTTGTTGCGATCCAATGAATTGTGGGTTTGGGATCAGATTATTCATGGAAAGTAATTGAGTTTTTTTTCTGAACTTTATTATGCATGATTATTATAACTTTGTATTTCTCTCCGATATATCCGTTTGTTTGGCCAACTAGGTTGATTTATCTTCAGTGCGAGAGGTGCTTTATGATGTGTTCAATCTTGCGGTGTCCTCACCTCGTGACAGAAGAGGTAGCGAGGCACATACTGTATTGTTGACACTAAGGATAAGACGATGAGGTTTATTCATATTGCTTGAGTTTACTTTGTCTAGATCATGTCATCATACTTCATGCATTATCCTGTTTGTCATGAACTTAATATGTAGAGAGGCAAGTATATAGGCGCTCTTGAAGTGGAGTAATAGTAGTAGATGCGGAATCGCTTCGGTCTACTTGACACGGACGTGATGCCTACATACATGATCATTGCCATGAATACATCCCAATTATGCGTTTTTTCTATCAATTGCCCAACAGTAATTTGTCTACCCACCGTATGCTATTGTTTCGAGAGAGAAGCCTCTAGTGAATACTATGGCCCCCGAGTCTATCTTAATCATATTACTAAAACCAAAAAATACTTTGTTGCAATTTATTTACTTTCCTTTTGTTTTGCAATTTATCTATCTACCACTATCAGATTTAATCCTTGCAAGTAACGAGTTCAAGGGGATTGACAACCCCCTTACCAGTGTTTGGTGCAAGTATTTGCTCTTTCGTGCGCAAGTACTATTCACTAGGATTTGCGTGGTTTTCCTATTGGTTTGACAACTTGGTTCCCACTAAGGGAAATACTTATTAGCTACTATATTGCTTCACCCTTCCTCTTCGAAGAAAGTCCCAACGTAACTCACAAGTAGCAAGCATCTGAAGACTTTCATGTGGGCAGACCGTGCAGCTACGGGGCGTGTGTACAGGTGGCCTCGAGACGTGTGTGCAGCCGGCCTGGAGGTGTGATCGTAGGCTGCGTCAAAGTTTTCTCAATGGAACACGTGCCTTTTTAACCCGCTGTCGTTGTTCGTTGTCTCTCTCCTATTACACATGCGCATCTCGCATCTCACATCTCTCTCATGCACAGTGCAGCTCGCATCCGCGCATGTCCTTGCACCTCCGACTTCGGCGACCACCGCTACCGAGCTACCCGCCGGGCTAGTCACCCATGACCTTTCCTAGCATTCCATGTGCAGCCCACAGGGCTGGCCGCCGCCACTCGCCACCTTGCACGCCATAGCGCTAGCCCTCGACGACCTCATCTGGCTTCCCCATGCAACCCGTAGTCCTCGCCGTTGGTGAGTTCCACCTTGGCTTCCCCACGTAGCCTATGGAGCGCTCTGTTCGGCCAAATCTGGAAAACCCGAACTCGATTTTCGGGCACCCGAATTGCCGAGTATAAATTATTTCGCAGAACCGAATAGAAAATAGAAATAGTAACTAGCGAACGTTCGCTAGGGGAAAATTGCCAGCAAATGCCCTAACTGCCACACGATCTTGATCCTAGGGTGCAGTTTGGATGGCTTTTTTAAACTCAATACTACTGAACAAAATGCCGTGGCAGTTTTGCAAAAAAGCCATCCAAGTTCTCTAAATGCACTAAAAACTGACTGACGAACATTCGCAAATGCCATGTCCTGCGGTGAACGTTCGCCCGATATGCCCATCCATAGAGAAAAAACCGACCCGAAATTTCGCAATCCCCTTCCTTCCTCCCACTCATCGACTGCCGCAGCGAGCGAGAGAGGGGAGGGCGAGTCGTCGTCGGAGCAGATCGGCCGGGGAGGCTTCCCGGCGATGGGGAACGCGTCGTCGATGCTGACGCAGTACGACATCGAGGAGGTGCAGGAGCACTGCAGCTACCTATGTATGTCACCGATCCCCATCGTTATCCCCTTCGATTTGGCGGTGATTTGATCGATTCCTGAGTTTCTTTTGCCCCCAAATCGAACGAATCCAAGTCTCGCAGCAGGAGATCGTGTCGCTGTACGAGCGATTCTGCCAGCTCGACCGCAGCGCCAAGGGCTTCGTCGCCGAGGACGAGTTCCTCTCCATCCCGGAGTACTCCACCAACCCGCTCTCCCAGGTCCGTCCCCTCTCCTCCTCTCGTCGGCGAATTTTCTTCTCCGGCTTGCCTTTTCCCTTTCGTGTGCGTGCAGACGAAGCAGATCCATCTTGTTTTTGTGTGCTGTCCTTGGCATTACACACATTACTTTCCTAATTATATTGCAGTATACAATTCTGTCTACAGAGATGTATTAGTACTGATTTGAACAACACTTGGAATTCCTCAGCAAGTAAGTATAATAGGGGGAAAACTAATTAGATTTCCACACTCCATCAAGGAGCTAGGTGTATCTGAAAATTTTATGCCAACTGCCTCACAGAACCTGTATGCAGTCGATCGGCACAGCAAGTTTTACCATGGTTTAACACATGTGGAACCTGAATATCTCTATGAAAGGAAGCATCTTCCACATCCGGTTGGAAAAGGCTCTAGCTATCTTTGACTGGATACCAATGGAATCATGTTTTTCAGTAAACAACAAAGACTTATCAAAGTTCAAAGACTGGTGTAATATGCTTTTGCCAAATAAAACTTATCATAGACTACAAAAATCTCCTTATAGATCATTTCTACTGAAGATTTGTAGTCCGCTTTTCTTCCACAGTAAGATTCAGTGTATTTGATTTGTACATATAATGTAGTTTTTCCAGAAAAGCACAACCTCCCTTGCAAATAGATAGTCTGTTGACTTTCTTTACTCAGTTTGACTGTTTTTGCTATATTTAGGAGATTCAGCAGTGTCAACTATAGACGCGAGACTGATTTTGAGCATCCATTTCTTCTATTTGCAGAGGTTGCTACGTATGGTTGATGGATTGAACTTCAAGGAATTTGTTTCTTTTCTCTCTACCTTCAGCGCAAGGGCCAGCCTTCAGCAAAAGATTGAGTGTAATGCTCGTCATGTTTCTTTTCCTCCTTTTTGCTGTCTATCTTGAAAGGAGTATATGTTGGCTTGGGTCTCTCTGGTCCTTATGATGACTAATTTGCTTGTCCGGTGTTGATTTGGTCTGTGTTTCATTGAGCAGTTATATTTAAGGTGTATGACATTGATGGCAAGGGGAAAGTAAGCTTCAAGGACCTGGTAGAGGTTTTACGGGACCTAACGGGCTCATCCATGTCAGAGCAACAAAGAGAGGTTCTCATTTGATTCAATCATGTATTTCATTGCATAGTACATTCACTTGCAAGTATACACTTACTAAATCGACAAGAACAAATGTGACTGCTCCCTTGTTTCCTCTTCAAATAATGAGTATCCTGCCATTATAAACACATCAAGTGCGCATAGCTTGTTTCCAAAATGAAGGGGGCCCTGACACTAAATTGATAGGGAGGGAGGGAGTAGGTTTCTTCATAGCAGCAAATGCTCAGAGTAGCTTCCTTCCAGTGCAAATTCCTAAGTTGATACTCCCTCCGTTCCAAAATAGATGACTCAACTTTATACTAACTTTAGTACAAAGTTAATACAAAGTTGGGTCATCTATTTTGGAACGGAGGGAGTAGTACACAGTTGAAGAGAGCCCTTTACCATTATTTAAAAAACATAGTCTGTGTGGAACCTATCCTTATATATCTAAAAGCTCAACAATAACCAGATTTTATGATATTTGTACATCCACGGCCGTCTCCAGGAATTCGGGCCCTGGTGCAAAAAGCAAAATGAGGCCAAAAATTTGAAATATTCATATCAGATATTAATAACAACAACAACAACAACAACAACAACAACAAAGCCTTTAGTCCCAAACAAGTTGGGGTAGGCTAGAGGTGAAACCCATAAGATCTCGCGACCAACTCATGGTTCTGGCACATGGATAGCAAGCTTCCACACACCCCTGTCCATGGCTATTCTTTGTGATACACCAGTCCTTCAGATCTCTCTTTACGGACTTCTCCCATGTCAAGTTCGGTCTACTCTGACCTCTCTTGACATTATCAGCATGCTTTAGTCGTCCGCTATGCGCTGGAGCTTCTGGAGGCCTGCGCTGAATATGCCCAAACCATCTCAGATGATGTTGGACAGGCTTCTCTTCAATCGGCGCTACCCCAACTCTATCTCGTATATCATCATTTCGGACTCGGTCCTTCCTCATGTGGCCACACATCCATCTCAACATGCGCATCTCCGCCACACCTAACTGTTGAACATGTCGCCTTTCCGTCGGCCAACACTCAGCGCCATACGACATTGCAGGTTGAATCGCCGTCCTATAGAACTTGCCTTTTAGCTTTTGTGGCACTCTCTTGTCACAGAGAATGCCAGAAGCTTGGCGCCACTTCATCCATACGGCTTTGATTCGATGGTTCACATCTTCATCAATATTCCCATCCTTCTGCAGCATTGACCCCAAAATATCGAAAGGTGTCCTTCTGAGGCACCTGCCCATCAAGGCTAACCTCCTCCTCCTCCTCGTGCCTAGTAGTACTGAAACCGCACCTCATGTACTCGGTTTTAGTTCTACCAAGTCTAAAACCTTTCGATTCCAAGGTTAATACGTAGTGTACTGAACTCTACTCCAAACTTTTAATTCAAAGGCTCAACTCTCTTTCTGTAACGTTCTGGCGGGTATATATATGAAGAAAGTTTCTACCCATTCATTTTCACAAGCACATTCGAGGCACTTGTAGCACTATACCAATCCATATATGATTGCAAAACCAAAACGGTGATATCCTTGATGGACAACCTGCTAGCAATTGAATTTACTAATTATATATGTACAGGATGTAATGCTTTTACCATCTCAACGTTATGAAAGATTCAACACGCATCGTCTTGTTGCTCTAATTAACTAGGCTTGGGATTAATTAGATCATTGATACTTGGGGGTTACCTGCTCCAGGCTGAAATTCACGGCAACAAGCTGTGAACAACAGCCACGCACGCCATGGAGAGGCCACCTCCTGTCCCTAATCCTGCTCTCCCTGCCACCTCCTCTGAATCCTCTTGGGCTGCTCGCTTGGCGTAGCAAGTGTAGCAGGGGTCTGCCAAAGGTGGGGTGGAGCAATACACGGTGTGGAAGCTTGTAACGAGGAAGTGTTCGTCGTGGTGAAAGAGTTCCGGGGATATCCGATGGCTTGTAGCGGCAGATCAGGGCACATGAAACCCTAGCGGCGGTGGCATTTCAAATACTGTGGAGCTGGGCCGTGCGGTGAGGCTGGGACCAGAAACGAAATTAGGGCTTCTTGGTTTTTCTCTTCGATCGGACGAGTGGCGACCTGCGATCAGCGTTGCTCTGTTTTTTTCTCTGGCCGGGGGCCCCATGTTTTTGGGGGCCCTGTGCGATCGCTCACGTCGCACACCCCCATCGACGGGCCTCTGTACATCCACAAGACTTAGCCTGAAATCACTGTCGTCTCTGCATATTCGTAGGGCATAGTTTCAGTATTGCTTCTTTTTAACATGTCAGTATTGCTTTGCATAATGCATAATGTTTTGTTCAAGCTCATGTACAGAAGTACAATATCAAAGTAACACGATTTGAATTGATGCCTTTCAGCAAGTACTAACAAAGGTGTTGGAAGAAGCTGGGTACACACGGGATTCCACTCTATCATTAGAAGATTTTGTGACGGTACAAAGCTAAACATTGCTTACCTTTCTTATCATAGTGTAATGCTGTGGCAGATTCATCTGAATTGAAAAAAGCATTGTTTTTGTGGTTAGATTCATCTGAATTTTAAAAAAGCATGGCTTTTGTTGCTAGATTCATCTGAATTAAAAAAATGCATAGCTTTTGCGCTTGTAGTATTATCCAGTCTGCCTGCCAGTACTCATATATAAACTATATTTACAGTTCTATGGCATTTCTTGATTGTATATTGCTCTTGCTCTGTACTGCTGGTGGTGAAGCGAAACTAAACTACTTTTGTGACGTGGTTTCAGATCATCGACCACCCTGGCCTGAAGATGGAGGTGGAAGTGCCCATCGACTAGTGAAGGGCGAATGCAGATTTCAGCAGATGAGGATGCTAAGCTCTCTGTCAGCTGAAAATAAGTGTCCACAGCCAATAGAGCGTGCGACAGAATAGAATTGGAGCTCACTGTTTTGAGTTCTTGTGCACCTGTCCACATACATGCCCGAATGCAGTGCCAGTTTATTCATTTTTCTCTCTCTGTTTTTTAGGGGATTAATTAATGCAGTGTCAATGTAGAGGATCTTGTTACAGTTTCCAGACTTTGAAAACGTTCCAAACTTGAAATTGTTCATGGGATTGCAGGTGTCCACTCCCTCCACGGGGAGGCCAGTAATTGTGTGGAAAATCATGATCTAATTCTTAGGTTCAGGTGAACTAGGTATTTGTAACTTGGTGAAAGTTCATATCTAAAATTTTAAAAACTGTGAGAAAATTCTGCATGACATCACACAGCATGTGGAATTTGGAATATCGAAAAAGAGATTGCATGACTCATCCACGTAATCTACTAGTGACTCGTCAGCCAAATTGGCTTATTAATCCCTGTGCGATGGTCTCAAACCGCTACACCTAGAGGCCATGTGCTGCTCATGAGCATCCGTATGTTGAAGTGATGACCACATACAGATCAACACCGTAACCTTGAAGATAACATGCAAAATATCAGGTACAGATGATCTGTTCAAAATGCAATCACCCTCACAGTTTCATATAGCTCAAAGAAGTGAACAAACTACCACATGGGGGTGCCCCTTCAGTTTTGAGCGAATAACACCCAACCAGTTGACAAAAAAAATTTGATATACTCATTGGTTGAGGCAAATTATATGCAACACGAATCTTGCGCGAAAACAAAGTTGTAAACGGGCAAGACAGAAAAATGATGAATTGCTTCTTGGTGATCACAAAGGCAACATTTTTAACTAGCCTACCAGTTTCATTTTGTTTTTGACGGGGAATGACAATCTTAACGGGAACCTTGGTTTTCCGTATGTGTTGTTTATGAAGAATAGGTCCAATATTAACGAGGTTTGCATACATAGACTCTACAGTAAAATCATCACTGACATTCAACCGTCATCATAGACTCTTTTCACTGCGAGCCTCGTTAATCTAAAGAAGAAGATATTCAGCCTCCATCAAAATACATCTGATGCCTATGTAAGATTAATTGACATCAACCTACGAACTAAATAGAGCCACGCCACCGCTCCTAATTCCTAAACGTGCATTTCAGATACTAGTAAAGCAAAATAATGAACCAAGAAAAATACCGAGTTTTGCAGCACCATTTTTTTTCCGACACTCGAGTTTAGCCTGTCTTCATTCTTAGTTTTAGCTAATCGATTCGGCTTTAGATCCAACGACCACTCCCACCATTCAATCGAACATCGCACGAAGGTTCGTTCTATAAGATTTGATCCCAAACTGTTACGGTCCCTGCCACCCTGGCCCCACCTGCAGCGACTACTACGGGCCAGGCTGTTGCACCACCCGACGGCCCGGAACGGCCACGACGCGAAGTGAAGCCCAACAGCAAGTTTCCAGCCCACACTTGGGAAACGAGGGGTGGGGTTAAATAGGTCTCGAAGCCTCCTGCGTGAGGTATGGAGAAAGTAATAGGCTGGCGGCGGCACTCCTCTCCTCCGATCCCCTTTCTTCCTCCTTAGAACCCTAGACTGATCGGGGCTTGTATCCACCAATTCCTCTGTGTGTTGTTAAGATTCGAGTGGGAGCATAACAATTGGCATCAGAGCCCATCCGATCCACCCAAAATTTTTCTCCACCCTCCCCAATCTGGCGGGGCGATTTCCATCCATTATTCAGACAAGAAGAGGCAAGGCCACGACGATGGAGGAGCATACCAAGGCGATCGCCGATCTGACCGTGGCGATCGAAGACATCCACCCCGTCGTCCACGAGCTATAGGGATGGCGGCCCCTGATAGAGCAGTCCGTGGAGGAGATCCGATCAGAGGTGGGTCACTTGCGGACTCAGATCGACAAGGCCACTACCACATCGCCAGCGGACAAGGCCACGGCGACCGCTCCACCACCCTTCCCCTGCGGCTCAGCGAGCTTTCGTCGTTGCTTCCTCAACTCGCGGACGGGTTGTGGCCCCGACTTCCACCACCGACGATCGACGCGCCTCACCCGCGCGCCATCGACACTCCAGCTCGTGGTGACACTGGTCCCGGGCCCGATGGCCACGGCGTTTTCACTGATCGTCGGGGGAAATCGTCAAGGGAGATCCGCACCCCTCGATTACCTCCGGCCACTGGTACGTACGACTTCTATCACCATGGCGAGCAGTCGTTTTCTGGGGACCGTGGGTATCTTCGAATGCCACCACCACCATGGTTCGATTTTCCTCTGTTTGATGGGAATAACCCGAGGGCATGGCGTCTCAAATGCGAGGCCTACTTCCGGGTGTGCACGCTTAGTACAGATGCTTGGGTTAGTTGTGCCGCTATGTACTTTACAGAGAGTGCCCTCACTTGGTTGCAATCGTCTCAAGCACATTTGCACTATCTGGATTGGGGCGATTTTGCAACTGCTATATGCACCCAGTTTGGTCATGAGGAGTTTCGGAACCTCCTGAGGCAGTTTAACAGGCTGAAGCAAACTGGCACTGTAGCAGAGTATGCCGAACAATTTCACACAAATCATGCATAACTTGTTAGCGCATCACACTTCTTGGGATCCTGCATTTTTTGTTACTCAATTTCTGGAGGGCTTGCAACGTGATATTTGTGCTGCTGTCGTGCTTCATCGCCCCCAAAACTTGGATACTGCTGTGGATCTTGCTTGTTTACAGGAAGAGGTGGTGGACTCACTCCGGCGAGATGAACGACGTCCTCCCGCGTCCTTCTCCACGTCTCCTGGGGGACGGGCGATTCCTCGCACAGCATTGCCGCTTCCTCCTCCACCGACGAAGGCAGGCGGCGCCCCTCGTGACATGCGCCAAGACGACCGACGCACCCTTGACACACCCCGACCACCGGCAAGCAACGACAGGCTGGCGGCGCTGCGGGCGTATCACCGTGCCAAGGGTCTCTGCTTCACTTGCGGCGAGCGTTGGGGGCGCGATCATCACTGTGATCCCACAGTGCAGCTTCACATGGTCAAGGAGCTTATCGAGATGCTCCACCAACCACCATCTGATACAGCACCTGTGGAGGCATCGACTAGTGAGGCCGATTGTTGTGTCCTCTCCAGAGAAGCAATTGAAGGGACTGAATCACCGACAACGATGCATTTGCACGGTTGGGTACAGCAGCAAGAGGTGCTCATGCTTGTGGAATCTGGATCCCCACACAGTTTTGTCAGCTCATCTCTGGCTCAACACTTTCAGGGGGTGCAGCAAGCTAAACGTGCCATCTCGGTGCGCGTGGCGAATGGTGGTGTTATGCACTGTGATCAAGAAATACCAGCGTGTGCCTGGTGTTCCCAGGGAATTGATTTCATTACGGATCTCAAGGTTCTACCCCTGGGGTGCTATGACGTGATCTTGGGCATTGATTGGCTAGCGTGCCACAGCCCAATGAAAGTACATTGGTTACAAAAGACCATGGATTTTGCATACAAGGGCAGTCAAGTGCATCTCACCGGTGTGCGAGCGGATGTCACTCATTGTGATTTGATTTCAGGGGCTGAACTGCACAGTTTGCTGGAACAAGAGGCAGTGGCTCGGGTTGTGCAACTTTGTGCAACAACTGAAGACATGGAACGACCACCAATTCCGTCAGCTATTGGGGAACTGATCGAGCAGTACGTGGTGTTTTTTGAGGAGCCATGAGGATCGCCACCGCAACGAGCTTTTGATCATTCCATTCCTCTGGTGCCCGGGGCACGGCCTGTTAACTTACGCCCGTACCGACACAGTCCAGCGCAAAAAGATGAAATCAAACGACAAGTAGCTGATATGTTAGCTCAAGGCATCATTCAACCTATCACGAGTCCTTTTGCTTCTCTGGTCTTGTTGGTTCAGAAGAAGGACCTTGATAGCCCACAAGTATAGGGATCGCAACAGTTTTTGAGGGTAGAGTATTCAACCCAAATTTACTGATTCGACACAAGGGGAGCCAAAGAATATTCTCAAGTATTAGCAGATGAGTTGTCAATTCAACCACACCTGTATAACTTAGTATCTGCAGCAAAGTATTTAGTAGCAAAGTAGTATGGAGGTGACGGTAACAGTAGCAAAAGTAACAGTAGCAGTTTTGTAGTAATTGTAACAGTGGCAACGGTAAAGTAACTAAGCAAAGAGCAATATGTGAAAAGCTCATAGGCATTGGATCAGTGATGGATAATTATGTTGGATGCGATTCCTCATGTAATAGTTATAACATAGGGTGACTCAGAACTAGCTCCAGTTCATCAATGTAATGTAGGCATGTATTCCGTATATAGTCATACGTGCTTATAGAAAAGAACTTGCATGCCATCTTTTGTCCTACCCTCCCGTGGCAGCGGGGTCCTATTGGAAACTAAGGGATATTAAGGCCTCCTTTTAATAGAGTACTGGACCAAAGCATTAACACTTAGTGAATACATGAAGTCCTCAAACTACGGTCATCACCGAGAGTGGTCCCGATTATGTTCACTTCGGGGTTGTCGGATCATAACACATAATAGGTGACTATAGACTTGCAAGATAGGATCAAGAACTCACATATATTCATGAAAACATAATAGGTTCAGATCTGAAATCATGGCACTCGGGCCCTAGTGACAAGCATTAAGCATAGCAAAGTCATAGCAACATCAATCTCAGAACATAATGGATACTAGGGATCAAACCCTAACAAAAACTAAGTCGATTACATGGTAAATCTCATCCAACCCATCACCGTCCAGCAAGCCTACGATGGAATTACTCACGCACGGCGGTGAGCATCATGAAATTGGTGATGGAGGATGGTTGATGATGACTACGGCAACAGATTCCCCTCTCCGAAGCCCCGAACGGACTCCAGATCATCCCTCCCGGGAGAGATTAGGGCTTGGCGGCGGCTCCATATCGTAAAACGCGATGAATCCTTCTCTCTAATTCCCCCCCGAACGTGAATATATGGAGCTGGAGTTGAGGTCGGTGGAGCTTCAGGGGGCCCACGAGGCAGGGGGCGCGCCCTGGGGGGGGGGGGGGGGGGGGGCGCCCCCATCCTCGTGGACAGGGTGTGGACCCCCTGGCGTTGATTCTTTCGCCAATATTTTTTATTAATTCCAAAAAGTTGCTGCGTGGATTTTCAGGTCATGTCGAGAACTTCTATTTCTGCACAAAAATAACACCATGGCAGTTCTGCTGAAAACAACGTCAGTTCGGGTTAGTTCCATTCAATTCATGCAAGTTAGAGTCCAAAATAAGGGCAAAAGTGTTTGAAAAAGTAGATACGAAGGAGACGTATCATCTCCCCCAGGCTTAAACCTTTGCTTGTCCTCAAGCAATTCAGTTGACAAACTGAAAGTGATAAAGAAAAACTTTTACAAACTCTGTTTGCTCTTGTTGTTGCAAATATGTAAAGCCAGCATTCAAGTTTTCAGCAAAGATTATGAACTAACCATATTCACAATAACACTTAGGTCTCATGTTTACTCATATCAATGGCATAATCAACTAGCGAGCAATAATAATAAATCTCGGATGACAATACTTTCTCAAAACAATCATAATATGATATAACAAGATGGTATCTCGCTAGCCCTTTCTGAGACCACAAAACATAAATGCAAAGCACCTCTGAAGATCAAGGACTGACTAGACATTGTAATTCATGGTAAAAGAGATCCAGTCATAGTCATACTCAATATAAATTAATAGTAATGTACGCAAATGACATCGGTGCTCGCCAGCGGGTGCTTTTTAATAAGAGGATGATGACTCAACATAAAAGTAAATAGATAGGCCCTTCGCAGAGGGAAGCAAGGATTTGTAGAGGTGCCAGAGCTCGATTTTGAAATTGAGATAAATAATATTTTGAGCGGTATACTTTCATTGTCAACATAACAACCAAGAGATCTCAATATCTTCCATGCTACACACATTATAGGCAGTTCCCAAACAGAATGGTAAAGTTTATACTCCCCCACCACCAACAATCATCAATCAATGGCTTGCCCGAAACAACGGGTGCCTCCAACTAACAATAATTCTGGGGGAGTTTTGTTGCATTATTTTGATTTGAGCATGGGACTGGGCATCCCGGTTACCGGCCATTTTGTCATGAGTGAGGAGCGGAGTCCACTCCTCGTGAGAATAACCCACCTAGCATGGAAGATACAGACAACCCTAGTTGGTACATGAGCTGTTTGAGCATACAAAACATAATTTCATTTGAAGGTTTAGAGATTGGCACATATAAATTTACTTGGAACGGCAGGTAGATACCGCATATAGGAAGGTATGGTGGACCCATATGGAATAACTTTGGGGTTTATGGATTTTGGATGCACAAGCAGTATTCCCGCTTAGTACAAGTGAAGGCTAGGAAGAGACTGGGAAGCGACCAACTAGAGAGCGACAACAGTCATGAACATGCATTAAGATTAATCAACACTTAGTGCAAGCATGAGTAGGATATAATCCACCATGAACATAAATATCGTGAAGGCTATGTTGATTTTGTTTCAACTACATGCGTGAACATGTGCCAAGTCAAGTCACTCAAATCGTTCAAAGGAGGATACCACCCTATCATACCACATCACAACCATTTTAATAGCATGTTGGCACGCAAGGTAAACCATTATAAGCTCCTAGCTAATTAAGCATGGCATAAGCAACTATAATCTCTAATTGTCATTGCAAACATGTTTATTCATAATAGGCTGAATCAGGAACGATGAACTAATCATATTTACAAAAACAAGATAGGCCGAGTTCACACCAGCTTCTCTCATCTCAATCAGTCCATCATATATCATCATTATTGCCTTTCACTTGCACGACCGAATGCTGTGGATAATAATAATAATAGTGCACGTGCATTGGACTAAGCTGAAATCTGCAAGCATTCAATTCAAGGGAGAAGACAAGGTAATATGTTCTCTTCGTTAAATCAACAATAATGCATATGAGAGCCACTCAACATTTTCATCATGGTCTTCTCCTCTCGACCCCCAAAGAAAAGAAATAAAACTATTTACACGGAAAAGCTCCCAACAAGCAAAAGAAGAATGAGAAATCTTTTTGGGTTTTCTTTTAATTACTACTCCTACAGGCAAGGAAAGTAAACTAGCTAAACGCTACAACTAATTTTTTTGGTTTTTCTTAAGGTTAATCAAACACACAAGAATAAAGCTAGAAAAGGAAAATAAACTAGCATGGATAGTACAATCAAAAAGTATGAGCACCGACAGCTAGAATGAGTGTGTGAACATGAATGTAATGTCGGTGAGAAATACGTACTCCCCCAAGCTTAGGCTTTTGGTTTAAGTTGGTCTATGCCCATGGATCAGAGCTACTCTCTCCGGTGTACTGAGGAGTGTCATCTGAGTACCACTGGCTGGCAATCTCCTCCAGATCCCACTGATAAAAGGACGGTGTCTGGCTCTGGATCAAGTGGTGGTTCCGACTCAGCTCTAGAGCTGGTGTCTGGCTCCGGTACGTGTAAATGGCCTCCGGCAAGACAAAGTACGTGCCTGAAGATAAGTCAAACAAAGAGGGTGTAGGCAAGATAATAGTCTCGCTGTGAGTTTTATGAAATCTCAAATTATACTTAAGCATCTTCTCATCATTTTTAACAATAAACTCATGTGCTACCATACTCTTATAATCTAGAAAAGTAGGGGGCAATTGCTTTTCCTCTTTCTCATAATGCCTAATAGGTATCCTGAAGTGTTTAGCAAGGCGTGAAGCATAAATGCCTCCAAAGATGGGGCCCTTTGTACGGTTTAGACTTAATCGCTTAGCAACAATAGCGCCTAAACTAACAGTGTTATCACGAAATAAAGCATGGCACAAAATAACAATATCAGGAACACTAAGGTTTCCACAGTTCCCGCGACCAATTAAGCATCTACTAGCAAATATTGCAAAGTAACATAGTACAGGAAAGTGTATGCTAGTAATTCTTGCATCTGAAACCTTCCTCGTTTCCCCTAAAGTAATCATATCAATAAATCCATCCACATATCTACGATGTGGTTCCTCTATGCTGCCCTTGAAGGGTATCTTGCAAACCGCACAAAAATCACATAGTGACATCTCCCTAACCTCATCATATAAATGAAACTCCACTGAAGGTGGTGAGCATGAAAGTAAAATTTTCGCATGAAAGTATTAGTGAGTAGGAGATACTGATTGAGCTGGTCGTGGAGGAAGTCAGTGAGGCCTGCATTATCAGCCAAAGAATAAAGATCATCATGAATCCCGGCTGCTCTCAAGAACTCATCACAAGGCCATTCGCACGGCCGAACCTCCACGACGCGAGGGAGATTATACTTGGCCTTTTTATTCTCCTTATTTTGTTTATCCTTCGAGCTTTGGCTCGAAGAGCCCCTCAAAAATCTCTTCATCATTTTCTGAAAATTTCTGAAATTTTTAGTAACTAAAAATAAAAGTGAACCAAACTCAACAAGATTGATAGCAACTACTCCCAAAAGTGCCTAGAGGCTATATCATGCAATAAAATTACTTGGTACCATATAAATTTGACATGCAAGCTCAAGAACAGGGTCACCTAGGCAACAAAAATTTGCAATGAATAAAGCACTAGAACAAAAACTAATTGGACCATTGGAGGAGTCACATACCAAAGAACAATCCCCCAAAGCAGTTTTGTGAGTGGAGCTTTGAGCAAGGAGATCGAAAATGGTAGCAAAATGAGCTAGAAATCGTGCTTGAGCTGGATGGTGAATTTTTTGGGAGGAAGAAGAAGTGTGTCGGTGCAGGAATAAGTGGAGGGGGGCCACCGTGGGCCCACGAGGCAGGGGAGCGCGCCCAGGGGGGTAGGGCGCACCCTGGACGCTCGTGGCCAGGTGCCTGCTCCCCCTGCTGTGTTCTCAGTGCCAGATATTCTCACATATTCTAGAAAAAAAAATAATATTTCATTTTCAG
Source organism: Triticum timopheevii (assembly GCA_963921465.1). Classification (NCBI taxonomy): domain Eukaryota; kingdom Viridiplantae; phylum Streptophyta; class Magnoliopsida; order Poales; family Poaceae; genus Triticum; species Triticum timopheevii. The sequence goes on along the minus strand of OY997270.1, from coordinate 414,260,426 downwards.
GGCATTTGGAGAACCTTTATTTTCGGGGTATTTTTTATTGCATGGATAAATCAGAAAACAGACAGAAAATACTATTTTAGCTTCACTTAATCTAAATAACAGAAAGTAAAAAGAGGGTACAGAAGGTTGTGCTTTCTAACTTCATCCATCTCATGCTCATCAAAAGGAATCCACTAACAAGGTTGATCAAGTCTTGTTAACAAATTCATTCCGAATCGCATGGAACCGGTGAAATTTCGAATAACACTAGGTTACCTCAACGGGGATATGTACATCCCCAATAATAAGAATATCATATTTCTTCTTGACAGTAGGAAGAGAAGTTCAAAACCTCCAATAATAATCGATGGAATTTTTCCAATAGAATTGATATACTGTGAACTCGAGGTTGTTTCCTCGAAAGTGTACCGTATGCTCACTACCATTAACATGAAAAGTGACATTGCCTTTGTTGCAATCAATAACAACCCCTGCAGTATTCAAAAATGGTCTACCAAGGATAATCGACATACTATCATCCTCGGGAATATCAAGAATGACAAAGTCTGTTAAAATAGTAACATTTGCAACCACAACAGGCACATCCTCACAAATACCGACAGATATAGCAGTTGATTTATTGGCCATTTGCAAAGATATTTCAGTAGGTGTCAACACTAACATCGGCTCCAAGATATTTATTGGCCATTTGCAATTCGAGTCTACTATATAAAGAGAGAGGCATAACACTAACATCGGCTCCAAGATCACATAAAGCAGTTTTAACATAGTTTATTTTAATGGAGCATGGTATCGTTGGTACTCCTAGATCTCCAAGTTTCTTATGTATTCCACCCTTAAAAGTATAATTAGCAAGCATGGTGGAAATTTCAGCTTCCGGTATCTTTCTTTTATTTGCAACGATATCTTTCATGTACTTAGCACAAGGATTTATTTTGAGCATATTAGTCAAACGCACACGCAAAAAGATAGGTCTAATCATTTCAGCAAAGCACTAAAAATCCTCATCATCCTTTTTCTTGGAAGGTTTAGGAGGAAAAGGCATGGGTTTCTGAACCCATGGTTCTCTTTCTTTACCGTGCTTCCTAGCAACAAAGTCTCTCTTACCATAACGTTGATTCTTTGATTGTGGGTTATCAAGGTCAACAGCAGGTTCAACCTCTACATCATTATTATTGCTAGGTTGAGCATCAATATGAACATTATCATGAACATTATCACTAGGTTCATGTTCATCACCAGATTGTGTTTCAGCATTAGAAATACAAATATCATTGGGATTCTCAGGTGTGTCAACAACAGGTTCACTAGAAGCATGCAAAGTCCTATCATTTTTCTTCTTCTTTCTAGAAGGACTGGCTCGCGTCCATTTGATGCTTTGGGTGTAAGAAATAGCCACTAAGATGTATTCATGTCCATTTGATGCTTTGGGTGTTACCTTTCCTTTCCCTACCTCAATTCCTCGTCCATTCCATATGGATTCTCAACCTTGGCCTACAAGCGGAACAAACTATGCCAGCTCAAGCTAGAACTCACTTAGAAGGTCGGGAAAGAGCGACTCAACAGGGGAAAGCCGGAGCGCCTTAGCAGTGCTTCATTGGCTCACGTCAAGTCTTTCGCTCATTTGGTAAACATGCACATCCTAACCCCGCGAAGTGCCCTGCAGGGAACATCCTCCTTTATCCTCTCAGACTTCCCCGGGCATGGAATTCAGAATCCTGGAGATCCTATCACTTACTTCGCCCGGCTGATCAATTCTCTGGCTTATCCCAAGGAGAGCCTGATTCGATCCTAAGGTCAAGTACCCTATTTATAAGTCAGACCCGGAGCTAAAAGAGAACCTCTTTCTTCTTATGAATGGAAGGAAACATAAAAACTACGCTAAAACCGAGTGAATGTATGTATTTTTATCCCTTTCTTTAATCGAGACTTTCATACAGTAGCAACAACTCTCCTTTCAAGTGAGCTAGAAGGGTATGTTAGAGCAGGTTGACAGGTAGGCTGGAACCTGAGGAGGTATAGGTAGGCTTAATGAATTGGTAATCGATCGGACAATTTGTTAAACAATATCTGTATTATGAGGACCTCTTCTGAACCATACCGCTCTTCTGGTAAACGGTCTGAATCAGTAAAAAAATGAGTTCCTTCTTCAAATCCATCGGTCACATCCGCCTTGCAAACTGTATCAGCCAACTATAGGAAACTGGCTTGGTAAAGGTCAACGGTCCTGTTCAAGCATTGGCACATAACGGGAGGCTAGCTCAGTAGATTAGTTCTTTAGTTTAGGAGTGAATGCTTTGCTTTATTTTCTTTGATCTACTCGTTCATGAATTCCATCAAAATAGTAAATAGAAAGAATTTCAAATCACAAATCATACATAATAAGCAATTCTTGTGAACGAAAGAGATATCCGATTTGAGAGTCAGGACCTTAAAGCTGATTATGGTGAATCCGGTGATAAGACTGGCAAAGCTTCTTTGCTCTAGGTAGAGGCGGCTGTGCTTTTCATTTTCTTTGATCTTTCCGCGAAGTCCTCTTCTTTCCTCGAACGATGACTGAGGAAACACATCCAACCTCGAATGCTGAGACAAGACCGGGCACACTTCTATAATCTAATTAAAGTAACAACAGGTTCACTAGAAGCATGCAAAGTCCTATCATTTTTCTTCTTCTTTTTAGAAGGACTAGGTGTATCTACATTATTTATCTGAGAATCTCAGGATACAAAGGTTCCTGAGTCATTTTACTCGTTCTAGTCATAACTCTAACATCATTATCATTTTTCTCATTATTTACTTCATTTAGCAAATCATTTTGAGCCTTAAGCAGTTGTTCTACTTGGGTGGTAACCATAGAAGCATGTTTACTAATAAATTTAAGTTCATTCTTAAGTCTAGACGTATAATCACTCAAGTGTCCAATCATATAAGCATTACTTTTCAATTGTCTACCAACATAAGCATTGAAGTTTTCTTGTTTAGCCATAAAGTCATCAAACTCATCCAAGCATTGGCTAGCAAACTTAGTAGACGGGATTTCAACTTTATCATATCTATAGAGATAATTTACCTTCACTACCTGTGTCGGGTTATCAGGACCATGTATTTCTTCAATAGGTGGTATATTAAGGCCATGCATTTTTTCAACAGGAGGTAAATTCTTAACACCTTCAGCTTTAATACCTTTTTCTTTCATAGATTTCTTTGCCTCTTGCATATCTTCTGGACTGAGAAATAGAACACCTCTTTTCTTCGGAGTTAGCTTAGGAGTTGGTTCGGGAAATGTCCAATTATTTTCATTAGTCAACATATTATTCAATAGCAACTCAGCTTGATCGACTGTTCTTTCCCTGTAAACACAACCAGCACAACTATCCAGGTGGTCTCTGGAAGCATCGGTTAGTCCATTATAAAAGATATCAAGTATTTCATTTTTCTTGAGAGGATGATCATGCAAAGCATTAAGTAATCAGATAAGCCTCCCCAAGCTTGTGGAAGACTCTCTTCTTCAATTTGCACGAAATTATATATTTCCCGTAAAGCAGCTTGTTTCTTATGAGCAGGGAAATATTTAGCAGAGAAGTAATAAATCATATCCTGGGGACTACACACACAACCAAGATCAAGAGAATTAAACCAAGTTTTAGCATCACCCTTTAATGAGAATGGAAATATCTTAAGGATATAGTAGTAGCGAGTTTTCTCATCATTAGTGAAAAGGGTGGCTATATCATTCAATTTAGTAAGATGTGCCACAACAGTTTCAGATTCATAGCCACAAAAAGGATCAGATTCAACCAAAGTAATTATCTCAGGATCAACAGAGAAATCATAATCCTTATCAGTAACACAGATAGGTGAAGTAGCAAAAGCAGGGTCATATTTCATTCTAGCATTCACAGACTTTTCTTTCAGCTTAGCTAATAATTTCTTAAGATCAGATCTATCATTGCAAGCAAGAAAATCTCTAGCAGTTTCTTCATCCATAACATAACCCTCAGGCACAACAGGCAATTCATATTTAGGGGGAGAACCATCATCATCATTTTCATTGATAATATCAGTTTCAAGAATTTCATTCTCTCTAGCCCTAGCAAGTTGTTCATCAAGAAATTCACCTAATGGCACAGTAGTATCAAGCATAGAAGTAGTTTCATCATAAGTATCATGCATAGCAAAAGTGGCATCATCAATAACATGCGACATATCAGAATTAATAGTAGAAGCAGGTATAGGTGTCACAAGCTTGCTCAAAACAGAAGGAGAATCAAGTGCAGAGCTAGATGGCAGTTCCTTACCTCCCCTCGTACTTGAGGGAAAATCTTAGTTCTTTCGTCTTTCAAGTTCCTCATAGTGATCAGCAGATATAAATCCCTAGTGACTCAAAGAATAGAGCTATCACTACTAGGGAAAAGCCTATACATAGAATATTAGCAGCAGCGCGGTTCAAAAAGGAGCGCTGCTGCTAACTAGTAGTAGCGCGTGTTCTGTAAACTCGCTGCTGATACGGATTTAGCAGTAGTGCGCTCGGCCTAAAATGCGTTGCTACAAATATCGACCGATGGTGTTCCCCTAACTCTAAGTAGCAGTAGCGCGGTCGCAATAACCGCGCTACTGCTAAGTATGTAGTAGTAGCGCGCTTTCTCCGAGATCGCTGCTGGTAAATTTCAAATTGCCAAACTTTTTTGTCCCAGTTAGCAGTAGCGCCGCATCCCAAAGCGCGCTGCTGCTAAATTCTTAGCAGCAGCGCGTTTTAGGTCCCGCGCTACTGCTAACCCGCACCAACCCAACACCTTTCCCCACCCGTCCCTCCCCTCCCCCTCCTCTTTTCCCTTCCCCCTACCTCCCCCTCCTCTCTTCCCTTCCCCCTACCTCCACCACATGCTCCCACTCTCACTCTTCTTCTTCTCCTCAATACTTCTCCCCCATTACTCTCTCTTCTATCCACCTTTCTCTCTCTTCATTACTCCTACATAACTACACCACCTCCATTAATGCATCTCCTTTCTCTTTTTCCTTCCCCCTCCACTAGTTGAAGTTGTCTCCTCCCAAATTAGGTAGCTAGGTAGATGTAGGATTTAGTTAAGTGACCTATTTGTCCCCTAACTAGATCTATCTTTGTCAAGAAGAGCTTTGTGCACTTTTGATCTCCCAACATCATCTCCACCGTGTGCTCGATCTCGATCGAGATAGAGGTGATGAAAATTTCATGCTTTTGCAAAATGGAAATATGTTTATGTGTGTGTGATATGTTTGTGGAAATTGTGTGTGTGGCATGAGTTGACACCGCCAAATTGTGCTTTTGAGTTGCCTATGTTTTGCCGAAATGTCGATTTATTTCCGCTTTGGCGAATTCTGGGCAAACTCTAGATCCATATATGTCCTATTTTTAGGGAAGGTCATGCCAAATTTTTTTATGACTTTGATGCATGCATGCATTTTTCTAATCAATTTGTTTATTATTACCGTGCAGAGTTGACGATGGTCAGTGGAACGATGGTGGACAGGTGGTTGCGGTCGGCGGTGCAGACATGAAAGAAAATAACCGGACAGAGGTTTTATGTCCGTGTCAAAAATGCAAAGGAATAGTTTGGCTTGACCCCCATGACGATGGTCGTGTCGAAGCGCACCTGCTCATGACTGGTTTCATGGATGGCTATACTCGGTGGATAATTGAAGATGAGGATGACGATGTTGAGGATGCCGACGGGGCAGGCAGTGATGACACGGGGCAAGACGAAGAGATGATCGATAATGGCGGCGGGGAAGAGGCCGGACATGGTGGCGGAGAAGGGGCCGGACATGGCGGAGGAGAAGGGGCCGGACATGGCGGCGGAGAGAACGACATGGACTCCACGCAGCAGAGTTCGTCGGTACTAAGTTCAATTGTGCGGGACCCTCATGTTCAAGCATTGCTTCGCAAGGAGACGAGTACTGAGAGAGCTGCTTCTAGAGAGGAGGCTAAGCTGGAGCAACTGGTGGTAGACTCGAACACTCCATTGTATGATGGTTGCAATCCTGAGGTGACCCGCTTGAGTTTCACGCTCCAACTCCTGAAGACGAAGGCTAAAAACAAATGGACCGACACTAGCCTCGGTGAGCATCTCAAGTACCTAAAGGATGTTCTTCCCGCGGGTAATCTATGTCCTACTAGTGTTGATGAGGCCAAGAAGATCGTGTGCCCTCTTGATCTGCCACACGTTAGATACCATGCATGCATCAATGATTGCATAATTTATCAGAAGGAGCACGCGGAAAAAACAAGCTGTCCGGTGTGCAATGCTTCTCGATACAAGAAGGCCGGGAAGAAATGTCCCCAGAAAGTTGTATGGTACTTACCGATCACTCCCCGTCTCCAGAGGTATTTTGTAGATCCCAAGGAAGCAAAGCTAATGCGCTGGCACGCGGAGAGGAAGAAGCCCGACGATGGAGATGATCCGAAGCTGAGACACATGAAGGATGGAAGCCAGTGGAGAGCGTTGAACAGCTTCTATCGGTATTTTGAATGTGATGCAAGGAACATCGTGCTCGGCGCGTGTACCGATGGCATGAATCCATTTGGCAACCAGAACACCAACCATAGCACATGGCCCGTGTTTGTATGGATGTACAACCTCCCCCCTGGTTGTGCATGAAATCGAAGTACATTCACATGAGCATGCTTATTCAAGGGCCGAAACAACTAGGAAATAATATTAATTTGTATCTGGGGCTACTTCAAGAGGAGTTAGACACGTTATGGAAAACACCGGCCAAGACATGGGACGCCAACAAAGGTGAGTATTTCAACATGAGAGCCGCGCTGATCACGATAGTGCAGGACTATCTCGGTTACGGATATGTGGCAGGCCAGGTGTGCCATGGATATTGCGGATGCACGCGGTGCATGGATGATACAACGTCTCAGCAACTAACGTCAAGGAAAGATGGTGGGTCTGGGAAAATCGTGTACATGGGGCATCGAAGATGGCTTGAACAGGACGACCCGTGGAGAAACCGTGGAGATCTATTCAATGGTCACGCTGAGCATCGAGGACCTCCACGTAAGCGGAGCGGTGCCAAAATCGATGAGCTGTTAAAAAACTGGAAGGAGTGCCCCGCGCCGGGAAAGACGATGAGAAAGGTGCCGGAGCCGCTGCTGAAGGTATGGAAGACGAGGTCTGTGTTCTGGGACTTGGAGTACTAGCACAAACTCGATACACCTCATTGCCTTGATCAAATGCATATCTGTAAGAATGTCCTTGAGAGCTTGCTCGCAACACTGATGAACATGCCGGATAAGACCAAGGATGGGCCGAAGGCAAGAAAAGACTTGCAAGATTTGAAAATCAGGGAAGATCTGCACATGCCGCCCCGTAAAATGTCAGACGAGACAGAGACAGAGACAGAGGCACGGGAGAAGAAGGGCAAGAAAATAAAGAAAGAGGATTATTGCCCCCCTTCTTGCTTCACCTTAAGTCAGGCTGAGATCAATCAATTCTTTAAGTGCCTTACCGGAGTCAAAGTTAGTTCCGGTTACTGTGGCAAGATAAGCAGATATCTAGACACGGACAAGAAAAGGTTCAGCGGGATGAAGTCTCATGACTGTCATGTGATGATGACGCAGATACTACCTGTTGCCCTTAGAGGGATAATGGACAAGCACGTCAGTGACACACTTATTGGTGTCTGCAACTTTTTCGACGTCATCTCTCGAAAGTCGATCAGTGTGAAGCAGCTCCAAAGGCTACAGGAAGAGATCGTTGTGATACTGAATGAGTTTGAGATGTACTTCCCGCCCGCGTTCTTTGACGTGATGGTGCATCTGTGTGTCCATATTGTGGATGACATAATAGACCTGGGGCCGTCATTCCTGCACAACATGATGCCGTTTGAGAGGATGAATGGGATCATCAAAGGATTCGTTCGTAACATGTCCCGTCCGGATGGAAGCATCGTCCAGGGCTATTTGGCACAAGAGTGCATCTCTTTCTGTGAGAATTTTCTATATGGCGCAGACCAGACGCCTGGTGTTAGTGTTGGTTTGCCCGTTAACAAGCACGATGGGAGGCTCGAAGGAGATGGTCACTGCAACGGTCGCAGGAAACCACACGTGGCATACTCAGATCGATGCAACGACTTTGACAGAGCAAACTTGGTAGTGCTACAACACCTAGACGAGGTAGATCCTTTCGTGGCACTGCACAAAGAAATTATCGCAAAGAAGTATCGTGACCGGGGGGTATGCAGGACGGACACCGAAGTTACTAGAGAGCACAACTCCACTTTCCTGCATTGGTTCAAAGAGCATATTATTGCGACCCCCGGAGGAGGGCTCTAAGGACGGATTGCTCATATACGCCTTAGCACATGGCCCCTCGCCCAACCTCGTAACCTATCAGGCATATGATATCAACGGATACACATTCTACACGGAGGCAAAAGATATGGACAGTGATGATCAGAACTCAGGGGTGACGATGGAATGCATGACCGGCAGCGACAATGGCACAACTGAACGATTTTATGGAAGGGTCGAGGAGATCTGGGAGCTTGACTACTCTGGACTGCACAACACGACGATGTTCCGTGTCAGATGGGCTAAGAATGTCGAAAGAGAAAGCCGGATGTTCACTACCATGACTATACCCGACGCCAAGAGCGCTACCGTGAACGCTATCGCAAAAAACGAGCCATGGGTACACGCTAAGCACGTGACACAATTATCGTGGCAATGGGAGCACGAGCACCTATGGGGCAGGGGGCCCCTTCTTGTCCGGCAAGGGAGCGGAGGGCACACGCAGAGCGGATCGAGGCGAGAGCGCGCGGGGGATTTTACCCAGCTTCGGAGCTCTCCGGAGAGATAAAACTCCTACTGCTGCTTTGTGTTTGTATTCTGTACTCGCTCGAGAGCGTGAGCGTTCTGTGGCTTCGAAAGAGTCGAATCCCAGAATGCGGAACCGAAAAACCCCGAACCGAACCCCTTCTACGTGCGCATGGGCCTCCTTAGTCTAAAGGGGTCACCGACAGGTGGCAGCGTAGAAAGAGGGGTAGAAAGGTAAAAACGCGGGTTGGTACAACTGCTACCAACAGTGTCCCCTACCTAACTCTGATGGCAGGGGACAAGGGCATTTAATGCCCGTCCGGTCGCCCCAACAGTGCAAGGAAACGACCGTTAGGGGCGCCACCGATCGCCACGATGGCCTTCTTGTCAGCTTCGCTTGCCACCTCGCACCGCTATGCTGCACAGCGCCTCGCCACGTGCCCCTGGGATAGTCCTGGGGTGACACGTCGTTGGATGCGTTGGAGCTCGGCTGCATAGTGGCAGCCTTGCCGTGGCAAACGCCTTGCCGCGGCCCTTATCTTGTCGCACCAGCAAGCTCGCCGCTCGCCGGGCCTTGCCGGGACGCGCGGGGCGTTGCGGAAAGTTTCTTGGAGTGCCTTAGCTGGCCTTCCCGGCAAGCTCCTCTTGCCGGGGCCTTTGTCCTTCCCGGCAAGCTCCTCTTGCCGGGGCCTTGTCCTTCCCGGCAAGCTCCTCTTGCCGGGGCCTTGTCTTCTTAGTTAACACTTTGTTCTTGAATGGCAGTAAATAGGAATAGCGGAGGATCTTGGCGGACGCCCGACAAGCCTTGCCGCGGGACGCTGCGACTGCCCGTGCACAAGTTCGGGGTACTAAGGTACCCCTACTTTAGTACACCGACAGGAGCCCCTGGGCCTGGGCCATACACGGTGCCGAGCGCTGTTGGGCCAGGCCCAAAACAGGGCACGGGCACACGCGGCCTGGGTCCACACAAAATCTGACTCCGTGCCCGCCGCGTCCTCCCGCAATGGCACGCGTCAAACGCGGCGTCGTGGGAGAGAACGTGGGCAATACTTAATTCCAGGAAATGCGTAACGTTCGCATCCCCCATTTATAAGCAGAGGAAACAGGGCCGTTCCCCCACCTTCGCCACTTGCAGTTCCTTCCTCCGAAAGCTCCGCCGCTCCCCTCCGCTTCCCAAGCCGAAAGAGAGCAGCGCTCCGCCGCCCGTCGCTGCCGTCGCCGCTGTCGCCCTCGCCTTCCCCCACCGCTTCCGCCATGGCTCCGAAGACCGGGAAGGCTACGAAGGCTACGAAGTCGGCCGAGGCGCTGCAGCTTGAGGCGCTGCGTAAGAAGCGAGTGCTTTTCCTCCCCGAGCTCAACCCGAAGGCGCTGCGGGAGGAGTTCTACCTCTTCTGGTCGACGAAGATGTGGGCGCATCCGCGCACGCAGGCGCTTTCCGCTGAGGCTTCCAAATCGAAAAAGTGCCCCAGAGGTTACTACTTCTTTCCTGTGTTCTTCTATTGCGGGCTCTGCCCACCTTTTTCCGATTTTCTCTGCGACATCATGAACACCTACGGGTTTCATCTTCTTGATTTCACCCCCAACGCCGTTCTGACAATGGCGGTTTTCGCACACCTCTGCGAGAACTTTGTTGGTATCCTCCCCAATGTCGCTCTTTTTCGTCATTATTTTTTCCCCCGGGCCGAGAAAGGGGAGCCACTGGCCGGCGGAATCGCCTGGACCTCCCGGATTGGCATGAAGGAGGTGTACTTGACGGGCGAGCTCCGTAGCAAGTGGGACGAGTGGAGGGCGGAGTGGTGCTGGATCTGTGATGCCAATCCGTAGCCATTCACCAAACTACGCCAGACCCGGGTGGTGCGTGGCGGCGACTGGAGCGCTCTGTCGCCGGATGACGCCAAGCTGAAGATTGCCACCACCCGAATCCTCCGGCTCAGGCATTCCGGGCTCACAGCAGGGGCGGTTGGCGCAGATTTCCTTCGCCGCCGCATCGCCCCTCTGCAGAAGAGGGAGAGGCCCGCCTGGCTGTTTGGCGGCCCGGCGGATATCATGAGGCTGCGTCCAGGCCTCAACTTCAACTTCACCGTTCTGGAGCTTGACGGGATGCTGAGGGAGCTGTTCAAGCATGACGCCAACCATCCAGAGTGGTTTAGGTTGCCGCAGGGCGTCGTCCCCTTGTGCAACAACTCCTAGCGCGATCGCATCTGCGCAATGATGCCAGAGTGCGACTCACACGGGATAAGTGCAACTTGGATAGAGCCCGCCGTCGAGGTCGTGCAGCAATTCTTCGATAACTTGACGGAGGTGGCAATCAACTCCGACGAGCAGAAGCTCCTCACCCGCGCCACCACCGACAACGAGATGCTGTACATCGCCACCAGGGCCGAAGAGGCGGCGGCAGCCGCTGCCGCGGGCGAGTTTGGCTTCACGTTGGAGGAGGCGGAGGCGGCCGAGGCGGCAAGTCTTGCCGACCGGGAAGACCTCGCCGGAGAAGTCGCCGACGAGGGGGAGCCCGAGGTCGAAGTGAGCGAGCCCGCCGAGGGCGCGAGCGGCCAGCCGTCTTCAAGCAGCTTGCCGCAGGCGGAGCCCCCAGCGCGGCCCCAATTCCAACCGAGAAGGCGCCTCCGTCGAGTTGGAGATACAGCAGAGGAGCAGGCCGACCAGCAGCCGCGGCGCCGTGGGACACGCTCCACCGCGTCAAGTACCATTGCCGCGGGAGGGTCCCAGGCTGTGCCGGCAACTGAGGCGGAGTCTTCCCGGGCCGCCACGCCTGATCCTGCCGCAGCTCCTGGCAAACGCCGAAGGGAGCCTACTCCTCCGCCATACCACGTAGAGAGGGTACCGGACTTCGACCTCTCCGCGCTGAGCTCCGATGATGATGAAGAGGAGGAGGAGGAGGATTAAGATTTTCTTCTCACTGTCCTTGATTTTCTTTGATCCTTGTTGTTTTTTTGTCTTGTATCTAATTTGCTTCTCTCTGAATTCCTGTTTTATTTTAGGACTTTGGCGGAGAGAGCGGCGAAGAGGGCTAAGGTCCCCGTGGTTGTCATCGAGGACGATCCTGCTGTGATGGCAGAAGATACGTCCGAGACCACCTTGACGGACCCGGTTCCTTCTCCTCGCAGCAGCCCCCAGCACAGCCCCCAGCGTAAGTGTTTGGTTCACTTCCTGTTGTGGGGCGCGCATGGGTGCTTCTTCTTTTGCTGACATCTTGATTGCTGATGCATTCGTGTAGGAGCAGAGCAGGCCCATCAGGGGCAGTCAGAAACCGCCCCAGAGGTGCTGTCTGCTTCAACTACGCCGCCAAGGGGTGATTCCCCAACAAGGGGGCGCTCCCCGGCAAGGGAGAGGTCCCCGGCAAGGGACGGAACCGGCGAGCCCTTGGTCACAGAGCCCAGCACAGGTAACCTTCCTTGTCGGAAATCTTCCCTTGGGTTCTTCTTCTGATCTTCTTTCTTCTTTTTTGGATATTTGCTTGACTTTTCCTTCCTCTTCCTATCTTCAGATCCCCCTCTCGCAGACCCGATGGAGACCGAGGCCACCGGCGAGGAAGGCGCACGCGGCAACACCGAAGATGCCGCCGCTGGCGAGGAAGAGGCCGGCGCTGATGAGCCTGCCGACGAGGAGGCCGCCAAGGCTGCTGGCGCAGGAGCTGGTGAGGGGTCCGGCGATCGTACTGACGACCCAGAGGGCACAGGAGCGCAAGGCGCTGCACCGTCCGCCGACCCCTCCGCCGCTGATGCAGCGCCGGGCTCCGAGGAGCCCCAGCCAGGCGCGTACTTGAAGGCCGGCGAGGGCGTGTACATCAAGCTTCCCTGGGCGTCGAGCTCCAGGGCGCCGGTGGAAGGGGAGGAGTTTGACGGGGAAGTACTCGCCTCTGCTGGGCTGGCAGTGGTTGACAGGCCAAGCAGCAGCAGCGGCGAGTCCGAGGAGGAGCAGTTGCTCCGGAAGCTGGTATCACTCTACCGCGCCCGGTAAGCGAAGCTTGAGTCCCGGGAAGCGCTTGTCGTGCAGGCGGGAGTTGACATAGAGAAACACGTGGAGGAGCTCAAGAGCCGCAACCAGGAGGCCCTCCGGTCCATTGCTGAGGAGAGGGCGCAGCTCGATGAGGCGAAGAAGGCGTTCATCCTGGAAAAGGCTGAAGCCGAAGAGCAGCAGAGGCTCGCCGCCGAGGAGCTCTCCAAGCGGGATGGTGAGCTGATACAGAAGAAGGTGAACTTGGACAGCCACGAGGAGGAGCTCGCCGTCCGGGAGCAATCACTCGGCGGGGCACTCAAGGAGGCGAAAGATGCCGCCGCGGCTGCTGAGGCCGCCAAGAAGGAGTTAGAGGTGAAGGTGACGCAGCTGGAGGCGGACATGAAAAGGAAGAACGAAGAGCTTGCCGCACTCCAGCGCGAACGCGAGAAGGATGCACGCGCCCATGGCGATCTGCAAGTTCAGCTCGCCGAGAAGATCAAGGAGCTGAACGCCGCCAAGGATTCGAGCGCTGATCTGGAGCTGAAACTGGCCACCTTGTCGGAGACGCTGGACGCCGCCAAGAAGCGAGAAGATGACTTGAGGAAAGATCTCAAGGGCAACGAAGAGCTGCTGACGAGGGCCGCCGAGACTCAAAACACTTTCAAGGCCACGGTGGAGCTCTGGACGGAGGGCCTCGTCAACATCGCTGCCGTCATCGACGAGGAGTTGGCGGAGCTGGACTTGGCGGGCTTCGGGTACTCCACCAACGAGAACCTCCAGCCCAGCGCCAAGCTCACTCTCTTCTTCAAGGGCGTGGTGACGGCCCTCCAGCAACTCCGGGAAAGGATCCCGAAGAAGCTGGCAGACGAGTCGCGCGCAATCTGCGCCAAGGTCTTGGAGAAGGTGCTGGTGAAGATCCTCTTCCGCAACCCAGACCTCGACCTCTCCCGCGTCACCAAGAAGCTGCCGGAGGGCGCTGATCTTGAGGAGCTCAGGGCCATTGTCGCACCCATCGTGGACAAGGTGAACAAAGTCAGGAGGGTCGATGGCGAGCGCGTGGATTAGGCCATCCTTCTTCTCCTTTCCTTGCCGCTGTTTATTTGAGTCATGAGAACAATCTAGTCAGTGCCGCAACAAGCTATTTTTGTAATATAACTCTATTCTGGGCACTATCTGCTATGTTACTTCCTTTAATCGATTCTATCCCTTGTATGTTTTTACCCTATGCATTTAGGGAACTTGCCGGCGCAAGCACACTTGCCGCAAGCGCTGAGTGCGGAACATCAGCAGCCTGCTGGCGGTGTTGCCTCCGGCAAGAAACCTTGCCGGGGCTAGTTGCAGCACGCTTCCCTTGTTGAGCGGACTCGAAACAAAGTAAGGGCACAACTTAGCCACGAACCGGTTCCTCCGCGCACAGGTTTTCCATACAAGGCACGGTCGTTCAAGGAACATAAAAATTTAAAGCTGACTGTGCTCAAACTTTGGCAACTTAGCTTTTTCTGTCGTCTTTGTCCTGGCAAGGCCATACTTTTTTGAACGACGCCCGGTCCACACCTTTATCCTCTCCTCCCCCCCCGTGAACTTGTGGGCGAAGGAACCTTCTTTTTGGGAAAAAGAAAGAAGAGAAAATAATGGTATGGGTCCTTAAGGCTGGTTATTACTTACCGGGGGAAGTGCTGCACAAAGTGTCAGATAAAACATGCAAAAAAGAAAGAATGCATGAAATTTGACAGGATGTGTGAAGCACATATGGGCTTTATTTATGCACGGGATCTGCGCCCGGCTTTGTACAAAGGGTTACATGCAACAGCGGCAAGGCTTGTACAAAAGGTGGTTGCCGGAACAACTTACGAAGATGCTCTATGTTTCAGGAGTTGCTCACTGGAAAGCCATCTTCGGTCTCAAGGCGGACAGCGCCGGGCCTAGTGACTCGTTTCACCCGATAAGGGCCTTCCCACTTCGGCGTCAACTTGTTGGAATTCTTGGCGGATTGAACGCGCCAAAGAACAAGGTCGCCTTCCTCGAAGCTTCTGGCATTAACTTTGCGGCTATGGTAGCGACGCAAAGCTTGCTGGTAACGAGCAGCTCGCACAGCAGCCTGAAGACGATCTTCCTCGAGGAGCAGCGTGTCGTCTTGCCGCAGCTGCTCTTGCTCAAGCTCATCATAAGCGAGCACTCGAGGCGATCCGTATACGAGTTCCGTGGGGAGAACTGCTTCTGCTCCATAGACAAGAGCAAAAGGTGTCTGGCCAGTGGCTCGATTTGGCGTCGTTCTGATCGACCAAAGAACCACCGGCAGCTCCTCAATCCAATTTCTTCCGCACTTGCGCAGCCTGTCGAAAGTTCTGGTCTTGAGCCCGCGCAGCACTTCAGCGTTTGCCCTCTCCGCTTGACCGTTGCTTCTCGGGTGAGCAACAGAAGCGAAGCAGATCTTGGTGCCAAGATCTTGGACATACTGCATGAAGGTGCGGCTTGTGAATTGTGTGCCATTGTCGGTGATGATCCTGAGTATGCATCAAGGAATGAAAGCAGATCACATCCTGCCGTGGAGTCGACAATCTGGTCAATGCGCGGCAAGGGAAATGGATCCTTGGGACAAGCTTTATTAACATCAGTGAAGTCAATACAAAGCCTCCACTTCTCATTTTCTTTGCGCACGACTACTGGATTGGCCAACCATGTCGGATGGAGTACTCCTCGGACCAGGCCCGCTGCTTCCAACTTCTTGATCTCCTCTGCAATGAACTCTTGACGCTCCACTGCTTGTTTTCTGACTCTCTGCTTGACGGGCCACGCGTGAGGACAGATGGCAAGGTGGTGCTCAATTACTTTCCTGGGAACACCGGGGACGTAAGATGGTTGCCATGCAAACACATCGACATTCGCCCGCAGGAAAGCAACGAGCGCGCTTTCCTATTTAGGATCAAGCGTGGCACTGATGGTGAAGGTACCACCAGTGCCGTCCTCCTTGGCGGCCACTTTCTTGGTTTTTGGTGAAGCTGTCTTTGCCTTCTTACACTTGCTGGTGGAGCTCGATGGTGCGTCCTCGACGGTAGCGCAGCACTCCGAAGAGGTGCGCTTGCCGGAGTGGGCATCAGAGCTACTCTTGCCGGACTTGGTCTTCTTCTTCTTCCCTCCGGGAGCTTCAGCGGCAAGTGGTTTGCGCTCTGCTGCGGCTGCTGCTTCCTGGTAGATCTTGTCGGTACAGATGAGTGCATCTTTCTTGTCGCCTTGGACAGAAATGACACTTACCGGACCAGGCATCTTGAGCACATTGTGGGCGTAGTGAGAGGCTGCCATGAACTTGGCAAGCGCCGGACGGCCGAGTATCCCATTGTAGGGCAATGGGAAATTAGCAACGTCAAATGTGACTCTCTCTGTCCTGAAATTCAGCTCGCTGCCAAACGTCACTGGCAGTGTGATCTTCCCCTTCGGCTTGCTCCTTCCCGGGTTGATTCCTTGAAAGGTACCAGTCTCTTCGAGCTCGCTGTCGGGGATCTGGAGCTTCTTGAGCACTGTGGAGGAGATCAGATTCAGGCCGGCCCCGCCGTCAACCAGCATCTTCGTGACCTTGAGGTTGCGGATTGTTGGCGAAACCAACATCGGCAAGCACCCGACCGCAGTGATGCGATCAGGGTGATCCTCAACGTCGAAGATGATGGGCGTGCTGGACCACTTCAGGGGCTTGCGTGACTCAACAGACGGTTCTGCTGCGTTCACTTCCCGCACCCACTGTTTGAGTTGGCGGTGCGAGGTGTGCAGAGAAGCACCGCCGTCGACGCACAGCACCTCTGTTGCCTTCTGGAACTCCTGCTCGTCAGTCTCATCTTCCTCCATCTCATCATCCTCATCTTCATCTTCGTCCTTGTCGCAGCCACGGGGAGGCCTATCTCCTTGCCGCGGTTTGGCCTTGCCGCGGCGCCCTCCTCGGGCGGGATACTTCTTGCCGGATCCTCCGCCACCTTCCCGGGCCTTCTCCTTGTCGTGGCGCTCGTATTCAGCTTTCTGTAGCTCCGCCATCTACTCAACTTTCTTGCAGGCTTGGAGGTCATGGCCCTTGGTGCGGTGGATCTTGCAATACTGCTTGCCGGAGCCGTCCTGCTTGTTGGCGGCCACCACAGCCTCGCTGGAGTCGCCAGCTTTGGCCTTGTCGGAACCGCCTCCGCTGCCGGACTGCTCAACAACTAGCACATCCTTAGCCTTTCTCTTTCTGTTGTTCCGCCTCCGGTTCTTCCTTGCCGGAGGGGCATCCTCACTGTCAGATCCTTCTGCTCCTGCATTCTCTCCGGGGATTTTCCTCCCCTCCTCAGCCAGTGCACACTTGTCGGCCAGAGCATATAGCTCGCTGACATCTCTGATCTTGCACATCGCCATCTCCTCCCTCATCCTGCGGTTACGCACGTTCTGATGGAACGCGCTGATAACCGTGGCAGGGTGGACGTCTGGGATGTTGCGCTGCACCTGGCTGAATCTCTGTATATACTTGCGCAGGGGTTCTCCTTCCTTCTGGGCGAGCAGATGAAGGTCGCTTTCCTGGCCATGGGGCTTGTGGCCGCCTGTGAAGGCGCCGACAAACTGATGGCACAGGTCCGCCCACGAAGAGATGGAGTTGTCCGGCAAGTGCATGAGCCAAGATCTGACGTTGGGCTTGAGCACCAGCGGGAAGTAGTTGGCGAGGATCTTCTCGTCGCGCCCCCCGGCAGCCTGCACCGCGATGGTGTAGACGCTGAGGAACTCTGACGGATGTATCCTGCCATCGTACTTCTCGGGCACGTCTGGCTTGAAGTTCTTGGTACTGGGCCACTGGACCTGCCGCAGCTCACGGGTGAACGCAGGGCAACCTACCGCGTACGGCAAGTCGCCTGGCTCCCCTGGCGCATGCATATCGACAGTGGGCCCAGCGCGCTGGTCAGATTGACGCTGCGCTTCTCTTCAACGCTCGATGCGAGTGCGAGCGTCTTCGTGTCGTCGTTCTTGGAGAAATTGGCGTTGATTGCGGCGAGCTCGCGGGTCCGACGACGCGGTGGAGTCGGTGTCGAGGTTGGCCCGGCGAGTCGGCGATCTTGGCCTTCGGGGAGGGGAGTGCGCAGTGGTGGCACCCCCAGCGGTCTTGTCGGCGTCGGCTTGCGCCTGGGCGTCTTGCCGGGGCTTCGATGTGCTCGGTTGCCGGGGCTTGTCGCCGTTGGCGAAGCCGATAAGGCTATAAATGGCGGCCCTCCAGTCGTCGATCTTGTCTGGCGCTGGAGGGTAATCCAGAAGCAGCTGGGCTCGGGCCAGTGCTTCCTCTGGAGTCTTGGGTGGCGGCGGTGAGCGACGCGAGGTGCGAGACATGCTCAAACTCCTAACAGTGTTAGAAGGAGCAACATCTCGTACAGGCGACCGCACTGCGCTCGTGCCAGCGCGTTGACGTGCATGTTGGCCTTGAGCATCCCGCGACCCACCAGCTTGGCCTTGCTCCAATGCGAGTACGGTGCTGGGAGCACCGTGGCGTTGTCGATCCTGCACCTCCTGGGAAGGGTGCGGTGGATGTGCAGACGCTGAACCTTGCGGGGCCTTGTCCTTGGACCGGGTGACGATGTGCGTCCCCCCGCCGGCGCCCGCTCCTTCGCCGGCGTCCGCCCCACTGTCCGTTTTCTCCGGTGGCGGTAGGACGGTCGTAGACGTAGCGGCCACCTCCGAAGTCTTCTTCTTTGGTGGCATGTCGATGAAGATGTTGATGTAGCGCGCGCAGACGCCGGATCAGATACGCACGACCTTGACGCCCCCCTACCTGGCGCGCCAGAGATGTCGTGGCGATGGGAGCACGAGCACCTATGGGGCAGGGGGCCCCTTCTTGTCCGGCAAGGGAGCAGAGGGCGCACGCAGAGCGGATCGAGGCGAGAGTGCGCGGGGGATTTTACCCAGCTTCGGAGCTCTCCGGAGAGATAAAACTCCTACTGCTGCTTTGTGTTTGTATTCTGTACTCGCTCGAGAGCGTGAGCGTTCTATGGCTTCGAAAGAGTCGAATCCCAGACCGCGGAACCGAAAAACCCCGAACCGAACCCCTTCTACGTGCGCATGGGCCTCCTTTTTATAGTCTAAAGGGGTCACTGACAGGTGGCAGCATAGAAAGAGGGGTAGAAAGGTAAAAACGCGGGTTGGTACAACTGCTACCAACAGTGTCCCCTACCTAACTCTGACGGCAGGGGACAAGGGCATTTAATGCCCGTCCGGTCGCCCCAACAGTGCAAGGAAACGACCGTTAGGGGCGCCACCGATCGCCACGATGGCCTTCTTGTCAGCTTCGCTTGCCACCTCGCACCGCTATGCTGCACAGCGCCTCGCCACGTGCCCCTGGGATAGTCCTGGGGTGACACATCGTTGGATGCGCTGGAGCTCGGGTGCATAGTGGCAGCCTTGCCGCGGCAAACGCCTTGCCGCGGCCCTTATCTTGTCGCACCAGCAAGCTCGCTGCTCGCCGGGCCTTGCCAGGACGCGCGGGGCGTTGCGGCAAGTTTCTTGGAGTGCCTTAGCTGGCCTTCCCGGCAAGCTCCTCTTGCCGGGGCCTTGTCCTTCCCGGCAAGCTCCTCTTGCCGGGGCCTTGTCTTCTTAGTTAACACTTTGTTCTTGAATGGCAGTAAATAGGAATAGCGGAGGATCTTGGCGGACGCCTGACAAGCCTTGCCGCGGGATGCTGCGACTGCCCGTGCACAAGTTCGGGGTACTAAGGTACCCCTACTTTAGTACGCCGACAACAATGCTTCTTCATAACTGACCCGCGCAATCCCAGCCGTGTTGTCATGAGGAGAGGCAAAAGGAACATCATTGGAATGGATGGAGTCGCCAACGAGGAAGACTATGATCAGTACGGTAACCCAATGAGGGAAGATGACGATGATGATGAAGTATACGTCAAAAGAAGAATCAATACTACATTACCTAAGAAAAATCGTACTCCATGGAAAAGGCAAAGTCACAATGAGGGGCTCAATTATTCTTCGACGAACAAGAAGGGAAAGAAGCTGACTCAAAAACGAAAACGTCAGCACTGAGGAAACGTATGTTATGGGTCCAATGATGTGTAATATATATATGTTCCTATTTTGTATACACACTTAGCCATTATTATGCATGGGTCCAATGATGTGTAATATATATGTTCCTATTTTGCATACATATTTAACCGTCAAATGATGCAATATATATCGCCCTCCCTTCGTTCAATACCCTCGGGAAATAAAAGTGGGATGAAATAAAGGAAAAGAAAAAGGAAAACTGGCAGTAGCGACGGTAGTAGCAGCGCGTTTTCGCTAAACCGCTGCAGCTACTGAATTTAGTAGTAGCGCTTTTCTCGTAAACCGCTGCAGCTACTGATGTTAGTAGCAGCGCGTTTTGACATAACGCGCTACTGCTACGTCGACTTAACCCAAAATTCTCACTCGCCCTGCTTCATCCCGCCATTTCCCCCCAAATCCCCACTCTCTCTTCCCCGTCGCACCGCCGCCCTCGACCCGGCCCCGGCGCTCGGCCCCAACTCCGCCGGCGCCGGCGCTAGCCCCCGACCCCGGCGCTCGCCCCCGTCCCGGCCCTCGACCTCGACCCCGGTGCCGGCGCTAGCCCCCGACCCCGCCGCTCGCCCCCGACCCCGCCACTCGCCCCCGACCCCGCCGCTCGCCCCCGACTCCGGCGCCGGCGCTCGCCCTGACCCCGGCGCGCTCGCCCCCGACCCGTCGGCCCTCGCCTCCCTCCTCTCCCCTGCCGGCCGTCGTCGGGCCTGCCTCCTCGCCCCTGCACTCTCTGTAAACCCCCCCCTCTCTGCTAGGGTTCTTCGGTTATGTTAATTAATTAGGTTATCTATTTAGTTATGAATTTAGCTAGGTTTCAAAATTAGCTGAATTTATATGCAAATTTGAACTGGACATGTGATATGTGCATATGTCATGTTTTGGACATGTCATGTTTGGAAAATGATCCGAGTGGCCTATGTTACGCTGGAATGTTGATTCATTTCCATCGCTCGATATGTCCATTTTTTGGCAAAGGTCATGCCGAAATTTCCCGTGAATAAAGGCCTGATTTGTGCTACATAGTTGGCATATCGAGTGCTAGCACATAGATTTCTTTTTATGTCATTTCTCATTTATTAATACTTTTAGAAATAAATGAGGCCACTTAATCATAGGAAACATGTCGAACAACGAAGAAACTGGGCCTTCTGACCAAGATGCAGACGAGATGGATTATGAGGGTGAACAAGAGTACCTCGACTATTTGACTGCTAAGCAAGGTTTGCAGGTCGGCCTCGATGATGGTACTGACGCCGACATCGACACCGACAGCACCGGCACCGATGGCGGCACCGAGACCGGTGGGAAAGGTACCGGCGGGGAAGATACCGACCCCGATGCCGCTACCGAAAAGAGGAAGCATAAGAAGCAGAGGATACGAAAACCTAACAAACTAGGGATTGGACGACTTGTGATCACAAAGATGGCACCTGGCAAGTTTGAGCCGTTAGAGCCGGAAGAACCTCGCAAGTGCTATGGGAACCAAGTAGGATGCATCCTACGGGAATGCGCGAGCATCAACGACGATGACTTAAGGAGTAAAGAACATTTGACGCAGTTGCTCCTAACAAAGTTGCACAAGAGATTCAAGTTCCCCGACCGGGATGATAACATAGAACAACCGTGGGATGATCCGAAGATGAAAAAGATTAACAATCACGCCATGGGCATGTTCAGCAATGATTTGGCCTCCTGGAAAGGGAGGGTGAAACGAGCTATTGAGGCTGATGAATCCCTGTCCAAGATTCTGGAGGGAAATCCGACACTTACGGAAGAGGAGTTCGAAAAGTTCAAGGACACTTGCGCTACCGAGGCAGCCAAGGCTAAGGCTGCGAAATTCAAAAGCCTTCAGCAAAGGAACACGGGGAAGCATCACCTCGGAAGCCGTGGCTACCTCGGTAAAAGGCCCATATGGGATAAGGAGGACGCGGAACGTGAAGCCGCGGGTCTCCCAGACCCCTTCGCGAAGTTCACCAACCCCTTGGAGCATGACTTCATCACGGCCTGCTACAAGTGGGACAAGGAGAAAAAGGTTTTTTACACGAATAAGATCACGAGGAAATTGATTAGACAACTGGAGAAGCAACACCGGCTTGCAGCCGAAAGCCCTACTTCTCCGATGAGGCCCAAGTGGGACACCCCTCTCAACTGGGCCTTGAACGAACTTAAGGGACTCCCGTTGGACCAGCGGCCACAATATGGTCGTGTGCACGGCGCTGGAGACGGCGCCACGTGGAAGGTGTTTTACAACAACGGCCCGGAGGCCAAGAAGCAGAAAAAGAAGTTTAGTCAGGCGGACATCGACGCAAAGGTGAAGCTTGCGGTCGAGAAAAAAGCAGCTGAGGACGCGAAAAAAGCAGCCGAGGACAAATATGAGTTGCTACAGCAGGCAGTCAATGCAGCTGTAACTGCCTGCAGAAATGATTTTGCTACTAACTTGGTTCCAGTTATCATCAACTGGGCGAAGGAAAATCCAGACAAGACAGTACATGATTTCCCGATGCCCAGTTTTGTCACGAGCAACTCCATGAACAACAACACCATCGCACCATCGCTTGCTCAAGCAACCGGGCCTCCTCTCGCAGCCGCTCCCGCTCATAGCAGCCCGTCCTCAGTCTCAGGCACGCTACGTGGGCCTTCGTCTTTGGCTGAGCTCAACGCCGTCACGGTAATTACATGTCGCACCAACATATATATATATATATATATATATATATATATATATATATATAGATAATATTCCATTTTTGTTTCCTTTCGGTTGTTTTACGCCACAGACATATGTGTTTGCAGGCGAAAGAAACCCCGTGCACCATACTCTACTTGATCAAAGGCCAGAAGGTGGACGTGGGAAAGGGGATGATAATGGACCCCTCTCAACGCATGTTCCACAACCAGCCGATCCCCCCTGGGCACTTCAGGGTTAGCTTGACCAGTGTGAAATCGGGGCACGAGTATTTGCCTCCTCCAGTACAGCATGTGAGCGCGGACGACGAGACCTCGCCGCGGATTGGAAGCTGCAAGGGTTGGGTGCTGCTATGGCCGAAGAATCTTATTCGTCTGGAGCCGGCCGAGAGCACACCAATAACTACCACACATCGACAAGCATGTGCGGAGACCACCACCCCGCCTACGCAATTACCAGCTCCTGTAGTGCCGGGTGAGAGCAGCGGACGACATGATGAAGGGGGTGCAAACTGGCTGATGTAATTTCTCCTGTAGAACAGAGAATGGATGATGAGACGGAGGTCGACCCTATGGATTACCTCAATACAAACGCGTATGACTGGGACATAGATATGATGAGTCAACCATATGACGAATTGGGCTATCAGCTGGCTAATGAGGATATGGATGATATGCCCGGGCAGGGTCGTACCATGGATTGTGAGGGAGTCCTGGATTAGGGGGTGTCTGGACAGCCGGACTATCATCGACAGCCGGACTCCAAGACTATGAAGATACAAGATTGAAGACTTCGTCCCGTGTCCGGATGGGACTTTCCTTGGCGTGGAAGGCAAGCTTGGCGATATGGATATGTAGATCTCCTACCATTGTAACCGACTCTGTGTAACCCTAGCCCTCTCTGGTGTCTATATAAACCGGAGGGTTTTAGTCCGTAGGACAACATAACCATTACAACAATCATACCATAGGCTAGCTTCTAGGGTTTAGCCTCCTTGATCTCGTGGTAGATCCACTCTTGTACTACCCATATCATCAATATCAATCAAGCAGGAGTAGGGTTTTACCTCCATCGAGAGGGCCCGAACCTGGGTAAAAACATCGTGTCCCTTGTCTCCTGTTACCATCCGCCTAGACGCACAGTGTCTCCTGTTACCATCCGCCTAGACGCACAGTTCGGGACCCCCTACCCAAGATCCGCCGGTTTTGACACCGACATTGGTGCTTTCATTGAGAGTTCCTCTGTGTCGTCGCTGATAGGCTTGATGGCGTCTTCAAACAACAACTCAGTCCAGGGTGAAACCTTTCTCCCCGGACAGATCTTCGTATTCGGCGGCTTCGCACTGCAGGCCAATTCACTTGGCCATCTGGAGCAGATCGAAAGCTACGCCCCTGGCCATCAGGTCAGGTTTGGAAGCCTAAACTTCACGGCAGACATCCGCGGAGACTTGATCTTCGATGGATCCGAGCCACAGCCAAGCGTGCCGCACTGTCGCGATGGGCAAGATCTAATTCTACCACCGGACAGTGTTTTGGAGGCCGCACACGAATCCGCTCCGACCCATGGTTCGGAGCCGATCGCGCAGATTGAGGACGGTTGGCTGGACGCCGCCTCGGGGGCTGCAACCGCTACGGCGATGGAGCCGAACACTGACCTTGTCCCTTATAAAGCTCATGACTCCGAGGCGCCGGACTCCTTGCCGGACTCCGAACCTCCCGCGCCCCAGCCAATCGAATCCGATTGGGCGCCGATCATGGAGTTCACTGCCGCGGACATCTTTCAGCACTCACCCTTTGGCGACATCCTAAATTCGCTAAAACATCTCTCGCTATCCGGAGAGCCCTGGCCGGACTACGGCCAGGATGGTTGGGATACGGACGACGAAGAAATTCGAAGCCCACCCACCACCCACTTTGTAGCCACTGTCGACAATCTAACCGACATGCTAGACTACGGCTCCGAAGACATTGATGGTATGGACGACGATACCGGAGACGATCAAGAACCAGTGCTCACCGAGCACGGAAACGCCACCCCAACCCATGATGTATACATGGTGGACACCCCAAGAGGAAGCGATGACGAGGAACAACGGGGCGCGGCAAAGGATAATCCCGCCGACAAACAACCAAAACGGCGACGCAGACGCCGCCCTAAGTCCCGCCTCGACAAAAATAGCACTCCTAATGACCCAGCAATAGAGCAGGGCAAATCAGTGGGCGACGAACATGCAACCAAGCAACCATCCGAACAGGATGAATCGGATAATCAATCTATGCCCGGCGAAAACAACAGTCCAGACGATCTCACGCCAGACACACCACCGGAACATAAGGACAATCACAAAAGACTCATCGCCACTGCAAGAAGTCTGAAGAAGGAAAAACGGAAGCTCAAAACAGCGGAAGACACACTCAGAATGAGGTGGAGCAAAGTACTCAAGACCGCAGACAAATATGGCAACGGCCACCAAACAAAGAGCTACCCAAAGTGCAAGCTGCTGCCTGAATTCGACGAAGAGGCCATAGAGCCCCCACAGTCAAAAAGCAAAGAGGCCGCCTGGCCGGATAGACGACCAGATGACAAGCCAAAAGCGACAGGCGGCGCCGCACACAAGCCGACCAATGATCCTCGGAAAACAATTGGCCCGGTCAGGTCCATTTACGGGCCAAAAAAGAGGGCCCCAGGAAACAAGCCAACACGCCAAGTGTTCGAAGGCAGCGGCACACCCAAATACAGGGGCGCCGCACACCCACTATGTTTCACCAATGAGGTGCTGGATCATGAATTTCCAGCAGGGTTCAAACCCATAAACATAGAGGCATACGACGGAACAACAGACCCTAGAGTCTGGATAGAGGATTACATACTACACATACACATGGCTAGAGGAGATGATCTCCACGCCATAAAATATCTACCCCTCAAGCTCAAAGGGCCAGCTCGGCATTGGCTCAAAAGCCTCCCAGAAAACACTGTTGGAAGTTGGGAAGAGCTCGAGGACGCGTTTAGAGCAAATTTTCAAGGGACTTATGTCCGCCCTCCGGATGCAGACGATCTAAGTCATATAACTCAACAACCCGGAGAGTCAGCGCGCAAATTCTGGAACAGGTTCCTCACCAAAAAGAACCAAATAGTCGACTGTCTGGACGCCGAAGCCTTAGCAGCTTTTAAACACAACGTCCGAGACGAATGGATCGCCAGACACCTCGGCCAAGAGAAGCCGAGGACAATGGCCGCGCTAACAAGCCTCATGACCCGCTTTTGTGCGGGGGAAGACAGCTGGCTAGCAAGATGCACCACCAGCGACCCGAGTACATCCGAGATTAGGGATGGAAACGGAAAATCACGGCGCCGAAAGGATCAGCGCCAGAATAAAGAAAAAATCCCAAAGAACACGGCGGTCAACGCCGGATTCAAAAGCTCGTGGCCGAACAATAAAACACTGCCTCTTAAGGACAACAGTGATGAGCTATCCAACTTAAACAAAATTTTGGATCGGATATGCCAAATCCACAGTACCTCTGGAAGGCCTGCAAACCACACCCACCGAGATTGTTGGGTTTTCAAACAGTCCGGCCGACTCAACGCCGAACACAAGGGGCTCGACGCACCGAGCGACGAAGATGACGAACCCCACCAGCAGAGCACCGGAAAACAAAAGACTTTCCCACAAGAAGCCAAAACAGTAAACTCACTTCATGTGATAGTACAGAAAAACAATGCGGCACCCGCTACGGTAGGTGTCGCACGGTCTACCCCAGCGGAACCTTGCGATTGGATGTCAAAACCAATCACTTTCGACCACCTGGATTATTCCAGAAGTATCCGAAACACAGGATGGACTGCTCTGATATTGGATCCTATAATCAAAGGACTACAATTTACACAAGTCCTGGTGGACGGCGGCAGCGATTTAAATCTGCTATATCCTGACACAATCCGCAAGTTGGGGATAGACCTTACTAAGATTCGACATAGCCGCACTTCCTTCAAAGGAGTGATGCCAGGCTCTCACGCCAAGTGCACAGGCTCCTTACTACTAGAAGTTGCGTTCGGGTCACCCGGCAACTTTCGA
Source organism: Triticum timopheevii (assembly GCA_963921465.1). NCBI lineage: Eukaryota > Viridiplantae > Streptophyta > Magnoliopsida > Poales > Poaceae > Triticum > Triticum timopheevii. Next base: position 414,233,859 of record OY997270.1, on the reverse strand, counting down.
CGCGAAAGGCTAACCTTCCATATCGCCCCATTCAAAAGTAGCTATCAAGCACTATTGGGACGTGAAGCTTTTGTCCGCTCCCACGCAATACCACATTACGCGTCTCTTACACTTAAAATGCCCGGTCCACGTGGCATCATTTCATTAAAAGGTCGTTTAAAGACCCCGGACACGGCTAGACGGGTCCGGCATAAATAGGCTAGGGGCTCCCTAGCCGCACACCCCTTCACAAGGGGCTGTGCGTATAAGCAACAATGAGCTAATATCGGCTCAGCTTTATTTATTAATATCTCCATTCTTTTATGCACTTTTCACACTACTTCCTTTCAAACTAAGTTCCTCTCTTTTTACAGATGAACAACGTGCACACACGTCCAGGATACGGCACAACGGAGACACATGCGCAGACGTGCAGCAGGGACCCGTTGCAAGGATTCTTTTCAGATTAAGACCCTGCGTAAACCTTTTTTACTGTCTCTTGTTGCTATAATCCCCTGGTTTCTCATTATAACCAGAGAGGAGACTGATGTTTTGGCATTGGCCGCGTTAGGGGACCTCGCCCGTACCTGGACACCAGAGGCTTAGGGCATTGTTCTGCCCATTATTATAAAGACCAAAGACCTTAGGGAGTGTTTGGCGTCTCGAGTTAGGCCTTATATGCATCAGCTCCAAATCATGTCTTCGGTCAAATGTTGGGTTTGCCCGGCTCCTGTGTTTTGCTGCCTTACGTTCTGTATCATCGGCTAATGCGGCACCAGGAGAACTACTGCGATTGTGCCCCAGTTCGGCTGGGCGAGCACCTCAGTAGAGAAAGCCGAAAACTGACTGTCATGATACAGCGAGAGACTGGTCAACCACTCGATCGACTACTGGAATGTTTAGAATTCCTCCGCTTTGACGAAGGGCCGTTTCCCGGTCAGGCACACACGCGCCCCGAATTCGGAGAGCACGGTGCCACTAGGGGCTATATCGTAGCCCCACCCTCGAACTCCTATGGCTAAGTGAAAGTGATAAAGCATTATAGTCCGGTTGCCTCGTTTGCTATGCTACCACCTCCTTAACAGGACCGAGACATCGAATCAAGTGTGAAAATGCGCTATTTTTTGTGAACACCCCCGCACCTTGTGCGAGGGGGTTGAAGCCGACGACTGCATCTTTCAGGTTATACACAAGTATACATAAACGGCCGCGCAGGAGATATTTCACTATTTGGACACACAAATATGAAAAGCGCTTACATCATAAACATCATCTTACAAGTCAAAAGCGTTCACTTGAACGTGACATTTTTTGAGCACTGCGACTCTATTACACGAGCACCACGCAGAACTTCTCCAAAATAGTGCTCGGCGGGTAACCGGCTCTCGTCCGAACCCTGGGTCGCAACGGCGGTGGCATCCATCTCTGTCCAATGTGTCTTCACACGGGCGAGGGCCATCCGTGCACCCTCTATGCAGGCCGACCGCTTCATCGCCTTGATATGCGGCACCGCCCCCAGGAATTGCTGCAATAAGCCAAAATAGCTCTTCGGCTTGGGCTTATCCGGCCAGACATGAGTCACGATATCCGTCATGCCAAGTCCGGACAACCTATTCAGCTCAGCCCATTCGGCCAATCAATCGGTCAGCGGAAGTGAACGATCCGGACTATGGAATTGAGACCAAAACAACTCTTCCGTCTTGTGATCTTTCTGACTTCGGAAGTGCACAACGGCATCCGCCGCACTCGCCGCTAAGTCCATATAAGGATCCTCCGGACCCCACAGCTGGCCGAGCTGAGCATACTTCGGATCCGTGAACCTTCGGCGCAGCAGAAAAGGCTTGCCAGCCACAATGTCCCCGGCTTGGCGCAGCTCCTCTTTTCTAGCCTGCATTGCAGAACGGGCATCCTTGGCTTCGGCGGTGGCCTTCCCCAGGTCTTCTCGCTCCGATAGGCGCTCCTTTTCAAGAGCCTCCCTGCGGTCGGTAGCATCCATTAACTTCACGCCCATTTCGGCCATCTCTTCCCTGCTTCGGCAGTGTACGGCCCTTTCAGCCTCTAACTCCTCGGCCTCCCTCTAGGCAGCCGCATCACTCTTTCTGGCTTGCTCCTTGGCTTGAGCAAGTTCTGCCCGAAGGCTCTCCACAGTAGCGGCACCATCTGCGTTAAGCACACATATTGTAAGAGGTGGGCTTCGGCTCCCTTACTAGGTGACCACGGAGAAACAACTTACCTTGCGATTCGTCAAGTCGCCTGTTGACTAGCGCGATGTCCGCATCCGCAACGTCGAGTTGCCGCTTCAGTTCAGCAACTCTATCAGTCCGGCTGGCCCCCGGACTATCCGCCATCTGCACAGGAAAGGCGAAAGTTAATACGTGCGGTTTCGATCCTCGACACGCTGTCGCTTTCGACAACCTCCCGAGTCTCAGGGGCTACTATCTATACAGGGCGCACGTTATGTGCAAAACTGTCCAAAAGGTGTGTCATTTTTACATACCTCAAACCCCGCCAACAAACTTCTGACGGCATTGCGCAATCCGCTTTCGGCGGATGAAATCCTTCCAATCACCACACTCATCAATGCATGGTGATATTCTGAGATGGACGTCCTCTCAAGCAGATCCTTCAGCTCCCCCGGCCGAACACTAGTCGGCGCCGAACTCTTCGGCTCTGCCGGGTCCGGGGACACTGAGGGAGTCCTGGACTAGGGGGTGTCCGGACAGCCGGACTATCATTATCCGCCAGACTCCAAGACTACGAAGATACAAGATTGAAGACTCCGTCCCATGTCCGGATGGGACTTTCCTTGGCGTGGAAGGCAAGCTTGGCAATACAGATATGTAGATCTCCTACCATTGTAACCGACTCTGTGTAACCCTAGCCTCCTCCGGTGTCTATATAAACCGGAGGGCTTTAGTCCGTAGGACAACATACATTACAACAATCATACCATAGGCTAGCTTCTAGGGTTTAGCCTCCTTGATCTCGTGGTAGATCCACTCTTGTACTACCCATATCATCAATATTAATCAAGCAGGACGTAGGGTTTTACCTCCATCAAGAGGGCCCGAACCTGGGTAAAAACATCGTGTCCCTCGTCTCTTGTTACCATCCGCCTAGACGCACAGTTCGGGACCCCCTACCCAAGATCCGCCGGTTTTGACACCGACATTGGTGCTTTCATTGAGAGTTCCTCTGTGTCGTCACCGATAGGCTTGATGGCATCTTCAACCAGCAACGCTGTCCAGTGTGAGACTTTTCTCCCTGGACAGATCTTCGTATTCGGCGGCTTCGCACTGCGGGCCAATTCACTTGGCCATCTGGAGCAGATTGAAAGCTACGCCCCTGGCCGTCAGGTCAGATTTGGAAGCTTAAACTTCACGGCCGATGTCCGCGGAGACTTGATCTTCGACGGACTCGAGCCACAGCCAAGCGCGCCGCACTGTGACGACGGGCATGATCTAGCTCTGCCACCGAACAGTGCCTTGGTGGCCGCACACGGGTCCGCTTCGGCCATTAGCCCGGAGCCGATCGCCCAGATCGAGGGCCGGTGGATAGACGCCGCCCTGGGGGCTTCAACATCCACGGCGATGGAGCCGAACACTAATCTTGTCCCCTGCGAAACTCATGATTCCGAGGCGCCGGACTCCTTGCCGGACTCCGAACCTCCCGCGCCCCTACCAATCAATCCGGATTGGGCGCCAGTTATGGAATTCACCGCCGCGGACATCTTCCAATACTCGCCTTTTGGTGATATCTTGAATTCAATAAAGCATCTCTCATTATCAAGAGAGTCCTGGCCGGACTATGGCCAGGATGGTTGGGGTACGGACGACGAAGAAATTCAGATCCCACCCACCACCCACTTTGTAGCCACTGTCGACGATCTAACCGACATGCTAGACTACGACTCCGAAGACATCGACGCTATGGACGACGATGCCGGAGACGATCAGGAACCAGCGCCTACAGGGCATTGGAAGACCACCTCGTCATACGACATATACATGGTGGACACCCCAAAAGATGGGGACGGCGAAGAAACAACGGAGGCAGACTCTTTAAAGAAGCAGCCCAAACGCCAGCGTCAGCGGCGCCGCTCTAAATCTCGCCACAGCAAGAATGGAGATTCCGGCACAGGAGATAATAATACTCCAGAGAGTGCCGAAGACAACCCCCCCCGGCAAGGCTCAGCGCAGGAGGATGCTGAAGCAAGCCCTCACGAGGGGGCGGCATACGAAGAGGTTGAGGATCATAACTATATGCCTCCCTCCGAAGACGAAGCAAGCCTCAACGATGATGAATTCGTCGTACCCGAGGATCCCGTCGAACAAGAGCGCTTCAAGCGCAGGCTTATCGCCACAGCAAACAGCCTAAAGAAAAAGCAGCAACAGCTTCAAGCTGATCAGGACCTGCTGGCCGATCGATGGACCGAGGTCCTTGCGGCCGAAGAGTATAAACTCGAATGTCCCTCCAAAAGTTACCCAAGACACAAGCTGCTCCCCCGATTAGAGGAGGAAGCATACATACCTCCATCACTAGCGCACGATATGGCTGACCGACCACCCCGTGGTCGTGATAGAGAGGCATCCAGGCCCCCAGCCAAGACCATACCCCGGCATCGCTCCAAAAGTACGAAGCCAAGAGGGAACGCGCCGGACTTGCGAGACATATTGGTGGACAAAGCAAGGCAATCCAGATCCATCTATGGATCACGTGGGTGCCCTATGACCCACGACGAATACGGTCGCGCCGGATACAATAATCCTGGCCGGGCCGAACACAACAGACAGCGCTCTCTCGAGCTGCATCGCGATATTGCTCAATACAGAGGCGCCGCACACCTGCTATGCTTCACTGACGAAGTAATGGATCATCAGATCCCCGAAGGGTTTAAACCTGTAAACATCGAATCTTACGATGGCACAACAGACCCCGCGGTTTGGATCGAAGACTATCTTCTCCACATCCATATGGCCCGCGGCGACGATCTCCACGCCATCAAGTACCTCCCACTCAAGCTTAAAGGACCAGCTCGGCATTGGCTTAATAGCTTGCCCGCAGAGTCAATTGGGTGTTGGGAGGACCTGGAGGCCGCATTCCTTGATAACTTCCAAGGCACATATGTGCGACCACCAGACACCGATGACCTAAGCCACATCATTCAGCAGCCAGACGAATCGGCCAGACAATTCTGGACACGGTTCTTGATGAAGAAAAATCAAATCGTCGATTGTCCGGATGCAGAGGCCCTCGCAGCCTTCAAACATAACATCCGGGACGAATGGCTAGCCTGGCACCTGGGGCAGGAAAAGCCGAAATCCATGGCAGCCCTCACATCATTAATGACCCGCTTTTGTGCGGGAGAGGACAGCTGGCTAGCCCGCAGCAACAATCTCCGTAAAAATTCTGGCAGTCCGGATACTAAGGACAACAACGGCAGGTCACGTCGAAACAAAAACAAGCGCCGCATTAACGGCGACGATAAGGAGGATACGACAGTCAACGCCGGATTCCGAGGCTCTAAACCCGGTCAGCGGAAGAAGCCATTCAAAAGAACCACTCCGGGTCCGTTCAATCTGGACCGAATACTCGACCGCCTATGCCAGATACATGGCACCTCTGAAAAGCCAGCTAATCACACTAATAGAGACTGCTGGGTGTTCAAGCATGCCGGCAAGTTAATTGCTGAAAACAATGACAAGGGGCTAAACAGCGACGACGAGGAAGAGACACGACCGCCGAACAATAGAGGACAGAAGGGTTTTCCCCAACAAGTACGGACGGTGAATATGATATACGCGACCCACATACCCAAGAGGGAGAGGAAACGCGCACTAAGGGACGTCTATGCGATGGAGCCAGTCGCCCCAAAGTTCAACCCATGGTCCTCTTGTCCGATCACTTTCGATCGAAGAGACCATCCGACCAGCATACGCCATGGCGGATTCGCCGCATTGGTTTTAGACCCAATCGTCGATGGGTTCCACCTCACGAGAGTCCTGATGGACGGCGGCAGCAGCCTGAACCTGCTTTATCAGGATACGATGCGCAAAATGGGCATAGACCCATCAAGGATTAAACCTACAAAGACAACCTTTAAAGGTGTCATACCAGGAGTGGAAGCCAACTGTACAGGCTCAGTCACACTGGAAGTGGTCTTCGGATCCCCGGATAATTTCCGGAGCGAAGAGTTAATCTTAGACATAGTCCCGTTTCGCAGCGGCTATCATGCTCTGCTCGGATGAACCGCGTTTGCAAAATTCAACGCGGTGCCGCACTATGCATACCTAAAGCTCAAGATGCCAGGCCCTCGTGGAGTCATCACGGTCAATGGGAATACGGAACGCTCCCTCCGAACGGAGGAACATACAGCGGCTCTCGCGGCAGAAGTACAGAGCAGCCTTCTAAGGCAATTCTCGAGTCCGGCCGTTAAAAGGCCGGATACAGCAAAGCGCGCTCGGAGCAATGCCAACCAAGACCACCTGGCGCGATCAGAGCACGCGTAGCAATGCGGCCCCAACCCTCGCCCGCGCACGATCGCAAGAATAACACTCCGCGTACATCATTACGCTTTGGAGATACCATGGGCACAGGGGAGGGGGCACGATCGCAACGGACCCAGAGTGCGGTTCGACCACACCGGGGGCTCGCAAGTATGCCCCCCTTTTTTTATTATTTTTCTTCTTTTATGTACACAGGACTCTGTTAACCAGAAGCCCTGTCCGGCGGCGAAACTGCCGAACTCATGATGCAACAGTCAGGGACTAAAGAAGGCCGCGACGAACACTCAGGTGGTCTAAATTACGAGCATTAAATTCGATTATATACACCAAGTCCGCAGCTCATCCCTGGAGGGGGACACGTTTACTTAGTCCAAATCCCTTGCTTACCGCACTATTTGTATCAGTCCGCTCCACTAGCAGACTTTCTTTCATAAATAATGCAGCACCTTTTTGATCGCAATTGCATTACCTTTTATATATATGCTCATTATATGACATCTTGCACCCGTATATTTTGGTACGGCCTAATACACCGGGGGCTTATGTCCCCCACTCTATGGTGTGATAAGTCCGAACACTTTCACAAGTGCGGCACCCCGAACTTATAGAATTATATGAATCGGCTCCGAATCATGTCTTGGGTCAATAGTTGGGTTTGCCCGGCTCCCACGTTTTGGTGCCTTACGTTCCGTTCCGTCGGCTAAGGTGGCACTGGGAGAACCACTGCGATTGCGCCCCGGTTGAGCCGGGCGAGCGCCTCAGTGGAGAAAGCTAAAACATACTGGCATGATAAGGCGAGAGACTGGTCGCTGTTCGAGAGGTTTTTTCGGGTCCTTAAAGACTCACGCCGCTTCGAGCGAAGTTCCGGACAATGTCCGATGAAGGCGTGGATAGCGCCCCGGATTCGGCCTTCCGAATACCAGGGGCTTCGCCGAAATTTAAAATTATAGAATTCTATGGCTAAGTGAGAGTGTTCAAGCATTATAAGTCCGGTTGCCTTGTTCGTTGTGTTGAGTGCCTCCCTCGATGGACCCAACAATGGGAACAAGAGTGCTCAAGTTTATCCCGAACACCCCAGCACTCGTGGCTTGGGGGCTGAAGCCAACGACTTGCCATCTCTCAGATTTTATAAATGGCCGCACAGAAGGTAATATTTTAAATTAAACAAGCGTTGCTTAACACGCACATGAACAAAGTTTCAGCGCGCAGGATAATACACAGCAAATTCATTCAAAGATTACATTTCGGGGGCACTCATCCGCAATATTGCGGGCTCCCTTCAGGACAGTTTTATAATACATCTCGGGCGTGCGATACTCCTTGCCCAGCGGCGGGGGGGGGGGGGTCCGTGAGAAGCTTCTCCGCATCCAACTTGCCCCATTGCACCTTTGTGCGGGCAAGAGCCCGGCGAGCGCCTTCAATACAGGCGGAGCGCTTGATGACATCCACCCAGGGGCATGCATCCACCAGCCGCCGCACGAGGCCAAAGTAGCTCCCAGGCATGGCCTATCCAGGCCACAGCCGGACTATAAGGCCCTTCATGGCCTCCTCAGCTACCTTGTGGAGTTCGACCAGCTGATTCAGCTGGTCGCTTGGGGGCACCGGGTGTCCAGCCTCAGCATACTGAGACCAGAAGACTTTTTCCGTCGAGCTCCCCTCCTCGCCATGATAGAATGCGGCGGCATCGGACGCACTACGCGGCAGATCTGCAAACGCCCCTGGAGAGCTCCGAATGCGGGTAAGTGTCAGGTATTTTACATTAACATGCTTGCTTTGCATGAAAAATGCCTTACCCGCCGCTATTTTCCTTATATCTTCAACCTCCTGAAGGGCCTTATGGGCCTCGGCCTTGGCGGACTTGGCACTTTCGAGAGCCAAGGCAAGCTCGGACTCTCGAGTCTTGGAGTCACACTCCAAACTCTCATGCTTTTCCATGAGAGCCTGGAGCTCTTGCCGAACTTCCGCCACTCGTGCCTCCTGCTTTTCTCGCTCTGCCTGTTCCGCAGCCGCACTGTGTTCGGCCGCGGACACAGCATCCTTTAGGGCGGCCACCTCGTTAGTGGCCCCTGCGATACACATATTATCCTGGTTAATTTAAGTGCAACCAAAATCCTTTTCTGTAAGGTACCTATTCAAAGTGGTGTTACTCACCTTCTTTATCCTCGAGCTGCTTCTTCGCATGGCCGAGCTCTCGCTCGGACCGCTCGAGATCCTGCTTCAGCACATCGACCTCCGCCGTTAATTCGGCAGAGGCCAGCAGCGCAGCCTGCAAACCCATATTGACATATTTTTAGCAAGCCTGCGCATATCTTGTTAGATCCTCAGTCTGGCTTTTTCTTTCCGAACACCGAACTGAGCATCAGGGGCTACTGTCTATGCGGTATTACATTTCATAATTTTAACTTCTTACCTCAAAGCCTGTTAAAAGGCTGCTGCAGGCTTCAGTCAGCCCGCTTTTGGCGAGCTGAACCTTTTGAATCACCGCACTCATGATAGTGCGGTGTTCTTCCTCAATGGAAGCGCCTTTAAGCGCCTCCAGCAAGTTATCCGGCGCCTCCGGTTGGATGGAGGCCGCCGGTGTCACGGTCTTGCCCTTCTTTCGAAGGGGCCGCTTGCCGGACTCTGGAACCACTGCGGGTTCCGATGTAGAGTCCGGCACAAAGTCCGGGAGGCTGCCTGACGGCGCCTCCGGAGCCTCCTCCTGATGGGTCCCTCTCTGGGATCCCACCTCAGCGTCCTCGTCGGCGCGTGGGGTAGAGGCAGTCAGAAGTGAATTCACATCCGACAAGGCCAACGACCCGCTCGATGAGTCGGGGAGATCGTCATCGGCCGGACTAGGGACGGAATGCGGCGTTAGAAGGACACTACGTGACATAAAAGATATTGCGTATAAAGGATCTGGACACTTACGATCTCGCCGGATGCCTGGCCCTTGGAGGCCACTCATCCTCGCCAACACTGGTGTTGGCGAAACTGTCCGGGGGGATGACTCTCCCCCTCTTGGACCCTTCGGCCTCCCCTATTGGGGAAGCCTTCCTCTTCTTCTCTCCCCCCTCCGGGAGAGAGTACTCCTCCTCCTCCTCGTCTTCGGGGGAGGAGTTTGAGTCGTCGTCAGACGCTTGATTGCAGGAACTCTTTCGAGTCCCCGCGGCCACCTTATTGGCCTTCTTCTCCGGCACCACGTGTGGTGCCGGAACCAGCAGCCCTGCTAAACGGGCGTCCACTGGATCTTCTAGCATGGGAGCCGGGCTGATAAGCTGCCTGGCTTTCTCCATCCATTCCTGTCAAAGGAAAGGAAGGGATTAAACCCTCTTATAATCAATTCAATTACTATAAAGTGTCCCGTAATGGGGTTGAATCACTTACCTCGTCAGTTGGATACTGCAAGCTGAATCCGCGATCTTCCGTCGCGGATGCGGGGGCTTCGGAGCCCTTAAACAGCACCCTCCAGGCGCCTTTGTATGTCGTATCAAAGAGCCCGTTCAGCGCCTGGTGCTGCTCCGGATTGAACTCCCACAGATTGAATGCCCGTTCTTGGCATGGGAGAATCCGGCGGATGAGCATGACTTGGACCACGTCGACGAGCCTGAGATTATTACTCACCAGCTTCTAGATGCAGGTTCGGAGTCCAGTCACCTCCTTCGGATCGCCCCACAGCAAGCCCTTCTCTTTCCAGGATGTGAGCTGCGTGGGGACGCCAGATCTAAACTCGGGGGCTGCCGCCCATGTGGGCTTGCGCGGCTCGGTGACGTAGAACCACCCCGATTGCCATCCCTTGATGGAGTCCACAAAGGCCCCTTCGAGCCAAAGGACATTGGGTAATTTACCCAACATGGCGCCTCCGCATTCCGCTTGCGTGCCCTTCACAACCTTCGGCTTGACGTTGAAGGTCTTGAGCCACAGGCCGAAGTGGGGCCGGATGCAGAGGAAGGCCTCACACACGACGATGAATGCCGAGATGTTGAGGATGAAGTTCGGCTCCAGATCGTGGAAATCCAGGCCATAATAGAACATGAGCCCCCGGACGAATGGATGGAGCGGAAAGCCCAGTCCGCGGAGGAAGTGGGGAAGGAAGACGACCCTCTCGTGAGGCCCAGGGGTAGGGACGAGCTGCCCCTCGTTGGGCAGTCGATGCACGATATCGCCAGAGAGGTATCCGGCGTTGCGCAGCTTAGTGATGTGCTCCTTCTTGACGGTGGAAGCCAACCACTTGCCTCCCCCTCCGGACATATTCGGAGAAGGTCGAGGTGAGATGCGCGAGCTTGGGCGTTGGAGCTTGAGTGCGCGGAGATGTGTAAGCAAAGGAGGAAGAAGGCGTAGGTGAGAAGGTAAATCCTTATCCCTTATATATAGGCGGATGAAACTGTGCATCCCCCACCGGCCTGGTAAAACTCGCTTATCTCCCAAGCGGCACCATCAATGGCGCGGTTGGGTTACCCACGTCCGTATTGATGAGAATCCCGGAATAAGGGGAACACGATCTCTGCTTCGACAGGATGTGGCAAGGAAACCGCCTCGCTAAACATGCTGAGGTGGTATAGTAAAAACCGATTCAAACAAAGGCTTGGTAGCGGTGTGATGTCACGCCGCATAATACGTCAGCAGATTGAACTAAGTGTACATTTTATTCTCTCTACGGTGGAATGTGGAATTTATTTGGCAGAGCCGGACACTATCCTGGTGTTCATGATCTTCTCTGGATTATTCAAGGGAGGAACCCGCCTTGCAATGCTGAACATTATGCGCGCCGGACTTATCGTCATTGAAGCCTGGTTCAGGGGCTACTGAGGGAGTCCTGGACTAGGGGGTGTCCGGACAGCCGGACTATCATTATCCGCCGGACTCCAAGACTACGAAGATACAAGATTGAAGACTCCGTCCCGTGTCTGGATGGGACTTTCCTTGGCGTGGAAGGCAAGCTTGGCAATACGGATATGTAGATCTCCTACCATTGTAACCGACTCTGTATAACCCTAGCCTCCTCCGGTGTCTATATAAACCGGAGGGCTTTAGTCCGTAGGACAACATACATTACAACAATCATACCATAGGCTAGCTTCTAGGGTTTAGCCTCCTTGATCTCGTGGTAGATCCACTCTTGTACTACCCATATCATCAATATTAATCAAGCAGGACATAGGGTTTTACCTCCATCAAGAGGGCCCGAACCTGGGTAAAAACATCGTGTCCCTCGTCTCTTGTTACCATCCGCCTAGACGCACAGTTCGGGACCCCCTACCCGAGATCCACCGGTTTTGACACCGACAGACACCCTCCGTGATGACACTTCAGGCTCGTCCGCCCTATCCGACGGCGTAGCAGACGGAGGCGTCTCGCTCTCCACCATCTCCGGACGAAGGTCCCCCGAAGACGAGCTCATCTGAGAAGGCCAGAGATCCGAACTACAAGGTAAAAAGGTCAATTATCCTCAGAAGCACAAACAAGGATGTCTCTTATTATAAAATTCCCCTTTCTCTACTTACAGCTCGCTAGAGGGCTGATTCTTTAAGGGAGATTGTGCGGCCGGGGCCTCCCCGGACGCAGGACCCTCTGGTGAAGATTTCTTCTCCCGCTTAGGGGCTTTGGCCTCCGGGTCTTCGGAGGCGGTCCTCTTCTCCCCTTTGAGGGAGGGATTCTCGATCCCTCCTTTTTCAAGCGCCTCCTTGGGCGAGGCGGTAGCTCCCTTATTTTCCCCTTCGCCTTCTTCTGAAGGCGCAACCTCTAGCATCCTGACCAGCACGGGATCCGGCACGGTCTCCGGGAGGGGGGCCGGACACCGTATCAGCTTTGCTTCCGCTATCCACTCCTGTTAAAGGATAACGGGTTAAAAGGCAAAACATAGTAAGGCAAACAAACTGTATGTCCGAACACTGAGCTACTTACTTGAGTATCCGGGCGATTGCAGCTTAGGCCAGCGTCCTCGGTCAATTCCGGACACACCTCTTGTGATCCGAAGAACAATTTGTACATCTCCACGGGTGTCGAACCCATGAAGTGTTGAAGAATCCATGGTCCCTCCGGATTAAATTCCCATAGCCGGAGAGGGCGACGTTTGCAGGGCAGGAGACGCCTAATCAGCATAACCTGCATCACCACGACCAGATCGATCTCCCTCACTTGGAGGTCTCAAATCCGGCCCTGCAATAGGGGCACATCCTTTGACGGCCCCTAGTTGAGCCCTTGGTTGACCCACGACATCAACCGTCGTGGAGGTCCCGAGAAGAATATGGGCGGTGGCTTCTGCCTGCTGCCCTTCGGAACGGTAATATAGAACCACTCCTGCTGCCACAAGCCGAGCTCCTCTTGGAAGGAGCCATCGGGCCACGGGGCGTCGGCCCTCCTGCTTACGGCCGCCCCACCGCACTCTGCTTGACGCCCCTCGATCATCTTCGGCTCCACATTGAAGCTCTTCAGCCACAGGCCGAAGTGGGGGGTGACGCGGAGGAAGGCTTCGCAGACAACAATAAATGCAGAAATATGGAGGATGGACTCCGGAGCCAAGTCGTGGAATTCCAACCCATAATAGAACATGAGCCCTCTCACAAAAGGATCCATCGGGAAGCCTAAACCCCGACGGAGGTGGGATACAAAGATGACATACTCGCCGGGCTCGGGGGTGGGGATGGCCTGCCCTTCGGTGGGCAACCTGTGCGAAATTTCATAAGACAGGTATTTGGCCTCTCGCAGCTTTAGCACGTCCTCCTCCGTGACGGAGGAGGGCATCCACCGGCCCTGGAGGTCGGAGCCGGACATTGTTGAAGATCCGAGGCGCTCGAATCTGGGGCTCTGGGTGTTGGAACTCGGGGCAAGGAGAAGATTCGATGGAGGATTGAAGAAAAGAAACGAGCCTTGGTCCCGTTATAAAGAGGAAGAATACCAAGAGCCGTCTCCGTGACCGTTCGGGACTCGCCTTTGATAGAGGAGGCGTGGCGACAGGCGCGGTTGGGTTACCCACGTCCGTATTGATGAGAATCCAGGAATAAGGGTGACAGGATCTCTGCTTCGACAAGACGTGCCAAGGAAACCACTTCGCTAAACGCGCTGAGGTGGTATAATAAAAAACAATTCCAGTAAAGGCTTGGTAGTGGTGTGACGTCGCGCCACAAAAAACGTCAGCAGATTGAACCTATGTACATAATATTCTCTCTACGGGGGAATGTGGAGATTATTTTGCAGAGCCGGACACTATCCTGGTGTTCACAATCTTCTATGAATTATTCGGAGGAGGAACCCGCCTTGCAATGCCAAACAATATGCGCGCCGGACTCATCGTCATTGAAGCCTGGTTCAGGGGCTACTGAGGGAGTCCTGGATTAGGGGGTGTCCGGATAGCAGGACTATCATCGACAGCCGGACTCCAAGACTATGAAGATACAAGATTGAAGACTTCGTCCCGTGTCCGGATGGGACTTTCCTTGGCGTGGAAGGCAAGCTTGGCGATACGGATATGTAGATCTCCTACCATTGCAACCGACTCTGTGTAACCCTAGCCCTCTCCGGTGTCTATATAAACCGGAGGGTTTTAGTTCGTAGGACAACATAACCATTACAACAATCATACCATAGGCTAGCTTCTAGGGTTTAGCCTCCTTGATCTCGTGGTAGATCCACTCTTGTACTACCCATATCATCAATATCAATCAAGCAGGAGTAGGGTTTTACCTCCATCGAGAGGGCCCGAACCTGGGTAAAAACATCGTGTCCCTTGTCTCCTGTTACCATCCGCCTAGACGCACAATTCGGGACCCCCTACCCGAGATCCGCCGGTCTGACACCGACAGATTGCAAAAAGTCTTTCTTCATGAAATCCTCACAGGACACGCCTGAAGATGCCGCCTCAACACAGGCTCAACTAGCCGGGCGCGAGGGTCATACAGTACTTAGACCGGGAACACTTGGGCAGGGGTTAAGGAAGGGTCTGGAAGGTGTGCCCAAGAAAAAGGAGAGGAAGAGACCAGGGAAGGTAACTGCCTCCAAACAAGCCAGAGCACACAGCAGCCAGACGATGCATTCTGAAGAGCGTGTACCCGTGAAAGGTGCAGTCATGTTCCATCTCACAGGTGAGCCGATGCTACCGCCAAAACCGCTGGAGGCACTATCAGGGGATCTCAGGAGACTGCACGACCATGTGCTGTCGACTGAGAAAAGCCTACTAGCCTCAAAGGATCCAGGATATCCGACATACGCGGCTCGTGTGCCTGAGGGGAAGTGCTACGTCGACACACGGCCCGCGGAGGTGTTCTTCCTGCAGTTTGACCATATCTTTGAGATGTTTCTAACAAGGCGGCTTGATTTTACTATCGTCTGCCTTTTTGCGCTACATATGAGCTCCGTCATGAAGAGTGAAGAAGTCTCGCAAATCTGTGTGGCGGATCCGTACTACATGCACGAGTCTTTCTTGAGTCTCAGCGACTTTGAGCGTGAAACTGCTAGGGAGTACCTCCAAAACTTCATGGTACAGAATAAGGACCGGGAAATTGTCCTCGTGCCTTATCATCCAAAGTAAGTCAGTTCTGGACAACCCTTTCGTACATTTCAATCATTCCTTCTCTCTCATATGGGGAATAATTTGAGGTGTCTTTTCCCCGCAGCAACGGGCGCGCCGTCCTTATCGTTCTTTACCCGCAAGTCTCCCATGCCGTGTATTTTGACCCTTCCAGAGACTACGAGAAAAAGGACTACACCCACATAATGAATATTCTAGATGATGCTCTCCAAGGCTTCAGCTTTAGAGGTGGCCACGTGCATATCAAGAAACAATGGAACAAGAAGATGGGTTTCGCGCATAAAACTAACTTCTCCTGCATCCATGTCCCAAAACCAAGCAAGAAGGATGGATTATACATCGTCCATCTCATGATTCAGTTCAACACGGATCACCAAAAGCTTCGCATTAACAGCATAAATGATGATCATATCCACAAGTGGCTAGAATCTCATGGAGAAGCGAATTATAAACTTAGAGATGACTTCTTTCGCATCCAAAGCGACATTGCGACGATCATCATGAAAGAATTCATCGATGAGAAGGGGATGTTCCACCACGGCCCTATATCGCGAGCTGACGTCCGAACTCACATAGGCATCGAACGTCTAGACCTCACGCCGTTCAAGAAGCTAGGGTTCATCCTCGATGATATGGAAGGATGGAACTTCTAGTGATTTATGATGCCGATGATGATGATATGTGTCAGTTGAACTTGTATACTTTTTGTAGCGATGAAACTTTGTGATGTCCACGGTCCCTACCGAACTTGCGTAACGCTACTTTGTTAGTTTGCGTACGATGACCTGCGTACCTCTAGTTAATTAATTTGCATACTGTATATGTTGCATCTAGTTGCTAACCCTTTCTTTTTCGGTGTTGCTCTAGTATATTTTGTTGCATATATATGATTGTACATCCTCTTCATGAACATGCATCTCTAACAGGTACCTAGTTTCTTGATGGCGAGATGGAAATGCTATGTCGTGTACAAAGGGAAGGTTCCAGGGGTGTACAACGAGTGGCATGAGTGTCAGGCGCAAGTGAATGGGTTCACGGGCGCCAGCCATAAAGGCTTCAAAAGCAGACAAGAAGGAGAAGCTAGTTACTTGAGGTTCATGCTAGCGCGAGAGAGGACTCGTAACCGCCACCTCATGTACTGCATAGTTCCGCTCTCACTCATAGTGATAGCACTTCTTGCGTATACCTTTGTTTAGATGGATGACGTTGTTGTAGTTGCAAGTATTCGAGACTTGCATGTATTGCTATTTTCGAGATGATGACAAGATATCACTTTGTCTTGGATGATGATTATGATGAGACTATTTGTATGTACATGCTATGATTACATTTGTGGTCTCGCAGGCATTTGTATGTGTATCATGATGACATCTCTATGTGCTAAAGATTCTTCTACAAAGCCTGTTCAAATACAAAACAAATATGCCAAAAAAAACTACTTAAATTAGCAGTAGCGAGTGTACAAAAGTTAGCAGCAGCGCCTCAATAGCAGTAGCGCGTCCAGCCAAAGAGCGCTAGCGCTACTAGCAGTAGCGAGCTTCTTCTAACCGCGCTGCTGCTACACTTGGGTAGCAGTAGCGCGGGTGCGCACGCGCTACTGCTATGAGTTAGCTGTAGCGCCTTATTAGTAGCGCGGGTACCCGCGCTACTGATACATCTAAAACCCGCGCTGCTGCTAGCCTTTTCCCTAGTAGTGTATGCTCCCCGGCAACGGCGACAGAAAATAGTCTTGATAACCCACAAGTATAGGGGATCGCAACAGTTTTCGAGGGTAGAGTATTCAATCCAAATTTATTGATTCGACACAAGGGGAGCCAAAGAATATTCTCAAGTATTAGCAGTTGAGTTGTCAATTCAACCACACCTGGATAACTTAGTATCTGCAGCAAAGTATTTAGTAGCAAAGTAGTATGGAGGTAACGGTAACAGTAGAAAAAGTAACAGTAGCAGTTTTGTAGTAATTGTAACAGTGGCAACGGGAAAGTAACTAAGCAAAGAGCAATATGTGAAAAGCTCGTAGGCATTGGATCAGTGATGGATAATTATGTCGGATGTGATTCCTCATGTAATAGTTATAACATAGGGTGACTCAGAACTAGCTCCAGTTCATCAATGTAATGTAGGCATGTATTCCGAATATAGTCATACGTCTTATGGAAAAGAACTTGCATGACATCTTTTTGTCCTACCCTCCCGTGGCAGTGGGGTCCTATTGGAAACTAAGGGATATTAAGGCCTCCTTTTAATAGAGTACCAGACCAAAGCATTAACACTTAGTGAATACATGAACTCCTCAAACTACGGTCATCACCAAGAGTGGTCCCGATTATTGTCACTTCAGGGTTGTCGGATCATAACACATAATAGGTGACTGTAGACTTGCAAGATAGGATCAAGAACTCACATATATTCATGAAAACACAATAGGTTCAGATCCGAAATCATGGCAGTCGGGCCCTAGTGACAAGCATTAAGCATAGCAAAGTCATAGCAACATCAATCTCTGAACATAATGGATACTAGGGATCAAACCCTAACAAAACTAACTCGATTACATGGTAAATCTCATCCAACCTATCACCGTCCAGCAAGCCTACGATGGAATTACTCACGCACGGCGGTGAGCATCATGAAATTGGTGTACGAAATATGCCCTAGAGGCAATAATAAAGTTATTATTTATTTCCTTATATCATGATAAATGTTTATTATTCATGCTAGAATTGTATTAACCGGAAACATAATACATGTGTGAATACATAGACAAACATAGTGTCACTAGTATACCTCTACTTGACTAGCTCGTTGATCAAAGATGGTTGTGTTTCCTAACCATAGACATGAGTTGTCATTTGATTAACGGGATCACATCATTAGGAGAATGATGTGATTGACTTGACCCATTCCGTTAGCTTAGCACTTGATCGTTTAGTATGTTGCTATATCTTCATGACTTATACATGTTCCTACAACTATGAGAATATGCAACTCCCATTTACCGGAGGAACACTTTGTGTGCTACCAAATGTCACAACGTAACTGGGTGATTATAAAGGAGCTCTGCAGGTGTCTCCGAAGGTACATGTTGAGTTGGCATATTTCGAGATTAGGATTTGTCACTCCGATTGTCGGAGAGGTATCTCTGGGCCCTCTCAGTAATGCACATCACTATAAGCCTTGCAAGCAATGTAGCTAATGAGTTAGTTACGGGATGATACATTACGTAACGAGTAAAGAGACTTACCGGTAACGAGATTGAACTAGGTATTGAGATACCGACGATCGAATCTCAGGCAAGTAACATACCAATGACAAAGGGAACAACGTATGTTGCTATGCGGTTTGACCGATAAACATCTTCATAGAATATGGGGGAGCCAATATGAGCATCTAGGTTCCGCTATTGGTTATTGGCCGGAGACGTGTCTCGGTCATGTCTACATAGTTCTCGAACCCGTAGGGTCCGCACGCTTAAAGTTAGATGACGGTTATATTATGAGTTTATATGTTTTGATGTACCGAAGATAGTCCGGAGTCCCGGATGTGATCAGGACATGACGAGGAGTCTCGAAATGGTCGAGACATGAAGATTGATATATTGGACGACTAAATTCGGACACCTAAATGTTTCCAGGGGTTATCAGATGTATACCGGAGTACCGGGGGTTACCGGAACCCCCCGGGGGGTTAATGGGCCTCATGGGCCCAAAGTGGAGCAGAGGAGGGGCGGCCAGGGTGGGCCGTGTACCCTCTCCCCCTCTAGTCCGAATAGGACAAGGAAGGGGGCGGCGCCCCCCTTTCCTTCCTCTCCTCTCTCCCCTTCCTTCCCCCTCTCCTACTTTGACAAGGAAAGGAGGGAGTCCTACTCCCGATGGGAGTAGGACTCCTCCTTGGCGCGCCTCTGATATGTCTCCAACGTATCTATAATTTTTGATTGTTCCATGCTATTATATTACCCCTTTTGGATGTTTATGGGCTTTATTTTACACATTTGTATCATTTTTGGGACTAACCTACTCACCGGGGGCCCAGCCCGTATTGCTGTTTTTTTGCCTATTTCAGTATTTCGAAGAAAAGGAATATGAAACGGAGTCCAAACGGACTGAAACCTTCAGGAGCGTGATTTTTGGAACGAACGTGATCCAGAGGACTTGGAGTGCAAGTCAAGAAGCAGCCGAGGACTCCACGAGATAGGAGGGCGCCCCCCCCCCCCCCTATAGGGCGTGCCCCCCTGTCTCGTGGGTCCCTCGGGCATCCACCGACGTACTTGTTCCTCCTATATAAGCCTACGTACCCCGAAAACATCCAGGGAGAAACCGAAAGACAATTTCCACCACCGTAACCTTCTATATCCGCAAGATCCCATCTTGGAGCCTTCGCCGACGTTCTGCCGGAGGGGGAATCGACCATGGAGGGTTTCTACATCAACATCCTTGCCCCTCCGATGAGTTGTGAGTAGTTTACCACAGACCTACGGGTCCATAGTTATTAGCTAGATGGCTTCTTCTCTCTTTTTGGATCTCAATACAATGTTCTCCCCCTCTCTTGTGTAGATCTATTTGATGTAAACTCTTTTTGCGGTGTGTTTGTCGAGATCCAATGAATTGTGGGTTTATGATCAAGATTATCTATGAGAAATATTTGAATCTCCTCGGAATTCTTTTATGTATGATTGAGTTATCTTTGCAAGTCTCTTCGAATTATTAGTTTGGTGTTGCCTACTAGATTGATCTTTCTTGCCATGGGAGAAGTGCTTAGCTTTGGGTTCAATCTTGTGGTGTCCTTACCCAGTGACAGAAAGGGTTGCAAGGCACGTATTGTATTGTTGCCATCGAGGATAACAAGATGGGGTTTATATCATATTGCTTGAGTTTATCCCTCTACATCATGTCATCTTGCTTAATGCGTTACTCTGTTCTTGTGAACTTAATACTCTAGATGCAGGCAGGAGTCGGTCGATGTGTGGAGTAATAGTAGTAGATGCAGGCAGGAGTCGGTCTACTTGTCACAGACGTGATGCCTAAATACATGATCATGCCTAGATAATCTCATAATTATTCGCTTTTCTATCAATTGCTCGACAGTAATTTGTTCACCCACCGTAATACTTATGCTATCTTGAGAGAAGCCACTAGTGAAACCTATGGCCCCTGGGTCTATCTCTTATCATATTTGCTTCCAATCTACTTTTATTTGCATCTTTACTTTTTGCATCTATATTATAAAATACCAAAAATAAATTTATCTTATCATACTATCTCTATCAGATCTCACTTTCGCAAGTGGCCATGAAGGGATTGACAACCCCTTTATTGCGTTGGTTGTGAGTTCTTTGTTTGTTTGTGTAGGTGCGTGGGACTTTTGAGGAGCCTCCTACTGGATTGATACCTTGGTTCTCAAAAACTGAGGGAAATACTTACGCTACTATTGCTGCATCACCCTTTCCTCTTCAAGGAAAACCAACGCAAGCTCAAGACGTAGCAAGAAGGATTTATGGCGCCGTTGCCGGGGAGGTCTTCTCTCAAGTCAAGACATATCAAGTACCCATCACAAACTCATCTCCCTCGCATTTACATTATTTGCCATTTGCCTCTCGTTTTCCTCTCCCCCACTTCACCCTTGCCGTTTTATTCGCCCTCTCTTTCCCAATCTCCTCCTCTCTCTTTCGCTTGCCTTTTTCTGTTTGCTTGTGTGTTGGATTACTTGTTGCCATGGCGCAAGGTAATACCAAATTGTGTGATTTCTCGAGTACCAATAATAATGATTTCCTTAGCACTCCGATTGCTCCTATGAATGATGTTGAGTCTTGTGAAATCAATACTGCTTTGTTGAATCTTGTTATGAAAGATAAATTCGCCGGCCTTCCTAGTGAAGATGCTGCTACTCATCTAAACAACTTTGTTGATTTGTGTGATATGCAAAAGAAGAAAGATACGGATAACAATATTGTCAAATTGAAGTTATTTCCGTTTTCACTTAGAGATCGTGCTAAAGTTTGGTTTTTGTCTTTGCCTAAAAATAGTATTGATTCTTGGAACAAGAGCAAAGATGCTTTTATCTCTAAGTATTTTCCTCCCGCTAAGATCATCACTCTTAGGAACGATATTATGAATTTTAAACAACTTGATCATGAGCATGTTGCCCAATCTTGGGAAAGAATGAAATTGATGCTTCGCAATTGCCCTACTCATGGTTTGAATTTAGGGATAATTAGATTTATGCCCCTAGTTGTGTCCCACTCGTCTATTTTACCCCTAATTCCCAAAAGTCATCGGTTCTGTCCAAGTGACTTTGCTCCTCTTATGCTTTTGCCCTTTGACCGTTTGACTGTCAGTTTGAAAACTTCATAACTAATTCATACTAAATCAGAAAAATGCAAATAAGATACCAAAATGTTCAGAAAAACATCACCTATATGTCAGTGTCATTTGCATTCATGAAAAAAGTGTTGGAAAGTGCACATCTGAGTTTTAGCTCTTTTGATACCACCATGAATAGTAAACTCTAAAACAATTCAAAAAAATTTGAAAAAAATATGGTGGCAAAGAACGACAAATGTTCTAAGTGCTTGCCAAGTTTCATTAGGGAACAACATTCGTGGAAGTCGTGGCAAAAAAATAATATATTTTGGAGTGCAGATTGTTTTTTTGCTGCGGCACCCACGAATGTTATTCTCTGATGAAACTTGGCAGTCACTTAAAACATTTGTCATTCTTTGCCACCAATTTTTTTTTGAATTTTTTTGAACTTTTTTAGATTTTACTATTCATGGTGGTAGCATAAGAGCTAAAACTCGGATGGGCACTTTCCAACACTTTTTTCATGAATACAAATGACACTGACATATAGGTGATGTTTTTTTGAACATTTTGGTATCTTATTTGCATTTTTCTGATTTAGTATGAATTAGTTATGAATTTTTCAAACTGATGGTCAAACGGTCAAAGGGCAAAAGCATAAGAGGAGCAAAGTGACTTGGACAGAACAAGTGACTTTTGGGAATTAGGGGTAAAACAGACGAGTGGGACACAACTAGGGGCATAAATCTAATTATCCCTTGAATTTATGGATGATCATACAAAAATTTTATGCTGGTTTGAACTTTGCTTCTAGAAATCTCTTAGATTCGGCCGCGGGAGGCACGTTTATGGAAATCACGTTAGGAGATGCTACAAAACTTCTTGATAATATTATGGCTAATTATTCTCAATGGCACACCAAAAGATCTTCTAGTAAAAAAGTGCATGCTATAGAAGAAATCAATGTTTTGAGTGGAAAGATGGATGAACTTATGAAGTTGTTTGCTACTAAAAATACTCCTCTTGATCCCAATGATATGCCTTTGTCTTCTTTGATTGAGAATAATAATGAATCTATGGATGTGAATTTTGTTGGTAGGAATGGTTTTGGAAACAATGCTTATAGAGGAAACTTTAATGCTAGACCGTTCCCTAGTAATTCCTCTAATAATTATGGAAAGTCCTACAATAATGCTTATGGTAATTTTAATAAGATGCCCTCTGATTTTGAGAATAGTGTGAAGGAATTTATCATTTCTCAAAATAATTTTAATGCTTTGCTTGAAGAAAAATTGCTCAAAGTTGATGATTTGGCTAGGAATGTTGATAGACTTTCACTTGATGTTGATTCTCTAAAACTTAGATCTTCTCCTCCTAAGCATGATATCAATGAGTCTCTCAAAGCAATGAGAATTTCCATTGATGAGTGCAAAGAAAGAACCGCTAGATTGCGTGCTAAGAAAGATTGATTTATAAAGGCATGTTCTTCTAGTTTCCATGAAAATAATAATGAGGATCTTAAAGTTATTGATGCGTCTCCTATTAGATCTATGTTTTGCAATATGAATCTTGATAATTATGGGACTGACGATGAGTTAACTTTGCCTAGAAGGCATCCCAAGAATTCGGAATCTTTAGATCTTGATGCTAAATTTGGTAAAAGTAGGATTGGAGAGGTCACAACTTTAAATAGCACTAAACCCACTATCTCGGATTTCAAGGAATTTGAATATGATAATTGTTCTTTAGAAGGTTGTATTTCCTTGTTGCAAACCGTTGTTAATTCTCCTCATGCTTATAGTCAAAATAAAGCTTTTACCAAACATATTGTTGATGCCTTGATGCAATCTTATGATGAAAAACTTAATTTGGAAGTTTCTATACCTAGAAAACTTAATGATGAGTGGGAACCTACTATAAAGATTAGGATTAAAGATCATGAGTGTTTTGCTTTATGTGATTTGGGTGCTAGTGTTTCCACGATGCCAAAAACTTTATGTGATATTCTAGGTTTCCATGATCTTGATGATTGCTCTCTAAATTTGCACCTTGTGGATTCTACCATTAAAAAGCCTATGGGAAGGATCAATGATGTTCTTATTGTTGCAAATAGAAATTTGGTGCCCGTGAATTTTATCATTCTTGATATAGATTGCAATCTTTCTTGCCCTATTATTCTTGGTAGAACTTTCCTTAGAACTATTGGTGTGATTATTGATATGAAGGAAGGGAATATTAGATTCCAATTTCCATTAAAGAAAGGCATGGAGCACTTTCCAAGAAAGAAAGTCAAATTACCTTATGAATCTATCATGCGTGCTACTTATGAATTTAGTGCCAAAGATGGCACTCGTTAGATCTATCTTCACTTTTATGCCTAGCTAGGGGCGTTAAACGATAGCGCTAGTTGGGAGGCAACCCAATTTTCTTTATGTTTTTTTGATTTTGCTCCTGTTTAGTAATAAATCTTGCATCTACCTTCTGTTAGATGTGTTTTTATCTTTTAATTAATGTTTGTGCCAAGTAGAACCTATAGGATAACCTATGATGATAGTTGATTTGATTCTGCTGAAAAAAAGAAACTTTGCACGCACGAATTTAGTTTTTTTAAATCACAGAAACGTGATTTTGCGTTGATTATTTTTGCTGCTGATCAATAAAAATTTTTCCAGGACTTCCTATTTTGGTAGGAATTTTAGAGTTCCAGAAGTTTGCGTTAGTTACAGATTGCTATAGACTGTTCTGTTTTTGACAGATTCTGTTTTTCGTGTGTTGTTTGCTTATTTTGATGCATCTATGGCCAATAAAATAGTTTATAAACCATAGAGAAGTTGGAATACAGTAGGTTTAACACCAAAATAAATAAATAATGAGTTCATTACAGTACCTTATGTGGTGGTTTTGTTTTCTTTCACTAACGGAGCTTATAAGATTTCCTGTTGAGTTTTGTGTTGTGAAGTTTTCAAGTTTTAGGTAAAGCTTTTATGGACTATAGAATAAGGAGAGGCAAGAGCCTAAGCTTGGGGATGCCCATGGCATCCCAATATATTCAAGGATAGACAAAAGCCTAAGCTTGGGGATGCCCCAGGAAGGCATCCCCTCTTTCGTCTTCGTTCATTGGTAACTTTACTTGGAGCTATATTTTTATTCGGCACATGATATGTGTTTTGCTTGGAGCGTCGTGTATTATACTAGTCTTTGCTTTTTAGATTACCAAAATCATACTTGCTGTACACACCTTGTGGGAGAATCCTACTTTATTAGAATTTGCTAGAATACTCTATGTGCCTCACTTATATCTTTTGAGCTTGATAGTTTTTGCTCTAGTTCTTCACTTATATCTTTTAGAGCACGGTGGTGTCTTAATTTTGAAGAAATTGCTAGTCTCTCATGCTTCACTTATATCTTTTTGAGAGTCTTTTAGAACAGCATGATATTTGCTATGGTTACAAAGTTGGTCCTAGAATTATGAACATCCAAGTCGGGTATAATAAAAACTATCATAGAAAAAGAATTGGATGCTATGATCAATATGATGCTTGATAATTGTTTTGAGATATGGAGGTAGTGATATTAGAGTCATGCTAGTTGAGGTGATTATGAAAAATACTTGTGTTGAGGGTTGTGATTCCCGTAGCATGCACGTATGGTGAACCGCTTTGTGATGAAGTTGGAGCACAATTTTATTTATTGAGTGTCTTCCTTATGAGTGGCGGTCGGGACGAGCGATGGTCTTTTCCTACCAATCTATCCCCCTAGGAGCATGCGCGTAGTGCTTTGGTTTTTGATGACTTCCAGATTTTTGCAAGAAGTATATGAGTTCTTTTGACTAATGTTGAGTCCATGGATTATACGCACCTCACCCTTCCACCATTGCTAGCCTCTCTTGTGCCGCGTAACTTTCGCCGGTACCATACACCCATCATATACCTTCCTCAAAACAGCCACCATACCTACCTATTATGGCATTTCCATAGCCATTCCGAGATATATTGCCATGCAACTTTCCACCATTCCGTTCATATGACACGCATTACTTTTGTCATATTGCTTTTTGCATGATCATGTAGTTGACATCGTATTTGTGGCAAGGCCACCTTCATAATTTTCATACATGTCACTCTTGATTCATTGCATATCCCGGTACACTGCCGGAGGCATTCATATAGAGTCATATCTTGTTCTAGCTTTGAGTTGTAATTCTTGAGTTGTAAATCCATAAAAGTGTGATGATCTTCATTATTAGAGCATTGTCCTAGTGAGGAAAGGATGATGAAGACTATGATTCCCCCACAAGTCGGGATGAGACTTCGGACTTTACAAAAAGAAAAGAAAAAGAAAAAAGAAAAAAAAGAGAAAGGCCAAAAAGAAAAAAAAGAAAGGCCAAAGAAAAAAAGGGGAGAAAAAAAAGAAGAGAAAAATAATAATAAATGAGAGAAAAAGAGAGAAGGGACAATGCTACTATCTCTTTTTCCACACGTGTGATTCAAAATAGCACCATGATCTTCATGATAGAGAGTCTCATATGTTGTCACTTTCATATACTAGTGGGAATTTTTCATTATAGAACTTCGCTTGTATATTCCAATGATGGGCTTCCTCGAAAGTGCCCTAGGTCTTCATGAGCAAGTGAGTTGGATGCACACCCACTTAGTTTTTTTGTTGAGCTTTCATATATTTATAGCTCTAGTGCATCCGTTGTAGGGAAATCCCTACTCACTCACATTGATATCTATTAATGGGCATCTCCATAGCTCGTTGATACTCCTAGTTGATGTGATACTATCTTCTTCCCTTTTGTCTTCTCCACAACCACCATTCTACTCCACATATAGTGCTATGTCCATGGCTCATGCTCATGTATTGCGTGAAAGTTGAAATAGTTTGAGATTATTAAAGTATGAAACAATTGCTTGGCTTGTCATCGGGGTTGTGCATGATTAAATACTTTGTGTGATGAAGATAGAGCAACAGCCAGACTATATGGTTTTGTAGTGATAACTTTCTTTGGCCATGTTATTTTGAGAAGACATGATTACTTTGATTAGTATGTTTGAAGTATCACCATTTTCATGTTAATATGAACTTTTATTTTGTATCATTTGGATCTGAACATTCATGCCACAATAAAGAAAATTACATTGAGAATTATGCTAGGTAGCATTCCACATCAAAAATTTCTTTTTTTATCATTTACCTACTCGAGGACGAGCAGGAATTAACCTTGTGGATGCTTGATACGTCTCCAACATATCTATAATTTTTTATTGTTCCATGCTATTATATTACCCCTTTTGGATGTTTATGGGCTTTATTTTACACATCTATATCATTTTTGGGACTAACCTACTAACCGGAGGCCCAACCCGTATTGCTGTTTTTTGCCTATTTCAGTATTTCGAAGAAAAGGAATATCAAACGGAGTCCAAATGGAATGAAACCTTCGGGAGCGTGATTTTTGAAACAAACGTGATCCAGAGGACTTGGAGTGCAAGTCAAGAAGCAGCCGAGGACTCCACGAGATAGGAGGGCGCCCCCCCTATAGGGCACGCCCCCCTGTCTCGTGGGCCACTCGGGCGACCACCGACGTACTCCTTCCTCCTATATAAGCCCACGTACCCCGAAAACATCCAGGGAGCAACCGAAACACAATTTCCACCACCGTAACCTTCTATATCCGCGAGATCCCATCTTGGAGCCTTCGCCGATGTTCTGCCGGAGGGGGAATCGACCATGGAGGGCTTCTACATCAACATCCTTGCCCCTCCGATGAGTTGTGAGTAGTTTACCATAGACCTACGGGTCCATAGTTATTAGCTAGATGGCTTCTTCTCTCTTTTTGGATCTCAATACAATGTTCTCCTCCTCTCTTGTGGAGCTCTATTCGATGTAAACTCTTTTTGCGGTGTGTTTGTCGAGATCCGATGAATTGTGGGTTTATGATCAAGTTTATCTATGAGAAATATTTGAATCTCCTCTGAATTCTTTTATGTATGATTGAGTTATCTTTGCAAGTCACTTCGAATTATCAGTTTGGTTTGGCCTACTAGATTGATCTTTCTTGCCATGGGAGAAGTGCTTAGCTTTGGGTTCAATCTTGCGGTGTCCTTACCCAGTGACAGAAAGGGTAGCAAAAGGCACGTATTGTATTGTTGCCATCGAGGATAACAAGATGGGGTTTATATCATATTTCTTGAGTTTATCCCTCTACATCATGTCATCTTGCTTAATGCGTTACTCTGTTCTTATGAACTTAATACTCTAGATGCAGGCAGGAGTAGGTCGATGTGTGGAGTAATAGTAGTAGATGCAGGCAGGAGTCGGTCTACTTGTCACAGACGTGATGCCTAAATACATGATCATGCCTAGATAATCTAATAATTATTCGCTTTTCTATCAATTGCTCGACAGTAATTTGTTCACCCACCGTAATACTTACGCTATCTTGAGAGAAGCCACTAGTGAAACCTATGGCCCCTGGGTCTATCTCTTATCATATTTGCTTCCAATCTACTTTTGTTTGCATCTTTACTTTTTGCATCTATATAATGAAATACCAAAAATATATTTATCTTATCATACTATCTCTATCAGATCTCACTTTCGCAAGTGGTTGTGAAGGGATTGGCAACCCCTTTATTGCGTTGGTTGCGAGTTCTTTGTTTGTTTGTGTAGGTGCGTGGGACTTTTGAGGAGCCTCCTACTGGATTGATACCTTGGTTCTCAAAAACTGAGGGAAATACTTACGCTACTATTCTTGCATCACCCTTTCCTCTTCAAGGAAAACCAACGCAAGCTCAAGACATAGCAGCCTCCTCCTGGTCGGCCGCCCCTCCCCCTTGATCCTTTATATACGGGGGCGGGGGGGCACCTCTAGACACAACAATTGATCCTTGAGATCTATTAGCCGTGTGCGGTGCCCCCCTCCACCATATTCCACTTCGATAATATCATAGCGGTGCTTATGCGAAGCCCTGCGTTGGTAGAACATCATCATCGTCACCACTCCGTCGTGCTGACGAAACTCTCCCTCAAAGCTCGGCTGGATTGGAGTTCGAGGGACGTCATCGAGCTGAACCTGTGCTGAACTCGGAGGTGCCGTGCATTCGATACTTGATCGGTCGGATCATGAAGACGTACGACTACATCAATCGCGTTGTGCTAACGCTTCCACTTTTGGTCTACGAGGGTACGTGGATAACACTCTCCCCTCTCGTTGCTATGCGTCACCATGCTCTTGCATGTGCGTAAGAATTTTTTTGAAATTACTATGTTCCCCAACAATGGCATCCGAGCCTGGTTTTATGTGTAGATGTTATATGCACGAGTAGAACACAAGTGAGTTGTGGGTGATACAAGTCATACTGCTTACCAGCGTGTCATACTTTGGTTCGGCGGTATTGTTGGATGAAGCATCTCGGACCGACATTACGCGTATGCTTATGCGAGACTGGTTCTACCGACGTGCTTTGCACACAGGTGGCTGGCGGGTGTCAGTTTCTCCAACTTTAGTTGAACCGAGTGTGGCTACGCCCGGTCCTTGAGAAGGTTAAAACAACACTAACTTGACGAACTATCGTTGTGGTTTTGATGCGTAGGTAAGAACGGTTCTTGCTCAGCCCGTAGCAGCCACGTAAAACTTGCAACAACAAAGTAGAGGACGTCTAACTTGTTTTTGCATGGCATGTTGTGATGTGATATGGTCAAGACGTGATGCTATATTTTATTGTATGAGATGATCATGTTTTGTAACCGAGTTATCTGCAACTGGCAGGAGCCATATGGTTGTCGCTTTATTGTATGCAATGCAATCGCCCTATAATTGCTTTACTTTATCACTAAGCGGTAGCGATAGTCGTAGAAGCAATAGGTGGTGAAACAACAACGATGCTACGATGGAGATCAAGGTGTCACGCCGGTGATGATGGTGATCATGACGGTGCTTCGGGGATGGAGATCACAAGCACAAGATGATGATGGCCATATCATATCACTTATATTGATTGCATTTGATGTTTATCCTTTATGCATCTTATTTTGCTTTGATTGACGGTAGCATTATAAGATGATCTCTCACTAAATTTCAAGGCATAAGTGTTCTCCCTGAGTATGCACCATTGCGAAAGTTCATCGTGCCGAGACACCACGTGATGATCATGTGTGATAGGCTCTACGTTCAAATTCAACGGGTGCAAAACAGTTGCACACGCGGAATACTCGGGTTAAACTTGACGAGCCTAGCATATATAGATATGGCCTCGGAACACTGAGACCGAAAGGTCGAGCGTGAATCATATAGTAGATATGATCAACAGAGTGATGCTCACCATTGAAAACTACTCCATCTCACGTGATGATCGGACATGGTTTAGTTGATTTGGATCACGTGATCACTTAGATGATTAGAGGGATGTCTATCTAAGTGGGAGTTCTCAGTAATATGATTAATTGAACTTAAATTTATCATGAACTTAGTACCTGATAGTATTTTGCTTGTCTATGTTTGTTGAAGATAGATGGCTCGTGCTATTGTTCCGTTGAATTTTAATGCGTTCCTTGAGAAAGCTAAGTTGAAAGATGATGGTAGCAATTACACGGATTGGGTCCATAACTTGAGGATTATCCTCATTGCTGCACAGAAGAATTATGTCCTGGAAGCACTGCTGGGTGCCAGGCCTGCTGCAGATGCAACCGACGACGTTAAGAACGTCTGGCAGAGCAAAGCTGATGACTACTCGATAGTTCAGTGTGCCATGCTTTACGGCTTAGAACCGGGACTTCAACAATGTTTTGAACGTCATGGAGCATATGATATGTTCCAGGAGTTGAAGTTAATATTTCAAGCAAATGCCCGGATTGAGAGATATGAAGTCTCCAATGAGTTCTATAGCTGCAAGATGGAAGAGAATAGTTCTGTCAGTGAACATATACTCAAAATATTTGGGTACAATAATCACTTGATTCAACTGGGAGTTAATCTTCCTGATGATAGTGTCATTGACAGAATTCTTCAATCACTGCCACCAAGCTACAAGAGCTTCGTGATGAACTATAATATGCAAGGGATGAACGAGACTATTCCCGAGCTCTTCATGATGCTAAAAGCTGCGGAGTTAGAAATCAAAAAGGAGCATCAAGTGTTGATGGTCAACAAGACCACCAGTTTCAAGAAAGAGGGTAAAGGTGAACAAGTTGTTGCTCAAGAGAAGAAACCCAAGTCTGGACCTAAGCCTGAGACTTAGTGCTTCTAATGCAAGCAGACTGGTCACTGAAAGCGGAACTGTCCCAAGTATTTGGCGGATAAGAAGGATGGCAAGGTGAACAAAGGTATATGTGATATACATGTTGTTGATGTGTACCTTACTAATGCTCGCAGTAGCACCTGGGTATTTGATACTGGTTCTGTTGCTAATATTTGCAACTCGAAACAGGGACTACGGATTAAGCGAAGATTGGCTAAGGACGAGGTGACGATGCGCGTGGGAAATGGTTCCAAAGTCGATGTGATCGCGGTCGGCACGCTACCTCTACATCTACCTTTAGGATTAGTTTTAGACGTAAATAATTGTTATTTGGTGCCAGCGTTAAGCATGAACATTATATCTGGATCTTGTTTGATGCGAGACGATTATTCATTTAAAGCAGAGAATAATGGTTGTTCTATTTATATGAGTAATATCTTTTATGGTCATGCACCCTTGAAGAGTGGTCTATTTTTATTGAATCTCGATAGTAGTGATACACATATTCATAATGTTGAAGCCAAAAGATGCAGAGTTGATAATGATAGTACAACTTATTTGTGGCACTGCAGTTTGGGTCATATTGGTGTAAAGCACATGAAGAAACTCCATACTGATGGACTTCTGGAATCACTTGGTACTTGTGAACCATGCCTCATGGGCAAGATGACTAAAACGCCGTTCTCCAGAACTATGGAGCGAGCAACAAATTTGTTGGAAATCATACATACTGATGTATGTGGACCAATGAATATTGAGGCTCGTGGCGGGTATCGTTATTTTCTCACCTTCACAGATGATTTGAGCAGATATGGGTATATCTACTTAATGAAACATAAATCTGAAACATTTGAAAAGTTCAAATAATTTCAGAGTGAAGTGGAAAATCATCGTAACAAGAAAATAAAGTTTCTATGATCTAATCGTGGAGGAGAATATTTGAGTTACGAGTTTGGTTTACATTTGAAACAATGCGGAATAGTTTCGCAACTCACGCCACCCAGAACACCACAACATAATGGTGTGTCCGAATGTTGTAATCGCGCTTTACTAGATATGGTGTGATCTATGATGTCTCTTACTGATTTACCGCTATCTTTTTGGGGTTAAGCTTTAGAGACGGCCGCATTCACATTAAATAGGGCACCATCAAAATTCGTTGAGATGATGCCTTATGAACTGTGGTTTGGGAAGAAACCAAAGTTGTCGTTTCTTAAAGTTTGGGGCTGCGATGCTTATGTGAAGAAACTTCAACCAGATAAGCTCGAACCCAAATCGGAGAAATGTGTCTTCATAGGATACCCAAAGGAGACTATTGGGTACACCTTCTATCACAGATCTGAAGGCAAGCCTTTTGTTTCTAAATTCGGATCCTTTCTAGAGAAGGAGTTTCTCTCGAAAGAAGTGAGTGGGAGGAAAGTAGAACTTGATGAGGTAACTGTACCTACTCCCTTATTGGAAAATAGTTCATCCCAAAAACTGGTTCCTGTGGTGACTACACCAATTAGTGAGGAAGCTAATGATATCGATCATGAAACTTCAGATCAAGTTACTACCGAACCTCGTAGGTCAACCAGAGTAAGATCCGCACCAGAGTGGTACGGTAATCCTATTCTGGAGGTCATGTTACTTGACCATGGCGAACCTACGAACTATGAGGAAGCGATGATGAGCCCAGATTCCAAAAAATGGCTTGAGGCCATGAAATCTAAGATGGGATCCATGTATGAGAACAAAGTATGGACTTTGGTTGACTTGCCTGATGATCGGCAAGCCATCGAGAATAAATGGATCTTCAAGAAGAAGACTGACGCAGATGGTAATGTTACTGTCTACAAAGCTCGACTTGTTGCGAAAGGTTTTCGACAAGTTCAAGGGGTTGACTACGATGAGACTTTCTCACCCGTAGCGATGCTTAAGTCGGTCCGAATCATGTTAGCAATTGCCGCATTTCATGATTATGAAATATGGCAAATGGATGTCAAAACTGCATTCCTGAATGGATTTCTATAAGAAGAGTTGTATATGATGCAACCAGAAGGTTTTGTCGATCCAAAAGGTGCTAACAAAGTGTGCAAGCTCGAACGATCCATTTATGGACTGGTGCAAGCCTCTTGGAGTTGGAATAAACGCTTTGATAGTGTGATCAAAGCATATGGTTTTATACAGACTTTTGGAGAAGCCTGTATTTACAAGAAAGTGAGTGGGAGCTCTGTAGCATTTCTGATATTATATGTAGACGACATATTGTTAATTGGAAATGATATAGAATTTCTGGATAGCATAAAAGGATACTTGAATAAAAGTTTTTCAATGAAAGACCTTGGTGAAGCTGCTTATATATTAGGCATCAAGATCTATAGAGATAGATCAAGACGCTTAATTGGACTTTCACAAAGCACATACCTTGATAAAGTTTTGAAAAAGTTCAAAATGGATCAAGCAAAGAAAGGGTTCTTGCCTGTATTACAAGGTGTGAAGTTGAGTCAGACTCAATGCCCGACCACAGCAGAAGATAGAGAGAAAATGAAAGATGTTCCCTATGCTTCAGCCATAGGCTCTATCATGTATGCAATGCTATGTACCAGACCTGATGTATGCTTAACAATAAGTTTAGTAGGGAGGTACCAAAGTAATCCAAGAGTGGATCACTGGATTGCGGTCAAGAATATCCTGAAATACCTGAAAAGGACTAAGGATATGTTTCTCATTTATGGAGGTGACAAAGAGCTAGTCGTAAATGGTTACGTCGATGCAAGCTTTGACACTGATCCAGACGATTCTAAATCGCAAACCGGATACGTGTTTATATTGAACGGTGGAGCTGTCAGTTGGTGCAGTTCTAAACAAAGCGTTGTGGCGGGATCTACATGTGAAGTGGAGTACATAGCTGCTTCAGAAGCAGCAAATGAAGGAGTCTGGATGAAGGAGTTCATATCCAATCTAGGTGTCATACCTAGTGCTTCGGGACCAATGAAAATCTTCTATGACAATACTGGTGCAATTGCCTTGGCAAAGGAATCCAGATTTCACAAAAGGACCAAGCACATCAAGAGACGCTTCAATTCCATCTGGGACCAAGTCCAGGTGGGAGACATAGAGATTTGCAAGATACATACGGATCTGAACATTGCAGACCCGTTGACTAAGCCTCTTCCACGAGCAAAACATGATCAGCACCAAGGCTCCATGGGTGTTAGAATCATTACTGTGTAATCTAGATTATTGACTCTAGTGCAAGTGGGAGACTGAAGGAAATATGCCCTAGAGGCAATAATAAAGTTATTATTTATTTCCTCATATCATGATAAATGTTTATTATTCATGCTAGAATTGTATTAACCGGAAACATAATACATGTGTGAATACATAGACAAACATAGTGTCACTAGTATGCCTCTACTTGACTAGCTCGTTGATCAAAGATGGTTGTGTTTCCTAACCATAGAAATGAGTTGTCATTTGATTAACGGGATCACATCATTAGGAGAATGATGTGATTGACTTGACCCATTCCGTTAGCTTAGCACTTGATCGTTTAGTATGTTGCTATTGCTTTCTTCATGACTTATACATGTTCCTACAACTATGAGATTATGCAACTCCTGTTTACCGGAGGAACACTTTGTGTGCTACCAAACGTCACAACATAACTGGGTGATTATAAAGGAGCTCTACAGGTGTCTCCGAAGGTACATGTTGAGTTGGCATATTTCGATATTAGGATTTGTCACTCTGATTGTCGGAGAGGTATCTCTGGGCCCTCTCGGTAATGCACATCACTATAAGCCTTGCAAGAAATGTAGCTAATGAGTTAGTTACGGGATGATACATTACATAAGAAGTAAAGAGACTTGCCGGTAACGAGATTGAACTAGGTATTGAGATACCGACGATCGAATCTTGGGCAAGTAACATACCAATGACAAAGGAACAACGTATGTTGTTATGCGTTTTGACCGATAAAGATCTTCGTAGAATACGTGGGAGCCAATATGAGCATCCAGGTTGCGCTATTGGTTATTGACCGGAGACGTGTCTCGGTCATGTCTACATAGTTCCCGAACCCATAGGGTCAGCACGCTTAAAGTTAGATGACGGTTATATTATGAGTTTATATGTTTTGATGTACCGAAGATAGTTCGGAGTCCTGGATGTGATCACGGACATGACGAGGAGTCT
The DNA here is from genome assembly GCA_963921465.1 of Triticum timopheevii. Taxonomy (NCBI): domain Eukaryota; kingdom Viridiplantae; phylum Streptophyta; class Magnoliopsida; order Poales; family Poaceae; genus Triticum; species Triticum timopheevii. The sequence goes on along the minus strand of OY997270.1, from coordinate 414,199,145 downwards.
CAAAATGGTTGAGACATGAAGATTGATATATTGTACGACTATATTCGGACACCGGGATGGTTCCGGGGGTTATCAGATGTATACCGGAGTACTGGGGGTTACCAGAACCCCTCGAGGGGTTAATGGGCCTCATGGGCCCAAAGTGGAGCAGAGGAGGGGCGGCCAGGGCAGGCCGTGCACCCCTTCCCCCTCTAGTCCGAATAGGACAAGGAGGGGGGGCGGCGCCCCGCTTTCCTTCCTCTCCTGTCTCCCCTTCCTTCCCCCTCTCCTACTTGGACAAGAAAAGGAGGGAGTCGGGAGTAGGACTCCTTCCTGGCACGCCTCCTCCTGGCCGGCCGCCCCGCCCCCTTGCTCCTTTATATACGGGGGCAGGGGGGCACCTCTAGACACAACAATTGATCCTTGAGATCTATTTGCCGTGTGAGGTGCCCCCCTCCACCATATTCCACCTCGATAATATCGTAATGGTGCTTAGGCGAAGCCCTGCGTTGGTAGAACATTATCATCGTCACCACACGGTCATGTTGACGGAACTCTCCCTCGAAGCTCGGCTGGATCAGAGTTCAAGGGACGTCATCGAGCTGAACGTGTGCTGAACTTGGAGGTGCCATGCGTTCGGTACTTGATCGGTCAGATCGTGAAGACGTACAACTACGTCAATCGCGTTGTGCTAACGCTTCCGCTTTCGGTCTACGAGGGTACGTGGACAACACTCTCCCCTCTCATTGCTATGCATCACCATGATCTTGCGTGTGCGTAGGATTTTTTTTGAAATTACTACGTTCCCCAACAATTGGTGATGGAGGATGGTTGATAATGACGACATCGACGGATTCCCCTCTCCGGGCCCCGAACGGACTCCAGATCAGGCCTCCCGAGAGAGATTAGGGCTTGGCGGCGGCTCCGTATCGTAAAACGCGATGAATCCTTCTCTCTGATTTTTTTTCTCCCCGAACATGAATATATGGAGTTGGAGTTGAGGTCGGTGGAGCTTTAGGGGGCCCACGAGGCGGGGGAGGGGGCGCCCCCACCCTCATGGACAGGGTGTGGACCCCCTGATGTTGATTCTTTTGCCAATATTTTTTTATTAATTCCAAATAGTTGCTCCGTGGATTTTTAGGTCATTCCGAGAACTTTTATTTCTGCACAAAAATAACACCATGGCAGTTCTGCTGAAAACAGCGTCAGTCCGGGTTAGTTCCATTCAAATCATGCAAGTTAGAGTCCAAACAAGGGCGAGACGTATCAGACCTCAAATGGAGTTTTTGCGTGGATTATCAACATCTCAACGCAGTGACAGTGAAGAATCGCTATCCCCTTCCCGTCATTGAGGAGCTGCTCGACGAGTTAGGAGGAGCCCGACTGTTCACCAGCTTGGACCTGCGGGCAGGGTATCACCAAATCCGGATGTGACCCGAGGATGAGCATAAGACAGCGTTCGAAACACACCATGGCCACTTCGAGTTCAAGGTACTGCCATATGGAGTAACTAGTGGTCCGCCAACCTTCCAAGGCGGCATGAACGTTGTCCTGTCATCATTGCTGCGTCATGGGGTGCTTGTTTCCATCGATGATATCCTCATCTACAGCAAAACCCGAGCTCACATATCCGGCTGCTCCGTCAAGTGTTTCAGCTACTCCAAGAACATCAACTGAAGATCAAGTATAGTAAGTGCACATTTGCCAGCCCGAAACTGCTCTACATGGGCCATGAGATCAACGGCGAAGGGGTACGCACCGATGGGAAAAACATTGCAGCAGTACAAAAGTGGTCGGTCCCTACCAATGTGAAGGAAGTGAGGGGTTTCCTTGGGTTGGCAGGTTACTACCGCAAATTCGTCTATGGTTTCGCTATCATCTCCCGGCCACTTACAGATTTTCTCAAGAAGGGAACCATCTTCCGCTGGACTGACCTGGAGGACGGCGCATTCCGGGCGCTGCAACAAGCACTAGTCTCCGCACCAATGCTGGCTCTGCCTAACTTCTCCAAGACCTTTGAGTTGGAAATGGATGCGTCTAACCTGGGCATTGGAGCGGTCTTGATGCAGGAGAAGCGCCCTATTGGTTTCCTGAGCCACGCATTGGGGCCGCGCTCTCTACATATGAAAAGGAAGGACTCACTAAAAAAATACACTTCCGTGATGATATGTGTTTGTCACAGTAGGTCGCGTTTTTTGTCATGCATGTACATCCATGACGATTTTATGACAGAATCAAGATAGTCATACATGTGCTATCGTAGAAGGGTTCCATGACATTACCAAAATTATCATCACGGAAGTGTCCACTTCCATGACGATAAATCGCGCATCACAGAAGTGCTTTCGTCAAGGGTGACCGTCACGTGGCATCCACCGTAACGGAACGCTGTTAAGCTATCGGGTCGGGTTTTGGATCCGATAACGCGTTAACAGCCCCGACCAATGGGAAATTTCCACGTGTAAAATTCTTATTGGCCGGACGAAACATGTGTTAGGTCGTCAGTGGGTCAGATAGGCGCCTATGATATGTCGACACGTGCCACGGCCCACCACTGTCCCATTTAGCTTACAAAGCCGGCCCGTTTGACTTGGTCAAAAGTTAACGGGCTGGCCCATGAAAAGCATGTTAACGGTCTCTTGGCAAATAGCCCATTTTATGGCCTGTTAACTCACGGCCCATTAGGCCCTAAAGGAAATCGGCCCAACAATGTCATGTGGGCCGTCGAATATAACACCAACCCATTTCACTTTCGGCCCATGTATGGCCCACGACATCTTTCGGCCCATATGAGGCCTTCGTATCTTTCGGCCCTTTACAGGCCCATGGTGACTCTAGCCCATAATGAACAGTAATTTTCTTTGTACCCGTTAACGGCCCGTGATTTACATGGGCCGTTTCCAGCCCATGTTAGCTTTCGACCTATTGACGGCCCATACGTTCTTGGGCTCCTTTTCGGCCCTCGATTACTTCCGGCCCGTTACTAGCCTGTTCCCCTAATGGCCCAAATTCGGCCCATGGCAAGGGTCGTCCCGTTACTGGCATGTTCCCCTAATGGGCCAAATTCAGCCCATGGCAACAGTCGGCCCGTTACTGGCCTGTTACCCTAATGGGCCAAATTCGGCCCATGGCAAGAGTCGGCCCGTTTCTGGCCTGTTAACCCATTGTGTCGTTTCCAGCCCGTCCTATATTCTGGCCCATTAAGGACATGTTATGCCTGTGATAGAATTAAGCCTTTACAGTCCTACTGCCTGTTAACGGTCCATTACCGTGATGGGCCGATACCAATTACGCCCGATTATGGCCCATTTAGACCCATTTATCCGACGGCCTGAGGCCCACCGATTACAGTCCCATTTATCGACAGCCCGAGGCCCACCGATTACAGGCCCATTTATCAACGGCCCGTAGGAGACCCATGGATCCTACGGCCCGTATATGGCCCATGGTAATTGCGGCCACTAGCAAACCAGGGAAAATGAAGACTTGGAAATAAATAAGGCCGAAACTAACGCTAGGCTATTAAGGCGATTGCACAGATTACATCCACTCGGCATCAAAGATCGCGACCAGGGCAAATATAGGGAACACCCTACACTATACAAAAATGGCTTGCTGTTTTGTTCAGCCGGTGGCTGCACATTAAGAATAAATTTTTTATCGCACCAAAACAAATTACAACTATATAACAAAAGGAAGGTTGGCATAAAACTTAACAGTCTAACAGATAAATGCACCACCAGAAGTTCAGAAGCTCGGTTCATTTGACCTGACTGTTACGTTTTCATGTTGTATTGTCCGATGGAGCACCATAACCCTCGCCTTCATTTCCCCTAGGCTCCTGAACAACATAGAAAATGTTTGATAGTCTGGTTTCAAAACCATGCATATCTTGACGACATTGAGCAATGTTTCTCCTTGTTTCACAAAGGGCCTCTGTTAGGGAATGGACTTGTGTCTGGAGCGCAGATACAACATTGCTTTGAGCTTGCATATCTTGATCATGATGCAGTTTGGACGATATTGCCTTAACAACCAACCCAGTATTATGCAGGAACGTGCTTTTGGCACTGTTAGTGGATAGGTACTTACCCACTACAGCAAGAGCTGACATTGCGGTTATAGTTGCCTTGCCACCTTGAGAAGGTGGTGGTTCCACCATTTTCCATAGCTTGCTGAAAAGTTGAGGTTTTACATTAGTAGTACCAGAACAGAAGATATTAAGGAGGCAGCAAAACCAAACAAAATAGCTTTGGTCTATGTACAGAGCTTATTCTGGTGAACCCATGTAAAATATTAGTTGTATTTTATTGCAAAGTACATAATAAAACCAGGTTCCAAACATATGACCATGTACCATCGCTAATGTATTGTCTATTTCTTCACATTGTATTAAGGGCTAAGGATAAAGAGACGAAGTTTATAATACAGTAAGAATAGTATGACATCATTCATATCACAAAACAACTGAGAACAGACAAACAGGCAATTGTAACATTGTGTGGGCAAGTCCAGCACATAACTAGATTACGGGTCAAGATCAAAGGAACATCACTCCTCTCTTTTAAACCTTGTAAGGTGCAATGATATACTAAGACAATTGTGTATAAAATTGAAATGAGTAATAGACATTAGCTGCAAACCATGCAGTTCAAGGCACAAGTCAGAGTAAGTAGTAGTTAAAAGGCATGAGGATTAAGGACTTACAACAACGGCTTTGACTGGTGTAGTCACACCCTTCTTCTTGCTGGTGTGACAGTCCTTGAAGATTTCCATAGCATTTGGTTCAGGTACTTTTTGGTCCTTGCGGGCTTTCCTCTGCATTTCGAACAAGTCAATATCGATCTGATAATATGGTACAACGAAAAGAGTGAAACAGCAGCTAATTACAAGAGCCTCGCAGTGTGCAATATAGCTACGAGATCCTGTCGTCTATTGGAATTTCACTTTCGTACGGTTGGCCTCGTTCTTTGAACAGTTCACCTACAAGAAGATAGATTTGTGTGGCACATGCGTAAATAGGACTTCAACATGTGATCTGATCACATATATATAATGTACCTAATACTTCGGATCAGACTAGTGTTTAACAAGGCCCCTTGAGGGAGTCCTGGACTAGGGGGTGTCCGGACAGCCGGACTATCATCGTCCGCCGGACTCCAAGACTACGAAGATACAAGATTGAAGACTCCGTCCCGTGTCCGGATGGGACTTTCCTTGGCGTGGAAGGCAAGCTTGGCGATACGGATATGTAGATCTCCCACCATTGTAACCGACTCTGTGTAACCCTAGCCTCCTCCGGTGTCTATATAAACCGGAGGGCTTTAGTCCGTAGGACACAACATACATTACAACAATCATACCATAGGCTAGCTTTAGGGTTTAGCCTCCTTGATCTCGTGGTAGATCCACTCTTGTACTACCCATATCATCAATATTAATCAAGCAGGACGTAGGGTTTTACCTCCATCGAGAGGGCCCGAACCTGGGTAAAACATCGTGTCCCTCGTCTCCTGTTACCATCCGCCTAGACGCACAGTTCGGGACCCCCTACCCGAGATCCGCCAGTTTTGACACCGACATTGGTGCTTTCATTGAGAGTTCCTCTGTGTCATCCCCGATAGGCTCGATGGCATCTTCAGTCAACAACGCTGTCCAGGGTGAGACTTTTCTCCCCGGACAGATCTTCGTATTCGGCGGCTTCGCACTGCGGGCTAATTCCCTTGGCCACCTGGAGCAGATCGAAAGCTACGCCCCTGGCCATCAGGTCAGATTCGGAAGCCTAAACTTCACGGCCGACATCCGCGGGGACTTGATCTTCGACGAGCTTGAGCCAAAACCAAGCGCGCCACACTGTTGCGATGGGCATGATCTAGCTCTGCCGCCGAACAGTGCCTTGGAGGCCGCACACGAATCCGCTTCGGCCTTCAGTCTGGAGCCGATCGCCCAGATCGAGGATCGGTGGATGGACACCACCTCGGGGGCTTCAACTTCCATGGCGATGGAGCTGAACACCAATCTTGTCCCTCGCGAAACTCATGATTCCGAGGTACCGGACTCCTTGCCGGACTCCGGACCTCCCGTGCCCCTACCAATTAAATCGGATTGGGCGCCGGTTATGGAATTTACCGCTGCGGACATCTTCCAATACTCGCCCTTTGGCGACATTCTAAATTTGCTAAAGCATCTCTCTCTATCCGGAGAGTCCTGGCCAGACTATGGCCAGGATGGTTGGGATACGGACGACGAAGAAATTCAGAGCCCACCCACCACCCACTTTGTAGCCACTGTCGACGATCTAACCGACATGCTAGACTACGACTCCGAAGACATCGACGCTATGGACGACGATGCCGGAGACGAATAGGAACCAGCGCCTACAGGGCACTAGAAGACCACCTCATCATACGACATATACATGGTGGACACCCCAAAAGACGGGGATGGCGAAGAAACAGCGGAGGCAGATTCTTTAAAGAAACAGCCCAAGCACCGGCGTCAGCGGCGCCGCTCTAAATCCCGCCATAGCAAGAATGGAGATTCCGGCACAGGAGATAATAATACCCCAGAGAGTGCCGAAGACAATCCCCTCCAGCAAGACTCAGCGTAGGAGGATGCAGAAGCAAGCCCTCACGAGAGGGCGGCAGACGAAGAGGTTGAGGATTATAACTATATGCCTCCCTCCAAAGACGAGGCAAGCCTCAATGACGACGAATTCGTCGTGCCCGAGGATCCCGTCGAACAAGAGCGTTTTAAACGCAGGCTTATCACCATGGCAAATAGCCTAAAGAAAAAGCAGCAGCAGCTTCAAGCTGATCAGGACCTGCTAGCCGATCGATGGACAGAGGTCCTCGCGGCCGAAGAGTATAAACTCGAACGCCCCTCCAAAAGCTACCCAAGACGCAAGTTGCTTCCCCGATTAGAGGAGGAAGCGTACATACCTCCATCACCAGCGCACGATATGGCCGACCGACCACCCCGTGGTCGTGACAGAGAGGCATCCAGGCCCCCAACCAAGACCGTACCCCGGCATCGCTCCAAAAGTACGAAGCCAAGGGGGAACGCACCAGACTTGCGAGATATATTGGAGGACAAGGCAAGGCAATCCAGATCCATCTACGGATCACGTGGGCGCCCCACGACCCATGACGAATACCATCGCGTCGGATACAATAACCCTGGCCGGGCCGACCACAGCAGACAACGCTCCCTCGAGCTGCGTCGTGATATTGCTCAATACAGAGGTGCCGCACACCCGCTATGCTTCACTGATGAAGTAATGGATCATCAAATCCCTGAAGGGTTTAAACCCGTAAACATTGAATCCTACGATGGCACAACAGGCCCCGCGGTTTGGGTCGAAGATTATATTCTCCACATCCACATGGCCCGCGGCGATGATCTCCATGCCATCAAGTATCTCCCACTCAAGCTTAAAGGACCAGCTCGGCATTGGCTCAACAGCTTGCCCGCAGAGTCAATTGGGTGTTGGGAAGACCTGGAAGCCGCATTCCTCGACAACTTCCAGGGCACATATGTGCGGCCACCAGACGCCGATGACCTAAGCCACATAATTCAGCAGCCAGACGAATCGGCCAGACAATTCTGGACACGGTTCTTGACAAAGAAAAACCAAATCATTGACTGTCCGGATGCAGAGGCCCTTGCAGCCTTCAAACATAACATCCGCGACGAGTGGCTAGCCCGGCACCTGGGACAGGAAAAGCCGAAATCCATGGCAGCCCTCGCATCATTAATGACCCGCTTTTGCGTGGGAGAGGATAGCTGGCTAGCTCGCAGCAATAACCTCCGTAAAAATTCTGGCAGTCCGGATACTAAGGACAACAACGGCAGGTCACGTCGGAACAAAAACAAACGCCGCATTAACAGCGACGATAAGGAGGATACGGCAGTCAACGCCGGATTCCGAGGCTCTAAACCCAGTCAACGGAAGAAGCCATTCAAAAGAACCACTCCGGGTCCGTCCAATTTGGACCGAATACTCGACCGCTTATGCCAGATACATGGCACCCGCGAAAAGCCAGCTAATCACAACAATAGAGATTGCTGGGTGTTCAAGCAGGCAGGTAAGTTAATTGCCGAAAACAATGACAAGGGGCTAAACAGCGACGATGAGGAAGAGACCCGACCGCCGAACAATAGAGGACAGAAGGGTTTCCCCACACAAGTGCGGACGGTGAACATGATTTACGCAACCCATATACCCAAGAGGGAGAGGAAGCGCGCATTAAGGGACGTCTATGCGATGGAGCCAGTCGCCCCGAAATTCAATCCATGGTCCTCGTGTCCGATCACTTTCGATCGAAGAGACCATCCGACCAGCATACGCCATGGCGGATTCACCGCATTGGTTTTAGACCCAATCGTCGATGGATTTCACCTCACAAGAGTCCTGATGGACGGCGGTAGTAGCCTGAACCTGCTTTATCAGGATACAGTGCGCAAGATGGGCATAGACCCCTCAAGGATTAAACCTACAAAGACAACCTTTAAAGGTGTCATTCCAGGTGTGGAAGCCAACTGTACAGGCTCAGTCACATTGGAGGTGGTCTTCGGATCCCCGGACAATTTCCGGAGCGAGGAGTTAATCTTCGACATAGTCCCGTTTCGCAGCGGCTATCACGCTCTGCTCGGACGAACCGCGTTTGCGAAATTCAACGCGGTGCCGCATTATGCATACCTCAAGCTCAAGATGCCAGGCCCTCATGGAGTCATCACGGTCAATGGAAATACGGAACGCTCCCTCCGAACGGAGGAACATACAGCGGCTCTCGCAGCAGAAGTACAGAGCAGCCTTTTAAGGCAATTCTCGAGTCCGGCCGTCAAACGGCCGGATACGGCAAAACACGCCTGGAGCAACACCAACCAAGACAACCTGGCACGATCAGAGCACGCGTAGCAATGCGGCCCTAACCCCCGCCCTCGCATGATTGCAAGAACAACCCTCCGCATACATCATTACGCTTTGGAGATACCATGGGCGCAGGGGAAGGGGCGCGAACACAATGGACCCAGAGTGCGGTTCAACCACACCAGGGGCTCGCAAGTGTGCCCCCCTTCTTTTCTTTTTCACTTTACTTCTTTGTGTACACAGGAGTCCGTTAAACAGAAGCCCTGTCCGGTGGTGAACCTGCCGAACTCATGATGTAACAGCCAGGAAAGAAAGAAGGCTGCGACGAACACTCAGGTGGTCTCAATTACGAGCATTAAATTCGATTATATACACCAAGCCCGCAGCTCACCCCTGGAGGGGGACATGTTTAATTAGTCCAAATCCCTTGCTTACCGCACTATTTGTGTCAGTCCGCACTCATAGCAGACTTTCTTTAATAAATAATGCAGCACCTTTCGACGGCAATTGCATTACTTTTTATATATATGTTCAGTACATGACATCTTGCACCCGTATATTTTGGTACGGCCGAATACACCAGGGTCTTATGTTCCCCACATTATGGTGTGATAAGTCCAAACACTTCCACAAGTGCGGCACCCCGAACTTATAGCATTATATGAATCGGCTCCGAATCATGTCTTGGGTCAATAGTTGGGTTTGCCCGGCTCCCACGTTTTGGTGCCTTACGTTCCGTTCTATCGGCTAAGGTGGCACTGGGAGAACCACTGCGATTGCGCCCCGGTTGAGCCGGGCGAGCACCTCAGTGGAGAAAGCTAAAACTGACCGGCATGATAAGGCGAGAGACTGGTCGCTGTTCGAGAGGTTTTTTTCGGGTCCTTAAAGACTCATGCCGCTTCGAGCGAAGTTTCGGACAATGTCCGACGAAGGCGTGGATAGCGCCCCGGATTCGGTCTTCCGAATACCAGGGGCTTTGCTGAAATTTAAAATTATAGAATTCTATGGCTAAGTGAGAGTGTTCAAGCATTATAAGTCCGGTTGCCTTGTTCGTTGTGTTGAGCGCCTCCCTATATGGACCCAACAATGGGAACAAGAGTGCTCAAGTTTATCCCGAACACCCCAGCACTCGCGCTCGGGGGCTGAAGCCAACGACTTGCCATCTCTCAGATTTTATAAACGGCCGCACAGAAGGTAATATTTTAAATTAAATAAGCGTTGCTTAATGCGCACGTGAACAAAGTTTTCAGCGCACAGGATAACATATGGCGAGTTTACTCAAAGATTACATTTCTGGGGCACTCATCCGCAATATCACGGGCTCCCTTCAGGACAGTTTTATAATACATTTCGGGCGTGCGATACTCCTTGCCCGGTGGCGGTGGGTCCGTGAGAAGCTTCTCCGCATCCAACCTGCCCCAATGCACCTTCGTGCGGGCAAGGGCCCGACGAGCACCCTCAATACAGGCGGAGCGCTTGATGACCTCCACCCAGGGGCACGCATCCACCAGCCGCCGCACGAGGCCGAAGTAGCTCCCAGGCATGGCCTGTCCAGGCCACAGCCAGATTATAAGGCCCTTCATGGCCTCCTCATCTACCTTGTGGAGTTCGACCAGCTGTTTCAGCTGGTCGCTTGGGGGCACCGGATGGCCGGCCTCAGCGTACTGAGACCAGAAGACCTTCTCCATCGAGCTCCCCTCCTCGCCATGATAGAATGCGGCGGCATCGGACTAACTACGCGGCAGATCTACAAACGCCCCTGGAGAGCTCCGAATGCGGGTAAGTGTCAGGTAGTTTACATTAACATGCTTGCTTTGCATGAAAAATGCCTTACCCGCCGCTATCTTCTTTACATCTTCAACCTCCTGAAGGGCCTTATGGGCTTCGGCCTTGGCGGACTTGGCACTTTCGAGAGCCGAGGCAAGCTCGGACTCTCGAGTCTTGGAGTCACGCTCCAAACTCTCATGCTTCTCCATGAGAGCCTGGAGCTCTTGCCGTACTCCCGCCACCCGTGCCTCCTGCTTTTCTCGCTCTGCCCGTTCCGCGGCCGCACTGCGTTAGGCCGCGGACATAGCCTCCTTCAGGGCTGCCACCTCGTTTGTGGCCCCTGCAGTACCCATATTATCCTTGTTAATTTTATCGCAACCAAAATCCTTTTCTGTAAGGTAATTATTCAAAGTGGTGTTACTCACCTTCTTTGTCCTCGAGCTGCTTCTTGGCATGGCCGAGCTCTTGCTCGGACCGCTCAAGGTCCTGCTTCAACACACCGACCTCCGCAGTCAGTGCGGCAGAGGTCAGCAGCACAGCCTGCAAACCCATATTGACATATTATAAGCAACCCTGCGTATATCTTGTTAGATCCTCAGTCCGGCTTTTCTTGCCGAACACCGAACTGAGCATTAGGGGCTACTGTCTATGCAATATTACATTACATAACTTTAACTACTTACCTCAAAGCCTGTTAGAAGGCTGCTGCAGGCTTCGGTCAGCCCGCTCCTGGCAAGCTGAACCTTCTGAATCACCGCACTCATGAGGGTGCGGTGTTCTTCCTGGATGGAAGCGCCCTTAAGCGCCTCCAACAAGTTGTCTGGCGCCTCCGGTTGGACGGAGGCCGCCGGCATCACGGTCCTGCCCTTCTTGTGTAGGGGCCGCTTGCCGGACTCTGGAACCACTGCGGGTTCCGATGTAGAGTCCGGCGCAAAGTCCGGGAGGCTGCCTGACGGCGCCTCCGGAGCCTCCTCCTGATGGGTCCCTCTCTGGGATCGCACCTCGGCGTCCTCATTGGCGCGGGGGGTTGTGGCAGTCGGAAGTGAATCCACATCTGACGGGGCCAATGACCCGCTCGATGAAGCGGGGAGATCATCATCGGCCAGACTATGGACAAAATGCGGCATTAGAAGGACACTACGCAATACAACAAAAATTGCATATCAAGGATCCGGATACTTACGATCTTGCCGGATGCCTGGCCCTTAAAGGCCACTCCTCCTCGCCAACGATGGTGTTGGCGAAACTGTCCGGGGGAATAGTTCTCCCCCTCTTGGACCCCTCGGCCTCCCCTATTGGGGAAGCCTTCCTCTTCTTCTCTCCCTCCTGCGGGAGAGAGTCTTCTTCCTCCTCGTCGTCTTCGGGGGAGGAGTCCGCCTCGTCGTCGGATGCCTGATGGCGGGAACTTTTTCGAGTCCCCGTGGCCACCTTCTTGGCCTTCTTCTCCGGCACCACGTGCGGTGCCGGAACCAGCAGCCCTGATAGACGGGCATTCACTGGGTCCTCTGGCATGGGAGCTGGGCTGATGAGCTGCTCGGCCTTCTCCATCCATTCCTGTCAAAGGAAATGAGAGATTGAAACCCTCTTAGAATCAATTTGATTATCACAAGTGTCCCGTAAAGGGGTCGAATCACTTACCTCGTCAGCCGGATGCTGCGAGCAAAATCCGTGATCTTCCGTCGCGGATGTGGGGGCTTCGGCACCCTTAAACAACACCCTCCAGGCGCCTTCATATGTCGTATCGAAGAGCCCGCTTAGCGCCTAGTGCTGTTCCAGATTGAACTCCCATAGATTGAATGCCCGTTCTTGGCATGGGAGAATCCGGCGGATGAGCATGACTTGGACCACGTCGACGAGCCTGAGCTTATTGCTCACCAGCTTCTGGATGCAGGTTCGGAGTCCCGTCAGCTCCTTCGGATTGCCCCACAGCAAGCCCTTCTCTTTCCAGGAGGTGAGCTGCGTGGGGATGCCAGATCTAAACTCGGGGGCCGCCGCCCATGTGGGCTCACGCGGCTCGGTGATGTAGAACCACCGCGATTGCCACCCCTTGACGGAGTCCACAAAGGCCCCTTCGAGCCAAAGGACGTTGGGTAACTTACCCAACATGGCGCCTCCACATTCCGCTTGCGTGCCCTTCACAACCTTCGGCTTGACGTTGAAGGTCTTGAGCCACAGGCCGAAGTGGGGCCGGATGCAGAGGAAGGCCTCGCACATGACGATAAACACCGAGATGTTGAGGATGAAGTTCGGCGCCAGATCGTGGAAATCCAGGCCATAGTAAAACATGAGCCCCCGGACGAATGGGTGGAGTGGAAAGCCTAGTCCGTGGAGGAAGTGGGGAAGAAAGACGACCCTCTCATGGGGCCCGAGGGTAGGGATGAGCTGCCCCTCGTTGGGCAGCCGATGCGCGATATCGCCGGAGAGGTATCCGGCGCTGCGCAACTTGGTGATGTGCTCCTCCTTGACGGTGGAAGCCAACCATTTGCCTCCCGCTCCGGACATATTCGGAGAAGGCCGAGGCGAGATGCACGAGCTTGGGCGTTGGAGCTTGAGTGCGCGGAGATGGATAAGCAAAGGAGGAAGAAGGCGTAGGTGAGAAGGTAAATCCTTATCCCTTATATATAGGCGGACGAAAACTAAGCGTCCCCCACCGGCCTGGTAAAACTCGCTTATCTCCCAAGCGCCACCATCAATGGCGCGGTTGGGTTACCCACGTCCGTATTGATGAGAATCCCGGAATAAGGGGAACACGATCTCTGCTTCGACAAGACGTGCCAAGGAAACCGCTTCGCTAAACGTGCTGAGGTGGTATAGTAAAAACGATTCAAACAAAGGCTTGGTAGTGGTGTGATGTCACGCCGCATAATACGTCAGCAGATTGGACTGGTGTACATTTTATTCTCTCTACGGTGGAATGTGGAATTTATTTTGCAGAGCCGGACACTATCCTGGTGTTCATGATCTTCTCTAGGTTATTCAAGGGAGGAACCCGCCTTGCAATGCCGAACATTATGCGCGCCGGACTTATCGTAATTGAAGCCTGGTTCAGGGGCTACTGAGGGAGTCCTGGACTAGGGGGTGTCCGGATAGCCGGACTATCATCGTCCGTCGGACTCCAAGACTACGAAGATACAAGATTGAAGACTCCGTCCCGTGTCCGGATGGGACTTTCCTTGGCGTGGAAGGCAAGCTTGGCGATACGGATATGTAGATCTCCTACCATTGTAACCGACTCTGTGTAACCCTAGCCTCCTCCGGTGTCTATATAAACCGGAGGGCTTTAGTCCGTAGGACACAACATACATTACAACAATCATACCATAGGCTAGCTTTAGTGTTTAGCCTCCTTGATCTCGTGGTAGATCCACTCTTGTACTACCCATATCATCAATATTAATCAAGCAGGACGTAGGGTTTTACCTCCATCGAGAGGGCCCGAACCTGGGTAAAACATCGTGTCCCTCGTCTCCTATTACCATCCGCCTAGACGCACAGTTCGGGACCCCCTACCCGAGATCCGCCGGTTTTGACACCGACACCCCTCCAGTCTTCATCCGATATATTTTCCATTGGAGATGTTTGGGAAAGTTCACTGTTAGCCTTGCCTTCAAAGTGAGTTTTCCTCAAGTTATACCGATACTGTCGTAGAGCAGACTTGAAAACATGGGTGCAAGCTTGTCTGGTTGCATCATCTCGGCTATCCAACTTGAACCTCATCTTTTGAAAATTATGGGAGTCTAATTATCAGCAACCTAGAAAGTATGGGACAGAGCAAGACGATATTACTAGTTTCCATACATAACCATACTTATAGATAAATGGTCGACGAAGGTGTTGAACTGGGTTTCGTCTTTGTCATTCCTGTACTGAATCCATGTTGGGAGGATATGTACATGACACCTAACAGCAACCGCTGCCTCTGATACTAACTTGGCTGACTCTGTAGCATCACGTGGCCTTTTTAAACCTGCCTCAAAACGGATCTCCATTCTTCCTCCTCTAGATTTAGTTAACCTATCGAGCATTATCCCTGATGTTTGTTTCCTCTTGCGCTTAGGTGCTAGTCCAACAATGAACATAGGAAGTGTTAGTGTACATCAAACTGTGAGACTACATATAACGAAGCATGCAACTGTAACTTGACTCCAGCAACTACCTTCTTGCTGTTGAAGCTCACAAGGTTCATCTGATATTACCAACTCGTCTTGTGTCAAGAGTGCTTGGGAAGTAGTGTCAAGTGGCAAGGGAGCTTGGGAACGTGCTGCTAGCTCAGTTGACGCACGAGTAAGTCATGCAGCTGGTAGTACTGTGGTAGGTGTTGCAAGAACTAGGGCTGTCTCTGCTTGTTTGGTGACAGCTATTTGTTTCTGTTTGGCTTTTTTTTGCACCTCATGTAGCATGGGATGCCGTGTTTGTAGAATTTTCCGCTGGACTTTGACCATATATTGCACCATCAGTACCAGCAGAATCTGCAGGATTTGTCCGCTTCTCATTCCCTGCCATTCTGTGTTTCTTCCTCTTTCTCTGTGCCATGTTAAGTCAAGCCGACAAGAAAAACAAATAACAATTTAGTTCTTCAGAACAAATTGATGCGTGATGCTGACGAACTGAACTTTGATGTTAGACAACCACATGATAGGAGGATGTAATATGTATGAAAAACAGGACGAAAGAGATAACCAGAACTATGATGTGTAAACTAAGAAGAAGACATTTCACCAAATTATAAGCAATGCAATGGAAGGTAGACACCATATGAAAGATGCTACAAATATCGCTCTGCCAAGTTAACAGTGTCTCATCATAAATGGTGTTTAAACAAATGTGAAGCAGTACAAGAAATAAATCATATGCAAGATGCAAACAACATCACACTACCATGTTAGAGGTCTCTTGTTGTCGGTGTCAAAACCGGCGGATCTCGGGTAGGGGGTCCCGAACTGTGCGTCTAGGCGGATGGTAACAGGAGACAAGGGACACGATGTTTTTACCCAGGTTCGGGCCCTCTCGATGGAGATAAAACCCTACTCCTGCTTGATTGATATTGATGATATGGGTAGTACAAGAGTGGATCTACCACGAGATCAAGGAGGCTAAACCCTAGAAGCTAGCCTATGGTATGATTGTTGTAATGGTTGTGTTGTCCTACGGACTAAAACCCTCCGGTTTATATAGACACCGGAGAGGGCTAGGGTTACACAGAGTCGGTTACAATGGTAGGAGATCTACATATCCGTATCGCCAACCTTGCCTTCCACGCGAAGGAAAGTCCCATCCGGACACGGGACGGAGTCTTCAATCTTGTCTCTTCATAGTCTTGGAGTCCGGCCGATGATGATAGTCCGGCTATCCGGACACCCCCTAGTCTAGGACTCCCTCACTCGTCATTAGTGCCATTGCATATTCACAGCATTGCATATTCACAGCTTATGATGTGTAAACTAAGGAGAAGGCATTTCAACAAATTAGAAGCAATGAAAGCTAGACACCATATGAAAGATGCAACGAATATCACTCTACCAAGTTAAAACTATTTTGTCATAAGTGCCATTTCAACAAATTAGTAGTACAAGCTAGAAAAGAATGTGAGATGTGACCTATATCACACTCCGAAGTCAAACGTGTCTTATGATAAGTGATTGTTGCAGGTTACACAACAGTAGTAATTTGATGTAAGAACATGGTGTGATAGATAGATATTGTATGTTCTAGAAACAGGAAGACGTGTCTTATTCAAGTATAATGTGTAAAGTAAGCAGATGGAATTCAACAAAATTAGAAGCAATACAAGCTAGACATCACACATAACAAGCAACCACATATAACAGTGCCAAGTTAGAGGGAGCACCGGTGATGCTGCACTAGGGGAGACGTGCTCATCATAAACACAGCTTTGTTGAGTGTCTATGCATGTGTTTACTTGGAAATCATCTTGGGGGTGTGGAGGAGTAGAAACTGTAGAGGCCCTCCATTCGGAAGGAGCACCTTTATCCGCTACCTTGCTAACTTCCTTCCGCTTTATTGATTTTGAATTGTCAAGTAAAACCGACAATAAAAAGCAATAAAATTCTCTCTTCAGAACTCATTCATGCATGATACTGACAATCACTACTTTGATGTAAGGCAAACACATGATACCAGGATGGAATATGTACGAAAAACAGTACGGTATGGCATGTTCACAATTGTTTGTGTAAACTAAGCAGAAACCATTCCAGCAAATAAGAAGCAATGCAAGCTAGACACCACATGAAAGATGCAACCAATATGACTCTGCCAAGTTAAAAGTGTCCCATCATAAATGTAATTTCAACAAATTAGAAGCAGCGCATGCTATAAATCATATGAAAGATGCAACTAATATCGCACTGCATATACTAAAGGTGTCTCGTCATATTGATTGATGCGGGATACAAAAAAAACAATAGTTTTTATGTAAGGACATGCTTAATAGACAGATGTACTATGTACTAAATACAGGAAGGCATGTCACATTAACAGGTATAATGTATAAGCTAAGCAGACTAGCACATGCAGTTTAACCAGATTGGAAGAATTACAATCTAGACACCATATGCAATATGCAACCACATATCACGCTGCCAAGTTAGAGCAAGCACCTGCGATGCTAGTGTAGGGGAAATTCTATAATCAACTACAGAGCTACGTTCACTATCTTCATCTAGCATTTCTGTTTCTTGAGAATCATGTCGGGAGGCTGACGCTGCATTCTTTAAATGAGGAGTAGTCCCCTTGCTTGCCCGCCTCGTCATAAGTGATTGATGAGGGATACACAAGAACATTAGTTTGATGTAAGAACATGGTTGGTACACAGATGTACTAGTATGTACCAAAAAACAGAAAGACATGTCATATTCAAAGGTATAATGTGTAAGCTAAGCAAATGCAATTTAACCAAATTGGAAGCAATACAAGCTAGACATCCGGCTGGAGTGGTGAGCATGATCATCTAGGACCTGAGAGCCTGGTGGGAGGCGGGCTGCTTCGCCACCATCGCATCTTTTTAGTTGGCTTCCAGGTGATGCCTATCTTTCCTGGGCTTGTCACTGGCTCGGCCAGTGCCCTGACTAGCTATTTGTCTTCTGGTGCTCACGGGATGGTGGTTCATGTAAAAAAAATATCTTTCCTTATCTTACCGACTTCGGCCTTTCGAATACAAGCCAGACACCATATGGAACATGAAACCACATATGAAACCGTGAAGTTAAAGCAAGCCCCTGGGATGGTGGTTCATTGTGAGCGAGGTCATCAACTCCAGAGCTACATTTACCGTCTCCATCTGCTGACACTGCACCCTTTATAGTGCTGTAACGTGTTGTGCATATCCATGAAGAAAGCTGGCGCGACTTCTCTCTTTTCTTTGCTGCTTCTCTTTCGGCAGACTCTGAAATACCCTTGCATAAAAACACAATAGTGAGAGTATGGGTGAAGTGTGTGCAGAACTAGTGCACTGTAAAAGTAGCAGATAGCAGGTGGCTGAAAAATAAATGACAGGAGACATATGATAGCTCTACAACATTGCATGGCAAACAAAATTAGATTCTACTCCGTATGATTTTGTAATATATGAGCATAGGAAATGCAGGTACTCCTCCAGCACACCACCACATGTGGTCATATCTAAGATAACAGTCGACTGAAAATAAATAGGTCAGTTGTTTTTTTAATGAACCGTCCGATCTATAAGGAACGGGCAGATGACCTTGGTCTACCTCCCGCCAGTCACTGTTGACGATCTTTCTCGAACCGCCAGCGACCACCGGCCCAGACCCCTGCCTCCGCCGCCCCGCCCTCCCATCGACCTCACACCACCGCCATGCTTGGCAGCGCCCCCAGGCCATCCCTCTAATCCCAGCCGACCTCCAGATCGGGCGCCAGTAGCTCTAGGCCAAACACGCCCCTCAGATAAACACCAAGGCGCTGCTTCACCGGGGTAATACGCGTACTAGCGCCTATTACGTCGGGGAATGCTTTCGTTAATTGGGAATCAACTGGAGAGAAATTGAAATTCAGGGGGCAACATACCTCTAGCTAAGGTGAAATAATATACGAGGAGAAACCTTGTGCATCGAGAGTTACTAGGAACATCTAGTATCAAGAAGAAGCGGTCAACTAGTGTCTTCTATGGAATGAATACCGTGCAAGCAGAAACGTAAGATTTGCACGAATAAGGGAAGAGGAGTACCTTTTTCGGTTGCCGGTGTGGTCATCTCCACATGTCGCGCCGATCTTCTTCTTTTTACCGGGGAAACCGATGTTCTGGAGGGTGCAGGCTTGGACGAGCCCACGGCCAAATTGTTGACTGTGTTGCCGTGGCCGTATGTTGGTGGAGGGGAAGCAGATCCGAGGTGGCGAAGGAAGGCGTAGCAGGAACAGCTCCGGTGGGGTGGAGGGTGGCGAAGTTGGAGCGGCAGCGGTGAGGCGCGGGACGGCATGGTTGAACTGGCTCGGGTACGGATGGCTCGGCCTCGGCTTCAACTACTAGCCATGGAGAGCATTGCGGTTGAGATTGCGGTGGACGACGACGTCGGGGTATCGGCTCCGGCGTGATGGAGGAGGGCGACGGTTGATGGGTGGGACGGGGTGGCGGACGGAGGACACCGGGGTTTCGCGGCTGGTGGAGAGGTAGTTTTGGCGCCCACGGAGTACGAATGGGGAATCGGACGGGGGGAACCATGTTTCGGTCTGGGACGCGCTTGATTTTGGCTTTTTTGAACAGAAGATGGGACGCGCTTGTTTGAAATTTGGGGAAACTACAAACTTTGCCCCCTCTTAAATTTCGTACCTACTGCGGGTCGGGGTAGGATGGTAATCCCAGGTGTCCCAAATAGTGGGTGGGAGCGATTTCGGCCGCGCGCATGTGTGCTTATGCGGCCATTGTGTATGAATGTTTTTCGGAGGCGGTTGCGTGGCGTCTAGATGAAGCTACAAACCTACCCTGATTTAGACCTTTGGACGTCGGGCCGGTAGGTTTCATGGGTCGGAGTTATTAGAAAAGTAATTTCCTTGTACTACGAAACATTGGTCTCACACAGCTTCGGGCGAGTAGAGGCTCTTTTGGCGCTTCGTTCGAAATTTTGAAACACAAACATTCACGTTTAGAGTACTCTTGAACTATGAGGATTGACCTAAATAGACAACGTTATATTTGACCTTGTATGTTTGAAAACCTCATTAAATTATCCGCTTCTTTTTGAAATTTTGACACTTGAAAATCCTATAACTACGATTATTTTGGAATGGAGGAGCTAAATTTGAATCTATTTTGTACACGACTACATTTGCTATTATGTACAAAATCAGAGCAAAGATTGGTGCCCCCATAATTTAGGTATGGTTTACAAATGCCTTGATATCAAATTCAAATAATTGAATGGACTTCATGTTGAATTCGATTTTTTTAAAACCACCTTAACTTGAATTCAAATGTATGCTAGTTCATAGGTAGCTATTTATAATGTCCATTGTGTAACTTTCGTATGTATAATGTGCTTAACACACACAACATGAACTATACTCACGTTTATATTCGATTGCTAAAGCGATGCATTGTCTGGAGTTCAAAATACTAACTATGTGGATCAATTGTGTCGAATAATAACATAGACATGCTCAAATTTGATAGAATCTAGATGTCTGATGGATCAATGACCGCTCCTTACGCGAATTGAAATATCATGATCCCATCCTAATATTTGGATACAATTTATATCTTTAATCAATGTGTAGAGCAGTCTTTTACGTGTAGTTTCACTCTCCATCGGTGGTCTCTCACACATGCTCACACACTCTCTCCCGAGGTGTCTTTCTCGCACACATGCTCTAGATATAACCCTCCCTCCCTCTCGTAACCATTTACAATTGTTTTCACTAACCTTTATCACAAGCACTCTTCCTCTCGCAAACATACACACGCACAATCCTCATCGACCCTTTCTATATACATGGACCTACCTATGTGTCTCATGTACGCACATTATCTTTACGCATGTCTCTCACGCATTGTCTCACACCTCTCTTCCTAATCGACGAGTATGATTCTAGCAAAGCATTCTGTAGGATGCCCCTTAAAGTTGGGTTGGGTGAATAGTAATATCAGAGATAAAGGGGTTACCTTAGTCCGAGAACCTAGGGTTACAAATCCTAGCTGTCTTTGTCAGTGGACACAGAGTCCTTCACAATTCTACTATCCTTGTCTTGTATGACTAGTCATCCATGGGTCTTCCTAAATGTGTCATGGGCCGACCAATGTGGCGCAGGACGGAACCGAACGAAGGGCCTCACCTCGACCCACCGGACCTCACGCGGTGACACAACCTCTGCCCCCACGTCTCATTATCTTCTCACACCCACACATACCAACACAAACACCACACACACAGAAAATTTCTCCTGGTGCCTTTATTCCCTCCCCCCTTGCATATACACACTACCATCATGCCCACCTGTCGACTTGTATCTACTCTACATCTACACTCTTATAAAATACATAAAATACACTCTTATAAAAAACATAGTTGGTGATGATGGTGTGCCTGCCATCCTGCAATATAGGCCGTCTGATTTATATTTGATGGATAGGAAAGAAACTATGGCAATTTTGCAAAAAGGTAACCACACACCTCTCCACATTTGCAAATAAGGCCTTCCCTCATTCATCCTTTTCTCTCACAAGATAAACAAGTCATAAAAATGCATCTTGATGTTACGTGCAACGCACGGGCATCTTGATAGTAAGAATGAAAACAAACGACAAAAAAAATATTTGGGCGGTGGTTCGAAGTCATGACCGCGGGCACAACGGACAAGGTGGCCTTGTATTGGTATGTTGAGCCGTCTGTTTTAACACACAGCAGCTGGTGTGGTGATTATACACACACACGCACGCATGCACACGAACTGCATCCACGCAACACTCACAAAAACACATGCACCCACGCATGCACGCAACACTCACACGTACACACGTAGCCACGCACGCACGCAGCACTCACATGCATACACGCACGCATGCATGCACACACCAGTACACCACACGACCAACACACACTCTCACGCTCAAGTGCTCAACCTACATGTGCATGCGCACACATCAGACCCTGACAGACACATACACAACCAGGTGATTCCCGCGCACGGGTTGGAGCCTTGTCGCACCTGCGTAAATTTGTGTTTATCTGACCTTTTCCCTATGCGAACTGATAGGTGGGATCCACAAGGAACGTGGTCAATTTAACTAGTCAACATGGCGCCACACAGACTATTTGGCCGGTAAACAGAGTGCAATCCGATGCTGAACTATGAGCAAGTGACCGTATAATCACCGCAAAACGTATATAGTGACCGTAATCGGCTTATTCTGAAGTTCGGTGACTGTATTACGCTTTTCTCTCTGTAGGCCCTCCAAAACTACATCTCTACACGTTCTCGCATGTTACATCTAACAACTATGCAATACAACACTACTACTACACTCTAACACAATAAATCATATGTGTTTTTAGTTTTACTAGATATCATATTGTTACTTATAATTATTCAGTTTGCATACATTAAAATTGCCTTTGAAATGTATGGCCAGTATCATCTACCGCGCGGGAAAAATCCCGCCCTTTCCTGTTTAATCGGGTTTGTATCGATGGATCGTGCGAAACAGCAAAACTATAGTACTATACAGTACAAGTGACTGTTCACTGGGCCGTCGTGTCGTCTACTCCTCCGTCGTAAGAGTGGAGCGCTCGCTTTCATAAATCTTCTAGTCCCTTTCGCCGACATGTGGGACATCAAGCTACTGGGTCCACGTGCCATACCGGAATACAGTGCAGAGCAGCCGGGGTGAAGCACCCCAGTCATGGCGCCGGCGTAGTAATGAGCAATGAGGCGTCAAATCACAAAGCTGCACCTTTCCCACAGTTAAGTTGGAGGGACGAAGTAATAATGCTAAAAAAGAAGTTGGAGGGACGAAGCAACCATCATTTCACTCATTGCTGAATCCGCTTCTCCCTCATCTTCTTCAACTTAACCACGTGTTGCTTCTGCCGTTGTTCTGCCTCATGTGGGACACGGGTCGGCTTGGTAAGGCACTGACACGTGGGACCGCATGTTAGCAAACCGCCAGGACAACGTCCTCCGAAAATAAGAAACCTCCCCCGCCATCCGCGCGGCAAAATCACCTCCTTTTTACTAATCTTGATTCTATAATTTTTTAGATCAATATAATTGAGATTTGTATAGATAGCACACAGGAGCAAAACCAAGTGGTACGGTTAAGGGCATCCACAATGTGTAGCCAAATGTGAAAATAGCTTTTGGCATCGTCGGAACCATTGTGGACGGTGTTGCCAAAGCCAAAAAGATGGAACCGAAGCTCCCTGATTGATTGATTGATTGAAAGAATAGAAAAATGCAATGTCTCTCCTGTTTCTCCCATGCTTGGACGCATGTAGTACAGTATAGAGCACAGAGTCTACTCCCCTGTCCCTTCTATCACAAATCACAAAGCAGTGAGGCGTCAAATCACAAAAGCACGATCGAAGCAACCATCATTTCACTCTTCGCCGACTCAACTTCTCCATCGTCTTCTTCGAGAAACCATCTCACCGCACTAGTACTCCTAGTAGTACTAGTAAAGGACTTCGTGGATGCAAATAAGGCGGTTGTCTCGGCTTGCAGGCGGCACTTGCGAATGACTTACCGTGGTCTCCCTCAATGGTGTTCTCCGTCGAACGCACTTCGCCAAACCACAAAAAAAATTATCGTCGACGTCACCGCAATGGGGAACGAAGTCAAATATAGTTACTACCTCCATTTTTGTGTACACAAGGCCAGTATATCAAAATTACAATTTGCAAAGGGCCACTAACACTAATCGAGGCAAAATTGATGGGGTTAGCAACCAAGGACATTAATATCCCGTGCATGCATGCGGAAGTGAGAAGGTTGGTTTGCATGGCACTGCATTAATCAAGCGATCAGGAGTGAGATGGTTAGCTCTTTGGTCTTTGGAGAAAAAAATACGCATTAATTGACACGTGAAACGAGGATTTGTATTGATTAAATCCCGCAAAGGAAAACCCCGCCTTTCTTTTTTAACACTAGTACTCCCAGTACGTACGTACTTATCCCGTTTGGGTCTAGGCCATGTATTGCCAACCTTCGCCACACATTTTTGCCAAGCTTGCCTAAAGTTTTCAAAATGAGAAGGAGGTACACTTGCGCACGGCTGTCGCGGTCGCACCGCACCCTCACACGGCCGCTCCTGTACGCCGCGGTCGCACCGCACCCTCACACAGTCACTCCTACATGCAGCAAACCCAACCAAGGGAATGCACCCTCACTGACACGTGCTGTCGCATGTGAACAAACCAAACTTAGCCATCCTATCGCTGACACGTAATTTTCGTTCATAGAGTATGTTTATCCAACCGCATGTTGAGGAGTATCCGTACGGCCCGTGCGGTGGTCTGTTGGGGAAGAAGAAGAGGTGAGGAAGAAGGAAAGAAGGGTTAGGAGACGTAGGATATTCATCCAACTGCCTAAAATGGTAGACTGACCCAAGTCAGGCGACTTGCATAACAAATATAGTATGTTTTTACACAGCAAAAGATCCATAAAAACAGCAACATGAAGAAAAACTATCACTGCTCGCGGAAAGAGATGGCCTCGTTGTCTTTGGCTGCCGGCGCGAACCAGCCGTCGGTGCCGACGTGTGTCTCCGCACCGTGGTTGTCCTCGGCCTCCAACTACTCGTTCAAGCGGACCATGCGGGTGCTCTGCACGGACGAGAGCACAGCCCGGTTCAAGTCGAGGACGTCCGGTTTCGCCTGCAGGAGGGCCTCGATGGCAGCGGCATCCGCGTGCTCCGCGCCGAGTCGAGCCTCCGCCACCCGGTTCAAGTCCAGGATGTCCGGTTCCGCCTGTAGGAGGGCGTCGATGAGAGCGGCATCTGCACGCTCTGCGTCGAGTCGAGCTTCTGCCACCCGGTTCATGTCGAGGACGTCCGGTTCTGCCTGCAGGAGGGCCTCGATGGTAGAGGCATCCGCGCACTCCACCTCAAGTTGCGCCTCCGCCGCCCGGTTCACATCCACGACATCCGGTTCTGCCTGGAGGAGAGTCTCGATGGCAGCGGCATGCGCGCGCTCCGCGTCGAGTTGAGCCTCTGCCTCTCGGTCCTCCTTTAGTATCGCCATGTTGAACCGCTGGTCCGCCTGCACCATGGGGGACTCGGACGCTGGCACGAAGTCGATGTCCATCGTCTCATAACCATCGGGGGCCTTCTGCGCTGCGACCTCCGCCATGAACATTGGATCGGCTTCCTCCTCCTCGTAGCTTGGCTCCAGAGAACTCGAGGATTGACCCGCCGCAAAGCGAGCTTGGGAATGGAGGTATGTGACGCCGACCACCGCCGCGATTTTTGCGCGGCGCTCCGGCGTCAGCATCTTGTAGTAAGTGATCTTGCGGCACACCATGGCTTTCTGGTGAACTAGGGGACGCTTGATGCGGGCTAGCGGATCGAAAGGTGGGGGAATGGGCTGGAGATTTGGTGTGGTTTTAGGGCAGTGGCTGGCGTAGGCCGAGCAGCGAAGGTTCTAGTGTGAATAGTGGTTCCGATGACGACCGGTCAATCGGTATTGACAGTACATCACTCTTGTCGCGTTCGCGTTGCAGCCCGGCACGCTGGACCCTCCACGTCGCTCACCGAATGGAACGCGCTTCGTCTTGCGTTTTCGCTCGCTTGTGGGACCGCAGTTGAGAGCAAACCGACGTCCCTCCCCATCCCCTGCCTGCGTCATTTATTATACCACCACTCCCTCCGTTTTATGCAGAGTAAATAAAAACAGAGGGAGTATACTACGGATGAGGATCCCCTGACGTGGCCGAACCCATTGAGTAACTGACATGCGGGGCCTAGCAAGCATGGGGTCCGCCAGTAAGTGACCGAATGGGAGGGTAAGGCAGGGATACCTACGTCAGAGGATCCACTTCCACTATAGTACTACTTTGACCAAATGTTAGAGTAATAATATATGACATGCAACTTACACAAATGTTAGAGTAATAATATATGACATGCAACTTACACAAAGCATAGAGGGTCTAATGCGTTTTTCGAGGCTAACTTTGACCAAATGTTAGAGTAATAATATATAATATGCAACTTACACAACGCATACGGTCAATTTCATATGTGAAAGGAGTTTCCAATGATATAATTTTCACATTATACATCTCATGTACTATTAATCTTGTCAATAGTCAAATTGGAAACCATCTCGAGTACAAATCTAGGAGTACGTACGATTATATGAATCTAACAATATAGATTGGGCGTTGTTGAATGTTGATACCTTTTTTATCATAGTAGAGATACTTTGACTACACATAAAACTTATATGTAAACTAGAAAGGATAGGAGGGAGTA
The DNA here is from genome assembly GCA_963921465.1 of Triticum timopheevii. NCBI lineage: Eukaryota > Viridiplantae > Streptophyta > Magnoliopsida > Poales > Poaceae > Triticum > Triticum timopheevii. The sequence goes on along the minus strand of OY997270.1, from coordinate 414,173,085 downwards.
TATTGTACGTTCAGAAACGAAACAAACATTGAATACCCTTTATATATGATTTGCGGATGCTATGATCACCGGTTCAAAATTTTGAATCCGCCTTAGGTATCACGTGCCCCCACTCGTTCCCTCTCGATTTCATCTCGGGGTCCGAAGATCTATTGAAAGAGGACTAGGGTGGGTACATGCGAATGATACTCGGCGGAATGTTCAAATGAGGCATGCAGGAGGATGGACTCGACTAGAGGGCGACATGATCGATGGAGAAGAGGGTTGGAGAGGAATGACAAATAAGCAAACGCCACATGATTACACTTGAACGACTCAAATAAACAATAAGTTGTCTTGCTTGGCCTACATAGTGAAAGGCCTAATGCGCAACGCGGAGCACTGACGCTCGAATATGGCCGGGAAAACAGGGAAACCGACATGTGGGGCACACCCGTCGGGACGACTAGCGCAGACTAGTCCAATGGAGGAGGTGGCCCACGACCTCCTCGCCACCGACAACCGTTAATGTGGGTCGTTGGGGCCAACAACGGGGCGCAGCTCCAGCACCGCCTCTAGACACGGCGACCGCGGTGAGCGACACGCTCATATCATCGCTAGACACGGTTGGTTTCAGTGTGCCGAGGGTGGCGTTAGTGCTGTGGCACGACCAACGGTATGTTTGGTTTGTGCCCAAGGTTTCCCCATCAAAGCATTGGGTAGCCAAAATTTTGGTTAAGGTATTGGTTGCCCATGATTTGGCCGACATTGGCAAGAAAAATGAACTAGAGTTGGCTAGAGTTCATTGGCATGCCAAAGAAATGGCAACCATCCAAACAAAGACCAATCTTTGGGTCATTACCAAAATTTTGGTTGAGGTATTGGTTGCCCATGATTTGGCCGACATTGGCAAGAAAAATGAACTAGAGTTGGCTAGAGTTCATTGGCATGCCAAAAAATGGCAACCATCCAAACAAAGACCAATCTTTGGGTCATGACCAAAATTTTGGTAAGGTGCACTTTGGCCACAATCCAAACACACCCCAACACCCAGCTCATCGTGGATGCACGGGGCACCGCGACGCGTCCGCGGAGTGGTGTAGCGCGGCCAACTGCATCCTCTGGACCTGAGACCATGCCGGGTCGTCTTGCTTTTTCAATGACATGTGGGGATCGCATGTGAGAAAACAGCATCTCCAACGTTGCCACGACTGCAGCTGACTACCCTGGCACACCAAAACCCTCGTCCCTCGCGCCATCAAGCGATGCGTTCCCAGCCGGCGCCAGCTGCCCGCATTCATGCCATCCGTTTGTATGTCGTCGTTAAGAGGCTCGGTGCCCGAGGAACCAACTCTGGTGACTTAATGACGCACCCGGACGCTTGGCCTCACCGGAATGCGCTACTTAAAGTGGCAACGCCCAGCTAACCTCCACACCATAGCGCATCGTCCTCCTACCTGGCACCACATCCGCCATGACCGCAAGTGCGAACACTCTACGGGAGAGCTTGTCTTTGGGGATGAAGCTCGAGGTCGCCGCCCTCGCTCAAGTCGCCTCTCGCGACACAATAGCGGTGTAGCCGGACGCGGACGCGACCACACAAGCGGGCCACGCTGGCGGCCGACGACGGGAGCACCGTCAGCAACGCGTCCTACTTGCTGACGTCCAACGTCCGGCACTGCCGAGATCGGGGACTCCTCCGAGGATGAGTAGGGCATGGGAGGCGGCAGGGCATGGTGTGCCAACTGGCCGGTCCATATCCCATGTTCTACTCTTCCTCGTCGGAGACCGCACCTTCACTTCACGGGTCTTGAACCCCGCCCCCGTACATAGAGATCGCAGATGGAGGACATCGGTCGCCGCTGTAGAATAGGTTTAGGGTCGGGTTTCTTTTATTTTTCTGTCCAATAAAATTTCGAAATGTAATGAAAATCTGGCGTGTTTGCATTAATCTTGGCCGGTGTATATGAAATTTCACAATAATATACATATTGTAGGAGTACTAGCAAGATGCCCGTGCGTTGCATGGAAGATCAGGATCTTGTGGGAGAAAAGGATGAATGAGGGAAAGCATTATCTGCAAATGTGGAGAGGAGTGCGGGTAAATTGTCATAGTTTCCTTCCTATCCGTTAGATATAGATCGGACGGCCTATATTGCAGGATGACAGGCACACCATCATCACCAACTCTGCTTTTTATTGAACTGAGACAAATCTAACATGCGAAGTAAAATAAACACATAGGGTCTATACATACACTAATTATCTTAGGCACTCCAATAGTAGGAGCAATGCTACATCCACGTAATGCTTTATGTAAAGTTATGAATTGATGTGATGTGGGACTATTTGATTGGATTAAAGGAGAGGATTAGGCCCACCCCACGTGAAAATCAGGGGGGTGGCATTACGAACTGATGGAAAGTATACGTAGCAGCTACGTAGCCCTTTGTAAGTCTAGGATTAGGCTCCCAATAGTACGTCGACTACACATTCACGCATTTCACATCTTTCTACATCTACGGGAACCTACGAAAGGGTTAACGTAAATTGCCTCTCTCTCTCCTTCCCTGATTTTCATGGTGGTGGGCCCCTCCCTTCCCCCAATCTACAATTAACAGCTCACACGTTTCACATTACGTTAATTACGTAACTGGGATTACGTAGGTGTAGCATTACTCGTCCTAAAAAACCCAACTAAGCCAACCTCCCAGCATATCGCGCGGGAAAAGACCCGGCCGCGCCGTTTTAGTCGGGATTACTGGATTACTAGTAGTAGTATCGATGGATTGCGGGAAGCAACGATTTTTTTTGAGGGGGCGAAGCACCTAGTTTAAAAGGAAAAAAACGGTACACTCACAACACTCCTGTCGCGGTCGCATTGCACCCCACACACGTTCCGTCCTGCACATGGCTCACGCAAACGGAACGCGCTTCGGCTTGCCTCTTCACTGACACGTGGGTCTGCACTTGGAGAAACCGACCATGCGCCAACCCCCCCCCCCCCCCCCCCCCCCCGCCCACCGCGCGAAACCCTCCCCCCCACACAAAAATTCCCCCCAAATTTGATACAACCGCCCTTCGGCCAACTAGCCAATAATATTCCCCAAACCCCCCTCCCCCCCGTCCCCCTCCACTCCATTCGCTCCGCCAAAGCCGCCCTCCCTGCCGCACCGATACGTTGGCGCCGCGGTTCGTCGAGGGGACGTACGGCGATCCTCTCGCTCCCACAGTACGCTCTCGTAGACTGCCATCCTCTAGCCGCGCCGCCACCTCTGGCTACGTTCTTGTGGAGGCGCACGGTGGTCAGCGCTGCCACCGCTGGCAACGTTTGTGTGGAGACGCACGGCGGTCGGCTTCTCCCATGGTACGCACATTCTAGACTGAGGCCCCGTTCATGTTGGTGTAGCGCTGAATGTTAGCTGATAGACGTTGTTAATCTCACTGTTTGCCGAAGTAGTTTACTGTCAATATGCTCCGTTGGAAATATGCCCTAGAGGCAATAATAAAAGCATTATTATTATATTTCCTTGTTCATGATAATTGTCTTTATTCATGCTATAATTGTGTTATCCGGAAATCGTAATACATGTGTGAATAACAGACACCAACATGTCCCTAGTAAGCCTCTAGTTGACTAGCTCGTTGATCAATAGATAGTCATAGTTTCCTGACTATAGACATTGGATGTCATTGATAACGGGATCACATCATTAGGAGAATGATGTGATGGACAAGACCCAATCCTAAACATAGCACAAGATCGTATAGTTCGTTTGCTAGAGTTTTCCAATGACAAAGTATCTTTTCCTTAGACCATGAGATCGTGTAACTCCCGGATACCGTAGGAGTGCTTTGGGTATACCAAACGTCACAACGTAACTGGGTGACTATAAATGTAGACTACGGGTATCTCCGAAAGTGTCTGTTGGGTTGACATGGATCAAGACTGGGATTTATCACTCCGTATGACGGAGAGGTATCACTGGGCCCACTCGGTAATGCATCATCATAATGAGCTCAGAGTGACCAAGTGTCTGGTCACGGGATCATGCATTACGGTACGAGTAAAGTGACTTGCCGGTAACGAGATTGAACGAGGTATTGGGATACCGACGATCGAATCTCGGGCAAGTAACATATCGATTGACAAAGGGAATTGCGTACGGGGTTGATTGAATCCTCGACATCGTGGTTCATCCGATGAGATCATCGTGGAGCATGTGGGAGCCAACATGGGTATCCAGATCCCGCTGTTGGTTATTTACCTGAGAGTCGTCTCGGTCATGTCTGCTTGTCTCCTGAACCCGTAGGGTCTACACACTTAAGGTTCGGTGACGCTAGGGTTGTGAAGATATGTATATGCAGTAACCCGAATGTTGTTCAGAGTCCCGGATGAGATCCCGGACGTCACGATGAGTTTCGGAATGGTCCAGAGGTAAAGAATTATATATAGGAAGTGCAGTTTCGGGCATCGGGACAAGTTTCAGGGTTATCGGTATTGTACCGGGACCACCAGAGGGGTCCCGTGGGCCCACCGGGTGGGGCCACCTGTCCCGGGGGGGCCACATGGGCTGTAGGGGGTGCGCCTTGGCCTAGATGGGCCAAGGGCACCAGCCCCTATAGGCCCATGCGCCTAGGGTTTCCACAAAGGAGGAGTCCAAGTGGTGGAAGGCACCCCTAGGTGCCTTGGGGGGGAGGGAAACCTCCCCTTGGCCGCCGCCCCCCCTAGTAGATGCCATCTACTAGGGCCGGCGCCCCCCCTGGCACCCCTATATATAGTGGGGGAGAGGAGGGACTTGATACACCAGCCCCTGGCGCCTCCCTCTCTCCCCGTTACGTCTCTCCCTTGTAGTATTGGCGAAGCCCTGCTGCTGTGACGCCCTGCATCCACCACCACGCCGTCGTGCTGCTGGATCTTCATCAACCTCTCCTCCCCCCCTTGCTGGATCAAGAAGGAGGAGACGTCTCCCGTCCCGTACGTGTGTTGAACGCGGAGGTGCCGTCCGTTCGGCGCTTGGTCATCGATGATTTGGATCACGTCGAGTACGACTACATCATCACCGTTCTTTTGAACGCTTCCATGCGCGATCTACAAAGGTATGTAGATGCATCCGATAGCTCGTTGCTAGATGAACTCCTAGATGATCTTGGTGAAACGAGTAGGAAAATTTTTGTTTTCTGCAACGTTCCCCAACAGTGGCATCATGAGCTAGGTCTATGCGTAGTTCTTCTTGCGCGAGTAGAACACAATTAGTTGTGGGCGTGGATTTGTCAACTTTCTTGCCGTTACTAGTCTTTTCTTGCTTCAGCGGTATTGTGGGATGAAGCGGCCCGGACCCTTTTCTTGCTTACGTGAGACCGGTTCCACCGACTAACATGCACTAGTTGCATAAGGTGGCTGGCGGGTGTCTGTCTCTCCTACTTTAGTTGGAGCGGATTCGATGAACAGGGTCCTTATGAAGGGTAAATAGAAGTTGACAAATCACGTTGTGGCTTTAACGTAGGTAAGAAGACGTTCTTGCTAGAACCCTAATTCAGCCACGTAAAACTTGCAACAACAATTAGAGGACGTCTAACTTGTTTTTGCAGCAAGTGGCTTGTGATATGATATGGCCAAAGTTGTGATGAATGATGAATGATCTATATGTGATGTATGAGATGTTCATGCTATTGTAATAGGAATCACGACTTGCATGTCGATGAGTATGACAACCGGCAGGAGCCATAGGAGTTGTCTTTATTCTTTTATATGACCTGCGCGTCATTCAGAAATGCCATGTAAATTACTTTACTTTATTGCTAAACGCGTTAGCCATAGTAGTAGAAGTAACAGTTGGCGAGCAACTTCATGGAGACATGATGATGGAGATCATGATGATGGAGATCATGGTGTCAAGCCGGTGACAAGATGATCATGGAGCCCCAAGATGGAGATCAAAGGAGCTATGTGATATTGGCCATATCATGTCACGTTTATTATTTGATTGCATGTGATGTTTATCATGTTTTGAATCTTGTTTACTTAGAACGACGGTAGTAAATAAGATGATCCCTCATACTAATTTCAAGAAGTGTTCCCCCTAACTGTGCACCGTTGCGACAGTTCGCTGTTTCAAAACACCACGTGATGATCGGGTGTTTTATTCAGACGTTCACATACAACGGGTGTAAGACAGATTTACACATGCAAACACTTAGGTTGACTTAACGAACCTAGTATGTACAGACATGGCCTCGGAACACAGAAGACCGAAAGGTCGAGCATGAGTCGTATAGAAGATACGATCAACATGAAGATGTTCACCGATGTTGACTAGTCCGTCTCACGTGATGATCGGACACGGTCTAGTTAACTCGGATCATGTAATACTTAGATGACTGGAGGGATGTCTAATCTAAGTGGGAGTTCACTAATAATTTGATTAGTTGAACTTAATTATCATGAACTTAGTCTAAATATTTTACAATATGTCTTGTAGATCAAATGGCCAACGTAGTCCTCAACTTCAACGCGTTCCTAGAGAAAACTAAGCTGAAAGACGATGGCAGCAACTATACGGACTGGGTCCGGAACCTGAGGATCATCCTCATAGCTGCCAAGAAAGATTATGTCCTACAAGCACCACTTGGTGACGCACCCGTTCTCCCTGCAGAACAAGATGTTATGAACTCTTGGCAGGCACATACCGATGACTACTCCCTCGTTCAGTGCGGCATGCTTTACAGTTTAGAGCCGGGGCTCCAAAAGCGTTTTGAGAGACACGGAGCATATGAGATGTTCGAAGAGCTGAAAATGGTTTTCCAAGCTCATGCCCGGGTCGAGAGATATCAAGTCTCCGACAAGTTCTTCAGCTGTAAGATGGAGGAAAACAGTTCTGTCAGTGAGCACATACTCACTATGTCTGGGTTGCATAACCGCTTGACTCAGCTGGGAGTTAATCTCCCGGATGATGCGGTCATTGACAGAATCCTCCAGTCGCTTCCACCAAGCTACAAGAGCTTTGTGATGAACTTCAATATGCAGGGGATGGAAAAGACCATTCCTGAAGTATTTGCTATGCTGAAATCAGCAGAGGTAGAAGTCAGGAAGGAACATCAAGTGTTGATGGTCAATAAAACCACTAAGTTCAAGAAAGGCAAGGGTAAAAAGAACTTCAAGAAGGACGGCAAGGAGGTTGCCGCGCCCGGCAAGCAAGCTGCCGGGAAGAAGCCAAAGAATGGACCCAAGCCCGAGACTGAGTGCTTTTATTGCAAGGGAAGCGGTCACAGGAAGCGGAACTGCCGTAAGTACTTAGCGGATAAGAAGGCCGACAAAACAAAAGGTATATGTGATATACATGTAATTGATGTGTACCTTACTAGTGCCCGTAGTAGCTCCTGGGTATTTGATACCGGTGCAGTTGCTCACATTTGTAACTCAAAGCAGGGGCTGCGGAATAAGCGGAAACTGGCAAAGGACGAGGTGACGATGCACGTCGGGAATGGTTCCAAGGTCAATGTGATCGCCGTCGGCACGCTGCCTCTGCATCTCCCTTCGGGATTAGTTTTAAACCTTAATAATTGTTATTTAGTGCCAGCTTTGAGCATGAACATTGTATCGGGATCTCGTTTAATTCGAGATGGCTACTCATTTAAATCCGAGAATAATGGTTGTTCTATTTATATGAGAGATATGTTTTATGGTCATGCTCCTATGGTGAATGGTTTATTCTTTATGAATCTCGAACGTGATACTACACATGTTCATAATGTGAGTACCAAAAGATGTAAGGTTGATAATGATAGTCCCACATACTTGTGGCACTGCCGCCTTGGTCACATAGGTGTCAAACGCATGAAGAAGCTCCATGCAGATGGACTTTTGGAGTCTCTTGACTATGAATCATTTGACACGTGCGAACCATGCCTTATGGGAAAAATGACCAAGACTCCATTCTCAGGAACAATGGAGCGAGCAACCAACTTATTGGAAATCATACATACTGATGTGTGCGGTCCAATGAGTGTTGAGGCTCGCGGTGGCTATCGTTATGTTCTCACTCTCACTGATGATTTAAGTAGGTATGGGTATATCTACTTAATCAAACACAAGTCTGAAACCTTTGAAAAGTTCAAGGAATTTCAGAGTGAGGTTGAAAATCAACGTGACAGGAAAATCAAGTTTTTACGATCAGATCGTGGAGGAGAATACTTGAGTCACGAGTTTGGCACACACTTCAGAAAATGTGGAATAGTTTCACAACTCACGCCGCCTGGAACACCTCAGCGTAATGGTGTGTCCGAACGTCGTAATCGCACTCTATTAGATATGGTGCGATCTATGATGTCTCTTACCGATTTACCGCTATCTTTTTGGGGCTATGCTTTAGAGACTGCCGCATTCACTTTAAATAGGGCTCCGTCGAAATCCGTTGAGACGACACCGTATGAATTGTGGTTTGGGAAGAAACCTAAGCTGTCGTTTCTAAAAGTTTGGGGATGCGATGCTTATGTCAAGAAACTTCAACCTGAAAAGCTCGAACCCAAATCGGAAAAATGCGTCTTCATAGGGTACCCAAAGGAAACTATTGGGTACACCTTCTACCTCAGATCCGAAGGCAAGATCTTTGTTGCCAAGAATGGGTCCTTTCTAGAGAAAGAGTTTCTCTCGAAAGAAGTAAGTGGGAGGAAAGTAGAGCTTGATGAAGTATTACCTCTTGAACCGGAAAATGGCGCAACTCAAGAAAATGTTCCTGAGGTGCCTGCACCGACTAGAGAGGAAGTTAATGATAATGATCAAGATACTTCTGATCAAGCCCCTACTGAAATTCGAAGGTCCACAAGGACACGTTCCGCACCAGAGTGGTACGGCAACCCTCTCTTGGATATCATGTTGTTAGACAACAGTGAACCTTCGAACTATGAAGAAGCGATGGCGGGCCCGGATTCCGACAAATGGCTAGAAGCCATGAAATCCGAGATAGGATCCATGTATGAAAACGAAGTATGGACTTTGACTGACTTGCCTGTTGAGAGGCGAGCCATAGAAAATAAATGGATCTTTAAGAGGAAGACAGACGCGGATGGTAATGTGACCATCTATAAAGCTCGGCTTGTCGCTAAGGGTTATCGACAAGTTCAAGGGGTTGACTACGATGAGACTTTCTCACCGGTAGCGAAGCTGAAGTCCGTCCGAATCATGTTAGCAATTGCCGCATTCTACGATTATGAAATATGGCAAATGGACGTCAAAACGGCATTCCTTAATGGTTTCCTTAAGGAAGAATTGTATATGATGCAGCCGGAAGGTTTTGTCGATCCTAAGAATGCTGACAAGGTGTGCAAGCTCCAACGCTCGATTTATGGGCTGGTGCAAGCATCTCGGAGTTGGAACATTCGCTTTGATGAGATGATCAAAGCGTTTGGGTTTACGCAGACTTATGGAGAAGCCTGCGTTTATAAGAAAGTGAGTGGGAGCTCTGTAGCATTTCTCATACTATATGTAGATGACATACTTTTGATGGGAAATGATATAGAACTCTTGGACAGCATCAAGACCTATTTGAATAAGAGTTTTTCAATGAAGGACCTTGGAGAAGCTGCTTATATATTAGGCATCAAAATCTATAGAGATAGATCGAGACGCCTCATAGGTCTTTCACAAAGCACATACCTTGATAAGATATTGAAGAAGTTCAATATGGATCAATCCAAGAAGGGGTTCTTGCCTGTGTTACAAGGTATGAAATTGAGCTCAGCTCAATGTCCGACCACGGCAGAAGATATAGAAGAGATGAGCGTCATCCCCTATGCATCAGCCATAGGTTCTATTATGTATGCCATGCTGTGTACCAGACCTGATGTTAACCTTGCCGTCAATTTGGTAGGAAGGTACCAAAGTAATCCCGGCAAGGAACACTGGACAGCGGTCAAGAATATCCTGAAGTACCTGAAAAGGACAAAGGAAATGTTTCTCGTTTATGGAGGTGACGAAGAGCTCGTCATAAAGGGTTACGTCGATGCCAGCTTCGACACAGATCTGGATGACTCTAAGTCACAAACCGGATACGTGTATATTTTGAATGGTGGGGCAGCAAGCTGGTGCAGTTGCAAGCAAAGCGTCGTGGCGGGATCTACATGTGAAGCGGAGTACATGGCGGCCTCGGAGGCAGCACATGAAGCAATATGGGTGAAGGAGTTCATCACCGACCTAGGAGTCATACCCAATGCGTCGGGGCCGATCAAGCTCTTCTGTGACAACACTGGAGCTATTGCACTTGCCAAGGAGCCCAGGTTTCACAAGAAGACAAGGCACATCAAGCGTCGCTTCAACTCCATTCGTGAAAATGTTCAAGATGGAGACATAGAGATTTGTAAAATACATACGGACCTGAATGTAGCAGATCCGTTGACTAAACCTCTCCCTAGAGCAAAACATGATCAACACCAGAATTCCATGGGTGTTCGATTCATCACAATGTAACTGGATTATTGACTCTAGTGCAAGTGGGAGACTGTTGGAAATATGCCCTAGAGGCAATAATAAAAGCATTATTATTATATTTCCTTGTTCATGATAATTGTCTTTATTCATGCTATAATTGTGTTATCCGGAAATCGTAATACATGTGTGAATAACAGACACCAACATGTCCCTAGTAAGCCTCTAGTTGACTAGCTCGTTGATCAATAGATAGTCATGGTTTCCTGACTATGGACATTGGATGTCATTGATAACGGGATCACATCATTAGGAGAATGATGTGATGGACAAGACCCAATCCTAAACATAGCACAAGATCGTATAGTTCGTTTGCTAGAGTTTTCCAATGTCAAAGTATCTTTTCCTTAGACCATGAGATCGTGTAACTCCCGGATACCGTAGGAGTACTTTGGGTATACCAAACGTCACAACGTAACTGGGTGACAATAAAGGTAGACTACGGGTATCTCCGAAAGTGTCTGTTGGGTTGACATGGATCAAGACTGGGATTTGTCACTCCGTATGACGGAGAGGTATCACTGGGCCCACTCGGTAATGCATCATCATAATGAGCTCAGAGTGACCAAGTGTCTGGTCACGGGATCATGCATTACGGTACGAGTAAAGTGACTTGCCGGTAACGAGATTGAACGAGGTATTGGGATACCGACGATCGAATCTCGGGCAAGTAACATATCGATTGACAAAGGGAATTGCGTACGGGGTTGATTGAATCCTCGACATCGTGGTTCATCCGATGAGATCATCGTGGAGCATGTGGGAGCCAACATGGGTATCCAGATCCCGCTTTTGGTTATTGACCTGAGAGTCGTCTCGGTCATGTCTGCTTGTCTCCTGAACCCGTAGGGTCTACACACTTAAGGTTCGGTGACGCTAGGGTTGTGAAGATATGTATATGCAGTAACCCGAATGTTGTTCGGAGTCCCGGATGAGATCCCGGACGTCACGAGGAGTTTCGGAATGGTCCGGAGGTAAAGAATTATATATAGGAAGTGCAGTTTCGGGCATCGGGACAATTTTCGGGGTTATCGGTATTGTACCGGGACCACCGGAGGGGTCCCGTGGGCCCATCGGGTGGGGCCACCTGTCCCGGGGGGCCACATGGGCTGTAGGGGGTGCGCCTTGGACTAGATGGGCCAAGGGCACCAGCCCCTATAGGCCCATGCGCCTAGGGTTTCCACAAAGGAGGAGTCCAAGTGGTGGAAGGCACCCCTAGGTGCCTTGGGGGGGGAGGGAAACCTCCCCTTGGCCGCCGCCCCCCCTAGTAGATGCCATCTACTAGGGCCGGCGCCCCCCCTGGCACCCCTATATATAGTGGGGGAGAGGAGGGACTTGATACACCAGCCCCTGGCGCCTCCCTCTCTCCCCGTTACGTCTCTCCCTTGTAGTATTGGCGAAGCCCTGCTACTGTGACGCCCTGCATCCACCACCACGCCGTCGTGCTGCTGGATCTTCATCAACCTCTCCTCCCCGCCTTGCTGGATCAAGAAGGAGGAGACGTCTCCCGTCCCGTACGTGTGTTGAACGCGGAGGTGCCGTCCGTTCGGCGCTTGGTCATCGGTGATTTGGATCACGTCGAGTACGACTACATCATCACCGTTCTTTTGAACGCTTCCGTGCGCGATCTACAAAGGTATGTAGATGCATCCGATAGCTCGTTGCTAGATGAACTCCTAGATGATCTTGGTGAAACAAGTAGGAAAATCTTTGTTTTCTGCAACGTTCCCCAACATGCTCTGCTTAAGAAGCTTCCTTGCCCTGTTCTGCACTCAATCTGCTTAGCTGAGATGGCATGCCAAGGCCTATTAGTTGCTAAAATATCCTGCCATATATTTATTGTGACGTAGATTGCCATGGTCTAGTAGCCAATCTGTTAGGTGAAATAGCTCTACACTGTTTTATACTCGATCTTTGTTGCTGCGATGGCCTTTGATAGTTTGATGGCTATGTGCTCGGCCTCATTGACTGCTGAAACAGCCTGCCATAATTTAGCACTCAAATCTGTATGCTGAATTAGCTTTACATATATTTCTTTACTTAGATCTGCTCGTCCAAATATCTTGCCATAGCTTTAGACATCGACCTAGGTATTTTTTTTCTGGACTTCATAAAAAGCATATATGTTTTTCCTGTAATATCTAGTATAAGAACTAATTTGTATGTCTAACAGATGGACAGGACTTGGATAACTTTTGCTCAAAGATTCTCTGCTGCATATGTCGAGGGGGTTGATAACTTCATGAACTTTATCAGAGCTGAGTACGGTGGTCCGAAATCATATGTGCTCTGCCCGTGTAGCAGTTGTATGAATTCAGTTACAAGAGCTCAGTCAACTGTGCAAAATCATCTACACTTGTATGGGATGTCGGTCACATATACTAGGTGGGTTCATCATGGTGAAGCTGTGAACGTCAATGTTATTGACTACGTGGAAGCAGTAGATCACCATCTTGATCTGCCTGATGCTCAGGTGGAAGAGGAGGAGGAGGTGGTGGTGACGGAGCCAGTGAGTTTGACCAACATTGAAACAATGCTACGAAATGCTCGTGCATTCCGTGAACTTTCACCTGCAGAAGAAAAACGGTGGGCCCGCATGTTGGAACAATGCAACGTTGCTGTCACCCAAGGAAATAAGCTGTCAGTATTCTCAGCTATGGTCACCTTTTTTCAGGTGAAGACATCTGAGCGGATGACCAACAAATCATTCGATGCGATGTTGGCTGCTTTCCGCAAATCTTTCCCAGGTGCATCTGAGCTACCACACACCTACAGTAAAATGAAGAATTTCCTTCGTGGAGTTGGAATTGGATATGATATGATCCATGTTTGTAAGAATAATTGTGTTCTGTTCCAGAAGGATTATGCCAACTTAAGTGAATGCCCGAAATGCAAATCATCAAAATGGAAAGATGGCGATGCTGTGAAGAGGATTCCTCATAATGTTTTGAGACATTTTCCAATTACACCAAGATTGCAGAGGTTGTTTCATGATGCTGAAACAAGAGAGGATGTACTGTGGCATTCTAGGAACCAGGAGTATAGAGATCAGAATGTAATGAGCCATCCATCTCATGGTAGTGAGTGGAAAAGCTTCAATGATAAACACAAAGAGTTTGCTGCTGACCCGAGAAACATTAGACTTGGCTTAGCTTCAGATGGATTTAACCCATTTGGCCAGTAGAGCGCCACATATAGCATGTGGCTAGTGCTTGTTATCCCTTACAACATGCCTCCAAATGTCTGCACCAAAGAATCAAACTACATGATGGCCTTGCTCATCGTAGGTCCAAAAAGTCCTGGAAAGGATTTTGATTTGTTCATGGAGCCTCTTGTGGAGGAACTTCAACAGCTATGGAAGGGTGTTCTCACTCGAGACCTATATAGCAGCCCACCAGCTAATTTCTTTCTGCGTGCTGTTGTAATTTGGTGCATCCATGATTATCCGGCTTTGGGCACTATGTCAGGGCGAATGACACATGGTTACAATGCATGTGTTCGCTGTGACAGGAATCCGCTATCACACGCAATACTTAGCAAGATCTATTACATTGGACACCGCCGTTTCCTTGCCAAGGACAAGCCGCATCCTAGAAAATACCGAAGACATGTATTCAATGCAAAGCATGAAAACCGTGATGCGCCAAAGAGGCTCACCACCGATGAGTTGCAAGTGGAATTATAGAAGGTCAGGCATATTACACCAGGAAACCATCCTGGTAATGGTAGCGGGAAAAGGAAGCATGGCACGGTAGAAGAGAGATTATTCTTTACCCGCAGGTCCACTTTGGGACTTGGAGTATTGGAAAGATTTAGATCTGTGGCATAATCTTGATGTGATGCACATCGAGAAAAATATATGTGACAGCATTATCGGCACACTTCTTAACATTGAAGGCAAGACGAAAGATACCTTAAAATCTAGGATTGATTTGACACACCTGTGTATCAGAAAGGATTTGCGGGTGCAAGATGAAGGTAAACCACGGGATATGGCACCAGTTGTGTACGTCTTGGACAAGGTAAACAGAAAAGAATTCTGCGAGGTCCTGTCACGTGTGAGATTCCCACATGGATTTGCTTCCAACCCTGAAAGGAGAGTCAGTGCAGATGGAAACAAGGTACAAGGGTTGAAAGATCATGACTGCCACGTCCTACTTCAAAGGGTTTTACCTGTTATCCTTAGAGGATTGGGCCGCCTTAACTTATACAGAGCAATTGCAGAGTTGGGACAATTCTTCAGGGAACTCTGCAGTAGAAATATCAGGATAGATGCTTTGGAGCGTCTTAGAGACAAGATACCAACTATCCTATTCGACCTTGAGAAGATATATCCTCCAGCCTTCTTTGATGTGATGGTGCATTTGGCTGTTCATCTACCTGATGAGGCACTACTTAGAGGTCCAGTACAGTATGGCTGGATGTACCCTATTGAAAGGCGGCTAGGCACTTTCAAGGGCTATGTTAGGAACAGAGCTAGACCCGAGGGTTCCATTGCAGAGGCCTACATTGCTATAGAAGCGTTGACATTCTGCTCAAAATACATTGAAACAGCTGATCAGCTTAGCAAAGAGGTGGGTGAAAGCAATCTCGGGCTCAATGTTTTCGATTATTCTGTTCGAGTTACAGGGAAGAGTCGACAAGAGGACAAACCTAAAGATTTGGACAAAATGGTTTGGTATGTGTTGAATAACTGTCCTGAGATACTACCTTATATCAAGTAAGTGCAGTACTGCAGCTTATACATCATAATCTACTAAACTTGCAGCACATTCTTATATATTTAGATGTCTGACGCGATCACTATGTTGTGCAACATCTACAAAGAGGAGTTACTGCCGCAAAATCCAAGAAATATTGACAAACTGGTTATGGCAGGATTTGCGAAATGGTTCAAGAACCTTGTAAGCTTTTGAAGTGCACTGTCAGTTTTTTTAATATATTGAGTACATAAGATGATCAGCTTGTCTATTTTCTAACCATAGGTTAAGAAGATGCGGGAGGATGGGCAGGCAGTTGATGATGCCCTTTACTCACTAGCAATGGGTCCTGATACTCGGGTAAGACATTATGAATCTTGCGTTGTTGGAGATGTGCGCTACAACACCCTTGCACGAGGCGAAGGCAGGAAGACACAAAATAGTGCCATCATGAGCACGGATACGTATGACAAAGAGACAACTGAAATGTATGCTAAATAACAGACATTGTTCAGTTGCAGTATATCTCCAGTTTTGAGGATCATCGGTGTGTGGTTCTGTTGTGCTGTCGTTGGTATAATCTATTTTCTAGGATCGCAAAACCCAGAGCTGATGATTATTTCAAATCCATCAATGTCAAGGCGGCGTACCAGACCAACGAGCCTTTTATTTTGGCAAATCAAGCAACATAGATATTTTTCTTGGAAGACACATTTGCACGTAGCGATGACTGGAGAGTATTGCAAAGGTTTGAGCAGAGGAATTCGTTTAATGAAGTTGCACAACAAGATGATGCTTACACTGCTCCTGATGTACAAGATAACATAGATGTTCCTAATATCTTTGAGAACCATCACGTCAATGACGCTGGCGAAAAGATTGCCTGTCGTGCTGTGGACATACAAGAGTTGATCAAGAAGAAGCCAACGTTCGAGGACGTTGAGGACGAAGAAGAAGATGACACCATGGGGAATTATGATTCAGACTGATACACATGGCGAAGATGTTGACATTGCTGCTGCGGATGATGATTACATTGCTTTTGTCATATTTGCCTGTCAGAAGACGTTTTTTATCTACTATGTGAAATTGTGTTTGCTATGACAACTGAAACCTGATGAACATGTTGTTTAGTATTTTGATGTGAGAACATCACTTGTTATGTATGTTGATTTGTGTTTGGTGATTGTATGACAACTAAAACATGATGACATTGTTGTTTAGTTGTACTCATATTTGGCTGTGAAACTTGAATTTGCTGACATAGTTTGCTGTTGGACTGCAATTTGCTCGGCGTCTTCGAATGAGAACAAAGCTGACCCGATAGGGCCTCTGCTATTTATTTATTTATATGAGAAAAAGGGGATACCCCCTGATTTCCGTTAATAGAAATCATTAGATATTCACAACACGACCCAGCCTGCTACACAGGTTTCATTCATTACTAGTTTCAGCAACGTGCTCATGTCGTAGCCACTGAATACATCACGAGTGCTACATACACTTCAAATAAAGAGACAATCATCCTACAGAGCACATCGATTTTGCCCATTATCTTCACAAGCTCTTTCATCTCCTCATTGCTGTCAAGGCCGTTCAGCAGCTGTTGCTTGGCCATAATCAGAGGAACTGCATCTTTAACCTTCTGCTCTGCATCTTCCTCTTCTGTCGTTCCTTCAGTTACTTGTCCAACACCCCAACCTGCTGGTATTGGGATTCCTCGGCTAACCAAATAATCAGCGTAGTTGCATTCCCCCACATCAGCAACTTCCCAGAAATACAAATCACATGAATCTTCCCTTTTCTGCACGAATCAAATTGGAAGATCATCAACCAAACTATTAAAAAAATCAGCAACTGAAAGCAGCAGAACAACACTTAAACATATTATTACCCCATGATTCGGGCATTTGTAGAAGACTCGGCCCGGGTTGCGGATTGTGGTTGAGACGCGATGGATGACTCTGCGTGATTTGCAGCAGTGGCACCACACCAACGGCAGCGGGTTGCGTTGAGCAATCGGCTGTGGTGCGCGTGCCGGCGGGGGTGTGATGAGACCCACAGGCGATGGTACTGGTGGCGACTTGGCACATATCTGGTTGTTGCCTGCTGAAGAGCAGGTGGACGAGCAGCCAGCACACATGGTTGCTGCAGCCAGAGCTTCTGATGCTAGGCAGAGTAAGTCGAGAAGAGGAGAAGCGAACGTTGGATATGTCAGTTTCATTACTTGCAGAGTAGCATAGCACCATATATAGTCATAGTCTAGGTTTGGATTCGAACCAGCTACAGGAGCACATCTTTCTTTTTTCTAAAACTCGGCAACGTCTCTTTACTGGTACACTAGCTTGTTCTGTACGCCTTCCCAAGTCTTTGATTTTCTTGCCTTTTTTTGCGATGAAGGAAGGAGGACAAAATTGAGAGTTCCTGGGACTCGAATCCAAGACCTCTCGGTTGAAAACCAAGGGTGCTAATCACTTATGTGGCGAACGTTCCCTATGAGGAGGACGGAAGACGAACGCATTTTCCTTGCAGTTTTCTTCCTATATATAAAAAAGTATGCTACTTGGTGTCCACTTAGTCAACAAACGATTGTGCCAACCTTGACCGTTGGATTGACATTCAACGCCTGTCGCGTTTCTTCAGTCTCTTCTTCCTCGAGCCGCCAAAGCCAAACCAGCGCCGGCAGGACCGCCTGTTCCCGCCTCCCACGGCTGGTTGTGATCTTCCTCGGCTCCTATTCATTCCCGTCCGAGGCCTCACCATCATCCTCCGCCTTGGTTCACTCGTCGTGGCGCCGCCCTCCGGTGTTGTCAACATGGTCAACAACCGAGAGGAATAAGGAGATGACTGTACATGGGGAGGATGACAGTAGGGACCCAGCAGCGCGCGTAGTAATTTTGTTTTTTCAGGACGGAGAAGGGTATCAACTGTGTTGTGCGGGACCCGTGGCCCGTCTAGCCTAGGCTTTTATTTCATATGTTTAGCACATGACCAGCCCAGTTTGTTTTTTCCTTTCTGAAAAATGGCTAGCCAGCTATTTTGTTTTTTGCAGAATAACCAACATAGGCCTACTTGCTTTTCTATGCCCTACTGGGCCGGAAATCTTTCAAGACGAGGAGGGATACATTTTGCCCAGAAAATGGGCTATAAGTAATAAGAAATGGGCTATAAGTAATAAGAAATGGGCTATAAGTAATAATAAATGGGCTGTAAAATGAAAAAAAATAGCAAACAGGCAATTAGTTCCAAAATACTGTTTTCTTTCGGATTTTGATATTTTAAATTTCATTGTTTTTGTGCGGGTAAAATTTCATTGAATTTAAATTAAAGTATATTTAGATTTAAAATTAATTTGAATCTGGCTAGAAATTTCGGGTTGTATGCTATTTGGGACAGATTTGGAGGCTGACTTGTGGGTCTACTAGGTTGACGTGTACTTTGGCTTTGTCAACTTAGTCCACAAACGATTCTAGCAGCAGTGACCGTTGGATGTTAATCCAACAGCCGTGCTGCTTCTTCAATATCTGATCTTCTTGCTCCAGCCGCCCAAACCAGCGCCAGTGGGACTGCCTGCTCCCGCCTCCTATGGTCGGCTGAGCTGCCGCACAGGCTGCACCGCCCCACCCTACTTCATTGATGGCCAGTCCATTCCTCTACTCACCCACACCTCCTGTTATTTTTCGGCGACGGCAGCCGGACCAGTAAACCCTCGTACTCCCCACCGCGTGGGCAACCATTGCCGAGTCTTCCCCGGCTCCATGTCGTTCCCTTCCTAGGCCTCGCCGTCGTCCACCGCCATGGTGCTCTCGGCGCGGCTTGGTCATCATGGTCAACAAACGACATCCATCGGTCGTGGACTATACGCGCAAAATAATGATTCCTCCACCTGACAGCTGGGACCCATCGGAAGGGCCTCTGTATTTCGCGAAAAAAACGTTCCCCCGCTGACATGTCGAACCCACCAGCTATATCTTCGCACGCAAGGAAGTGCCTCCTTATTATGCACAAAACATGAATACCCCTTGCTAGCTGGGACCCATCATAGTGGGAGGACGACTTGTGGGCCAACTAAGTTGACGGGGACGGAGGGCTTTGTCAACTTAGTCAATATGAACGATTCTAGCTCCAATGACCGTACGATGTCCATCCAATGGCCGTAGTGCTTCTTCAACCTCTGGTCTTCTTGCTCCAGCCTCCCAAAGCAGCGCCGGTCGTGCCACATGCTCCTGCCTCCCGTGGCCGGCTGTGCTACCGCGGAGGCCTCACCGCCCCTACTATTCCCACCGCCGGCCAGGCCCTGCGGCGATGGCAGCCTCACACCGCAACCGAACTAGTGAACCCTCGTACTCCTCTCCGCGCGGACTTCCACTGTCGCGTCTTTCCCGGCTCCGTGTTGTCCCCTTCCTAGGCCTCGCCGTCGTCCACCGCCGTGGTGCTCTCGGCGCGGCCTGGTCAATGTGGTCAAGGAACGACTTCCATCGGACGTGGACTGTACGTGGAGAGGCTGACAGCTGGGTCCACGGCCGCAGCAAGGAACTGCCTCCTTATTACGCAGAAAATAATGACTCCTCCACCTGACAGCTGGGACCCACCGGACGGGCCACTGTATTTCACGGGAAAAACGTTTCCCTCTGACTGCTGGGACCCGCCAGCTTCATCTTCGCACGCAAGGAAGTGCGTTCGGGCAAAAAAACGATTCGCCCCCCTGACTGCTGGGACCCACCAGCTACACCTTCGCACGCAAGGAAGTGCGTCCGGGCAAAAAAACAATTCGCCCCCCTGACTACTAGGACCCACCAGCTACATCTTCGCAGGCAAGGAAGTGCCTGACTGTCAGGACCCACCTGGTCAAAGCATACGTAGCGTTGTCATCCTGGTCGCGAACGTGTACGTACATAATGGTCGATGTAGAGGCGCGCACGTGTCATAGTAGAGGCCCGCACGTGTCGTAGTAGAGGCGCGCACGCAGCATGTACATGTACGTACAGCGGCCAGGGTGCAAGAAAGAAAATACGGCCACGTATGTGTACATACGGGCGAGGTCTCGAACGCCTACTTGCGCATACGTACGGCCAGGGCTCGTGTACATGGCTGGGTCGGAACGGAGAAACGGCGTTGTCGTCGTGTTCATGGGGAGCCAACCGGCTGGGTCGGAACGGAATGCGTGGTCGTGTTCATCGGGAGGGCTTGGACGGAATAGGCAATGGAAATGAGGCCTGGCGTACCGCAGAACAGAGGAAACGGACCTCCTACGTTCGGAACGGGGTCCTGTTGATCGGGAGGGGTGTGGCGTACCGCAAAACGGACGAAACGGACCTCCTACGGTCGAAACGGGGGTCCTGTTGATCGGGAGGGGTGTGGCGTACCGCAAAACGGACGAAACTGACTTGTGTTGAAGCGCTACGGTCGAAACGGGGGTCCTGTTCATCGGGAGGGGTGTGGCGTACCGCAAAACGGGACTCCACGGGATACTATTCATCTCCACCGTCGACCTCCTCCAGCCTCCACGGGCTACCATCGACCTCCTCCAGCCTCCACGGGCTCCTGTTCATCCAGCCTCCACCGCACGCTACTCCACCAGCTACTATTCAACCACCCCTCCACCATCTACTGTTCATCCAGCCCTCCACACCACGGGGTCCTGTTCAACCACCCCTCCACGGGCACCCCTCCACCGTATACTGTTCATCCAGTCCTCCACACCACGGGGTCCAGTTCATCGAGAGGCAACGCCACCGCTCACAGTTCATCCAACCCCCCCCCCCCCCCCCGCAATGCTCACTGTTCATCCAGTTAATCGGCTTCAGTTAGCAGCAGTAGCGAAGGAATCGCTCGATCGGGTTTAGTTAACAGCCATCGATCGATCGCTCGGGTTCAGTAACGCGTAGCCTACAGTGCAATCGCTAGGTTTCAGTTAGAGCCCAACGCCTCGCTCGGGTTCAGTTAGAGCCAACGCCTCGCACACACGTGCGTACGTGTATGAGAGAAACGCGCATCGCTCGGCCCCCGACCTCCCACCGTAACCGGCAACTCCCTGAAATTTTCCTCCCCCTCGCTTCTACCACGGTTTTTCCGTCATGGACGGCCCAAAGAATGGCATGCAGCTGCGTTTCCGGCCCGCCCAGGATGAAAAGCCCATTTTCTGTCATGATTTTTTGTCATAGAAGTAGGAGCCCACCACATCTATGATGATACCGGGTTTTGTCACAATTATCGTCATAGAAGTGTCATATGTATGACAGAAAAAAATTCGTTCGGCCCAAAATGTCACGGATGTGTCTTTTTTTGTAGTGACTGGCTATTCTTATGGCCGTCGATCACTGGCGCACCTATCTCCAAAATGATGAATTTATCATTCAGACGGATCAAACAAGCCTCATTCATTTAGAAAATCAGCGGATGTCCACTCCATGGCAGCAGAAAATCATGGTCAAACTGTTTGGCCTGCGTTACCGCATAGTGTACAAGAAAGGTGCAGACAACTGTTGGGGAACATAGTAATTTCAAAAAAATTCCTACGCACATGCAAGATCATGGTGATGCATAGCAACGAGAGGGGTGAGTGTGTCCACGTACCCTCGTAGACCGAAAGCGGAAGCGTTATGACAACGTGGTTGATGTAGTCGTACGTCTTCACGATCCGACCTATCTTAGCACCGAACGTACGACACCTCCGCGATCAGCACAAAGTTTAGCTCGGGGACGTCCCTTGTACTCTTGATCCAGTTGAGGATGAGGGACAGTTTCGTCAGAACGACGGCGTGGTGACAGTGATGATGAAGTTACCGGCGCAGGGCTTCGCCTAAGCACTATGACGATATGACCGAGGTGGGTAACGGTGGAGGGGGGGGGGCACCGCACACGGCTAAACAATGTCAACTTGTGTGTTCTAGGGTGCCCCCTGCCCCCGTATATAAAGGATCAAGGGGGAAGGCCGGCCGGCCCTTGTGGCGCGCCAGGAGAGGAGTCATCCTCCTCCTAGTAGGAGTAGGACTCCCCTTTCCTACTCCTACTGAGGGGGAAAGGAAGGAGGAGAGGGAGAAGGAAAGGGGGCGCCACCCCCTTCCCTAGTCCAATTCGGACTAGAGGGGGAGGGGGCACGCAGCCTGCCCTAGCCGGCCCTC
Organism: Triticum timopheevii; assembly: GCA_963921465.1. Lineage (NCBI taxonomy): Eukaryota > Viridiplantae > Streptophyta > Magnoliopsida > Poales > Poaceae > Triticum > Triticum timopheevii. Next base: position 414,150,799 of record OY997270.1, on the reverse strand, counting down.
TCTCGCTCTCTCTCCACTAAGGCCCATGTGGCCCATTAGTTCTCCGGGGAGGGGGGGGGGTTCCGGTAACCCTCTGGCACTCCTATTTTCTCCGAAATCACCCGGAACAGTTCCGGTGCCTGCATATAGCCGTCCAATATATCAATCTCTATGTCTCGACCATTTCGAGACTCCCCGTCATGTCCGCGATCACATCCGGGACTCCGAACTATCTTCGGTACATCAAAACACATAAACTCATAATACCGATCGTCACCGAACTTTAAGCGTGCGGACCCTACGGGTTCAAGAACTATTTAGACATGACCGAGACACGTCTCTGGTCAATAATCAATAGCAGAACATGGATTCTCATATTGGTTCCTACATATTCTATGAAGATCTTTACCATTCAAACCGCATAAGAACATACGTTGTTCCCTTTGTCATCGGTATGTTACTTGTTCGAGATTCGATCGTCGGTATCTCAATACGTAGTTCAATCTCGTTACCGACAAGTCTCTTTACTTGTTCACTAATACTTCATCCCGCAACTAACTCACTAGTTACAATTCTTGCAAGGCTTATAGTGATGAGTATTACCGAGAGGACCCAGAGATATCTCTCCGAAACACGGAGTGACAAATCCTAATCTTGATATATGCCAACCCAACAAACACCTTCGGAGACACCTGTAGAGCACCTTTATAATCACCCTTTTACATTGTGACGTTTGGTAGCACACAAAGTGTTCCTCCGGTATTCGGGAGTTGCATAATCTCATAGTCTGAGGAACTTGTATAAGCCATGAAGAAAGCAATAGCAATGAAACTAACACGATCATAATGCTAAGCTAATGGATGGGTCATGTCCCACTCACTTTTTCGAGAGAAACTCCTTCTCTAGAAAGGATCCATTCTTAGTAACAAAGATTTTGCCTTCGGCTCTATGAAAGAAGGTGTACCCAACAGTTTCCTTTGGGTATCCTATGAAGACGCACTTCTCCGATTTGGGTTCGAGCTTATCAGGTTGAAGCTTTTTCACATAAGCATCGCAGCCCCAAACTTTAAGGAACGACAACTTTGGTTTCTTGCCAAACCAGAGTTCATAAGGCGTCGTCTCAACGGATTTAGATGGTGCCCTATTTAAAGTGAATGCAGTCGTCTCTAAAGCATAACCCCAAAACGATAGCGGTAAATTAGTAAGAGACATCATAGATCGCACCATATCTAATAAAGTACGGTTACGACTTTCGGACACACCATTTCACTATGGTGTTCCAGGTGGCGTTAATTGTGAAACTATCCCATGTTGTTTCAAATGAAGACCAAACTCGTAACTCAAATATTATCCTCCAAGATCAGATCGTAGAAACTTTATTTTCTTGTTACGATGATTTTCCACTTCACTCTGAAATTCTTTGAACTTTTCAAATGTTTCAGATTTATGCTTCATTAAGTAGATATAACCATATCTGCTCAAATCATCTCTGAAGGTAAGAAAATAACGATACCTGCCACGAGCATCAATACTCATTGGACCGCATACATTGGTATGTATTATTTCCAACAAGTCAGTAGCTCATTCCATTGTTCCGGAGAACGGAGTTTTAGTCATCTTGCCCATAAGGCATGGTTCGCAAGCACCAAGTGATTCATAATCAAGTGATTCCAAAAGTCCATCAGTATGGAGTTTCTTCATGTGCTTTATACCGATATGACCCAAACGGCAGTGCCACAAATAAGTTGCACTATCATTATTAAACTTCAATCTTTTGGCTTCAACACTATGAATATGTGTACCACTACTATCGAGATTCAACAAAAATAGACCACTCAGCAGGGGTGCATGACCATAAAAGATATTACTCATATAAATAGAACAACCATTATTCTCTGATTTAAATGAATAACCGTCTCGCATCAAACAAGATCCAGATATAATTCATGCTCAATGCTAGCACCAAATAACAATTATTCAGGTCTAAAACTAATCCCGATGGTAGATGTAGAGGTAGTGTGCCGACCGCGATCACATCGACTTTGGAACCATTTCCCACGCGCATCGTCACCTCGTCCTTAGCCAATCTTTGCTTAATCTGTAGCCCCTGTTTCGAGTTGCAAATATGAGCAACAGAACCAGTATCAAATACCCAGGCGCTACTGCGAACATTAGTTAAGTACACATCAATAACATGTATATCAAATGTACCTTTTACTTTGCCATCCTTCTTATCCGCCAAATACTTGGGGCAGTTCCGCTTCCAGTGACCAGTCCCTTTGCAGTAGAAGCACTCAGTTTCAGGCTTAGGTCCAGACTTGGGTTTCTTCTCTTGAGCAGCAACCTTTTTGCTGTTCTTCTTGAAGTTCCCTTTCTTCCCTTTGCACTTTTTCTTGAAACTAGTGGTCTTATTGACCATCAACACTTGATGCTCCTTTTTGATTTCTACCTCCGCAGCCTTTTAGCATCGCGAAGAGCTCGATAATAGTCTTGTCCATCCCTTGCATATTATAGTTCATCACGAAGCCTTTATAGCTTGGTGGCAGTGATTGAAGAACTCTCTCAATGACACAATCAACTGGAAGATCAACTCCCAGCAGAGTCAAGTGATTATGACACCCAGACATTTTGAGTATGTATTAACTGACAGAACTATTCTCCTCCATTTTGCAGCTGTAGAACTTGTTGGAGACTTCATATCTCTCAACTCGGGCATTTTCTTGAAATATTAACTTCAACTCTTGGAACATCTCATATGCTCCATGATGTTCAAAACGTCTTTGAAGTCCTGATTCTAAGCCGTAAAGCAGAGCACACTGAACTATCGAGTAGTCATCAGCTTTGCTCTGCCAGACATTCTTAACGTCATCGGTAGCATCTGCAGCAGGCCTGGCACCCAACGGTGCTTCCAGGACATAATTCTTCCGTGCAGCAATGAGGATAATCCTCAAGTTATGGACCCAGTCCATGTAGTTTTTGCCATCTTCTTTCAACTTTGCTTTCTCTAGGAACACATTAACATTCAAAGGAACGGTAGCACGAGCCATTGATCTACAACAACATAAACATGCAAAATACTATCAGGTACTAAGTTCCTGATAATCTAAAGTTCAATTAATCATATTACTTAAGAACTCCCACTTAGATAGACATCCCTCTAATCATCTAAGTGATCACGTGATCCAAATCAACTAAACCATGTCCGGTCATCACGTGAGATGGAGTAGCTTTCAATGGTGAACATCACTATGTTGATCATATCTACTATATGATTCACGCTCGACCTTTCGGTCTTAGTGTTTCGAGGCCATATCTGCATATGCTAGGCTCGTCAAGTTTAACCCGAGTATTCTGCGTGTGCAAAACTGGCTTGCACCCATTGTATGTGAACGTAGAGCTTATCACACCCGATCATCACGTGGTGTCTCGGCACGACGAACTGTAGCAACGGTGCATACTCAGGGAGAACACTTGTACCTTGAAATTTAGTAAGGGGTCATCTTATAATGCTACCGACGTTCTAAGCAAAATAAGATGCATAAAGGATAAACATCACATGCAATCAAAATATGTGACATGATATGGCCATCATCATCTTGTGCTCATGATCTCCATCACCGAAGCATCGTCATGATCTCCAACGTCACCAGCGCGACACCTTCATCTCCATCGTAGTATCGTTGTCGTCTCGCCACCTATTGTTACTACGACTATCGCTCCCGCTTAGTGATAAAGTAAAACAATTACATGGAGATTGCATTGCATACAATAAAGCGACAACCATATGGCTCCTGCCAGTTGCCGATAACTTTGTTACAAAACATGATCATATCATACAACAATTTATATCACATCATGCTTGACCATATCACATCACAGCAAGCCCTGCGAAAACAAGTTAGACGTCCGCTATTTTTTTGTTGCAAGTTTTACGTGGCTGCTATGGGCTTCTAGCAAGAACCGTTCTTACCTACGCATCAAAACCACAACGATTTTTCGTCAAGTGTGTTGTTTTAACCTTCAACAAGGACCAGGCATAGCCACACTCGATTCAACTAAATTTGGAGAAACGACACTCACCAGCCATCAATGTGCAAAGCACGTCGGTAAAACCAGTCTCACGTAAGCGTACGTGTAATGTCAGTCTGAGCCGCTTCATCCAACAATACCGACGAATCAAAGTATGACATGCTGGTAAGAAGTATGACTATTATCGCCCATAACTCTTTGTGTTCTACTCGTGCATATAACATCTACGCATAAACCTGGCTCGGATGCCACTGTTGGGGAACGCAGTAATTTCAAAAAATTTCATACGCACACGCAAGATCATGGTGATGCATAGCAACGAGAGGGGTGAGTGTGTCCACATACCCTCGCAGACCGAAAGCGGAAGTGTTATGACAACACGGTTGATGTAGTCGTACGTCTTCACGGTCCGATCGATCTTAGCACCGAACGTACTGCACCTCCACGATCAGCACACGTTCAGCTCGGTGACGTCCCTCGTACTCTTGATCCAGTTGAGGCCAAGTTTCGTCAGCACGACGACGTGGTGACAGTGATGATGAAGTTACCGGCGCAGGGCTTCGCCTAAGCACTACGACAATATGACCGAGGTGTGTAACTGTTGAGGGGGGCACCACACACGGCTAAACAATGTCAACTTGTGTATTCTAGGGTGCCCCCTGCCCCTTATATAAAGGAGCAAGGGGGGAGGCCAGTCGGCCCTTATGGCGTGCCAGGAGAGGAGGAGTCCTCCTCCTAGTTGGAGTAGGACTCCCCTTTCCTACTCCTACTAGGAGGGGGAAAGGAAGGAGGAGAGGGAGAAGGAAAGGGGGGAGCCGCCCCCCTTCCCTAGTCCAATTCGGACCAGAGGAGGAAGGGGCACGCGGCCTGCCCTAGCCGTCCCTCTCTCTCCACACTAAGGCCCATGTGGCCCATTAGTTCTCAGGGGGGGCATTTCCGGTAACCCTCCGGCACTCCGCTTTTCTCCAAAATCACCCGGAACACTTTTAGTGTCCAAATATAGCCGTCCAATATATCAATCTTAATGTCTCGACCATTTCGAGACTCCTCGTCATGTCCGTGATCACATTCGGGACTCCTAACTATCTTCGGTACATCAAAACACATAAACTCATAATACCGATCGTCACCGAACTTTAAGCGTGCGGACCCTACGGGTTTGAGAACTATGTAGACATGACCGAGACACGTCTCCGGTCAATAACCAATAGCGGAACCTGGATGCTCATATTGGTTCCTACATATTCTACGAAGATCTTCATCGGTCAAACCACATGACAACATGCGTTGTTCCCTTTATCATCGGTATGTTACTTGTCCGAGATTCGATCGTAGGTATCTCAATACCTAGTTCAATCTCGTTACTCGTTCCATAATACTTCATCCCGCAACTAACTCGTTAGTTACAATGCTTGCAAGGCTTATAGTGGTGAGTATTACCGAGAGGGCCCAGAGATACCTCTCCGAAACACGAAGTGAAAAATCCTAATCTCGATATATGCCAACCCAATAAACACCTTCGGAGACACCTGTAGAGCACCTTTATAATCACCCTTTTACGTTGTGACGTTTGGTAGCCCACAAAGTGTTCCTCCGGTATTCGGGAGTTGCATAATCTCATAGTTTGAGGAACTTGTATAAGTCATGAAGAAAGCAGTAGCAATGAAAATAACACGATCATAATGCTAAGCTAACGAATGGGTCATGTCCATCACATCATTCTCCTAATGATGTGATCCAGTTCATCAAATGACAACACATGTCTATGGTTAGGAAACTTAACCATCTTTGATTAGCGAGCTAGTCAAGTAGAGGCATACTAGGGACTATAGGTTTTGTCTATGTATTCACACATGTACTAAGTTTCCGGTTAATACAATTCTAGCATGAATAATAAACATTTATCATGAATTAAGGAAATAAATGAACTTTATTATTGCCTCTAGGGCATATTTCCTTCAACAACCAGGCAGCCGACGCTCTCTCCCGCCTTCCCGGCCCTCCATAGGGAGATCTCGCGACCATTACGACGGAAGTGCCCGCCTGGCTTGAAGCAGTTCAGCTGGGTTATCAGGCCGACCCGTCAGCACAACGCCTGTTAGCTTGGCTGGCGACAAAGCAAGATTGCCAGGATGGATATCAGTTGCGGAATGACATCATTCGGCAGAATGGTCGGGTATGGCTGGGGGATAATGTGCCCCTACAAAAGCAAGTGCTAGAAGCGTTACACACTGGAGCAATCGGAGGCCATTCTGGGTTTAACGCAACTTACCGACGGGTCAGGCGCCTGTTCACTTGGTCGGGGCTCAAACATCATGTCCGACTATTTGTGGAGGCATGTCAAACCTTCAAACAAGCTAAACCGGAGCGGGTTCGTTTTCCAGGCCTCCTCGAGCCGCTTCTAGTGCCGACTCAAGCTTGGCAAATGATCACAATGGACTTCATCGAAGGCCTTCATCGGTCCTCGGGTTCAACTCCATCCTTGTGGTCGTCGATAAGTTCTCCCAGTATGCTCATTTTGTTGCTTTGTCTCACCCTTTCATGGCTTTTCAAGTGGCGCAGGCCTTTGTGTCGAACATCTACAAGCTCCATGGGTTACCGGAGTCAATCATCTCGGATCGTCATCCGGTCTTCACCAGCACTTTATGGAAGGAGCTCTTTCGCCTCACTCATACCAAGCTTCGCATGAGTACAGCACGACATCCTCAGACGGATGGATAAACGGAGCGGGTCAATCAATGCCTTGAGACCTTTCTCCGCTGTTTCGTCAATGCATGTCCTACCAAATGGCATGCGTGGCTGGCCCTCGTGGAGTTCTGGTATAACACTTCACCACACTCGGCGCTGGGAGCAACTCCGTTCGAGGTCCTCTACGGCCACGCCCCGCGCTTCTTCGGCATCATCGATCCAGTGGCCTGCGCATCTCCAGACCTCGTGGAGTGGCTGCAAGACCGGGCCCAGATGGAGGCGCTGATCCGGAAACACCTCCTGCGCGCGCGTCAGCAAATGAAGGACTCAGCCGACAAGCGCCGCTTCGACCGCGTTTTCGCCGTCGATGACTGGGTATTCCTCAAGTTACAACCATATGTGCAGCGCTCGGTGACCACTCGCACCAACCAGAAGCTGGCCTTCAAGTACTTTGGGCCGTACAAGATACTTCAACGGGTGGGAGCAGTGGCCTACAAGCTCCAGCTTCCGGACTCCAGCACCGTGCACCCGGTGTATCATGTCTCCCAGCTTCGTCAAGCACTACCTCCAACGGAGCAAGCTCTTGAGCAACTTCCAACAGCAGCAGCGGCAAGTCAAGTTCCGGAGGAGATCCTGGAGCACCGAGTCGTCCAACGAGGGAGCACCAGCGCGCCACAAGTCCGAGTTCGCTGGACAGACCAGCCTTCGGAGTTGGCGACTTGGGAAGACGTCGCCGAGCTCCAGCACCACTTCCCGGACGCACCATCTTGGGGACAAGATGCGTCTCGAGGGGGAGGGGATGTGATGTTCCCTACCACCCTGGCCCCACCTGCAGCGACTACTACGGGCCAGGCTGCTGCACCACCCGACGGCCCGGAACGGCCACAACGCGAAGTGAAGCCCAACAGCAAGTTTCTAGCCCACACTTGGGAAACGAGGGGTAGGGTTAAATAGGTCTCGAAGCCTCCTGCGTGAGGTGTGGAGAAAATAATAGGCTGGCGACGGCACTCCTCTCCCCCGATCCCCTTTCTTCCTCCTTAGAACCCTAGACTGATCGGGGCTTGTATCCACCATTTCCTTTGTGTCCTGTTAAGATTTGAGTGACAGCATAACACAAACGATTCCTCGTCATTTATTTGTTGTTGGATGGCATTGAAAATCGTGTCAGAAATGACAGTTGTAGTACTACTGGCACCGCCCTTGGGTCAGACCTGTCTGTGATTGAAGGCATTGTTAATCAACCGGTCTTTTGCTAGAGCATGGTCAGTCTCCGCATCTTGCCGTCCAATTCGTACTCCATCGCGATTACTAGTACTACTTAATTTGTAGCACCAATAATTGCGATTGCATTACTTAATTCACAGCTTGGTTTAATCCATGGCGATCTCGATGGGCGTGCTTGCTCTTGCACGTGGAGGAGGGGGCCATCCCTGTCAGCGGGCTGGGTGGAGCGAGCTTGTGAAGTGCACAGATGCTTCTACCTACCCCCAACCTTTTTTTTTCTTTTTGAGGAATCTACCGCAACCTTAAAGCAACGAGGAATCTCGAACTCCGTCTCCCCTCTCCATCTCCTCTTGACTTGACCTTGTCTGAACCTTGCCTGTGTGCCGTGCCTCTCGCTCTCAAGCTCTTCATCCACATACCAACAGGGCCACCGGCCGGAGATGGCGCCGTCGCCGCCACTGCGGCGCGTGTGCGTGACCGGCGGAGGCGGGTACATCGCCTCGTGGCTCGTCAAGCTGCTCCTCTCCCGCGGCTACGCCGTCAACGCCACCGTCCGCGACCCACGTACGTGGCCACTGACTGTACTGGCATGGCGCGGCTGCACGCTCACCTCCTGCTTCTTGCTGGTCATCCAGGTGATCCGAAGAACGCGTGCCTCGAGCAGCTGGATGGGGCTCCGGAGAACCTGCGGGTGTTCAAGGCCGACATGCTCGACTACGGCGCGGTGACGCCCGCGCTCGCCGGCTGCGAGGGCGTCTTCCATATCGCCACTCCGGTGCCTGAGCAGGAGATGGTTGACCCCGAGGCAAGTGTAGTTTACAGCTCTCTCGAGCTAGCTTGCCATTGTAGGACAGTAGGAGTATTCCTAGTCCTACTTTTATCACTCACTGTGAGTAATGTGGGAGAGGTAGTTCTGGACTTCTAGCTTCCCCTTCCAAAGAGGACTAATGCGAGTGACTCAAGCAGATCTGAAAAAAAAAGTAAGTTAGACGGAAAGAAATGCTTAATGCTCCAGTTATGAGATCTACAAGTAAGTCGATTTTTCCCCAGTTTTGCTAGAACTCATCTAGATGAGATATAATTCGGTGATGCTATAAGATGTGTGTGTGCTGACGTAGGTTGTATCTGTTCTTATTTTCAAAGTGAATGAAACCAAATTATATCTCATCTAGATGAGTTCTAGATACCCTTTTTTTTTCCAAAAAGGAGGAGTACCCCAGCCCCTGCATCACATGATGCCATGAACCGATCGAGCATACAAGTTCCAAATAAAGATCCAGAAAAAGTAGAAGTAAAAGTTACAAGATGAAATTTCACGAGCGGTAAAAATAGGACAACATGTCTACACACATATTCTATTATTGGTTCGCAAACCAAACCGGCTGTACGTAGCTCATGCTAAGTTTGACTAATTTTATAGGTACTACCACTGTTCCAAAATACCCCTAGTTGAAGTTCTGGATTTGTCCCAAGCCAAATGTGTTTAAGTTTGATCAATTCCACGGAAAAAATGATCTAGATTTGGGCTTAGTGGGCCTTCATTCTTGATCACTTCTTCCAGCATTCTTTTGTCACTTCTACTTAGGCTTTGCTACGATCCGGACCTAAGTTTCTGGTCCACAACAACACAGAAATGTTTATGGTAGTGGTATATGATAGTTGCCTCAAAAAAATGTTAGTTAGCCAAATATAGTAAATTTACATCAAATTATGTTACAATTTTTTCCTAACACTAATTGAATGTAATGGATTTTTATGCCCAGAAAATGAGTTTGAAATGACTATTGCATAAAGCCTGACCATGTCCTATTTTTGTTGTCCAACGTTTTTTATAGTAGCTGAAATTAAAGTTCAAAGGTTTTAGTGGTAAGATGGAAGTGGAACTTTGCATGGTGTGGTAGAAATTGCATTACAAGTAGTCTTCATATCTATACCTACTATTAAAGGGAGGTGATATTCTTGGTTTCGTCCTGCTTTGTTTGGTCCCGCTTCAATTAATTTCAGGTGGTGCACTGTGGCCCAGGTCCAGAGAACTAGCAAAAATAAAATTGGCGCTAGGAGGGTTCGATCACATAACCTGCCAAGCGGCCACACACAGTTTGTCTAACTGACCCGGCTAGAGATATGAGAGGATATTTTTTTCTCCCGCTGCAACGCACGGGTCTTTTTGCTAGTATAGTTAAAGGAGATATTTGGATTGAAAAATTAATGAAGTGGGTAAGTGGAAATGAACTATGTTATTTGGTGGCATGTAGTGAATTGGAGTTATTCAGTACAACCGAGAGAAATTTCTTAAAAAAATCATGTGCATGAGTTTGTTTACCCACAAAAAAAAACAAGTTTGTTTGTTCTTCTATTTTCACTAAGAAGCTACCTTTCTTGTTTTGCCGGAAAGCTTCTGATCTATTCATCTTCAATCATGGTAGTGTAGCAAACAACAAAAATAATAATAATTACATCCAAATCCATAGACAATAGCGACGACTACAAGTACTGAAGCGAGCAGATTACTCATAAACTTGCTCAACTGTGCAGAAAGAGATGATGGATCCTACTGTCAAGGGAACCATGAATGTACTCAAGGCCTGCTCAGCTATGAACGTTGAGAAACTCGTTCTTGTTTCCTCCGCCGCCAGTATTTGCTTCAATCCCGATTGGCCAGAAGATAAAGTCAAAGATGAAAGCTGTTGGTCAGACAAAGAGTTCTGCAAGGAGAATAAGGTGAGGACTCGGAATTGGTGATCTATAATACATCCACCACCAAGTTTTCAAAGAGATTAAAATCTATTACTCCCTCCGCTCCCTAATATATGGCCTTTTAGCTATTTCAAAATATTGGCTACATATATACTAAAATGGATGAACATACATATAAAATGTGTCTAGATACATACGAATCTAAAAAAAAGCTAAAAGGTCTTATATTAGGGAACGGAGGGGAGTATGAAAAGAAAGGGACATCTTCTTAACCATTGCACTGGTTAGTGAGTTCTAATTGAAGATGAGACGATTGCTGAGAGGTAGCGCTAACCTGACAATATGCGCACTGGTTTGTGTTGGCAGAGCTGGTATTCTCTTGCGAAGACCGAAGCTGAAGAGATAGCCCTGGAATACGGGGAGAAGAACGGATTGCATGTTATCACATTTTGCCCTGGTCTGGTCTTCGGCCCTCTGTTGCAGCATGTGGTGCTCAACACTAGCAGCAAGGTCCTCCTCTACATGATAAAAGGTTTCAATCCTAATTCAAGTGCAATATGCAACATTTCTTTCTTGCTTTCTGTAACTCTGTTGTACTTGGCATTTATCACTAGGATAACAATATTTTTGGAAGTGCATGGTAGATTCAGTACTACTGAAACAAAAGCTAGCGATTTGTCTTGATTTTAATTTGCCGTTGTGTAACTTGCGAACACACAACCATAGCAGCCCAACAAAGTTCAACAACTGAGCATATGATTTACTGTTTGGATGCAGGAGGCCCTGATACGATGAACAATAAGTTCTGGCCCATAGTAGACGTTCGCGACGTAGCCGACGCGTTGCTCCTGTTGTACAACAAGGTGGGGCGACATGAGCGGTACATATGCTCGTTAGACCAAATGGACGTGAAGGAATTGCTGGAGATAATGAAGAGCATGTACCCAAGCTACAGTTATGCAGACAAGTAAGTGCCATTGTATGAACGTCTTGCCATAGCTTGCCTTAGAGTCGATTTACGAAGGATTTTAAGCACCATTTTCTGGTGTTTGCAGGATGGTCGACGTGGATTACAAGGGTGCAATGACTTCGGATAAACTGAAGAATTTGGGGTGGAAACCAAGGAAATTAGAGGATACACTCGCAGACAGCGTCGAGTCGTATGAAAAGGCAGGGCTTCTTCACGTTTCAGATGGCGAACCCTGCCGGCTTCCCTTCTTCTACCGCATGCCACCTTTGGTGGAATGAGCCAGCACCATTTAGTCATTGATTTTTATTTTTTCTTGAGACATCACTGAATGTGTTTTGGAAAAATAAGGAGGGGATCAGGTTCCATGGTCTACCCAGGATGGGTGTATGCAGATGCAACTCGTGTCCCTGTTTGATTTCTAAGCTGGACAACTGAGGCTATGTTTTTTTTAATTGAGGCTATGTTTGAGGACGGAGGTTTAACCTCCTTTTCGAAACAATGAAAAAAAACATATCCACCATGATATCAAACATAGTCTGGATGTACTATTTTGTTTGTAGGAAAATTAACTCTTTGATGTAGTCTAGAACTGTGCTTGATGTTCGTTAGTTGAAAGGGACGCACTTGGGCGTGATCGTTCGACCGAAACAATCAGAACACAATAGTTGGCAAAACACGTTTATCGAAAAACTCGCTCCCCTCTTTCTCCCCGCCCTGTTATTGGGTGCTCTCCACCTTGCTCGACTCATCTTCCAACTTTGCCTTATGTCTCCACATGTTGTAGTCCACCGCCAAACGCGGAAAAGGCGAGGTATTGACACCTCAGTGAGGTCATTCCTCTAGGGTGTCGGTCACCATTGTCAAGGTAACCCCCCTCCCTCCTTCTCATGCACACTTTCCTTCCTCCTTCGATCAAACGGTGCCGAGCTCTATTAAAGAAGTTCCTACTTGACCTAAGGAAACCCATGCGGATCAATTTAAATAAAAAAACTCATCAAAATGGCATCGTTGTAGATTGGGGATATGCAATGCAAGTAGTGGTGATGCCAGTCACAAGTATAAATACATTTACAAAGTTAATATTCTAGGCTAACTATCTACAAAGATGGCGTTGTAGAAGCATGAGACGATGGAGCATTCAAACCACACCCAATACAAATATGAATGAAGATTTCGGTGTTCATGAGTTGGATTTGGCTGGAACAGAGGATATTGGTGGCGACTTGGGTTGCCAAGCTACCATAAAGTGAAAAATTGAGCGGCACCGCTACCTACCCGCAGTTGTGTAGCCAATCAGCTACTGACACCTCGTACCGTATAATGACTCATGTGTTGTATAAAAAGTTTGCAATGTTTATGAAATGTTGGTATTTCAGCAGCTGCTCCACTAGCATAGTACTATTTTTGTCAGAATAGCAGGGCCGTAATACTTTTTGCAAGGCAAGGACATGCATGCATATGCCTCCTCTCTCTCCTCTCCAAATAAATGCATGGACTTTATTTCATCTTATTGAATTAAAAACGTTCATATCTTTTAAACCATAAGTTCATATTTGAAATAGTTTATATATTTGAACTCCTGGCGCAAAGACCTTTAGAACTAGACCGATCTTGGATACATTTCAAACACATTTAAATTTCAACATTTCACATTCCGTATGTGAAACAAACACATTTCACTTGAAAAATGCGGAATAAACCTTTTTCAATAGAAAAACGTGGAACCAACCTATTTCACTATTTCATAATTGTGAAACTGATTATTTGGAAATCACAACTTGTGAAACTAATTATTTGGAAATGTGTAACATTTTATTTAAAATTGTGAAATATGTCATTTAACAAATGTGCAGTTGAAATTGATGTAATTTTTGTGAAACAAGCCAGTAACATATTTCATAATTGTAATATACGTTTATGAGACTGATTACTTGAAAATATAACATATTTCACTCTTTAAAATAAATTGACATTTCCAAATAATCAGTTTCATAACGATACATTATCCTTTCATTTAATGTGGTTACTATTTCACAAATCAAAAACATACATTTCACTTTTTACTGGTTTGTTTCACAAAAAACATCTATTTCAATTGCACATTTCTTGAAAAAGCTATTTCACTCTTTTGAAATAAATTGTTTTACATTTTCAAATAATCGGTTTCACAAGCTGACATTTTCGTATCAAATTTTTTCCATTTTCATGACCTGTATTTCAGTTTTCACTGCCTTGTTTCACAGAAAACATATTTTTCATGTGAAATAGGTTCGTTCCACATGCAAAGTGTGAAACGTTGAATTTTAAACATGTTTGAAAGTATCCAAAACTGGTTTAGTTCTAAAGGTCTTGGCGTAGTTCAAATATATAAATTATTTAAAAAATGAGCTTATGTTTTAAAAGATATGCTACAACACGTATATCTAATATAGACTAAGTATATATTAGATAAACGTGTTGTAACATAATCTGTATTTGTACGGTTCCCTCTTATAAATATATGACAGCCGTACCCACCAAGGGTATCGAGCATTGTTCCAAATCCTAATTTGTCTAACATGGTATCAGACGACGCGTTCGATCCGCGCCGTGCTTCCGCTTCTCTGCCGCCACCGCGTCGGCCTTCGCCGCCATGCCTCCTACGTCAACCCTGGCGACGGAATCACCGTTTATGGCGTCCGCTCCGCTCGCCTGGGCCCGTCCGGCCACATCGGGATCGCACCCACCAGCACCCCGATCGCCGCTCGCCCGTGATGCGTCGCTTCCTCGTGATGCAGCCCTCGCACCGAACTCCTATGATCGAGCGCACGACGCGACTCCATCGCATCCAGCGCAGCCACCCCGCGATGGGTCTCTGGCGGTCAACCATCCAGTGCAGCCCCGCGATGGATCTCTGGAGGTCAACTACGGTGCCTCTGTGCAGTTTCCGTACGGCGCGACTCCATCGCAGGTTGCGCCGCCAGCTCCAGGCCCTCGTGGTGCTCCCGTCCAAGTGCCCTATGGCGGGCCGTATCCAGCGCCGTACATCGCTCCGTCATCGTCGTACGTTGCGCCGGCGCCGTATGCTTCGTCCTCCGCGGTGCCCTACGAGTCGCCGTATGGCGCGCCCTACGCTGCCCTTGTGTCGTACATCGCGCCGCTGCAGCCCTACGGCATACCTCCTACGGCGCCCTACGGTCATCACCAACACTACCGTATGCCTCCGTCGACCGATGCGCTGATTACGTACAGTGCTCCCCCGACGTACGACTCGCAGCTCTCCGCACCGGTGGCTGAACCAGGACCGTTCCACTTCGCTCATCTGGTGACGGTGAAGCTCTCTGCGGACAACTACCTCCTGTGGCGCGCTCAGGTGTTGCCGCTGATGCGTAGTCACTACCTTGAGGGGTATGTCAACGGTACGCTGCCGTGTCCATCGGCCATGGTCCCGGTGCCCGCGGCCGCTGGTGGCTCCGTCATGGTGTCCAACCCTGCTAATCGTCGGTGGATCGCTCAGGATCAAGCTATTCTGGGTGCCATTCAGTCCTCGCTCACTCCCTCCATGGCCGACATGGTGGTCTTTGCCGCGACGTCGAAGGATGCATGGGCCACGCTCGACTCCAGCTTCTCCTCGCAGTCGCTGGCCCGTTCCTCTGCCATTCGTAACCAATTGGGTGAGGTCAAGAAAAATGATCTCTCCGTCACGGCCTTCTTCAACAAGGTCAAAAGTTTGGCTGATACACTATCATCTATTGGGAAGCCGTCGTGACGAGGAGTTTACTTCATTCATTCTCAATGGGCTTGATGAGGACTATGATTCTCTCATTGAAAATATCAATGGACGTGACACGCCAATGCCGCCTTGCGATCTCTAAGCACGCCTCCTCAACACGGAACAAAGGCTCGCTGCTCGCTGCTCCATTGGCGTCTACACGAAGGGTCCTTCTGCGAACGCTGCTCTCCGCGGGGGCGCTCACGGTGCCAAGCAGAAAGCGCCGCCGACCTCAGGCAACCAGCCCCGTCCGCCCGCTCCACCTCCGATGGCTGGCCGCAAGCGGCTCCACTGCGAGGCATGTGGTGGTGGGGTTGAGTGTCAACTCTGCGGCATTAAGGGGCACTTGGCGTCTCGCTGCCATCGTCGCTTTAAATGAGATTTTCTTGGCACTGGGAACAATGGGAAGGGCGATGAGAAGCAAGCTGCTCTCGCTACACCGGATCCCGGGTTCACTCCTTCATACTCGGTGGATCCTGCCTGGTACATGGACACGGGCGATACAGACCATTTGACGAGCCAACTTGACAAGCTGGCCACTCGCCAGCCCTACACCGGTCACGATCAGGTCCGCACTGAAGGAAATATGCCCTAGAGGCAATAATAAAGTTATTAGTTATTTCCTCATATCATGATAAAAGTTTATTATTCATACTAGAATTGTATTAACCGGAAACATAATACATGTGTGAATACATAGACAAAACTATCGTCACTAGTATGCCTCTACTTGACTAGCTCATTAATCAAAGATGGTTATGTTTCCTGACCATAGACATGTGTTGTCATTTGATTAGTGGGATCACATCATTAGAAGAATGATGTGATTGACATGACCCATTCTGTTAGCCTAGCACTTGATCGTTTAGTATACTGCTATTGCTTTCTTCATAACTTATACAAAGTTCCTGCAACTATGAGATTGTGCAACTCCCATTTACCGGAAGAATACTTTGTGTGCTACCAAACGTCACAACGTAACTGGGTGATTATAAAGGTTCTCTACAGGTGTTTCCGAAGGTACATGTTGAGTTGGCATAATTCGAGATTAGGATTTTTCACTCCGATTGTCGGAGAGGTATCTCTGGGCCCTCTCGGTAATACTCATCACCTAAGCCTTGCAAGCATGTAACTAATGAGTTAGTTATGAGATGACGTATTACAGAACGAGTAAAGAGACTTGCCGGTAACGAGATTGAACTAGGTATTGGATACCGACGATCAAATCTCGGGCAAGTAACATACCGATGACAAAGGGAACAAAGTATGTTGTTATGCAGTTTGACCGATAAAGATCTTCGTAGAATATGTAGGAACCAATATGGGCATCCAGGTCCCGCTATTGGTTATTGACCGGAGACATGTCTCGGTCATGTCTACATTGTTCTCGAACCGTAGGGTCCGCACGCTTAAGGTTTCGATGACAGTTATATTATGAGTTTATGTATTTTGATGTACCGAAGGTTGTTCGGAGTCCCGGATGTGATCACGGACATGACGAGGAGTCTCGAAATGGTCGAGACATAAATATTGATATATTGGACCGATATATTAGGACACCGGAAAGGTTCCGGGAGAGTTTGGGAATATACCGGAGCTTCGGGAGGTTACCGGAACCCCTCGGTAAGTATATGGGCCTTATTGGGCCTTAGTGGAAAGGAGGGAGAAGGAGCAAGGGAGGGGGCGCCCCCCCCCCAAGCCCAATCCGAATTGGGAGGGGGGCCGCCCCCCCCCCCCCTTTCCTTCTCTCCTCCCCCCTCTTCCTTCCTTCTCCTACTCCGAATAGGAAAGGGGGGGGGGGCAAACCTACTTGGAGTAGGATTGGCCCCCTAGGGCGCGCCACCCCTTGGGGCCGGCCTCCTCCTCCCTCCCTCCTTTATATACGGGGGTAGGGGGGCACCCTAGACACACAAGTTGATCTACGGATCGTTCCTTAGCCGTGTGCGGTGCCCCCCTCCACCATATTCCACCTCGGTCATTTCGTCGCGGAGTTTAGGCGAAGCCCTGCGCCGATAGAACATCATCATCGTCACCACGCCGTCGTGCTGACGGAACTCATCTCCGGAGCTCGGCTGGATCGGAGGCCGGAGATCGTCATCGAGCTGAACGTGTGCAGAACTCGGAGGTGCCGTACGTTCGGTACTTGGATCGGTCGGATCGTGAAGACGTACAACTACATCAACCGCGTTGTCATAACGCTTCCGCTTATGGTCTACGAGGGTACATGGACATACACTCTCCCCTCTCGTTGCTATACCATCACCATGAGCTTGCATGTGCGTAGGAAATTTTTTGAAATTACTGCGTTCCCCAACAGTGGCATCCGAGCCTAGGTTTTATGCATTGATGTTATATGCACGAGTAGAACACAAGTGAGTTGTGGACGATATAAGTCATACTGCCTACCAGCATGTCATACTTTGGTTCAGCGGTATTGTGAGATGAAGCGGCCCGGACCGACATTACGCGTACCTTACGCGAGACTGGTTTCACCGTTACGAGCACTTGTGCTTAAAGGTGGCTGGCGGGTGTCTGTCTCTCTCACTTTAGTTGAACCGAGTGTGGCTACGCCCGGTCCTTGTGAAGGTTAAAACGGAGTCTATTTGACAAACTATCGTTGTGGTTTTGATGCGTAGGTAAGAACGGTTCTTGCTAAGCCCGTAGCAGCCACGTAAAATTTGCAACAACAAAGTAGAGGACGTCTAACTTGTTTTTGCAGGGCATGTTGTGATGTGATATGGTCAAGACGTGATGCTATTTTTTATTGTATGAGATCATCATGTTTTGTAACCGAAGTTATCGGCAACTGGCAGGAGCCATATGGTTGTCGCTTTATTGTATGAAATGCAAACGCCCTGTAATTGCTTTACTTTATCACTAAGCGGTAGCGATAGTCGTAGAAGCAATAGATGGCGTAACGACAACGATGCTACGATGGAGATCAAGGTGTCGCGCCGGTGACGATGGTGATCACGACGGTGCTTCGGAGATGGAGATCACAAGCACAAGATGATGATGGCCATATCATATCACTTATATTGATTGCATGTGATGTTTATCCTTTATGCATCTTATCTTGCTTTGATTGACGGTAGCATTTTAAGATGATCTCTCATTATAATTATCAAGAAGTGTTCTCCCTGAGTATGCACCATTGCCAAAGTTCGTCGTGCCCAGACACCACGTGATGATCGGGTGTGATAAGCTCTACGTCCATCTACAACGGGTGCAAGCCAGTTTTGCACACGCGGAATACTCAGGTTAAACTTGACGAGCCTAGCATATGCAGATATGGCCTCGGAGCACGGAGACCGAAAGGTCGAGCGTGAATCATATAGTAGATATGATCAACATAGTGATGTTCACCATTGAAAACTAGTCCATCTCACGTGATGATCGGTCATGGTTTAGTTGATTTGGATCACGTGATCACTTAGATGACTAGAGAGATGTCTGTCTAAGTGGGAGTTCTTAAGTAATATGATTAATTGAACTTTAATTTATCATGAACTTAGTCCTGGTAATATTTTGCAAATTATGTTGTAAGATCAATAGCTTGCGTTGTTGCTTCCATATGTTTATTTTGATATGTTCCTAGAGAAAAATGTGTTGAAAAATGTTAGTAGCAATGTTGCGGATTTGATCCGTGATCTGAGGTTAATCCTCATTGCTGCACAGAAAAATTATGTCCTTGATGCACCGCTAGGTGACAGACCTATTGCAAGAGCAGATGTAGACGTTATGAACGTTTGGCTAGCTCAATATGATGACTACTTGATAGTTTAGTGCACCATGCTTAACGGCTTAGAATCGGGACTTCAAAGACGTTTTGAACGTCATGGACCATATGAGATGTTCCAGGAATTGAAGTTAATATATCAAGCAAATACCCGAGTTGAGAGATATGAATTCTCCAACAAGTTCTATAGCTAAAAGATGGAGGAGAATCGCTCAACTAGTGAGCATGTGCTCAGATTGTCTGGGTACTTCAATCGCTTGAATCAAGTGGGAGTTAATCTTCCAGATAAGATAGTGATTGACAAAATTCTCTAGTCACCATCACTAAGTTACTAGAACTTCGTGATGAACTATAGTATGCAAGGGATGACGAAAACGATTCCCGAGCTCTTCGTGATGTTGAAATCGACGAAGGTAGAAATCAAGAAAAGACCATCAAGTGTTGATGATTGACAAAACCACTAGTTTCAAGAGAATGGCAAAGGGAAAGAAAGGGAACTTCAAGTGGAAAGACAAGCAAGTTGTCACTCCTGCGAAGAAGCCCAAAGCTGGACCATAGCCTGAAACTGAGTGTTTACACTGCGAAGGAAATGGTCACTGGAAGCGGAAATGCCCTGAGTATTTGGTGGATAAGAAGGATGGCAAAGTGAACAAGGGTATATTTGATATACAAATTATTGATGTGTGCCTTACTAGTGTTTATAGTAGCTCCTAAGTATTTGATACTTGTTCGATTGCTAAGATTAGTAACTCGAAACAAGAGTTACAGAATAAGCAGAGACTAGTTGAAGGGAAAGTGATGATGAGTGTTGGAAGTAGTTCCAAGATTGATATGATCATCATCGCACACTCCTTATACTTTCGGGATTAGTGTTAAACCTAAATAAATGTTATTTGGAGTTTGCGTTGAGCATGAATATGATTTGATCATGTTTATTGCGATACGGTTATTCATTTGAAGTTAAAGAATAATTGTTATTCTGTTTACATGAATAATGGTCATACACCCAATGAACATAGTTTGTTGGATCTCGATCGTAGTGATACACATATTCATAATATTGATGCCAAAATATGCAAAGTTAATAATGATAGTGCAACTTATTTTTGGCACTGCCGTTTGGGTCATATCGGTGTAAAGCGCATGAAGAAACTCCATAATGATGGATTTTCGGAATCACTTGGTTATGAATCATTTGATGCTTGCGAACCGTGCCTTTTGGGCAAGATGACTAAAACTCCGTTCTTCGGAACAATGGAACAAGCTACTGACTTATTGGAAATAATACATACCGATGTATGCGATCCAATGAGTGTTGATGCTCGTGGCAAGTATCGTTATTTTCTGACCTTCACAAGATGATTTGAGCAGATATGGGTATATCTACTTGATGAAACATAAGTCTGAAATAGTTGAAAGGTTCAAAGAATTTCAGAGTGAAGTGGAAAAATCATCGTAACAAGAAAATAAAGTTTCTGCGATCTGATCGCGAAGACGAATATTTGAGTTACGAGTTTGGTCTTCAACTAAAACAATGTGAAATAGTTTCACAGTTCACGCCAACGGAACACCACAACATTATGGTGTGTCCGAACGTCGTAATCATACTTTATTGGATATGGTGCGATCTATGATGTTTCTTGCTGATTTACCATTGTCGTTTTGGGGTTATGCATTAGAGACAGCTGCATTCACGTTAAAAGGGCACCATCTAAATCCGTTGAGACCACACTATATGAACTGTGGTTTAGCAAGAAACCAAAGTTGTCGTTTCTTAAAGTTTGGGGCTGCGATGCTTATGTGAAAAAGTTTCATCCTGATAAGCTCAAACCCAAATCGGAGAAGTGCGTCTTCATAGAATACCCAAAGGAAATTGTTGGGTACACCTTCTATCACAGATCCGAAGGCAAGACATTCGTTGCTAAGAATGGATCCTTTCTAGAGAAGGAGTTTCTCTCAAAAGAAGTGAGTGGGAGGAAAGTAGAACTTGATGAGATAACTGTATCTACTCCCTTATTGGAAAGTAGTTCATCACGAGAACCGGTTCCTGTGACGACTACACCAATTAGTGAGGAAGTTAATGATATTGATCATGAAACTTCAGATCAAGTTTCTGCTGAACCTCGTAGGTCTACCAGAGTAAGATCCACACCAGAGTGGTATGGTAATCCTATTCTGGAAGTCATGTTACTTGACCATGATGAACCTACGAACTATGAGGAAGCGATGATGAGCCCAGATTCCACAAAATGGCTAGAGGACATGAAATCTGAGATGGGATCCATGTATGAAAACAAAGTATGGACTTTGGTTGACTTGCCCAATGATCGGCAAGCCATAGAAAATAAATGGATCTTCAAGAGGAAGACGGACGCTGATAGTAGTGTTACTATCTACAAAGCTAGACTTGTCGAAAAAGGTTTTTGACAAAGTTCAAGATGTTGAATACAATGAGATTTTCTCACTCGTATCGATGCTTAAAAGTCTGTCCGAATCATGTTAGCAATTGCCACATTTTTTTTAAAATCTGGCAAAAGGATGTCAAAACTGCATTTCTTAATGGATTTATTAAAGAAGAGTTGTATATGATGCAACCAGAAGGTTTTTGTCAATCCTAAAGGTGCTAACAAAATGTGCAAGCTCCAGCGATCCATCTATGGACTGGTGCAAGCATCTCGGAGATGGAATATACGCTTTGATAAGTTGATCAAAGCATATAGTTTTATGGACTTACGATGAAGCCTGTATTTACAATAAAGTGAGTGGGAGCACTACAGCCTTTCTGATTAGTATATGTGAGTGACATATTGTTGATCAAAAATGATGTAGAATTTTTCTGCAAAGCATAAAGGAGTGTTTTAAAGGAGTTCTTTAAAAGGAAAAGACCTTAGTAAAAGCTACTTACATATTGAGCATCAAGATCTATTGAGATAGATCAAGACGCTTGATAAGATTTTCAATGAGTACATACCTTGGCAAGATTTTGAAATAGTTCAAAATGGAACAGTCAAAGAAAGAGTTCTTGCCTGTGTTGCAAAGGTATGAAATTGAGTAAGACTCAAATCCCGACCACAGCAGAAAATAGAAAGAGAATGAAAAGTCATTCCCTATGCCTCAGTCATAGGTTCTATAAAGTATGCTATGCTATGTACCAGACCTATTGTATACCTTGCTCTGTATTTAGCAAGGGAGTACAATAGTGATCTAGGAGTAGATCACTGGACATTGGTCAAGAATATCCTTAGTAAGGACTAAGGAGATGTTTCTCGATTATGGAGGTGATAAAAGAGTTTGTTGTAAAAGTTACATCAGTGCAAACTTCTACACTGATCCAGATGAATCTAAGTCTCAACCTGGATACATATTGAAAGTGGGAGCAATTAGCTAGAGTAGCTCCGTGCAGAGCATTGTGGACATAAAATATTTGCAAAATACATACGGATCTGAATGTGACAGACCCGTTGACTAAGCTTCTCTCACGAGCAAAACATGATCACACCTTAGTACTCTTTGGGTGTTAATCACATAATGATGTGAACTAGATTATTGACTCTAGTAAACCCTTTGGATGTTGGTCACATGATGATGTGAACTATGGGTGTTAATCATATACAGATATGTATATTGGTGTTAAATCACATGGAGATGTGAACTAGATTATAGACTCTAGTGCAAGTGGGAGACTGAAGGAAATATGCCCTAGAGGCAATAATAAAGTTATTATTTATTTCCTCATATCATGATAAAAGTTTATTATTCATGCTAGAATTGTATTAACCGGAAACATAATACATGTGTGAATACATAGACAAAACTATCGTCACTAGTATGCCTCTACTTGACTAGCTCATTAATCAAAGATGGTTATGTTTCCTGACCATAGACATGTGTTGTCATTTGATTAGTGGGATCACATCATTAGAAGAATGATGTGATTGACATGACCCATTCTGTTAGCCTAGCACTTGATCGTTTAGTATACTGCTATTGCTTTCTTCATGACTTATACAAAGTTCCTGCAACTATGAGATTGTGCAACTCCCGTTTACCGGAAGAATACTTTGTGTGCTACCAAACGTCACAACGTAACTGGGTGATTATAAAGGTGCTCTATAGGTGTTTCCGAAGGTACATGTTGAGTTGGCATAATTCGAGATTAGGATTTGTCACTCCGATTGTCGGAGAGGTATCTCTGGGCCCTCTCGGTAATACTCATCACCTAAGCCTTGCAAGCATGTAACTAATGAGTTAGTTATGAGATGACGTATTACAGAACGAGTAAAGAGACTTGCCGGTAACGATATTGAACTAGGTATTGGATACCGACGATCAAATCTCGGGCAAGTAACATACCGATGACAAAGGGAACAAAGTGAAGGAAATATGCCCTAGAGGCAATAATAAAGTTATTATTTATTTCCTCATATCATGATAAAAGTTTATTATTCATGCTAGAATTGTATTAACCGGAAACATAATACATGTGTGAATACATAGACAAAACTATCGTCACTAGTATGCCTCTACTTGACTAGCTCATTAATCAAAGATGGTTATGTTTCCTGACCATAGACATGTGTTGTCATTTGATTAGTGGGATCACATCATTAGAAGAATGATGTGATTGACATGACCCATTCTGTTAGCCTAGCACTTGATCGTTTAGTATACTGCTATTGCTTTCTTCATGACTTATACAAAGTTCCTGCAACTATGAGATTGTGCAACTCCCGTTTACTGGAAAAATACTTTGTGTGCTACCAAACGTCACAACGTAACTGGGTGATTATAAAGGTGCTCTACAGGTGTTTCCGAAGGTACATGTTGAGTTGGCATAATTCAAGATTAGGATTTGTCACTCCGATTGTCGGAGAGGTATCTCTGGGCCCTCTCGGTAATACTCATCACCTAAGCCTTGCAAGCATGTAACTAATGAGTTAGTTATGAGATGACGTATTTCAGAACGAGTAAAGAGACTTGCCAGTAACGAGATTGAACTAGGTATTGGATACCAACGATCAAATCTCGGGCAAGTAACATACCGATGACAAAGGGAACAAAGTATGTTGTTATGCGGTTTGACCGATAAAGATCTTCGTAGAATATGTAGGAACCAATATGGGCATCCAGGTCCCGCTATTGGTTATTGACCGGAGACATGTCTCGGTCATGTCTACATTGTTCTCGAACCATAGGGTCCGCACGCTTAAGGTTTCGATGACACTTATATTATGAGTTTATGTATTTTGATGTACCGAAGGTTGTTCGGAGTCCCGGATGTGATCACGGACATGACGAGGAGTCTTGAAATGGTCGAGACATAAAGATTGATATATTGGACGGATATATTTGGACACCGGAAAGGTTCCGGGAGAGTTTGGGAATATACCGGAGCTCCGGGAGGTTACCGGAACCCCCCGGTAAGTATATGGGCCTTATTGGGCCTTAGTGGAAAGGAGGGAGAAGGAGCAAGGGAGGGGGTGCCCCCCCCAAGCCCAATCCGAATTGGGAGGGGGGCCGGCCCCCCCCCCCTTTCCTTCTCTCCTCCCCCCTCTTCCTTCCTTCTCCTACTCCGAATAGGAAAGGGGGGGGGGCAAACCTACTTGGAGTAGGATTGCCCCCCTAGGGCGCGCCACCCCTTGGGGCCGGCCTCCTCCTCCCTCCCTCCTTTATATACGGGGGTAGGGGGGCACCCTAGACACACAAGTTGATCATTGAGATCATTCCTTAGCCGTGTGCGGTGCCCCCCTCCACGATATTACACCTCGGTCATATTGTAGCGGTGCTTAGGCGAAGCCCTGCGACAGGAGAACATCAAGATCGTCACCACGCCGTCGTGCTGACGGAACTCCTCCCCGCGCCTCTGCTAGATCGGAGATCGGGGTGCGTCATCGAGCTGTACGTGTGTCAAGAACTCGGAGGTGCCGGAGTAACGGTGCTTGGATCGGTTGGACCGGGAGGACGTACGACTACTTCCTCTACGTTGCGTCAACGCTTCCGCTTCGGTCTACGAGGATACGTAGACAATACTCTCCCCTCTCGTTGCTATATCATCACCATGATCTTGCGTGTGCGTAGGAAAATTTTTGAAATTACTACGTTCCCCAACAGTGGCATCCGAGCCTAGGTTTTATGCGTTGATGTTATATGCACGAGTAGAACACAAGTGAGTTGTGGACGATATAAGTCATACTGCCTACCAGCATGTCATACTTTGGTTCAGCGGTATTGTTGGATGAAGCGGCCCGGACCGACATTACGCGTACGCTTACGCGAGACTGGTTCTACCGACGTGCTTTGCACACAGGTGGCTGGCGGGTGTCAGTTTCTCCAACTTTAGTTGAACCGAGTGTGGCTACACCCGGTCCTTGTGAAGGTTAAAACGGAGTCTATTTGACAAACTATCGTTGTGGTTTTGATGCGTAGGTAAGAACGGTTCTTGCTAAGCCCATAGCAGCCACGTAAAATTTGCAACAACAAAGTAGAGGACGTCTAACTTGTTTTTGCAGGGCATGTTGTGATGTGATATGGTCAAGACGTGATGCTATATTTTATTGTATGAGATGATCATGTTTTGTAACCGAAGTTATCGGCAACTGGCAGGAGCCATATGGTTGTCACTTTATTGTATGAAATGAAAACGCCCTGTAATTGCTTTACTTTATCACTAAGCGGTAGCGATAGTCGTAGAAGCAATAGATGGCTTAACGACAACGATGCTACGATGGAGATCAAGGTGTCGCGCCAGTGACGATGGTGATCACGACGGTGCTTCGGAGATGGAGATCACAAGCACAAGATGATGATGGCCATATCATATCACTTATATTGATTGCATGTGATGTTTATCCTTTATGCATCTTATCTTGCTTTGATTGACGGTAGCATTTCAAGATGATCTCTCACTAAATTATCAAGAAGTGTTCTCCCTGAGTATGCACCGTTGCCAAAGTTCGTCGTGCCAAGACACCACGTGATGATCGGGTGTGATAAGCTCTACGTCCATCTACAACGGGTGCAAGCCAGTTTTGCACATGCAGAATACTCAGGTTAAACTTGACGAGCCTAGCATATGCAGATATGGCCTCGGAACACAGAGACCGAAAGGTCGAACGTGAATCATATAGTAGATATGATCAACATAATGATGTTCACCATTGAAAACTACTCCATCTCACGTGATGATCGGTTATTGTTTAGTTGATTTGGATCACGTGATCACTTAGATGACTAGAGAGATGTCTGTCTAAGTGGGAGTTCTTAAGTAATATGATTAATTGAACTTAAATTTATCATGAACTTAGTACCTGATAGTATCTTGCTTGTCTATGTTTGTTTGTAGATAGATGGCTCGTGCTGTTGTTCCGTTGAATTTTAATGTGTTCCTTGAGAAAGCAAAGTTGAAAGATGATGGTAGCAATTACACGGACTGGGTCCGTAACCTGAGGATTATCCTCATTGCTGCACAGAAGAGTTACGTGCTGGAAGCACCGCTGGGTGCCAGGCCTGCTGCTGATGCAACTGACGACGTTAAGAACGTCTGGCAGAGCAAAGCTGATGACTACTCTATAGTTCAGTGTGCCATGCTTTACGGCTTAGAACTGGGTCTTCAATGACGTTCTGAACGTCATGGAGCATATGAGATGTTCCAGGAGTTGAAGTTAATATTTCAAGCAAATGCCCGGATTGAGAGATATGAAGTCTCCAATAAGTTCTATAGCTGCAAGATGGAGGAAGATAGTTCTGTCAGTGAACATATACTCAGAATGTCTGGGTATAACAATCACTTGATTCAACTGGGAGTTAATCTTCCTGATGATAGTGTCATTGACAGAATTCTTCAATCACTGCCACCAAGGTACAAGAGCTTTGTGATGAACTATAATATGCAAGGGATGAACAAGACTATTCCCGAGCTCTTCGCGATGCTGAAAGCCGCGGAGGTAGAAATCAAGAAGGAGCATCAAGTGTTGATGGTCAACAAGACCACTAGTTTCAAGAAAAAGGGCAAAGGGAAGAAGAAAGGGAACTTCAAAAAGAACGGCAAGCAAGTTGCTGCTCAAGAGAAGAAACCCAAGTCTGGACCTAAGCCTGAAACTGAGTGCTTCTACTGCAAGCAGACTGGACACTGGAAGCGGAACTGCCCCAAGTATTTGGCGGATAAGAAGGATGGCAAAGTGAACAAAGGTATATGTGATATACATGTAATTGATGTGTACCTAACTAGAGCTCGTAGTAGCACCTGGGTATTTGATACTGGTTCTGTTGCTAATATTTGCAACTCGAAACAGGGACTACGGAATAAGCGAGCACTGGCCAAGGACGAGGTGACGATGCGCGTGGGAAACGGTTCCAAAGTCGATGTGATCGCCGTCGGCACGCTACCTCTACATCTACCATCGGGATTAGTTTTAGACCTGAATAATTGTTATTTGGTGCCTGCGTTGAGCATGAACATTATATTTGGATCTTGTTTGATGCGAGATGGTTATTCATTTAAATCAGAGAATAATGGTTGTTCTATTTATATGAGTAATATCTTTTATGGTCATGCACCCTTGAAGAGTGGTCTATTTTTATTAAATCTCGATAGTAGTGATACACATATTCATAATGTTGAAGCCAAAAGATGCAGAGTTGATAATGATAGTGCAACTTATTTGTGGCACTGCCGTTTGGGTCATATCGGTGTAAAACGCATGAAGAAACTCCATACTGATGGACTTCTGGAATCACTTGATTATGAATCACTTGGTACTTGCGAACCGTGCCTCATGGGCAAGATGACTAAAACACCGTTCTCCGGTACTATGGAGAGAGCAACAGATTTGTTGGAAATCATACATACAGATGTATGTGGACCGATGAATGTTGAGGCTCGTGGCGGATATCGTTATTTTCTCACCTTCACAGATGATTTAAGCAGATATGGGTATATTTACTTAATGAAGCACAAGTCTGAAACATTTGAAAAGTTCAAAGAATTTCAGGGTGAAGTGGAGAATCATCGTAACAAGATAATAAAATTTCTGCGATCTGATCGTGGAGGAGAATATTTGAGTTACGAGTTTGGTTTACATTTAAAACAATGCGGAATAGTTTCGCAACTCACGCCACCTGGAACAGCACAACGAAATGGTGTGTCCGAACGTCGTAATCGTACTTTACTTGATATGGTGCGATCTATGATGTCTCTTACCGATTTACCGCTATCATTTTGGGGTTATGCTTTAGAGACGGCCGCATTCACGTTAAATAGGGCACCATCAAAATCCGTTGAGACGACGCCTTATGAACTGTGGTTTGGCAAGAAACCAAAGTTGTCGTTTCTTAAAGTTTGGGGCTGCGATGCTTATGTGAAGAAACTTCAACCAGATAAGCTCGAACCCAAATCGGAGAAATGTGTCTTCATAGGACACCCAAAAGAGACTGTTGGGTACACCTTCTATCACAGATCCGAAGGCAAGACATTCGTTGCTAAGAATGGATCCTTTCTAGAGAAGGAGTTTCTCTCGAAAGAAGTGAGTGGGAGGAAAGTAGAACTTGATGAGATAACTGTATCTGCTCCCTTATTGGAAGGTAGTTCATCACGAGAACCGGTTCCCTTGACAACTACACCAATAAGTGAGGAAGCTAATGATATTGATCATGAACTTCAGATCAAATTTCTACTGAACCTCGTAGGTCTACCAGAGTAAGATCCGCACCAGAGTGGTACGGTAATCCTATTCTGGAAGTCATGTTACTTGACCATGATGAACCTACGAACTATGAGGAAGCGATGATGAGCCCAGATTCCGCAAAATGGCTGGAGGCCATGAAATCTAAGATAGGATCCATGTATGAAAACAAAGTATGGACTTTGGTTGACTTGCCCGATGATCGGCAAGCCATTGAGAATAAATGGATCTTTAAGAAGAAGACTGACGCTGATGGTAATATTACTGTCTATAAAGCTCGACTTGTTGCAAAAGGTTTTCGACAAGTTCAAGGGGTTGACTACGATGAGACTTTCTCACCCGTAGCGATGCTTAAGTCTGTCCGAATCATGTTGGCCATTGCTGCATTTCATGATTATGAAATTTGGCAAATGGATGTCAAGACTGCATTCTTGAATGGATTTCTAGAAGAAGAGTTGTATATGATGCAGCCAGAAGGTTTTGTTGATCCAAAAGGTGCTGACAAAGTGTGCAAGCTCCAGCGTTCCATTTATGGACTGGTGCAAGCATCTCGGAGTTGGAATAAACGTTTTGATAGTGTGATCAAGGCATATGGTTTTATACAGACTTTTGGAGAAGCCTGTATTTACAAGAAAGTGAGTGGGAGCTCTGTAGCATTTCTAGTTTTATATGTTGATGACATATTATTAATTGGAAATGATATAGAATTTCTGGATAGCATAAAGGGATACTTGAATAAAAGTTTTTCGATGAAAGACCTCGGTGAAGCTGCTTAAATATTAGGCATCAAGATCTATAGAGATAGATCAAGACGCTTAATAGGACTTTCACAAAGCACATACCTTGACAAAATATTGAAAAAGTTCAATATGGATCGGGCAAAGAAAGGATTCTTGCCTGTGCTACAAGGTGTGAAGTTGAGTCGAACTCAATGCCCGACCACAGCAGAAGATAGAGAGAAAATGAAAAATGTTCCCTATGCTTCAGCCATAGGCTCTATCATGTATGCAATGCTGTGTACCAGACCTGACGTATGCTTAGCAATAAGCTTAGCAGGAAGGTACCAAAGTAATCCAGGAGTGGATCACTGGACAGCGGTCAAGAACATCCTGAAATACCTGAAAAGGACTAAGGATATGTTTCTCGTATATGGAGGTGACAAAGAGCTAGTCGTAAATGGTTACGTCGATGCGAGCTTTGACACTGATCCGGACGATTCTAAATCGCAAACCGGATACGTGTTTATATTAAACGGTGGAGCTGTAAGTTGGTGTAGTTCTAAACAAAGTGTCGTGGCGAGATCTACATGTGAAGCGGAGTACATAGCTGCTTCTGAAGCAGCGAATGAAGGAGTCTAGATGAAGGAGTTCATTTCCGATCTAGGTGTAATACCTAGTGCATCGGGACCAATGAAGATCTTCTGTGACAATACTGGTGCAATTGCTTTAGCAAAGGAATCCAGATTTCACAAGAGGACCAAGCACATCAAGAGACGCTTCAATTCCATTCGGGACCAAGTCCAAGTGGGAGACATAGAGATTTGCAAGATACATACGGATCTGAATGTTGCAGACCCGTTGACTAAGCCTCTCTCACGAGCAAAACATGATCAGCACCAAGACTCCATGGGTGTTAGAATCATTACTATGTAATCTAGATTATTGACTCTAGTGCAAGTGGGAGACTGAAGGAAATATTCCCTAGAGGCAATAATAAAGTTATTATTTATTTCCTCATATCATGATAAAAGTTTATTATTCATGCTAGAATTGTATTAACCGGAAACATAATACATGTGTGAATACATAGACAAAACTATCGTCACTAGTATGCCTCTACTTTACTAGCTCATTAATCAAAGATGGTTATGTTTCCTGACCATAGACATGTGTTGTCATTTGATTAGTGGGATCACGTCATTAGAAGACTGATGTGATTGACATGGCCCATTCTGTTAGCCTAGCACTTGATCGTTTAGTATACTGCTATTGCTTTCTTCATGACTTATACAAAGTTCCTGCAACTATGAGATTGTGCAACTCCCGTTTACCGGAAGAATACTTTGTGTGCTACCAAACGTCACAACGTAACTGGGTGATTATAAAGGTGCTCTACAGGTGTTTCCGAAGGTACATGTTGAGTTGGCATAATTCGAGATTAGGATTTGTCACTCCGATTGTCGGAGAGGTATCTCTGGGCCCTCTCGGTAATACTCATCACCTAAGCCTTGCAAGCATGTAATTAATGAGTTAGTTATGAGATGACGTATTACAGAACGAGTAAAGAGACTTGCCGTAACGAGATTGAACTAGGTATTGGATACCGACGATCAAATCTCGGGCAAGTAACATACCGATGACAAAGGGAACAAAGTATGTTGTTATGCGGTTTGACCGATAAAGATCTTCGTAGAATATGTAGGAACCAATATGGGCATCCAGGTCCCGCTATTGGTTATTGACCGGAGACATGTCTCGGTCATGTCTACATTGTTCTCGAACCGTAGGGTCCGCACGCTTAAGGTTTCGATGACAGTTATATTATGAGTTTATGTATTTTGATGTACCGAAGGTTGTTCGGAGTCCCGGATGTGATCACGGACATGACGAGGAGTCTCGAAATGGTCGAGACATAAAGATTGATATATTGGACGGATATATTTGGACACCGGAAAGGTTCCGGGAGAGTTTGGGAATATACCGGAGCTCCGGGAGGTTACCGGAACCCCCCGGTAAGTATATGGGCCTTATTGGGCCTTAGTGGAAAGGAGGGAGAAGGAGCAAGGGAGGGGGCAACCCCCCCCCCCCCCCCCAAGCCCAATCCGAATTGGGAGGGGGGCCGGCCCCCCCTTTCCTTCTCTCCTCCCCCCTCTTCCTTCCTTCTCCTACTCCGAATAGGAAAGGGGGGGGGGGCAAACCTACTTGGAGTAGGATTGCCCCCCCTAGGGCGCGCCACCCCTTGGGGCCGGCCTCCTCCTCCCTCCCTCCTTTATATATGGGGGTAGGGGGGCACCCTAGACACACAAGTTGATCATTGAGATCGTTCCTTAGCCGTGTGCGGTGCCCCCCTCCACGATATTACACCTCAGTCATATTGTAGCGGTGCTTAGGCGAAGCCCTGCGACAGGAGAACATCAAGATCGTCACCACGCCATCGTGCTGACGGAACTCCTCCCCGCGCCTCTGCTGGATCGGAGATCGGGGTGCGTCATCGAGCTGTACGTGTGTCAAGAACTCGGAGGTGCCGGAGTAACGGTGCTTGGATCGGTTGGACCGGGAGGACGTACGACTACTTCCTCTACGTTGCGTCAACGCTTCCGCTTCGGTCTACGAGGGTACGTAGACAACACTCTCCCCTCTCGTTGCTATATCATCACCATGATCTTGCGTGTGCGTAGGAATTTTTTTGAAATTACTACATTCCCCAACACAAAGTATGTTGTTATGCGGTTTGACCGATAAAGATCTTCGTAGAATATGTAGGAACCAATATGGGCATCCAGGTCCCGCTATTGGTTATTGACCGGAGGCATGTCTCGGTCATGTCTACATTGTTCTCGAACCGTAGGGTCCGCACGCTTAAGGTTTCGATGACAGTTATATTATGAGTTTATGTATTTTGATGTACCGAATGTTGTTCGGTGTCCCGGATGTGATCACGGACATGACGAGGAGTCTCGAAATGGTCGAGACATAAAGATTGATATATTGGACGGATATATTTGGACATCAGAAAGGTTTCGGGAGAGTTTGGGAATATACCGGAGCTCCGGGAGGTTACCGGAACCCCCCGGTAAGTATATGGGCCTTATTGGGCCTTAGTGGAAAGGAGGGAGAAGGAGCAAGGGAGGGGGCGCCCCCCCCCCCAAGCCCAATCCGAATTGGGAAGGGGGCCGGCCCCCCCTTTCCTTCTCTCCTCCCCCCTCTTCCTTCCTTCTCCTACTCCGAATAGGAAAGGGGGGGGGGGGCAAACCTACTTGGAGTAGGATTGCCCCCCCTAGGGCGCGCCACCCCTTGGGGCCGGCCTCCTCCTCCCTCCCTCCTTTATATACGGGGGTAGGAGGGCACCCTAGACACACAAGTTGATCTACGGATCGTTCCTTAGCCGTGTGCGGTGCCCCCCTCCACCATATTCCACCTCGGTCATATCGTCGCGGAGTTTAGGCGAAGCCCTGCGCCGGTAGAACATCATCATCGTCACCACGCCATCGTGCTGACGGAACTCATCTCCGGAGCTCGGCTGGATCGGAGGCCGGAGATCGTCATCGAGCTGAACGTGTGCAGAACTCGGAGGTGCCGTACGTTCGGTACTTGGATCGGTCGGATCGTGAAGACGTACAACTACATCAACCGCGTTGTCATAACGCTTCCGCTTACGGTCTACGAGGGTACGTGGACATACACTCTCCCCTCTCGTTGCTATACCATCACCATGATCTTGCATGTGCGTAGGAAATTTTTTGAAATTACTACGTTCCCCAACACGCACGGCCAATGGATCAGGTATGCCCATCTCACATGTTGGTCAGGCATCTCTCCTTTCACGTACCACTAAAACCTTGCGTCTGCTTGATGTCCTTCGTGTTCCTTCAGTCACACGTAGTTTACTCTCGGTTCCTAAATTAACTCGTGACAACAATGTGTTTGTTGAGTTTCACCCTTTCCTTTTTTTGTTAAGGACCGGGACACGAGGGACGTTCTTCTTATTGGTCGAGCTCGCGACGGCTTATACGCACTTGATGTGCCACGAGTCTCTCACATTTTCAGTGGTGTTCGGGTGTCATCGTCGCAGTGGCACTCTCGCCTTGGCTACCCCTCTACTCCCATTGTGCGCCATGTGCTTCATCATCATCGTCTTCCTGTTGAGTCGAGTAATAAGGAGTTTCTAGTGTGTGATGCCTGTCAACAAGGCAAGAGTCATCAGTTGCCTTTTTCTGTATCAAGTCGTGTTGTCACGGCTCCTCTTGAACTTGTGTTTTCAGACGTGTGGGGCTATGCCCAAACTTCTGTTAGTGGTCACAACTATTATGTCAGTTTCATTGATGCTTTCATTCGCTTTACTTGGATTTATCTTATTAAGCGCAAATCTGATGTGTTTCATGTCTTTATGCAATTTCAAGCACATGTTGAACGATTGCTTATGCACAAAATTATCCATGTTCAGTCAGACTTGGGGGGGGGGGGTGGGTATCGTAACCTTAACATCTTCTTTCAGAAGCTTGGCATCTCACACCATGTGTCTTGTCCTCATACACATCAGCAGAACGGTGCAGCTGAGCGCAAGCACCGTCGCATAGTTGAAACTGGCCTGACACTTCTTGCACATGCCTCTATCCTGTTTCGGTTCTGGAGCGATGCTTTTGTTACTGCCTGTTTTTTGATAAACAGGATTCCCACACGACGTCTTCACATGAAGTCTCCGCTAGAAGTGTTGCTTAATGAAACTCCAGATTACTCCCTCCTCAAAGTGTTCGGCTGTGCGTGTTGGCCGCATCTTCGTCCGTACAATAAGCATAAACTGGAGTATCGATCCAAACAATGTGTGTTTCTTGGGTACAGTCCTCTCCACAAAGGTTACAAGTGTCTTCACATTCCGACAAATCGTGTTTACATTTCTCGTGATGTTGTGTTTGATGAGACTGTATTCCCGTTTTCCACACTCACACCACCCACCGATACTCCCGTCACCGAGTTGCACTCTTTTCCAGTTTTGCCTGATCAATTTGTGGATGCTGCATATTCTCCTCTGTTGTTGCCTAACCATGGTGCAGGGACTGGACGAGGCGCTTGACTTAAGCTTCTGGATGATGATACGGCCACAACTGCGCCGGCTGCTGCTACGCCGGACGAGGCGCTCGACGAGGCTGCCCCCGCCACTACCCCACCTGACGCCGACGTCGATCACGCGCGCATGTCCCATGCACGTGGATCCGACGGGGTGCCCGAGTCGCCTGGGCCAGCGGCCTCGCTGTCGCCTGGGTCGGCCGAACCCGCGGCGCTATCCCCTGGGCCGGAGGCCTCGCAGGTCACCGAGTCTTCATCGTCTGGTCCGTCGACGACGGTCACGCCCGGTCTGTCTTCGCCGAACCTGACTGTGCCACTGGACTCGCCCGCCGGCGCATCCTCCTCGTTGCTGATGGACAGTGGCTCCTCTGGTGTGGCAGCTCCAGCGCCATCTCCGCCTGTCGTCCTGCGTCCCCATACTCGCAGCAAAAGTGGCATCTTCCAACCGAAGAAGCACACTGACGGCACTGTCGCGTGGCTTGCGGCCTATGTGGCGCATGCTGAGGCTGACCCTATGACTGAACCGCGACATTTTCGAGCAGCGCTTGGCATCCCACATTGGCGTGCTGCAATGGAGCAGGAGATTCATGCTCTTCAAAGAAACAACACTTGGCGTCTTGTTCCACCTCCATCTGGTGTCAATATCATTGACTCTAAATGGGTATTCAAGGTGAAGAAACATGCTGATGGCTCCATTGAGAGGTACAAGGCACGCCTGGTTGCCAAGGGATTCAAGCAACAGTACGGCATTGATTACAAAGATACATTCAGTCCTGTTATTAAACCAACTACTATTTGTGTTCTTCTCTCTTTGGCTGTTACTCGTGGATGGTCGCTTCGACAGCTTGATGTTCAGAATGCCTTTCTCCATGGAGTTCTGAAAGAAGAGGTTTATATTCGTCAGCCGCCAGGTTTTGTTGATCCTGCTCAGCCACATCATTTGTGTTGCCTTGTCAAAAAGCTCTCTATGGTTTGAAGCAGGCCCCGCGTGCGTGGCATGCCCGTCTTGGCGCTGCTCTTCGTGCACATGGGTTTGTTCCTTCTACAACAGACACGTCTCTATTTATCCTTCAGCGACCTGAGGTGACTATGTACATTCTGGTCTATGTTGATGACATCATCCTTGTTAGTTCGCCTGCTTCTGCTACGGATCGGCTTGTGTCCTCTCTTGGTGCTGAGTTTGCTGTCAAGGATCTTGGGAGACTGCATTATTTTCTGGGCCTTGAGGTTCTTCATTCTGATAGTGGCTTGACTCTTACTCAGAAGAAGTACTCTCGGGATCTTCTGCGTCATGCAGGTATGTTGCAGTGTAAGTCTACTACGACTCCCATGTCTGCCACAGACAAACTGACAGCTCTTGCTGGTGACTTGCTCTCTCCTGAGGATGCCACTGCGTACCGCAGCATTGTGGGTGGACTGCAGTACTTGCTCATTACTCGACCAGACATATCATTTGCAGTTAACCGTGTGTGCCAGTATCTTCATGCACCACGTGATTCTCACTGGTCAGCTGTTAAGCGCATCCTGCGCTATGTTCGTCACACTGGTTCATATGGTCTCCATCTTCAGCCTGCACGTTCTGGATTGATCTCGGCATTTTCTGATGCCGATTGGGATGGTAGTCCTGATGATCGGCGATCCACGGAGGGACATGTTGTGTTCTTTGGGCCTAACTTGGTCGCCTGGCAAGCTCGCAAGCAAGCTACGGTGTCTCGGAGTAGTACCGAAGCTGAGTACAAAGATGTTGCCAATGCCACAACTGAGATCATGTGGGTGTAGTCGTTGCTTCGAGAGTTGAAGGTTTCCTCAACTCAGCCGCCTGTTCTTTGATGTGATAACATTGGCGTCACATACCTTTCATCCAATCCAGTATTTCATGCCTGAACGAAGCACATCGAAGTCGACTATCATTTTGTGAGGGAACGTGTTGCTCAGAAGCTCCTTCAGATTAAGTTTGTTTCTTCTAAGGATCAACTTGCTGATATTTCCAGTAAACCCTTGCCCTTGCCTTCTTTTGAAGGATGTCGTCGCAACCTTAACCTTCTGAGTATTTCAGGACATAGTTAAGATTGAGGGAGGGTGTTAAACTAAGTATATATTAGATATACGTGTTGTAACATAATCTGTATTTGTACGGTTCCCTCTTATAAATATATGACAGCCGTACCCACCAAGGGTATCGAGCATTGTTCCAAACCCTAATTTGTCTAACAAGATATAAATGTTTTTAGTTGGATAAGATGAAATAAAGTTCATGGATTTGTTGCAAAGGAGAAAAGAGAGACCGATGCGTGCTTGTGTGAGAGAAGAGAGAGAAAGAGTTTTGTCACATCCGTTTCTGCATGCAAGGACAAATGATGGGATCCGCTAGATGTATTAGATTTGGTATTGTTTTGTATAGGAAAAAAAGAAGAAATAATAGCTGCCTATGGTTCGGATGTTAAAGCAGCTTATGTGTGGTTGGATCGTACCGGTAACGTTGCCGCTCAAAGTGACTCTCTGCAGGCTACCAGGTTTTCTGGCAAAATCACTATAATGATGGAAGAGGAGGAACAGCAAAACAGAGGTTTAGGATCAACCTATGTCTGATAGTACTAGTAAACCGGAGATATGCAAACGTTATTCATTGGAATGGGTCATGGGTGTACTCCACGATAGACACAATTTCATAATTCTGGGAACAGTACACAGTTGGCATTGATGAACAACCTGCTAAAAATTTATCTACCATTTTAACAGAGAGGGCCCGAGGAACTGGGGACTGA
Organism: Triticum timopheevii; assembly: GCA_963921465.1. NCBI lineage: Eukaryota > Viridiplantae > Streptophyta > Magnoliopsida > Poales > Poaceae > Triticum > Triticum timopheevii. The sequence continues at coordinate 414,113,494 of OY997270.1, read as the reverse complement.
GCGGCAGATGGCCTCTGTCAGCCGCCGTGTCCCCGCGTAGCTACCGCGGCATAAAGAGGAAGGGGATGTCGATCTGCGCCGTGGAGTCTACCGGCGAGTGGGTGGAGAAACTGTCAAAGCCGAGCGAGCAGCGAGCCAGCCCGTAAGCGAGGAGGAGGAGGATGGCACCACCGCGGGTGTGCGTGACCGGCGGCGGCGGGTACATCGCCTCGTGGCTCGTCAAGCTGCTCCTCTCCCGGGGCTACGCCGTCAACGCCACCGTCCGCGACCCATGTACGTACGGCGCACCTGATCCGGCCGGCCGCTCCTCCTCTCTTCTTGCTGCCTGCTTCGCCGGTTGGTAGTTAATGTCGGGATGCCGTTTCAGGTGACCAGAAGAACGCGCATCTGATGCAGCTGGACGGGGCGGCGGAGAGCCTGAGCTTGTTCAAGGCCGACGTGCTCGACCGCGCCGCGCTCGCCGCCGCCGTCGAGGGTTGCCAGGGCGTCTTCCATGTCGCCTCCCCTGTTCCCGCGGATAAGACCGTCGACCCTGAGGCTAGTACACAAAAATTCTGGCATTGTAGAATCTCGTTGAAATCTCAATATTTGAAGATGCAGATTCTTGATGGTCTGTTACTAATGTTGTGCTAAATATAACCCTGCAGTCAGAAATCATGGTGCCTGCCGTGAAGGGCACCGTAAATATTCTTGAAGTTTGTTCATCTCTGAAGGTTCGGAAGGTTGTGGTGGTGTCATCCACTGCTGCTGTTCATTCCAACCCCAACTGGCCTCAGGGTAAACCCAAAGACGAGAGTTGCTGGTCCGACAGAAGAATATGCATGGAAAAGGAGGTTAGTAAAGTTAGAAATTACTCTCTCCGTCCCATAATATAAGAGCGTTTTTGACACTACAAGAGTAGAACTGTGAGATGATAGAACAATGGTATTCAGTCGCAACATACTTGCGGAAGCTAAGGATATACTCCCTCCGTAAAGAAATATAAGAGCATTTAGATCACTAAAGTAGTGATCTAAACACTCCTATATTTCTTTATAGAGGGAGCACTTTAATCTATTTGCATGAAGATTTTTTTTAGAGAAAAGGCGCAAGGCCCGACTTCAAATTAATGAAGCCATCAATCGGCTAGGATACAACAGTGCTGATACAAAGGCGAAAGTTTGAAGAAAAACTGAAAGAAAAAAGGCGGCGCACACGCACATTACAGAGCTAAGCAGAGCAATGGCGAGCAGGGCACCACCACTGCGAAAACAGGATCAAGCTGCCGGAGAACTCTACGCAAGCTAGAACAGCGGAGCAACTGCAATCAGTAGACTACACAAGTGGAGGCCGAGAGGACCCGGGCTGCATGGAGAAAAGCATGGCTCCAGATCTGGCCGCCCCGAGCCTTGCCGGAGGGGAGATCCAATCGCCCCTACGTCTGAACCGTGCCACAACACGCAGACGCCGTCCACCGGCCGGTTGCCCAGAGCCGAACAAGATGAAGAGCCGCTGAAGGATTGCAGGGGGGCCACCTCGTCACCACCATAGCCGCCATCCCGGAGAGCAGAGCAACGCCGCCGCCACCAAGCACCTTGTCGCGAGACCACAACCTCGCCCTCCCTTGAACGACGCCTCCAAGGAGGACCGAGACGCCACAGCGCCACCACCGTTCGGCAAGCAAGGCCAAGGCTTTCGCCCGGGATCGTGGGAGAGGAGGAGGGAGGTGACGAAGAAGCCCGACACGCCCTCAGGAGGGAGATCGACACCGGAGCGCCGCCGTCGTCGGGGTTGACGAGAGGTCGACAAGGGGTTTCCCCCGTTCTAGCATGGCCACCACCCACCCTCATGTGCCAGATCTGGCGGCCCGGAGGAGCAGCGCCCATATCGGACGAGGGAGGACCACAGCAGAGGAGAGGAGACAGGGAAGTAGCCAGCCGAGGCCAGCGGCGCATCCCGCAGCAGCGACGAGCCTCCACCGCCCCACCGCCGCCCACACGGCCAGCACCGGCGGCGCCATCCGTCGGATGAGATCGACGCCGCCCTCGCCAATCAGGGCCGCCACCCTGAGATCCAACGCCCCCTGCAGCGCAGAGTAGCAGAGCCTCGCCGCCACCTTCACCGGTAGCCGCGCCGGCGAGCGCCTCGGGTGGCGGCGGGGCAGGGAAGGGGGAGGGAGGGGACGGAGAGGCTAGGGTTAGGTAGCTCTCGTGTCGCCCGTGAGGGGCGATGCGAGAGCCGCGGGGAGCTAGGTCCACCTCTGATCCTCTGCATGAAGATTTAACATGTCGATTTCTTTGTTGATTCCTAACATATCAGTAGTTCACTTCATAATTAATCGGTAATTACTCAGAAACTAAAAATGGTTGCAACATGCGAGGATGAGTTCAAACCTTTACAATTTCTGTTGGCAGGCCTGGTATAATCTTGCTAAAACTGTTGCTGAAGAGACAGCTTGGGAATATGCAGAGAAGAATGAGCTCAATGTAGTTACTTTATGTCCTTGTATTGTTTTTGGGCCACAATTGCAACCTGTTGTCAACACCACCAGTGAACTCCTGATCTATGTCATAAAAGGTTCCCTCGTTATTTCATTCTTTTCGCCCTAGGATTATCATTTACCTCACAAAAATATTCATGTCTTTGGGTGGGAAAAATTGCAGTAATCACTTGCAAGGCTCTCTTGGTAATGTAGGAAACTACGAATTTGTTATGGATTTTTTCAGAGGTTCTATAGAATAACTGAATCCAATTTCTTACATGAGCTTAGACCTTATGGAAAAATTCCTCTCGATCTTCTCTCTTCTTGAATTCCTGTAAAATTCCTATAGAAATTCCCCTTTATTGCTTCATGATTCGAGAAGCCACAACATACAAATTTTTTTGGCATTTCCATTTTATAATCTTGTGCTCCAAAATGCCCTTAGTTTCCAATTCAGGCCCTTATGTAAGAACTACACAACTCATTTGTGCTGTTGAATAAGGTTCTTAAATATGATTGGACTAATGTTATGGCTCTTAATAATGTCTTCTATTGCTTCTTCTGTTTGTGCACAACTATTTCTTGCCTGTTATGTATTGTTCTTTTTTTTTGCGGATAACCTGTTATGTATTGTTGCATGGTAGAGATCCACTTGTTATGTATTGTTGACGGCTGGGAGTGCTAATTTTTTTATTACAGGAGGTCCTAATGTGTTGAATGACACGCCGTTGCAAATAGTCGATGTCCGTGATGTGGCCGATGCTTTGCTTCTGGTATACGAGAAACCCGAATCATCTGGGAGATATATCTGCGCACCAAATTACATTAGCACAAAGGCTTTGCTGGAGCTGCTAAAGAAGACGTACCCTGACTACAACTATGTAAAATGGTGGGTCTCTTCTCTTATCACGTGTTCCTTGTATGTATCAAATGACACATTTTCCCTGAACGCCGGTGCTTGTTTATATGGTTTGAATAACTCTTTCATTCTGCTTTCTGCAGCAAGGCCGATGCGCATCAAAACTCTCCTGTCACGCCGGTTTCGTCGGCAAAATTGAGTAATCTGGGCTGGACGCCGAGGGCATTGGAGGAGACGCTCCTGGACAGCATCGAATGCTACCGAAAGATGGGAATTCTGCAGGATGTGGAGGGACAGACCTACCGCCTTCCTGATATTTTCCGTCATTATCAAGCTGCCAACGAATGAGTGCCCAGTGCTTTCTACACAAGTCATTGTGCTTGTGACTTGCTGAATGTTATGTGAAATAGTAAAGGATATGTCGGTTTTTTCAATCTCAAGGGCAGATGATAGGAGACCAGAGAGTGAAGCTGCTCATTGCCTACCGTAGATAACCTTTCGGTTCAGGATTGTATCTCCTTATTTTCTGCTGTGTTGTGTCAAGGTCTCGAGGATGATTATGAAGATGTTGTTAAGAACATTTACCCTCGTCGATAATAAAGGCGTAGACCCCCGATTTCCAATTTCAGTATTGAAGCAAAATGTATCCCAAATGTTTTATAAGAAGACGAGTCTCTCTCTCATCTGGCATCATGGTGGCGTCGATTGCAGAGAGGTCTGGCAAGGTCGGTGCATTAGTTTCTGCTCTGAAGATGGATTGGCGGAAGATGGCAGCAACGACACATGAGAGTTCGTCGGACCGGTTTGTGCTCCAAACCCAGTATGTGGCTTGGTTGGGGTCTCCCGCTTTAGATGTTAGGCTTTTGTGCGATATTTGTTTGATATTAGGCTCGGATTATCGGCACACCTTCATCGAGTGGATAGAAGTAGCGACATCTATTGCTAAGATGGTGGCTTCAAACTACCTAACGTACTCCCTCCGGTAATTTTTAGTTCGCATATAAGATTTGTCTGAATTCAAGCCTCGTAAAGTTTGACCAACTTTATAGAAAAAAATATCAACATTAACAATGTGAAATCAATACCAGTAGATGCATCATGACTTAAAATTTCATCTTGTATATATTTAGCATATGGTAGATGTTAATATTTTTTCATATAAATATTAAGTTTGACTTCAGACAATTCTTATATGCAAAGTAAAAAGGGCCGGAGGGAGTACTATTTCTTCAGTCCGAAAATACTTGTCCTAAAAATTTAAAAAATGGATTTATCTATAACTAAAACAAGTCTAGATACAATCATAATTAGGGCAAATATTTCCGGACGAAGGGAGTAATTTATAAGTTCTTGATGAATAATTAATAAAATGGCTGCATGCATAGTTTAGATGCAGAGGTCAGGGTAATCCTCCTTTTCTAAAAAAAAATCTCTCATCATCACTGTGGTCACTGCCGAGTGCCGAGTACTTAGGGCACTTCGGTGTGGCCAAATCTCTTATTGGCATCGATGTCGATTTTCCTTGTTTGTTTTGAGAACTAGGTGATACCCCGCGCGTTGCTACGGAAATTTTGTATTGAAGACTGGATGCAATGATCAATATGAAAAATGATGGAAGGAATTTATCTATTGGAACCATGTATGGACTGATGCATATAGCTTTTGACATGGCATACTCTTAATTTTACAGTAATATTTAGAGAAGCCTAATTATGGACACGAATTGGAAGCACAATCGACATAATGAACTCAAAAAACTTTGCAAGGAATTTGACTAAAAAATTTGGCATGACCTTTCCTTAATTTTCTAGCATTTGAACATGTCACAGGAAGATACTATATATTGAGAACAAAACGTCACAGGAAGATAGTATATATTTGAAACAATTGTAAGGAAAAGTATTGACACCAGTTGGAAGCAAAACTGACATAATCAGCTTAATAAAAGTGCATACAAATCCAAAGATTTCATAATTCAGACTTATTACATAAAATTAGTCGATATCTGACGACATGCTTAGGCTGATCATGAAGTAGTTGTAATGATAGTTTTGGAGGTAATTTTCAATGGAAGGTGGTGCAATCCGTAGGTGCTTTTCGTGCGTCTTGAAGATTCCCTGGTCCTTGCATGGTTGTTGATGGTGACCTACATGTTAATAGAAGAACATTATTGGTAATGTTATTGTTGTAGCAAAGGGCGACAAAACTTTATATAATTTTGTTTAGATATGAGAACTGATAGTACCTATGTGTTTTTATTACTGTTATCCTCTTGTCCTTCACAGTTGTTCATTTTCACATTGTTATCTGCAATGTTGTTTGATTGATGATAGAAAGTTAGATTGTGAATCTCATTTTTCTACGTGATATGAGAAGAAGCACGTACTCTTGCTTATGCTTTTTGACAACCTGGAGATGCACTTGTGTATCCTGAAGATGTTCCTGTTGTTGACTGGCATGTAAACAGGAAATATTGTTATCAATGCGTACTCTGTTTGTTGACTGGCATGTAAATAGGTAGATGTACTTTTCAAAGAACTTCAATGATAAACAGGAAATATCGTTATCAATTAGTACCCCTCTTTGTTGGTGGCTCCATCTTCTGTAAATTGGATGCTTCTTTTCGAAGAGTACCTGCAACCAAAAATCGCCAATTGAATTCCATATTGAATATAAGCTGAATGTTCTTTAGTAGAACTTGAAAAAGGATTACCTATTTATGTTTTTGTCGGTGTCCATAGTTGCAGATTGGCAAGGGGGAGGCATAGTATTGCCCAAGTGGACTTGTGTTAGGCTCCCTGGACTGCGAATAGGAAAAGTTTGGTAAACATTGTGTAGATAGAGGATGTAACTTCTATTTTATGATTGATGGCAAACCTCTGGATGCTCTTTGATGACGATGGACTGTTCTCCAGTTCTTTGCTTGGAGTTGACTGGAAGTATTTGATGGTTCAAGTTAAATATTTTAGGTAATACAATTGTAATTAGGATGGAGTTACTTTGTAAATTGATGAAAATAGTCTAACCTTTGTAGAGGGCAGTATTTGTGCATTGTCAACTGGAAAGCTTTTCTTTATGACATAACTTATGGGGAATCTGGATACCAAATCAACCTTCATTCCTATATAGAACAATCTGGTTTTCCCAATGGCATTATCTAGGGCGGTCACATGTTCCGCGGTATCAACTTTCATGTTTTGAGAAGCTTGTATGGCATCTCGCTCAACCAGTTCTTCAGCAATTTTAGAGAAAGCAATGGCATCTAAATCTCCCGAGTCATCTGTAAGTGTAATTGGTAGCTTGTACCTAGAGAATTTGATAGTTGTTTATATGGAATAGAATATGTAAATGAAGGCAAATGTTGTATAAAAATAGAGATCGTACAATGGCTTTGGAGATGAATTTGTGCAAAGGCATGTTGGAGTATCTGAGTTGTTGTTGTATCCTCTGTCACAACGTTTGCATCCTTTGTAGTACCATTTAGTTGAAGGTACAATAGATTTAACTTTCGCAATGGTGCTGTAGGTAGCTCCTTCCTAAGAGTTTGCAAAAAGGGTGCATTGAGAATTTGCTGTAGAAGTTCACTGATATACAAATAATAGGGTAGATAAGATGATGTTGACCTGAAAATTTGAGGTGGGCATATCTGATATTTGTTGAAGTGTGTACATTTTCCCTGCTGCTTGAATAGGAGATAAATGCATAACCTGAGGTAGTTGTTGTCACAGAGCTGGAGATTCCCATTTATAGCTTCAAAAAGAATCAGTGAGAAAAATATGAGCATGTTAGATTTTGGAAAAAGAAGGTAGTAGTTGCAAATAGAAAGGATAATCGCTGACCTGGTTTGGTAGTTTTTAACTTCAGATGTATCCAAGTCAATGTAAACTTTTGTTGCAGAGGTTGAGGATGCATGAAGGGCACCTATATGTATATATGGTTATATGTTGTATTAGTTTTGGCTCTTATAGTCATTTTAAGAGAGAATATTTGAGCAGTTACCTAGAAAGCTCCCAGCTGTGAGACCCGCAAAAATGCCAACTACAATGCCTTCTTGTGATTTTTTAAGTACAACTTCTTCATCAAATGTTTCACCATGGTGGCCCCAAAGACGTATTTCTTGTGTCTGTTCACTGCATATGTGGAACAAACATTTGTTGACACAAAGTGTATAGGGATGGAAAAGTTTTAACACACTGTAGTAGTAGAGGAAACATACTCTAGGTTTCGAATTTTGATTTTCCTGAGTTTATTTGTAGATGTCTGACTTGCATAATCAAACGGCCCAACGTGGCTAATGACTCCTATTATATCTGGAGAGAGAAACCACATACAAAATTAATTTATGTTTTAATATTAGTATGAAAGAAAAAAAGGAAATGCAAGTGTTCCTTGAAGTGGTTTTGCAAAAGTATCTTTTTCTGGTAGATTATCAAATGGATAAAAATTGAAGGAAAACTTTGGTATATTTGTTCCTCTGGTTTAAAGTCGGTGAACCTTAGTGCTGTGCTTGAATTGCAACATATAGTCTTGGTGGTGATATATATGGGTTTTGTTTTTTATATCAACAGCTGCAATATCATTAAAGATGCAGACATGTCCTTCTGTGAGTAAGGGGCGGAATTGTCTTTGAATTTTTTTGGGTACACTGATCTGCGCCATATTGCCCTGCCATAATATTCGATGATGATGTGAAAATCAGTAGTACATTTGTACAATAATATGATTATTATGCTGGAAATAGAAATATTAATGATGGACTTACATCTTCATCTAAAAGGACACCATCAATGCTGATGAGAGGATCTGCACACTTGGATTTCATGTTTATTGCATCCCATAGGCGTAAGAGTCGTCCAAATACCTTACAACTCTGTTGACCAAGAGTGATGGTTTTAAGGGCTGTAGTGGATTCCATTGATGTAATATTCCTGAAAGGGAAACAAGTAATTGCATAATAATGATGTATTAAATGGAGAAATAATTATGTAGGGTAAACACACTTGAATGTAGGAAATTCCTTTATTCAGTTTCATAGTCTATTAATTTGACTAAAAACTTTAGCAGACTACATTATGGGTGCAATTCTCATAAAAAACTTGACTATTTTCGATTAGAACTCTCAACCCCTTTGGTGAAGTAACTCTGGAAAATGCTACTTATAATTGACCATGAGAGAACACTGGAGATGGAAAATAGACTCCAACTCTATTTAAGGTTTGCCCTTGACTCTTGTTTATGGTCATTGCATACGAAAGGCGCACGAGGAACTGGCGCCGTCTCAATTTGAAGGGCCACCTTGAGTGAGTTGATGTTGTGACAATGCGTGGGATATATACTTTTGAACCTGTAGCCTTCCCTGTTATGATTTCACCTTCAATCACACGATTTGTCAATTGGGTGACAATCAGCCTAGTACCATTACAAAGTCCCCTTGATGGATCAAGATTGCGCAAAAGCATAATTGGAACACCAATCTTCAAGTGCAACTTATGGTCAAGAAGTCCGGGCATCGGAATTGTGTTTAGAAACTCTGTTGGGTATAATGCTTCAAGAGTGGAATGATTAGCAGTGCTATCGTCAATTGAATCAGAACTATAGTAAGACATTTCAGACGTTTTTAGCTGAGCAATCATTCTGGTATTTATATCTGAAACCACCTCATTTGTAGGTGCTAAAATTGCACGTTGACACAAATATGATGAAATATTTGCTGTCTCAAAACCTAAGTCATAGACAAATGATATCAATCCATCAAGGTTCCTACAATCTGACGATAGAAGCAAAGACTTTGGAATCTTTATAAATGAGTTACTGGAATCATTTGGGACAGAAACAATAGGTTCTGTTCCATTGCCCACCCTAAGAAGCCATTCAGCAAAATTACTTAGCTCCTCTCTGTCTGAGGTGGAGAGATTTCCTGACTTCAGCCTCATATTTTTAGTTAATTGGAGAAGCTTGCATTGTCTCCATAAATAAGAATTAACAATGCATGACCTTAGAATTTGGGCTTTTGTTGCATTCTGTATTACTGGAAGTGTTTGTCGAAAATCTCCACCAAGCACAACATTTATACCACCAAATTGCTTATTTTCTGCATTTTGCCTTGTTTCTGATAATATATCTCTAAGTGTACGGTCCAATGCTTCAAAACAATGTCTATGATTAACAGGGCCCTCATCCCATACAATAAGAGAAGTTTTTTGGATAAGTTCTGCTAAGTGTGTATTTTTCTTTATACTACACATGGAACTCTGAGAAATGTCTAAAGGAATTTTAAAACAAGAATGTGGGGTTCAACCCCCTGGTAGCAGTAGGGAAGCAATTCCTGATGATGCAACTGCTAATGCAATTTTCCCTTTGCTTCTTACAGAATTAAGCAAAGTAGTCCATAAGAAAGTTTTTCCAGTTCCTCCATATCCATAAACAAAAAATGTTTGACCTTCAACATTCATCACAGAATTGTAAATAGCATCAAAAACATCTTTCTGGTTGTTGTTCAGCATTGAAAGGTTGTCATTTAAAGTGGCAGTCATAGCAGCCACATCATAATTGAGCTCATCTAGTAGTAGCCTATTTTGTCCAGAAACATTAGCAGTGTCATCAGGTAGCGGCAAATTAAAATGGGATAAAAAATATCCTGGATCTCTTAGCAATTTATCCAATTCATTCAAAAGATAAGATGAAATATATATATCGGCTAAGGGATTGCTAGCTTGACCACGGTTCTGACTCAATTGATGGGCTGCATCTTCAGACATTTTTGACGCGTGGTCATCAAAAAGTTTTCTAGGATTTGTTACCTCACAAAAGAGCAAAACTGTGACAAACAGTTGGCGTAACTGGTAAGGCATGGCCCATTGAGCGGCATCTTTTAAGGCATTGGACCATTCTTCATCATCACCAAGGAGACCTAAAGCCTCACATGCAGCACGAAATGTAGGATATTCATGGCCATTTATAGTTCTGATTTGAGCGAAGGAGGTTGGACCTTTGACAATGTTGAGCAACAAACGTAGATAGTGAAGGTCTCCTTGGGAAGGGTTGACATAAGCAATTCTGCCAATTCTTCTAGAACCACGACGATAATCCCAGTATTTGCCATTTGAGTTGGAGTGCCATGTAAAATATTCAGGAAATTCTATGTAGGTATATTGTTTAGACAAAGGGTGTTGCATATTAGCTTCTAACCATGCAGTCAACTTAGTCGTCATATTCCTTGGATTTTCAATCACTTCCTCAAGGTCATCATCTTCTGAGTAATTTACATTATTCTCAAATGGAAGATGAACTGGAAGTCTTTCTATGGAAGGGTCTGCATAGTGAATAGCATACTCTAGCAAGCGCCAAGCAGCCTCATTTGGTGTAATACAGCGACATTCTAGATAATTTTCTATTTCATTGACTGTTTCACTTGATGAATTGGATGATCCAGAATTTGAATGGATTTTAGTTCTGGCAGAATCAAATCCTTTTGTGACATACTTGAAAAGATATTTGTGCATGCCATCATGATTAGCCTTCTCTACATTTATGTGAGCTTGATATTTAACTACCAAGTCGACATTGTGAGGAACAACAAATCTGTTATCGATGTCAACTCCATTTTTGTTGACAGTTATTCCATTGTTTGGCCTTGCATATTGTGTGAAACCATTCTCCAATATAGTTGTTTGCTCACAGAAATCTTAAGGATAGAATTTTGTGCATTTTCCTTCAGACATACAGGGAGATTTAGTATTTAGATTTCCATAGGTCCCGTGTATCATGAATGACGATACAGCATCATAACCTATTGGATCATTTTTAGGATCTGGCAACTGAGCCGAAATAAGAAAGTCTATCTTTTTTGCATCTAGGGGTTCATCTTTGGATAACCATATGATGATATGGACATGAGGAAGTCCACGTTTCTGAAATTCAATGGTGTAGATAACTACAAAAGATAGGCATGTTATTTACGTAAAGGAAATGTTGGATTCGGGCAACATTAAATCAATTAATGATGTGGGGGAGACAAATTACCGGCATTCGTTGGTCCAAAGATTTTTTTCTTTTTAATATCATGCATTAGCATATTTAGCTTCATTTTGAATACCCTATTGACAATATCTGGACGGTCAGAAGGTTGTTGCCCTGGAATGGATGATAGAGCCTCTACTATCTCAGGCCAAGCAACATTTGAAGTGAATGTGACAAAGAGATATGGGCAGCCATATTTCCTACATATAGCGATCGAATCTTGATAATTATGGTACATATATCGCGGGCCTCTGGTGAATGAAGATGGCAATATAATCCTTTGACCAACTGAAGAACTGTATGTATTACCTCTTGAGACAGAATTGGCCAAGTCATTATATGGTGATGATCTATATTTTTTCTGAAATCCGGGCTTGCGATAGAATGCAATTCGAAATTCTTCAACACAATAATAACCATCCACTTCATAAGCTTGTGTCAATCTTTTACCTCTCAATGGCGTGTTGAAATCACCTGGTCTATCATGTAGTCTATATGCATAGTACTCTAGCAGAGTTACTTTCTGACGGCTTATAGCTTGACTTTGTGGCGAGGTGCGGTACATGAGGTCATCATGGTAACCATCCTCTCCATATGGAAATAATAGAGGATACTACATAGCCATAAACTTGCAATGTTTTTCATTGATTTGTTGTAATCCTGATGAACGGTTATCTATTATAATGTCCCGCCCAACATCAGTTGACCCAATATCACCAACAACCAACCCCACAACCTCAAATGAGACCAGAGCACTATAGATGTCTCCATGTGCGTCAGGTTTGCCATATAATCTGATAAAGAACTGATCAGGAGCATCTGCGGTCAATCTTTCCCGTGCTGTTCTAAATAGTTTCACTATGGGATTATGGGTGTTAAGCATCGATATAAGGGACTGGACAATATCTTGATTAGCATTGAAAGAAGGGCGGGCAGACGAAGACCGAGATGATGAAGGGCGAGAAGATGCAGTAATATTTATGCGGTTTCTAACCTCATGCTCTGTATCATAGATGTACAGTTGTGCATATTCTGGTCGACGATTCTCAGGTCGCGTTAGAGAACCGATACGATGGCAGACTTGACCACTAATCTTGAAAACATAGGGTGCTCGGCCATCATTTATGGATTCAATAACTTTAGCACCCATTGAAGTCATCGCAAACATGGTATTATACTGCCTGATATGATCAAAAAAGTGGTTCGGAGTTGCAGTGTTCTGTGAGGTTAATAAATCCAATAGAGGCTGAGGAGGAGGATCATATGGTTTCAGCAAGATTTTCCCTCCTTTACAACACAAATTATATGTTGGATCAGAAGTATGTCTCTCTCTGCGGATACACTCTTCATACCAAAACAAAGAACCACAATGCTTGCATGAATGTGTGGGCCCCCCAAGGTTTAAGGGTTGAAAGATAGTTCCTGAAAGATAGGCCATGTATATTTCTCTTAATTTGTACAAAATGGAGACTTCAATCTGCAATACACTAATTTGGTAAATAATAAGAGCTTACGATTATGGATTAATGCCAAATTTTGTGTTTGGGAAGCTGACGTAGAGGACTCTCTGGTTAATCGTCAGCGTACTGAACGTTCATCTGTACATGTTTTTGCTAGTTGATAGGAAGCATAGGTTGATGGAAACATATATAAGGAACAAAAATATCCTAACTAACCTCTATTTCTAAGTTGTGTACGTCGGCGGCGGTTATCAGAAGCAGCAGATTGGTTTATTTCAGGTACGACAACTGGTTGTGACTGACGACGGGGGCGCCCACGACCGCGTTGGACTGAATGGCTACCAGGATTTGTAGAAGAATTTGTGGTGCTATCCATCTTAGCAAAGCATGTGGGAAAAGTTGACTTAAATGGAAGCAGTTTGTAGCCTATATGATTGAATAAATATATCACACAAAACAATCCAGGGTAGGAAATTCATACGGTATCTAATATGCATGGAACAATATGGATGGTGCATATGTTTGCATACCAATGGAAGAAGCAGGGGACCGCTGCAAAAATGAATTGAAGCCAATCCGAGGAGCAAGAGACCTACTAAGCAGAAGTTGAAGAACCTTTCGATCTGGAGAGCAAGCTGCAAAAAAATTAAACATAAGTTGAAGGTTAGGAGAAATCCAGGGTGACTGAAAACTGGAAGCGTGCTGCAGGAAAATAACAACAATTTACTGATAAAACAAAAATAAACAAATAAATTAGTAAAATGATGATATTGGCTTTTCTACTATGTCCATCCTAAATTAGAAACATGTGCAAGTCATCACTGCTAACCAATTTGGCCCGTCCTAAATTAGAAACATGTGCAGGTCACGGTGCTAACAAATTTCTGTAAGCATGTAATATCATAATCAAATAGCAATTTGATGAAATAGGAATCTGAAAAAAATGCAAGGAGCAAGCGACCTGTGATGTAATGTGGCCAATCCGAGCAGCAAAAAACCTACAGGCTCAGCATCCTTCCATCCCTAGCACAACCTGAGAAATTTGAAAGCACAATCTTGTGAGGATAGAAATCTTCAGAGAGGGCAGAAAAGAGGGAGTGTGCACCTAGTAGGGCTGAAGTTGGTTCCCGGACGTGGATGTGAGCAGGCGTTCGTGGTTGATGCGTATGGCAGAGGGGTTATAAGCACAATCTTTTCCACAATTGCAGGGCAATGAAGCAAGAGATAATGAGGGCCATAAATTGAGTTGCAAGGCCATTTCAAATGCATTTGTGGCATGGAGGTGGAAGAGTTTGCGACATAAAAGCGGGGAAGACGAAGGAATTTGGTGGAATTAATGCTCATATGTGGAGCAGCGGTGACTGGCAGGGGGGGCATTGGGCGTGGTGGCATATGTGGACCAGCGATGACTGGCAGGGGGGCCATTGGGCGTGGTGGCGTAACTCACCGGCGGTGGCTGCCCATGAGGACGATCAATTGGGGAAGGGAGGTAGAATCCATGGCGGCGGCGGCTGGATCCCGGGCATGGGGGGCCATTGAATCCATGGCGGCGGCGGCGGTTGGATCCCGCGCCTCTGGAGAGGTTTCTCGCCGGGGACGACCGGCGGTGAGGGCGGCGGGGTCAGCAGGGGCGGCTGGCTAGAGGCAAGCATGCTGGGCGGCGGCAGGTGGGAGAGGCCGCGGCGGCTGGACGGGGAAGGGCAGCTCGGCTAGGTGGTGCACAGCGGCCAGAAGGGTGTGGGTTGTAAGTGTGTATCCTGGATGATAGATTCCCATGGGCTTGGAGCGGGCCTTTTAGTGTCCAAATGGTAAAGTCTACACCCAGCCTAGAAAATGAAATTAGAGGCCAGTAGCGAGCGTGAGAATAACGCGGACGTGCATGGCCCAAACTAAACGAATCGAGTAGGGCGACTGGATACGCAGTGCGAGCGGACGGAGCGATAGGAACGAAGCGGTATTTTCCACTTAGCGGTGGCAACACTCTGTAATTTCATCAACTTCTAATCAAACAGCTACAAACTACTGAGCTATACTGCATCAACGGCTAAAACAATTGTCAGGACCCCGATCCTATGCCACACCGATCTAGCATGTAACACCTCATATCACTTTGCGGCCTCACGCACGGTATTCCCATGGGTGTCGCCTTACCAGGCCCGGGACCGTTTGCGCCTTTTGGCTCACGTATATGATAGTGTTGCTAGCATCCATATGACAAAGAACCCGGGCTGACATGGCTAGTCATAAACCCAAAGTGGCACTAACTTACAAGGACAGGCATACATGACCCAACAACGAACGTGTAGGTCATCAGCGAGTGAATTCGGGCTGTAGCAACTGGGCTAGCAGGACTCCGGTAAACCGGGCTGTAGCAGGCTAACAGGACTCCGATAGACACCGCATGACATTTTCCCGAAGGGACAGACACAGGAACGAAGAAGGACACATGCCGGCCAGCCTAAGTGTTCCGAAGCAGTAGCAAGCTACCAAGGCTCAGTGGAAGCACTAGGAGACATTTCCCAGTAAGAGAGGCTTCCAAGGATAAACAACTAGATAGTCAGATCCCACACATACCAAGCATTTCAATAACATACACACAATATGCTCGATATGTGCAAATACAACTTGGCATCACAACACGACTCTACAACTCAAGTATTCATTCATTAGGCTCCGAGGAGCGAGATATTACAAATGTGGGTCTCTCGACCCAGCATTCAGAGCATACAAGTCAAAGCACAAGCGGAAGCTTAACATGTCTGAGTACAAACATCTACAAATGAGAAAGGCTAAGAAGCCTAACTATCTACCAGATCCTGCCTAGGGCACAAGATCGTAGCTGAGGTAACAAGCTAAACGTCGAAGTCCACGTGGAACTACTAGTGAGACTGAAGTCTCTCTGCAAAAACATAAAATAGGCAAACGTGAGTACAAATGTACCCAGCAAGACTTACATCAGAACTATCTACATATGCATCATTATCAACAAAGGGATGATGGGGTTTAACTGCAGCAAGCCAGCTTTGACTCGGTGGCTATCCTGAACTACGACTGCAAGTAACTCTTTTGAGGTGGCGCATATGAGTCCACATATTCACCATATCAATACACCACTATGGATCCGCTCCGTCACCCTACGAGAACACCATCCATAGCACTCACGCTTATCTTGCGCATTTTAGAGTATCCACTTTCACTTGTCTATGAACTGTTATACGCAACCCAGAAGTCCTTTACCGCGGACGCAGCTATTCGAATAGATTATAACCCTGCAGGGGTGTACTTCGTCATACATATTTCCACCACTTATCGTCTGCACACGACATGTGCTCGGCAGACTTCAAGCGAAAGCCGACATGGGTGTAGACCATGACCTACCTAAACACTCAAGTCTCTAGTCCAGGTTTATCGCCTATTCAGGTTCCATCCACAGGGAGACCGGCCGAGGTTTCCACATACGGCCCCGAACGATCTGTACAGGGTTCCGTGACACCAAACGGGCGCCCGGTACACCCGGCCACGTGCCTACCGCATCACAGCCCACCCCTCCAATCAGCAATGCGCACGGCCTCCAGCATACTACAAATACCAGAAACTACTTGCAACTCCTGGACAAAGGACAAGGGTGATTAAGAAGTCGAGCGGGGTCATATTTCACCCAATGCATGGTAGTAGCTGTTTCATGGATCACAAACACAGAACTCAGTTCTTGAGGACGGCTTCAATGAGACAACCCACCATGTACTCCTACATGGCCTCTCACTGCTACCTTTACCAAATCATGTTCACACACTTAGCTCACACACAGTAGTACATGTTCACACACCTCTGATTCATCCCCGATGAATCAGACCTGACTCAACTCTAAGCAGTAGCAGGCATGACAAACAAGCATGAATGAGTAGGCACAACAGGGCTCAAACAACTCCTACTCATGCTAGTGGGTTTCATCTATTTACCGTGGCAATGACAGGTCATGCAGAGGATAAAGGGGTTCAGCTACCACATAACAAATGAATCGTTGTTGTCCTAATGCAGTAAAGTAGAGCAGGAGCGAGAGAGTAGGATTGTATCGGAATGAACAAGGGGGTTTTGCTTGCCTGGCACTTCTGAAGATAGCATTGAGTCTTCATCAGTGTCAACGATCACAACGTTGGAACATCGTCTACCGAGAGGGGACAAATACCGACAACAGAGAAGAAATACAATCAATGCAATGCACAATATGATGCATGATCATGACATGTCAAAATGTTGTGTGTTGGGCTAATGCAACTAAAACCAGAGTGGTTTGAGCTTATTTGAATCAAAGATTCAAATACAAGCCTAAACTATGAACTCATATAAGTGCATTATCATGTTTCATCTAAACAGCAAGTTTAGGTTGCTCTAACATGCATAAAACCAGTACAGATAGAAAGGTTGGATTTTTCTGATCATTTTTCACATATAACTTATTTCAATCTGAGTTATAGATTATTTTCTATGATTTTTTGAAGTTTTGGATATTTTCTGAAAATAAATAAATCAAATAGATTTATTTAAAATCCAGAAAAGTATTACTGCGTTAGCCTGACGTTAGAATGACGTCATCAGGTCAACAGCGTCAGCCCAGGTCAAACGTGACGCTGGGACCCACTGGTCAGTGACTAGGCTAATTAACAGAGACTGTTAGTGCTAGTTTAATCCTAACTAAAAGTGTCAGTGGGGCATGGGCCCACATGTCTGTGACCCGGGGGGTCAAACTGTGGTCAACCCCGGTCAAACTCACCGGAGTTGACCCGCGGCTCGTCGCCGGCGAGGACAGTGGCGGCGGAGCGCTCGGGTTTTGCCCACGGGCGACCAAACGGGCGGCGGTTTGTCTTGGCGTGATGCTGGTGCTCGTCCGCATCCAACGAAGCCACCAGCTCGCGCTGGAGAGGACCAGAACGATGGCAGCGAAGGGAAGTGCGGTGGCCGGAGTTCAGCCAACGGCAGTGTGCGCGTTTTGGGGCATGTACAGAGCCGCGGATGGTCGTGATCGACTCGCGGGAGTGCGGCGAGTGCATCGGTGAGCTCGGGCGCGTGCTTGCATGACCGTAGTCGCGGCAGCGATATGACCGACGGCGAGGAGCTGTCGGCTCCGACAGCCACGGTGGTTAGAAGGCGCGGGCGGGCACGGGGAGAAAGGGGAAATGGGCAGGGGCTCACGATGAGTTTGAAGAGCAGGTCGGCGTGCTCGGGGAGGCGGCGGAGATGGCGGCATCTAGCGGCCGTGGTCGGGGAAGAAGGCCTCAAGCGTCGTCTTGGGGCCGTCCTGGCTCGTGTAGCTCGGAGAGGAGGGAGAAGAGGTTGCGGCGGAGCCTCTGGGAGCATCGACGGGGCGAGGAAGTGGCTGTGGCCACGGCGGCAACGAACGGCGGCGGCGGTCGCTCTCGGGTGCGTGCGAGAGAGAGAGAACAGAGGAGGGGTTGGGGTCCAGGGGAGAGAGGAGAGGACGGGGGAGAGTGAAAGGGGTCCGAGGGGGCCGCGTGGCGTCTCCCGAAGAAGCCAGGCGAAGCGGCAAGCAGGAGGTGGCCGGGCGTGCGCCGGCGTGCGTCGGCCACGCGCCTGACCTCCTGGCAAGGAGGAAGACGACAGGGGGTGGCTTGGTCGGCTGGGCCACCAGCTGGGCCAGCCAGCTACAGTACTGGGCCGAAGAGGTAAGTTAGCCAGGTAATTCTCTCTCTCTCTCTCTCTCTCTCTTTTATTTCCTATTTTCTATTTTTCTGCAACTTTGTGACTTTATTAAAATACTAGATCAAACCCAAAAATCATGAAACTGATCAATGCCACTGTTTGGAATATAACCAACAGCAAACATTTTAGTTTATGATTATTTGAGAATTTAAACTATTTATTAGCATTTAAATGCCCAAATGCAAATACTTTATGATTTAATTCAAAAATCCAGGAATAACCTAGAAATATGTTCATCATTTTTGGCAGAGGTTTTCACCTTTATCAGAAATCATGAACATCTTCAAAGGGCATTTTGGGTTCATTGAAAATGATTTTATTTGAGGCTATTTGAATTCATTTGGTGCTAGGGTTTAAACAATCCCCATTTCAAGTTTCTTTAAATTTAAACATGATGCATGGATGCTTATGCAGAGTCAGGCAAGGACTAAGCTAGGGCTGTGACAACTCACCCCCACTAAACAAGAATCTTGTCCCGAGATTCAAGACGTGAGGTAAGAAGACAAAGGGGACACTAAGCCAGCTCAAAATTCATGATCCAAATGTCCTTCTGAAGGATGCTGATTCAGTGCTCCAATTGATCTCGATGTCTTTACTTTTGAGATCTTCATCCAACACGAGGACAGAGACACTCTACAAGGATGGATCATCTTAATAATCACAAGATCAACTCACGAAATGAGATGTAGAACATCTCTTGAGCTGAGAGGCAAAACACACATCATGAAGGACGGAAGAAACAATTGATGAGAGTTTCAAAGTAGCAAAGGAAAATAGTTTCCATGATACCACAACGAGACACCTTAGGGATGGTGACTCGTAGATATATCCGCCTTAAGTGGCAAAAGGAATTACCTTTGATACTCTCTCTATACCAGCCTAAGGAGATTCTCAAACGATCATTTGAAAGGGTTTGTTAGAATGGCATACCCAGTCTAGAATGGATGATGTGGATTACCTTGTTGAAGACAACATAAGGGATGATTTTGCTTATCACCGGAAATGGATGGGACCCAAGGTAGGATGGCATAATGACGGTGCAAGCTGGAAGAAAAATTACAAATGCTGGGAATGATTCCAGTAACTAAGGAGAAACTCAACAGTAGAGAGTGAGTCCACCGTTGAAAAGATATAGCATAACCGAGGAGACTGGGAGCAATCCCATTTAGTGACTATGATAGCACCTAGTGCTTGTGCGTGCTCTCAAGAACTTGAGCATTCCTATGATCATCAAGGTTTTACCAACATCTGTGTCAAGGGTTCAACAACATACCACTATGATGGATATTGATGGAGGATGCAGATGCAAAGGAAGATATCTCTTCTCAGATTTCACCTTAGCAAAGCCAAGGGAACAAAATCTGGACGATCGACCGAGAGACATTTAGCACTCCGCTTCTAATGTTCTCCTTGATGTACTAGCGTATCCCATTTCATAGATATGATTTGATATCTAGAACATCAAGTAAAAGGTCGGACTTCAGAAACACAAAATCCATAAGGGACCAACTAGGGAGTAAATCCTGCAAAATCCCTATGGGGAGGTGGCCAACTTTCTCAATCAAGATACTACGATAACAGGTCTTCCGGCTGGGTGTGTTGGCCACGACATTCTCTTTACCGGGTTACAGAGAGACCAATATTATAGTTCTTGGGAGATGTTCCAACCATCATATCTGCCTGAGATTCAGGTCTGGTTGGTGTCAGGATATTCCAGACTCATCAAGTCTAGAAAGAAAAATGAAGGTTTGCAACACAAATCGACGAGATGACGTTGCGAGATTCTCGGGGAATGAACTACGATAGCAAGCTCCAAAACACAAGCTGGTTCTGCTACACACATGTGAGCACGTTGTCCCAGACAAGCATGACCACGTAGTAGTCTTATAATAAAACACTACCGTGTTCGAGTGGGGAACCATCATCGAGGATATCGAAATCCTTACATAAGTCTAGCTCTTAAGAAGGAACTTGTTCTCTTTGAACAAATCAATTAGTGGCTTGGTGTGCTACGGAATACATATGGAGTGGAGGTAATTAATCTACCAAACCATAGTATACTTTGCACATGTGTGACTAACTTGGGATGATTCCAAGGAAGCAACATTGACTTTATCAAATTCACGGCGGCAACTTGCATCAAATGCACATGAATTAGAGGAAGTCGCTTCTTCCATCCATGCATATGCTTCATGAGCTAGCATGAAGAAATGCTTTCAAAAGTTTCCAACACTAACTTAATGTTCCACGAAATCATGGAGAAGATAAGGATGTTGTCGATGGGCTCAACAACAATTCATCCAAGTTTCCATATAAATGGAATTCCACAATTATGTGAACATGGTGATAGCATTGGTCAGACCAAAAGATATAATGGAGTATGCTCGAGGAAGAACCACGAGTAAGACAACATTACAAACATCGTTGGTTCTGATTTGATTTGAGAATAGCCCACACTCAGATCAAAGTTTTGATAAGGTAATAGGTCCAACAACTGATCACAGGGACCAATCAATGAAGATATCATCTTTCTTCAACATACATACAAGATATCCCTTAACATGAACTAAGTCGGACAAGCTTTTATCTTCCAGCTCTCCAAGTTGATGTATAGCTTAACCAACTAGCTTAGGGGTATCCAACACGGATTCTTGGAGAAAGGGTGGTTTACAGGAATAAACCAACTTGATCACGAATTCAACATAGCGGTCAGGTGACGACCTGGTGATACTTTCGAGAAGATAATCCGAAAATCACAAACCACCGGTATGTTACTAAGCTCGAGAACAATCTTGCTTTTCAGGGCAAGACGATATGATCAAATGAGCGAGGGATTGACAAAATCCTAACTCAACGACCGAAGAGTGCACCGGAAATAGGGACTAGGTAGCACAATCAACCTTAGGGTGACGATTCAATAATCAACACGCTAAGAATGAGGTTATCGTCCATTTAACTACCAACCAACGGAGTTGCTAGCAGTATTGATTTCACACACCATGATTCACTTGTCGGCATTCCGGTTACAATAACATGGAAACCGAGGAATGAACAATGATGGCAAGAAGTATCACTGTACCAAGAGTTCATAGGATGGTGTGCAATTCCTATAATAATCCTAATATAAAAGATGGTAATACTTCAAGGTAGAACAGAACAAAAGCTGGGTTGGCATTTTGATCTGCGAAATACAACTACTTTGACCCAATCCTAGATATGGATGAGGTACTGGAGTTTGTTTCTCCTAGTCATTCCAGAATAGAATGGCTTGCTGGACCACAAGAGTAATAGGCATCGATGAGCTCGAGTGCACAACTACTCTTGACTATCAATTGATAGACGAGGGTCAGAGGACAACTAAGAGGGACAACTCAAAAGAACATATGATTTCCTGAGTTATGGATGCATGGATTAGGATGTCGAACGAGTTCAACATATTTCTTCCAGACAATTCATGCAGAGAGGTAGGACTGGCAGGGTCACAACATAGAATCGAGAACTCATTGAGCACTTTTGTTGTGATCTTTTGGTTCAACGAGGAACTGCTGCCATAAGTAGTTCATGGTATTTGGAAGAACGATATACCACAAACCTCGAGAACTATCGCAAAGGTTACTAATAACCTAAAGGAACGAGCAAACACTATCAAGATGAAGTGAGTAGGGTGAATATCGGGTTCAAAACCCAGGAGTAGAATACCTACTAACTAAATTGCATCACGGGATGCTTTCGAGAATGGTGGCCAGAATCATCACACTGGGGACATACATCATGGCTAAGATTAATAATGACACTCTAGGACACCTAGGGTCATAATGATAACTCCAACATATGTGTCAAGGTAACAGAGTACCTCAACTCACTGATCGGTGTGGTTGATCTGGCCCAAAGGGACATCGAAACGAGAGGAAGGGATTTTGCAAATGCTTTAGACTATTTAGAAACCTGGGATGACTCGGACAACATAACGGCTGTAAATGCTTAAAAAGATTGGAGACATGCTACAAAAATGGTGGCATAGCCACTCAGAAGCACAATATCAAGGTTCTGAGATCAATTGTCAACACACAGAAGTAGTAGAGACTGAACTGAGGCTTAAATCCATCAATCCTATAAGTCTACAGATTAGTAACACGTGATCCTGATAGATAGACGAGAAGCCTAGTTCTTAATCCCTGTAGAAAAGAAGAGGTTGACTCAGATCAGAAGGGCATAAGGTAAAGGAGTAAAAAGAGCCTTACGTTCCATTCCACAATCAATTCCCTTATATAACTAAAGAATTTCTAGACTCAACTTCGACCAGTTTGGCTTGGTAATCCTACAGGAAGTTAGGCTATGATACCAAAGCTGTCAGGACCCCGATCCTATGCCTCACCGATCTAGCATGTAACACCTCATATCACTTTGCGGCCTCACGCACGGTATTCCCACGGGTGTCGCCTTACCAGGCCCGGGACCATTTGCGCCTTTTGGCTCATGTATATGATAGTGTTGCTAGCATCCATATGACAAAGAACCCGGGCTGACATGGCTAGTCGTAAACCCAAAGTGGCACTAACTTACAGAGACAGACATACATGACCCAACAACGAACGTGTCGGTAATCAGCGAGTGAATTTGGGCTGTAGCAACTGGGCTAGCAGGACTCCGGTAAACCGGGCTGTAGCAGGCTAACAGAACTCCGATAGACACCGCGTGACATTTCCCCGAAGGGACAGACACAGGAACGAAGAAGGACACATGCCGGCCAGCCTAAGTGTTCCGGAGCAGTAGCAAGCTACCAAGGCTCAGTGGAAGCACTAGGAGACATTTCCCGGTAAGAGAGGCTTCCAAGGATAAACAACTAGATAGTCAGATCCCACACATACCAAGCATTTCAATAACATACACACAATATGCTCGATATGTGCAAATACAACTTGGCATCACAACACGACTCTACAACTCAAGTATTCATTCATTAGGCTCCGAGGAGCGAGATATTACAAACATGGGTCTCTCGACCCAGCATTCAGAGCATACAAGTCAAAGCACAAGCGGAAGCTTAACATGTCTGAGTACAGACATCTACAAATGAGAAAGGCTAAGAAGCCTGACTATCTACCAGATCCTGCCTAGGGCACAAGATCGTAGCTGAGGTAACAAGCTAAACGTCGAAGTCCACGTGTAACTACTAGTGAGACTGAAGTTTCTCTGCAAAAACATAAAATAGGCAAACGTGAGTACAAATGTACCCAACAAGACTTACATCAGAACTATCTACATATGCATCATTATCAACAAAGGGATGGTGGGGTTTAACTGCAGCAAGCCAGCTTTGACTCGGTGGCTATCCTGAACTACGACTGCAAGTAACTCTTTTGAGGTGGCGCATATGAGTCCACATATTCACCATATCAATACACCACTATGGATCCGCTCCGTCACCCTATTAGAATGCCATCCATAGCACTCACGCTTATCTTGCGCATTTTAGAGTATCCACTTGCACTTGTCTATGAACTGTTATAGGCAACCCAGAAGTCCTTTACCGCGGACGCGGCTATTCGAATAGATTATAACCCTGCAGGGGTGTACTTCTTCATACATGTTTCCACCACTTATCATCTGCACACGACATGTGCTTGGCAGACTTCAAGCGAAAGCCGACGTGGGTGTAGACCACGACCTACCTAAACACTCAAGTCTCTAGTCCAGGTTTATCGCCTATTCAGGTTCCATCCGTAGGGAGTACGGCCGAGGTTTCCACATACGGCCGCGAACAATGTGTACAGGGTTCCGTGACACCAAACGGGCGCCCGGTATACCCGGCAACGTGCCTACCGCATCACAGCCCACCCCTCCAGTCAGCGCTGCGCACGGCCTCCAGCATACTACAAATACCAGAAACTACTTGCAACTCCTGGACAGAGGACAAGGGTGATTAAGAAGTCAAGCGGGGTCATATTTCAGGGCCCAATGCATGGTAGTAGCTGTTTCATGGATCACAAACACAGAACTCAGTTCCTGAGGACGGCTTCAATGAGACAACCCACCATGTACTCCTACATGGCCTCTCACCGCTACCTTTACCAAATCGTGTTCACACACTTAGCTCACACACAGTAGGACATGTTCACACACCTCTGATTTATCCCCGATGAATCAGACCTGACTCAACTCTAAGCAGTAGCAGGCATGACAAACAAGCATGAATGAGTAGGCACAACAGGGCTCAAACAACTCCTACTCATGCTAGTGGGTTTCATCTATTTACCGTGGCAATGACAGGTCATGCAGAGGATAAATGAAGGAAATATGCCTAGAGGCAATAATAAAGTTATTATTTATTTCCTCATATCATGATAAATGTTTATTATTCATGCTAGAATTGTATTAAGCGGAAACATGATACATGTGTGAATACATAGACAAACATATAGTCACTAGTATGCCTCTACTTGACTAGGTCATTAATCAAAGATGGTTATGTTTCCTAACCATAGACATGTGTTGTCATTTGATTAATGGGATCATATCATTAGGAGAATGATGTGATTGACATGACCAATTCCGTTAGCCTAGCACTTGATCGTTTAGTATATTGCTATTGCTTTCTTCATGACTTATACATGTTCCTGTAACTATGAGAATTATGCAACTCCCGTTTACCGGAGGAACACTTTGGGTACTACCAAACGTCACAACGTAACTGGGAGATTATAAAGGAGTACTACAGGTGTCTCCAAAGGTACATGTTGAGTTGGCGTATTTCGAGATTTGGTTTTGTCACTCCGATTGTCGGAGAGGTATCTCTGGGCCCTCTCGGTAATGCACATCACTATAAGCCTTGCAAGCAATGTGACCAATGAGTTGGTTACGGGATGATGCATTACGTAACGAGTAAAGAGACTTGCTGGTAACGAGATTGAACTAGGTATTGGATACCGACGATCGAATCTCGGGCAAGTAACATACCGATGACAAAGGGAACAACGTATGTTGTTATGCGGTTTGACCGATAAAGATCTTCGTAGAATATGTAGGAACCAATATGGGCATCCAGGTTCCGCTATTGGTTATTGACCGAGAATAGTTCTAGGTCATGTCTACATAGTTCTCGAACCCGTAGGGTCCGCACGCTTAACGTCACGATGACAATTTTATTATGAGTTTATAAGTTTTGATGTACCGAAGTTTGTGCGGAGTCCCGGATGTGATCACGGTCATGACGAGGAGTCTCGAAATAATTGAGACATAAAGATTGATATATTGGACGACTATATTCGGACACCGGAAGTGTTCCGGGTGATCTCGGAGAAAACCGGAGTGCCGGAGGGGTTACCGGAACCCCCCGGGAGAGTAATGGACCTTATGGGCCTTAGTGGGGAAGAGAGAGGGGCGGCGAGGGTGGGTCGCGTGCCCCCTCTCCCTCTGGTCCGAATTGGACTAGGAGGGGGGGCGCCCCCCTCTTTCCTTCCCCCTCTCTCCCTTCCTTCCTCCTCCTAGTAGGAGTAGGAAAGGAGGAGTCCTACTCCTACTAGGAGGAGGATTCCTCCTCCTTGGCGCGCCCCCCCTTGGGCCGGCCGGCCTTCCCCCTTGCTCCTTTATATACGGGGGAAGGGGGCACCCCAGAGACACACAAGTTGATCTACAGATCGTTCCTTAGCCGTGTGCGGTGCCCCCCTCCACCATATTCCACCTCGGTCATATTGTCGCAGAGTTTAGGCGAAGCCCTGCACCCATAGAACATCATCATCGTCACCACGCCGTCGTGCTGACGGAACTCATCCCCGAAGCTTTGCTGGATCGGAGCCCGGGGATCGTCATCGAGCTGAACATGTGCTGAACTCGGAGGTGCCGTACGTTCGGTGCTTGGATCGGTCGGATAGTGAAGACGTACGACTACATCAACCGTGTTGTGCTAACGCTTCCGCTTACGGTCTACGAGGGTACGTGGACAACACTCTCCCCTCTCGTTGCTATGCCATCACCATGATCTTGCGTGTGCGTAGGAATTTTTTTGAAATTACTACGTTCCCCAACAGTGGCATCCGAGCCTAGGTTTTATGCGTTGATGTTATATGCACGAGTAGAACACAAGTGAGTTGTGGGCGATACAAGTCATACTGCTTACCAGCATGTCATACTTTGGTTTGGCGGTATTGTGAGATGAAGCGGCCCGGACCGACATTACGCGTATGCTTACGCGAGACTGGTTTCACCATTACGAGCACTCGTGCTTAAAGGTGGCTGGCGGGTGTTTGTCTCTCTCACTTTAGCTGAATCGAGTGTGGCTACGCCCGGTCCTTGCGAAGGTAAAAACGACACCAACTTGACGAACTATCGTTGTGGTTTTGACGCGTAGGTAAGAACGGTTCTTGCTAAAGCCCGTAGCAGCCACATAAAATTTGCAACAACAAAGTAGAGGACGTCTAACTTGTTTTTGCAGGGCATGTTGTGATGTGATATGGTCAAGACGTGATGCTATATTTTATTGTATGAGATGATCATGTTTTGTAACCGAAGTTATCGGCAACTGGCAGGAGCCATATGGTTGTCGCTTTATTGTATGAAATGCAAACGCCCTGTAATTGCTTTACTTTATCACTAAGAGGTAGCGATAGTCGTAGAAGCAATAGATGGCGTAACGACAACGACGCTACGATGGAGATCAAGGTGTCGCGCCGGTGACAATGGTGATCACGACGGTGCTTCGAAGATGGAGATCACAAGCACAAGATGATGATGGCCATATCATATCACTTATATTGATTGCATGTGATGTTTATCCTTTATGCATCTTATCTTGCTTTGATTGACGGTAGCATTTTAAGATGACCTCTCACTAATAATCAAGAAGTGTTCTCCCTGAGTATGCACCGTTGCGAAAGTTCTTCGTGCTGAGACACCACGTGATGATCGGGTGTGATAGGCTCTATGTTCAAATACAACGGGTGCAAAACAGTTGCACACGCGGAATACTCAGGTCATACTTGATGAGCCTAGCATATACAGATATGGCCTCGGAACACGGAGACCGAAAGGTCGAACGTGAATCATATAGTAGATATGATCAACATAGTGATGTTCACCATTGAAACTACTCCATCTCACGTGATGATCGAAGATGGTTTACTTGATTTGGATCACGTGATCACTTAGATGACTAGAGAGATGTCTGTCTAAGTGGGAGTTCTTAAGTAATATGATTAATTGAACTTAAATTTATCATGAACTTAGTACCTGATAGTATTTTGCTTGTCTATGTTTGTTTGTAGATAGATGGCTCGTGCTGTTGTTCCGTTGAATTTTAATGCGTTCCTTGAGAAAGCAAAGTTGAAAGATGATGGTAGCAATTACACGGACTGGGTCCGTAACCTGAGGATTATCCTCATTGCTGCACAGAAAAGTTACATCCTGGAAGCACCGCTGGGTGCCAAGCCTGCTGCTGATGCAACTGACGATGTTAAGAACGTCTGGCAGAGCAAAGCTGATGACTACTCGATAGTTCAGTGTGCCATGCTTTACGGCTTAGAACCGGGTCTTCAATGATGTTTTGAACGTCATGGAGCATATGAGATGTTCCAGGAGTTGAAGTTAATATTTCAAGAAAATGCCCGGATTGAGAGATATGAAGTCTCCAATAAGTTCTATAGCTGCAAGATGGAGGAGAATAGTTCTGTCAGTGAACACAACTCAAAATGTCTGGGTATAATAATCACTAGATTCAATTGGGAGTTAATCTTCCTGATGATAGTGTCATTGACAGAATTCTTCAATCACTGCCACCAAGCTACAAGAGCTTCGTGATGAACTATAATATGCAAGGAATGAACAAGACTATTCCCGAGCTCTTCACAATGCTAAAAGCTGCGGAGGTAGAAATCAAGAAGGAGCATCAAGTGTTGATGGTTAACAAGACCACCAGTTTCAAGAAAAAGGGCAAAGGGAAGAAGAAGGGGAACTTCAAAAAGAACGGCAAGCAAGTTGCTGCTCAAGAGAAGAAACACAAATTTGGACCTAAGCCTCAAATTGAGTGCTTCTACTGCAAGCAGACTGGACACTGGAAGCGGAACCGCCCCAAGTATTTGGCGGATAAGAAGGATGGCAAAGTTAACAAAGGTATATGTGATATACATGTTATTGATGTGTACCTTACTAATGCTCGTAGTAGCACCTGGGTATTTGATACTGATTCTGTTGCTAATATTTGCAACTCGAAATAGGGACTATGGATTAAGCGAAGATTGGCTAAGGACGAGGTGACGATGCCCGTGGGAAATGGTTCCAAAGTCAACGTGATCGCGGTCGGCACGCTACCTCTACATCTACCATCGGGATTAGTTTTAGACCTAAATAATTGTTATTTGGTGCCAGCGTTGAGCATGAACATTATATCTGGATCTTGTTTGATGCGAGACGGTTATTCATTTAAATCAGAGAATAATGGTTGTTCTATTTATATGAGTAATATCTTTTATGGTCATGCACCCTTGAAGAGTGGTCTATTTTTATTGAATCTTGATAGTAGTGATACACATATTCATAGTGTTGAAACCAAAAGATGTAGAGTTGATAACGATAGTGCAACTTATTTGTGGCACTGCCGTTTAGGTCATATCGGTGTAAAACGCATGAAGAAACTCCATACTGATGGGCTTTTGGAATCACTTGATTATGAATCACTTGGTACTTGCGAACTGTGCCTTATGGGCAAGATGACTAAAACGCCGTTCTCCGGAACTATGGAGCGGGCAACTGATTTGTTGGAAATCATACATACTGATGTTTGTGGTCCAATGAATGTTGAGGCTCGCGGCGGGTATCATTATTTTCTCACCTTCACAGATGACTTGAGCAGATATGGGTATATCTACTTGATGAAACACAAGTCTGAAACATTTGAAAAGTTCAAAGAATTTCAGAGTGAAGTGGAAAATCATCATAATAAGAAAATAAAGTTTCTACGATCTGATCGTGGAGGAGAATATTTGAGTTACGAGTTTGGTCTACACTTGAAACAATGCGGAATAGTTTCGCAACTCACGCCACCCGGAAGACCACAACGAAATGGTGTGTCCGAACGTCGTAATCGTACTTTACTAGAGATGGTGCGATCTATGATGTCTCTTACTGATTTACCGCTATCGTTTTGGGGTTATGCTTTAGAGACGGCTGCATTCACGTTAAATAGGGCACCATCAAAATCCGTTAAGACGACGCCTTATGAACTGTGGTTTGGCAAGAAACCAAAGTTGTCGTTTCTTAAAGTTTGGGGTTGCGATGCTTATGTGAAGAAACTTCAACCAGATAAGCTCAAACCCAAATCGGAGAAATGTGTCTTCATAGGATACCCAAAAGAGACTATTGGGTGCACCTTCTATCACAGATCTGAGGGCAAGATTTTTGTTGCTAAAATCGGATCCTTTCTAGAGAAGGAGTTTCTCTCGAAAGAAGTGAGTGGGAGGAAAGTAGAACTTGATGAGATAACTGTATCTAATCCATTATTGGAAAGTAGTTCATCACAAGAACCGGTTCGTGTGACAACTACACCAATTAGTGAGGAAGCTAATGATATTGATCATGAAACTTCAGATCAAGTTTCTAATGAACCTCGTAGGTCTACCAGAGTAAGATCTGCACCAGAGTGGTACAGTAATCATATTCCGGAAGTTATGTTACTTGACCATGACGAACCTACGAACTATGAGGAAGCGATGATGAGCCCAGATTCCGCAAAATGGCTAGAGGCCATGAAATCTGAGATGGGATCTGAGGGAGTCCTAGACTAGGGGGTGTCCGGATGGCCGGACTATCATCGTCCGCCGGACTCCAAGACTATGAAGATACAAGATTGAAGACTCCGTCCCGTGTCCGGATGGGACTTTCCTTGGCGTGGAAGGCAAGCTTGGCAATACGGATATGTACATATCCTACCATTGTAACCGAGTCTATGTAACCCTAGCCCTCTCCGGTGTCTATATAAACCGGAGGGCTTTAGTCCGTAGGACATAACCTCCATTACAACAATCAGACCATAGGCTAGCTTCTAGGGTTTAGCCTCCTTGATCTCGTGGTAGATCCACTCTTGTAATACACATCATCAATATTAATCGAGCAGGACGTAGGGTTTTACCTCCATCAAGAGGGCCCGAACCTGGGTAAAACATCGTGTCCCTTGTCTCCTGTTACCATCCGCCTAGACGCACAGTTCGGGACCCCCTACCCGAGATCCGCCAGTTTTGACACCGACATTGGTGCTTTCATTGAGAGTTCCTCTGTGTCGTCACCGATAGGCTCGATGGCCCCTTCAATCAACAACAACGCCGTCCAGGGTGAGACTTTCCTCCCCGGACAGATCTTCGTATTCGGCGGCTTCGCACTGTGGGCCAATTCACTT
This sequence comes from Triticum timopheevii, assembly GCA_963921465.1. Lineage (NCBI taxonomy): Eukaryota > Viridiplantae > Streptophyta > Magnoliopsida > Poales > Poaceae > Triticum > Triticum timopheevii. The sequence goes on along the minus strand of OY997270.1, from coordinate 414,082,595 downwards.
GGCCATCTAGAGCAGATCAAAAGCTACGCCCCTGGCCGTCAGGTCAGGTTTGGAAGACTAAACTTCACGGCCGACATCCGCGGGGACTTGATCTTCGACGGGCTCGAGCCACAGCCGAGCGTGCCGCGCTGTCACGATGGGCATGATTTAGCTCTGCCGCCGGACAGTGCCTTGGTGGCCGCACACGAATCTGCTCCGGCCCTTAGTCCGGAGCCGATCGCCCAGATCGAGGACCGGTGGTTGGACACCGCCTCGGGGGCTGTGGCGCCCACGGCGATGGATCCGAATACCGACCCTGTCCCTTATAAAGCTTGTGACTCCGAGGCGCCGGACTCCTTGCCGGACTCCGAACCTCCCGCACCCCTGCTAATCGAATCTGATTGGGCGCCGATCATGGAGTTCACCGCTGCGGACATCTTCCAACACTCACCCCTTGGCGACATCCTAAATTCGCTAAAGCATCTCTCGCTATCCGAAGAGCCCTGGCCGGACTACGGCCAGGATGGTTGGGATGCGGACGACGAAGAAATTCAAAGCCCACCCACCACCCACTTTGTAGCCACTGTCGATGATCTAACCAACATTCTAGACTATGACTCCGATGACATCGACGGTGTGGACGACTATGCCGGAGACGATCAAGAACCAACGCTTACAGGGCACTGGAAGACCACCCGAACGCACGACGTATATATGGTGGATACCCCAAAAGGAAGCGACGAAGAGAAACAACGGGGCGTGACAAAGGATAATCCGATAAACAACCAAAACGGTGACGCAAGCGCCGCCCTAAGACCCGCCTCGGCAAAGACAGCATTCCTAATGACCCAGCGTTAGAGCAGGGCAAACTAGTGGACGACGAACATGCAACCAAGCAACCGTCCGAACAGGACGAATCGGATAATCAATCCAATCCCGGCGAAACCAACAGTCCGGACGACCTCACGCCGGACATACCACCGGAGCATAGGAACCTGCACGGAAGACTTGTCGCCACCGCAAGAAGCTTGAAGAAGGAAAAACGGAAGCTCAAAATAGCGGAAGACATACTCAGAATGAGATGGAGCAAAGTACTCAAGACCGCAGACAAATATGGCAACGACCATCAATCAAAGAGCTACCCGAAGCGCAAGCTGCTGCCAGAATTTGACGAGGAAGCCATAGAGCCCCCACAGTCAAAAAACAAAGAGGCCGCCTGGCCGGATAGATGGCCAGATGATAGGCCAAAATCTACAAGCGGCGCCGCACACAAGTCGACTCGTAATCCTGGGAAAACAGATGGCCCAACCAGGTCCATTTACGGGCCAAAAAAGAGGGCCCCAGGAAGCAACACAGCACGCCAAGTGTTCGAAGACAGCCGCACACCCAAATACAGGGGTGCCGCACACCCACTATGTTTCACCAATGAGGTGCTGGATCATGAATTCCCAGCAGGGTTTAAACCCATAAACATAGAGGCTTATGACGGAACAACAGACCCTGGAGTCTGGATAGAGGATTATATATTACACATACATATGGCTAGAGGAGATGATCTCCACGCCATAAAATATCTACCCCTCAAGCTCAAAGGGCCAGCTCGGCACTGGCTCAAAAGCCTCCCAGAAAACACTGTTGGAAGTTGGGAAGAGCTCGAGGACGCGTTTAGAGCAAATTTTCAAGGGACTTATGTCCGCCCTCCGGATGCAGACGATCTAAGTCATATAACTCAGCAACCCGGAGAGTCAGCGCGCAAATTCTGGAACAGGTTCCTTACTAAAAAGAACCAAATAGTCGACTGTCCGGACGCCGAAGCTTTAGCAGCTTCTAAACACAACGTCCGAGACGAATGGCTCGCCAGGCACCTCGGCCAAGAGAAGCCGAGGACAATGTCCGCGCTAACAAGCCTCATGACCCGCTTTTGCCCGGGAGAAGATAGCTGGCTAGCAAGATGCAGCACCAGTGACCCGAGTACATCCGAAATTAGAGATGGAAACGGAAAATCACGGCGCAGAAAGGACCAGCGCCGGAATAGAGAAAAAAGCCAAAGAATACGGCGGTCAACGCCGGATTCAAAAGCTCGCGGCCAAACAACAAAACACTGCCCCTTAAGGATAACAGTGATGAGCTATCCAACTTAAACAAAATTCTGGATCGGATATGTCAAATCCACAGTACCCCCTGAAGGCCTGCAAACCACACCCACCGAGATTATTGGGTTTTCATACAGTCCGGCCGACTCAACGCCGAACACAAGGGGCTCGACGCATCAAGCGAGGATGATGATAAACCCTACCAGCAGAGCACCGGAAAACAAAAGACTTTCCCACAAGAAGTCAAAGCAGTAAACTCACTTCATGTGATAATACAGAAAAACAATGCGGCACCCGCTAAGATGGGTCTCGCACGGTCCACCCTAGCGGAACCTCGAGATTGGATGTCAAAACCAATCACTTTTGACCACCTGGATTATTCCAGAAGTGTCCGCAATGCAGGATGGACTGCTCTGATATTGGATCCTATAATCGACGGACTACAATTTACACAAGTCCTGATGGACGGGGGCAGCGATTTAAACCTGCTATATCCAAACACAATCCGCAAGTTGGGGATAGACCTTACTAAAATTCGACATAGCCGCACTTCCTTCAAAGGAGTGACGTCGGGCCCTTACGCCAAGTGCACAGGCTCCTTATTACAAGAAGTTGTGTTCGGGTCACCGAACAACTTCCGACGCGAAAAATCAATCTTTCATGTCGCCCTGTTCATAAGTAGCTATCAAGCACTATTGGGACGTGAAGCTTTTGTTCGCTTCAACGCCATACCACATTACGCGTCTCTTACACTTAAAATGCCCGGTCCACGTGGCATCATTTCATTGCGAGGGTCATTTAAAGACCCCGGACACGGCTAGACGAGTCCGGCATAAACAAAGCTAGGGCTCCCTAGCCGCACACCCCTTCACAAGGGGCCGTGCGCATAAGCAATAACGAGCTAATATAGACTCCGCTTTACTCATTAATATTTTTCCTATACCTTTTTTCGCACGATTTCCTTTCCAACTAAGTTCCTCTTCTTTTACAGATGAACAACGTGCACACCCGTCCAGGATAATGGCACAACAGATACATAGGCGCAGACGTGCAGTAGGGACCCGTCGCAAGGATTCTTTTCAGATTAAGACCCTGCGTAAACCTTTTTTACTGTCTCTTGTTGCTATAATCCCCTGGTTTCTCATTATAACCAGAATGGAGCCTGACGTTTTGGCATCGGCCGCGTCAGAGGACCTTGCCCGTACCTCGACACTAGGGGCTTAGGGCATTATTCTGCCCATCTTCTATATCTAAATAGCTAGCCCCCACTAACTATTTCTCTTAACATGCAAGCATGCCACATCATCCCATAGCATGCATAAGAAAAGGCCCACCTCCATTATCGTATGTCTTCCAACATGCAAGCATGTCACTTCATCATTAAATATGCATGAAAAAAATACTCATCTCAACATGCAAACATCCAAAAGAATTTCCATTCTACTATGTTATTTAGATTTAATAAAAAATACAATTATATAGTAATCAAACATAATAAATTATATGCACTTTCAGTTTTAGCTTTTTATATTATTACTTCAGTTATTCATTATTCATACAACGAATCACATTGAAATATGTTGCAAAATATTCCCGCAACAACGTGCGGGGTATCATCTAGTTATTATAAAGACCGAACACCTTAGGGAGTGTTCGGCGTCTCGAGTTAGGCCTTATATGCATCAGCTCCGAATCATATCTTTGGTCAAATGTTGGGTTTGCCCGGCTCCTGTGTTTTGCTGCCTTACGTTCCATATCATCGGCTAATGCGGCACCAGGAGAACTACTGCGATTGTGCCCCAGTTCGGCTGGGCGAGCACCTCAGTAGAGAAAGCCGAAAACTGACTATCATGATACAGCGAGAGACTGGTCAACCACTCGATCGACCACTGGAATGTCTAGAATTCCTCTGCTTTGACGAAGGACCGTTTCCCGGTCAGGCACACACGCGCCCCAAATTCGGAGAGCGCGGTGCCCCCAGGGGCTATATCGTAGCCCCACCCTCGAACTCCAATGGCTAAGTGAAAGTGATAAAGCATCATAGTCTGGTTGACTTGTTTGCTACGCTACCACCTCCTCAACAGGATCGAGACGTCGGATTAAGTGTGAAAATGCGCTATTTTTGCGAACACCCCCGCACCTTGTGCGTGGGGGCTGAAGCCGAAGACTGCCATCTTTCAGGTTATACACACGTATACATAAACGGCCGCATAGGAGATATTTCAATACTTGGAACGCACAAGTATAAAAAGCGATTACATCATAACCATTGTTTTACAAAATAAAACGTTCATTTGAACGTGACATTTTTCGAGCACTGCGACTCTATTACACGAGCACCACGCATAACTTCCCCAAAGTAGTGCTCGGCGGGTAACCGGCTTTCGTCCGAACCCTGGGTGGCAACAGAGGAGGCATCCATCTCTGTCCAATGTGTCTTCACACGGGCAAGGGCCATCCGCGCACCCTCTATGCAAGCCGACCGCTTCATCTCCTTGATATGCGGCACCGCCCCAAGAAACTCCTGCAATAAGCCATAATAGCTCGTCGGCTTGGGCCTCTCCGGCCAGACATGAGTCACCATATCCGTCATGGCAAGTCCGGACAACCTATTCAGCTCAGCCCATTCGGCTAACCGATCAGTCAGCGGAAGTGAACGATCCAGACTATGGAATTGAGACCAAAATAGCTCTTCCGTCTTGTGATCCTTCTGACTTCGGAAGTGCACAACGGCATCCGCCGCACTCGCCGCTAAGTCCATATATGGATCCTCCGGACCCCACAGCTGGCCAAGCTGGGCATACTTTGGATCCGTAAATCTGCGGCGTAGCAGAAAAGGCTTGCCAGCCACAATGTCTCCGGCCTGACGCAGCTCCTCTTTCATAGCCCGCATTGCAGAACGGGCATCCTTGGCTTCGGCGGTGGCCTTCCCCAGGTCTTCTCGCTCTGATAGGCGCTCCTTTTCAAGAGCCTCATTGCGCTCGGAGCATCCTTCAATTTAATGGCCAGTCCGGCCATCTCTTCCCTGCTTCGGCAGTGCGCAGCCCTTTCGGCTTCTAACTCCTCTGCCGCCCTCGAGGCAGCCGCATCACTCCTTCTGGCTTGCTCCTTGGCTTGAGCAAGTTCTGCCCGAAGGCTCTCCACAGCAGCAGCACCATCTGCGTCAAGCATAAATATTGTAAGAGGTGGGCTTTAGCTACCTTAATAGGTGACTGCGGAGAATTAATTTACCTTGCGACTCGTCAAGTCGCTTGTTGACCAGCGCGATGTCTGCATCCACAACATCGAGTTGCCGTATTAATTCAACAACTCCATCAGTCCGGCTGGCCCCCGGACGATCCGCCACCTGCATAGGAATGGCGAAGATTAATACCTGCGATTTTGATCCTCGGCACGCTGTCGCTTTCGACAACCTACCGAGTCTCAGGGGCTACTATCTATACACGGCGCACTTCCATGTGCAAAACTGTCAAAAGGAGTGTCATTTTTACGTACCTCAAAACCCGCCAGCAAACTCCTGACGGCATTATGCAATCCGTTTTCGGCGGACGAAATCCTTCCAATCACCGTACTCATCAATGCACGGTTATCTTCTGAGATGGACGCCCTCTCAAGCAGATCCTTCAGCTCCCCCGGCCGAACATTAGTCGGCGCCGAACTCTTCGGCTCCGCCGGACTTGGGGATACCCTCCGTGACGGCACTTCAGGCTCGTCCGCCCTATCCGACGGCGCAGCAGACGGAGGCGTCTCGCTCTCCATCATCTCCGGACGAAGATCCCCCGAAGACGAGCTCATTTGAGAAGGTCGGAGATCCGAACTACAAGGTAAAAATTTCGGTTATCCTCAGAAGCACAAATAGGGATGTTTCTTATTAATAAACCCCCCCTTTCTTTACTCACGGCTCGCTGGAGGGCTGATTCTTTAGAGAAGATTGTGCGACCAGGGCCTCCCCGGACGCAGGACCCTCTGGTGAAGATTTCTTCCCCCGCTTAGGGGCTTTGGCCTCCGGGTCTTCGGAGGCGGTCCTCTTCTCCCCCTGGAGGGAGGGATTCTCGATCCCCCCTTCTTCAAGCGCTCCCTAGGGCGAGGCGGTAGCTCCTCTGTTTTCCCCTTCGCCTTCTTCTGAAGGCGCAACCTCCAACATTCTGACTAGCACGGGCTCCGGCGCGGTCTCTGGGAGGGGGGCCGGACACCGTATCAGCTTTGGTTGCGCTATCCACTCCTGCTGAAGGATAACGGGTTAGAAGGCGAATTGCAGAAAGGCAAACTAATGGTACGTCCGAACACTGAGCTACTTACTTGAGTATCCGGGCGATTGCAGCTTAGGCCGGCATCCTCGGTCAATTCCGGACACGCTACTTGTGGTCCGAAGAACAACTTGTACATCTCCACGGGTGTCGTACCCATGAAGTGTTGGAGAATTCGTGGTCCCTCCGGATTGAACTCCCATAGCCGGAGAGGACGGCGTTTGCAGGGCAGGAGACGCCTGATTAGCATAACCTGCATCACCACGACCAGATCGATCTCCCTCGCTTGGAGGTCTCGAATCCGGCCCTGCAATAGGGGCACGTCTGTTGATGGCCCCCAGTTGAGCCCTTGGTTGACCCACGACATCAACCGTCGAGGAGGTCCCGAGCGGAACGGAGGCGGCGGCTTCTGCCTGCTGCCCCTCGGAGCGGTGATATAGAACCACTCCTGCTGCCACAAGCCGAGCTCCTCTTGGAAGGAGCCCTCGGGCCACGGGGCATCGGCCCTCCTGCTTACGGCCGCCCCGCCGCACTCTGCTTGACGCCCCCTGATCATCTTCGGCTCCACATTAAAGGTCTTCAGCCACAGGCCGAAGTGGGGGGTGACGCGGAGGAAGGCTTCGCAGACGACAATAAACGAGGAAATATGGAGGATGGACTCCGGAGCCAAGTCGTGGAATTCCAACCCATAGTAAAACATGAGCCCTCTCACAAAAGGATCCGTCGGGAAGCCTAAACCCCCGCGGAGGTGGGATACAAAGACGACATACTCGCCGGGCTCGGGGGTGGGGATGGCCTGCCCTTCGGCGGGCAACCTGTGCGAAATCTCGTAGGTCAGGTACTTGGCTTCTCGCAGCTTTAGCACGTCCTCCTCCGTAACGGAGGAGGGCATCCACCGGCCCTGAAGGTCGGAGCCGGACATTGTTGAAGGTCCGAAGCGCTCGAATCTGGGGCTCTGGGTGTTGGAACTTGGAGCAAGGAGAAGATTCGGTGGAAGATTGAAGAAAAGAAACGAGCCTTGGTCCTATTATAAAGAGGGAGAATACCAAGAGCCGTCTCCGTGACCGTTCGGGACGCGCCTTTGATAGAGGAGGCGTGGCGACGGGCGCGGTTGGGTTACCCACGTCCGTATTGATGAGAATCCCGGAATAAGGGGAACACGATCTCTGCTTTGACAAGACGTGCCAAGGAAACCGCTTCGCTAAACACGCTGAGGTGGTATAATAAAAAACGATTCAAGTAAAGGCTTCGTAGTGGTGTGACGTCATACCGCAAAATACGTCAGCAGATTGAACTTGTGTATATATTATTCTCTCTACGGTGGAATGTGGAATTTATTTTGCAGAGCCGGACACTATCCTGGTGTTCACGATCTTCTCTGGATTATTCAAGGGAGGAACCCGCCTTAAAATGCCGAACATTATGCGCGCCGGACTCATCGTCATTGAAGCCAGGTTCAGGGGCTACTGAGGGATTCCTGGACTAGGGGGTGTCCGGATGGCCGGACTATCATCGTCCGCCGGACTCCAAGACTACGAAGATACAAGATTGAAGACTCCGTCCCGTGTCCGGATGGGACTTTCCTTGGTGTGGAAGGCAAGCTTGGCAATACGGATATGTAGATCTCCTACCATTGTAACCGAGTCTATGTAACCCTAGCCCTCTCCGGTGTCTATATAAACCGGAGGGCTTTAGTCCGTAGGACATAACCTCCATTACAACAATCAGACCATAGGCTATCTTCTAGGGTGTAGCCTCCTTGATCTCGTGGTAGATCCACTCTTGTAATACACATCATCAATATTAATCGAGCAGGACGTAGGGTTTTACCTCCATCAAGAGGGCCCGAACCTGGGTAAAACATCGTGTCCCTTGTCTCCTGTTACCATCCGCCTAGACGCACAGTTCGGGACCCCCTACCCGAGATCCGCCGGTTTTGACACCGACAGGATCCATGTATGAAAACAAAGTATGGACTTTGGTTGACTTGCCCGATGATCGGCAAGCCATTGAGAATAAATGGATCTTTAAGAAGAAGACTGACGCTGATGGTAATGTAACTGTCTATAAAGCTCGACTCGTTGCAAAAGGTTTTCGACAAGTTCAAGGGGTTGACTACGATGAGACTTTCTCACCCGTAGCGATGCTTAAGTCTGTCCGAATCATGTTATCTATTGCTGCATTTCATGATTATGAAATTTGGCAAATGGATGTTAAAACTGCATTCTTGAATGGATTTCTGGAAGAAGAGTTGTATATGATGCAGCCAGAAGGTTTTGTTGATCCAAAAGGTGCTAACAAAGTGTGCAAGCTCCAGCGATCCATTTATGGACTGGTGCAAGCATCTCGGAGTTGGAATAAACGCATTGATAGTGTGATCAAGGCATATGGTTTTATACAGACTTTTGGAGAAGCCTGTATTTACAAGAATGTGAGTGGGAGCTCTGTAGCATTTCTGATATTATATGTAGATGACATATTATTAATTGGAAATGATATAGAATTTCTGGATAGCATAAAGGGATACTTGAATAAAAGTTTTTCAATGAAAGACCTCGGTGAAGCTGCTTACATATTGGGCATCAAGATCTATAGAGATAGATCAAGACGCTTAATAGGACTTTCACAAAGCATATACCTTGATAAAATTTTGAAAAAGTTCAAAATGGATCAGGCAAAGAAAGGGTTCTTGCCCGTGCTTAGCTGTGAAGTTGAGTCAAACTCAATGCCCGACCACAACAGAAGATAGAGAGAAAATGAAAGATGTTCCCTATGCTTCAGCCATAGGCTCTATCATGTATGCAATGCTGTGTACCAGACCTGACGTATGCTTAGCAATAAGCTTGGCAGGAAGGTACCAAAGCAATCTAGGAGTGGATCACTGGATAGCAGTCAAGAACATCCTGAAATACCTGAAAAGTACTAAGGATATGTTTCTCATATATGGAGGTGACAAAGAGCTAGTCGTAAATGGTTACGTCGATGCAAGCTTTGACACTTATCCAGACGATTCTAAATCGCAAACCGGATACGTGTTTTTATTAAACGGTGGAGCTGTAAGTTGGTGCAGTTCTAAACAAAGCGTCGTGGCGGGATCTACATGTGAAGCGGAGTACATAGCTGCTTCTGAAGCAGCAAATGAAGGAGTTCATTTCCGATCTAGGTGTCATACCTAGTGCATCGGGACCAATGAAGATCTTCTGTGACAATACTGGTGCAATTGCCTTGGCAAAGGAATCCAGATTTCACAAGAGGACCAAGCACATCAAGAGACGCTTCAATTCCATTCGGGACCAAGTCCAAGTGGGAGACATAGAGATTTGCAAGATACATACGGATCTGAATGTTGTAGACCCGTTGACTAAGCCTCTCTCACGAGCAAAACATGATCAGCACCAAGACTCCATGGGTGTTAGAGTCATTACTATGTAATCTAGATTATTGACTCTAGTGCAAGTGGGAGACTGAAGGAAATATGCCCTAGAGGCAATAATAAAGTTATTATTTATTTCCTCATATCATGATAAATGTTTATTATTCATGCTAGAATTGTATTAACGGGAAACATGATACATGTGTGAATACATAGACAAACATATAGTCACTAGTATGCCTCTACTTGACTAGGTCATTAATCAAAGATGGTTATGTTTCCTAACCATAGACATGTGTTGTCATTTGATTAATGGGATCACATCATTAGGAGAATGATGTGATTGACATGACCCATTCCGTTAGCCTAGCACTTGATCGTTTAGTATATTGCTATTGCTTTCTTCTTGACTTATACATGTTCCTGTAACTATGAGAATTATGCAACTCCCGTTTACCGGAGGAACACTTTGGGTACTACCAAACATCACAACGTAACTGGGTGATTATAAAGGAGTACTATAGGTGTCTCCGAAGGTACATGTTGAGTTGGCTTATTTCGAGATTAGGTTTTGTCACTCCGATTGTCGGAGAGGTATCTCTGGGCCCTCTCGGTAATGCACATCACTATAAGCCTTGCAAGCAATGTGACCAATGAGTTGGTTACGGGATGATGCATTATGTAACGAGTAAAGAGACTTGCCAGTAACAAGATTGAACTAGGTATTGGATACCAACGATCGAATCTCGGGCAAGTAACATACCGATGACAAAGGGAACAACGTATGTTGTTATGCGGTTTCACCGATAAAGATCTTTGTAGAATATGTAGGAACCAATATGGGCATCCAGGTTCCGCTATTGGTTATTGACCGAGAATAGTTCTAGGTCATGTCTACATAGTCCTCGAACTCGTAGGGTCCGCACGCTTAACGTTACGAGGACAGTTTTATTATGAGTTTATAAGTTTTGATGTACTGAAGTTTGTCCGGAGTCCCGGATGTGATCACGGACATGACGAGGAGTCTCAAAATGATCGAGACATAAAGATTGATATATTGGATGACTATATTCGGACACCGGAAGTGTTCCGGGTGATTTCGGAGAAAACCGGAGTGCCGGAGGGGTTACCGGAACCCCCCGGGAGAGTAATGGGCCTTATGGGCCTTAGTGGGGAAGAGAGAGGGGCGACCAGGGTGGGCCGCGTGCCCCCTCTCCCTTTGGTCCGAATTGGACTAGGAGGGGGGCGGCGCCCCACTCTTTCCTTCCCCCTCTCCCCCTTCCTTCCTCCTCCTAGTAGGAGTAGGAAAGGAGGAGTCCTACTCCTACTAGGAGGAGGATTCCTCCTCCTTGGCGCGCCCCCCTTGGGCCGGCCGGCCTCCCCTTGCTCCTTTATATACGGGGGCAGGGGGGCACCCTAGAGACACACAAGTTGATCTACAGATCGTTCCTTAGTCGTGTGCGGTGCCCCCCTCCACCATATTCCACCTCGGTCATATCGTCGCGGAGTTTAGGCGAAGCCCTGCGCCGGTAGAACATCATCATCGTCACCACGCCGTCGTGCTGATGGAACTCATCCCCGAAGCTTTGCTGGATCAGAGCCCAGGGATCGTCATCGAGCTGAACGTGTGCTGAACTCGGAGGTGCCGTACGTTCGGTGCTTGGATCGGTCGGATCGTGAAGACGTACAACTACATCAACCGCGTTGTGCTAATGCTTCCGCTTATGGTCTACGAGGGTACGTGGACAACACTCTCCCCTCTCGTTGCTATGCCATCACCATGATCTTGCGTGTGCGTAGGAAATTTTTTGAAATTACTACGCTCCCCAACAATAAAGGGGTTCAGCTACCGCAGCAAGTAACAAATGAATCATTGTTGTCCTAATGCAGTAAAGTAGAGCAGGAGCGAGAGAGTAGGATTGTATCGGAATGAACAAGGGGGTTTTGCTTGCCTGGCACTTCTGAAGATAACATTGAGTCTTCATCAGTGTCAACGATCACAACGTTGGAACATCGTCTACCGAGAGGGGACAAATACCGACAACAGAGAAGAAATACAATCAATGCAACGCACATTATGATGCATGATCATGACATGTCAAAATGCTGTGTGTTGGGCTAATGCAACTAAAACCAGAGTGGTTTGAGCTTATTTGAATCAAAGATTCAAATACAAGCCTAAACTATGAACTCATATGAGTGCATTATCATGTTTCATCTAAACAGCAAGGTTAGGTTGCTCTAACATGCATGAAACTAGTACAGATAGAAAAGTTGGATTTTTCTGATCATTTTTCACATATAACTTATTTCAATCTGAGTTATAGATTATTTTCTATGATTTTTTTGAAGTGTTGGATATTTTCTGAAAATAAATAAGTCAAATAGATTTATTTAAAATCCAAAAAAGTATTACTGCGTCAGCCTGACGTCAGAATGACGTCATCAGGTCAACAGCGTCAGCCCAGGTCAAACGTGACGCTGGGACCCACTGGTCAGTGACTAGGCTAATTAACAGAGACTGTTAGTGCTAGTTTAATCCTAACTAAAAGTGTCAGTGGGGCATGGGCCCACATGTCTGTGACCCAGGGGGGTCAAACTGTGGTCAACCCCGGTCAAACTCCCCGGAGTTGACCCACGGCTCGTCGCCGGCGAGGTCAGTGGCGGCGGAGCGCTCGGGTTTCGCCCACGGGCGACCAAACGGGCGGCGGTTTGTCTTGGCGTGATGCTGGTGCTCGTCCGCATCCAACGGAGCCACCAGCTCGCGCCGGAGAGGACTAGAACGACGGCGGCGAAGGGAAGTGCGGTGGCCGGAGTTCGGCCAACGGCAGTGTGCGCGTTGTGGGGCATGTACAGAGCCGCGGATGGTCGTGATCGACTCGCGGGAGTGCGGTGAGTGCAGCGGTGAGCTCGGGCGCGTGCTTGCACGACTGTAGTCGCGGCGGCGACATGACCGGCGGCAAGGAGCTGTCGGCTTCGACTGCCACGGTGGTTAGAAGGCGCGGACGGGCACGGGGAGAGAGGGAAAATGGGCAGGGGCTCACGGTGAGTTTGAAGAGCAGGTCGGCGTGCTCGGGGAGGCGGCGGAGACGGCGAATCGGACGGCGGCATCCGGCAGCCGTGGTCGGGGAAGAAGGCCTCAAGCGTCGTCTTGGGGCCGTCCTGGGTCGTGTAGCTCGAAGAGGAGGGAGAAGAGGTTGCGGCGGAGCCTCTGGGAGCATCGACGGGGCGAGGAAGTGGTTGTGGCCACGGCGGCAACGAACGGCGGCGGCGGTCGCTCTCGGGTGCGTGCGAGAGAGAGAACAGAGGAGGGGTTGGGGTCCAGGGGAGAGAGGAGAGGACGGGGGAGAGTGAAAGGGGGCCGAGGGGGCCGCGTGGCGTCTCCCAAGAAGCCAGGCGAAGCGGCAAGCATGAGGTGGCTGGGCGTGCGCCGGCGTGCGTCGGCCACGCGCCTGTCCTCCTGGCAAGGAGGAAGACGACAGGGGTAGCTTGGTGGGCTGGGCCACCAGCTGGGCCAGCCAGCTGCAGTACTGGGCCGAACAGGTAAGTTAGGCAGGTAATTCTCTCTATCTCTTTTTTTTCCTGTTTTCTATTTTTCTGCAACTTTGTGACTTTATTAAAATACTAGATCAAACCCAAAAATCATGAAACTGATCAATGCCACTGTTTGGAATATAACCAACAGCAAACATTTTAGTTTATGATTATTTGAGCATTTAAACTATTTATTAGCATTTAAATGCCCAAATGCAAATACTTTATGGTTTAATTCAAAAATCCAGGAATAACCTAGAAATATGTTCATCATTTTTGGCATAGGTTTTCACCTTTATCAGAAATCATGAACATTTTCAAAGGTCATTTTGGGTTCATTGAAAATGATTTTATTTGAGCCTATTTGAATTCATTTGGTGCTAGGGTTTAAACAATCCCATTTCAAGTTTCTTTAAATTTAAACATGATGCATGGATGCTTATGCAGAGTCAGGCAAGGAGTAAGCTAGGGCTGTGACAACAATTCAGATGACGTGGCTCGATGTGGAGGCAGCAAAATCAGCTAGTGGGGTGCCCCTATTTAGATATAGAAGATACCATGTCAAATCTCTTATTTCTCTTCGGTGTGGCCATTTTTTTACTTCTGCTGCAACATGAGCCTGATTCCGACATGAATTAATATAAACAACTCTATCTCTATCCGGGCATGTTTCTGACATGAAGTAATGTAAACAACAATTTGACACGGGAGCATGGAGCTTGCTCAGGTACCCATGCTTTCAAATGCAGATCAATTATTTTCTATTGTCCACTCAGAAAAGAAAAAGGTACCCATGCTTTCATGTTTGTATATTCGGCAGCTGTAGGCACTTGGCACTACTGGCAAATGCCAAATTCGCTATTTGGCACATGCTTGTGGCCAGTGAGGGAGGTCTGCAGAAGTTATACGAGTCATTTACTAGGAGCATCTCGAGCAGACGAGCTACATAAGCCGCGCGTTGAAAAGATAGCGCGTGATAAAAACTAGCGCTCCAGCAGCCGCGTTAAAATCTCGTGTGCTGTAAATAAGGTTCAGCGTGCTGGGGGAAACGGCATCGCGCTGCATATTTGATGCGCGCTGTAAAATCTGGGCTGCTACAGGTGGGGCCTCCGGATTGGCGCCGTGTTTTGCAACACCTGCTGGAGCAAGCGCCCTCCTGCGCGCTAAAAAAAAGACTATTTCGGCGCTGTAAAAATAATTTAGCGCGCCATGCGATTGCACGCCTGTTGGAGAGGGCTATTCAAATCATTTTTCATGGGCTTGGGGAGCCACAACCCACCAAGTTTTTTATTGAGTTTACACAACCCACCAAGTTGGCGAGTAGTACTATACTTTGCCATTGGTGGTTTGTGGGGGTGGTTCCTATTTGGCACGTAGATCGCTGTTTAGCGACCTAGCACATCACACCTCACACTCCTGTCCAACGTATGGGCCGGCCTAGTCTAGTTTTTTCCTCAGTTTTTTCTTCCGCTTCTCTTTTTTCTTTCTTTTTTTATTTGTCTCTTTCACTTTTTTAATTTTTTAATTATACTTTTCATTCTGTTTTTTACTTTCTTTTTTTCATGTTCGTTCTCTATTTTAATTTTCCATATTTACTTATTTTCTATGTCTTTATATTTTTCTTGTTCTTTTTCATTCTGTGAACATTTTAAAAAGTCGAACATTTTTTGAAGTCGTATTTTTTTGCAAATTTTGAATATTTTTTAATTCATTAACTTTTTCTTGAAATCATAATTTTTTTTCAACTTGTGAACATCTTTTACCAGTTTGCAAACATTTTTTGATAGCGAATATTTTTGAAACTCCCGAACATTTTTTCAAATTAGTGATTTCTTTAATTTTGTGAACACCTTTTGAAATTAGAAATAATAATTTGTTTTTAATGAAAACATTTTTTGACATGCATGACCACGTTTTGAATTCATGAACAATTTTTGGCGATGATTATTTTTTGACCAGATGAACGACTTTTCACATTTGGGAACAATTTGATTTCACGCACATTTTTTTTATTTTCATGAACATTTTTCAAAAAATCATGAATGTTTTGTGAATTGGTGACCATTTTTTCAAATTTATGGACATTTTCTGAATACGAAAACATTCTTGACCATTTTTTCTAAATCATAAACACTTTTTGAACATTCGAACATTTGTTTTCAAAATCACGAACATTTTATGATTTCCTGAACTTTTTCCATTATCATGAATATTTTATGATTTCTCAAACACTTGAAGTTTCACTATTTTTTGAAATTGGGAACTTTGTGCAGTCCCAAATTATCTTAAAGAAGAAAAAATAAAATAAAAAGGTAATTTTTTTTGAAAAAACAGGGGCATCCGGCCTCCTGCATGGGCTGGCCCAAAAACTTTGGCCAAGCGCGGGGTGGGGGGGGGGGGGGGGAGGGGGTGCGCGTTCCTCCCTGTTTGACGCACAGGTCGCCAGATAGGAGGTCCCTGGTTATAGGTGCCCTTAACCCCTTCTCTCCCTATCCAGATTCCGCAGGGTCTCCATGCAAAGGAGTATCGAGCCTTGCTCGTGGGCGTTGTGGTGTCAAGAGGACGTAGCCCCATCCCTTGATTTGATGTTTGCGTCCGAAGTGTCTGCTCAGCGTGGCACAAGCAAGTAGATAAACTAGTTCCAAATACAAGGTGGTGCAAGGGACATGAAGAGACGGGGCTAGGTTGCCCCGACCTCCCCTTCGCATGCGGGCGGGCACGCGAGACGACGCATGCCGATGCGACCGGAGCCACCCCATCACGGTGGCTCCGGTAGCACCCGTGATCCATCCGTCATGAACCCCTGAGGCAATCCACCCGGTGCGGGCCGTCCGGGAAGATCGAACGGAGCGGAGGTCTGGAGGCGCCTGCGACACACAATCGGAAACAGACTGCGCTGAGACCCTCCTCGCCCTCAAAGCCCCCAGGAGGCGGGTACTCCCGCATCCTTTATACTACTAATATGCTCTCCGATCTATATATCTTTCTTTGACCAAGCTTGAGGGGTGATTTCAAAGAGGGGGTTGTGTATGACAGTTGGGTTTAACATTGCAAGTAATGTACTACATTGACAGAAAGTAGAAAAGGCTTGTATTGTGTTGTTGACACTAGTGATAAAAAATATGGTTGTGTAGGTGTCCTTTGAACGCAGGGTGAAGACAATATATCATCTACTTCATGTCATCGTACTCATCAATACTTTATTTCTTTACTTAGTACTTTATGGTGCATGCTGGATAGCAATCTTGGATTGAGTATTAGCTATAGATGCAGTTGGATAATGGTCTATAGATATTAGAACGTGATGCTCATACGATGATTATGTTATGGATAGTCGTAGTTATAAAAGCTGCAATCTAATTGATGCACCGGTGTAATTTGTTCACAACAACATACTTTATTTTGGAGAGAAACCAGTAGTGAGCCTATGGATCCCCGTCCATTTTTCTTTTCCTTGATCAAACGCTCTTTTCTATTCATTGGTTTTACTTTTTCGCCGCAACCAAAATTTTCATACACTTGTGCTTTTAATCCTTGTTACTAGCAAGGCCGAACATCTCACTAGTCCTATTGGGGCTAAGGCGGTTTTATATTTTTGTGTGCAGGTACTGATCATTAGTTTTGTTATTAAACTTCTATTGGTTTGATAAACCTTGAGGTCACTTGAAGGAGATTGCTACAAAACCTTGGACTTGAGGGTCCAACACCTTCCTAGTTGAGTGAAGCACCTGCCGCCACGAAGGCGCAGCCATCACACCACGAGCTGCTACCTGACCGCCACCCTGCCGCTACAATGAGCACGCCGCCACCATCGCCGCGCAGCCGGGCCCCTCCCACGTCCAATATCTCCGCCCTGGTGGGTCTTCGCCCCACGCCAACCACTACCGAGGAGAGGAGAGAAGGTGCCCCCGCAAGCCACCATGAGGGGTGTTGCCCTGGCGGCTCCAGTCGACGATGTTGGTGAGGAAGGGAGTGGATTGCCTGTGGTGAGATCTGGCGTTGTCGCCCGAGTCGCCCACGGGGGGACAACGTGGGGACTAGGGCGTGCGGGATTTTTTCCAAATCAGAACTTTTCCCTACACATAGTCGCCTCGAGCTCGCAACAGGCTTTTAGCCCGCAAGCTTGAATGCCGACCTTTTTTTTGGAGACAATCTTGCGAGGCTTTTATTAACTTGGACCAATGTTTACACGTATAAAAGAAAGGTCACCCGGGTTGCCTAACAAAACATGGCGGCCAAACCATAACTTCAAGACATGCCTCGCTAGATTGTGAGCCTCGAAATTCGAGCTCCTAAACTCATGAGCAAAACTACAGGCTGTAAAGGAAGAACTATGATCTCTAATTTCATGTAGAATTGCAACATAGCTTGTAGTATTCCTATGCTTGATATCATCCTACAACCTTGCAATCCGTTGCCACATGGATCCTTTGCAAGTTGAGATCTTCTGCAAGTGCTAGAGCCTCCCGAACCGCTAAGGCTTCAAGAGTTGGAATGCCGAGCTGAATGCGCCAACAAACTGAAGGTCGTCCGTTGTCTTTGCCGAGACACAAAATTTCAGGAGATCGAGTTTACTTATTCAGAATGAGTCCACAAGTAAAGTCAC
This sequence comes from Triticum timopheevii, assembly GCA_963921465.1. Lineage (NCBI taxonomy): Eukaryota > Viridiplantae > Streptophyta > Magnoliopsida > Poales > Poaceae > Triticum > Triticum timopheevii. The sequence goes on along the minus strand of OY997270.1, from coordinate 414,064,763 downwards.
TATTTTTTTAAAAAAAAACTTATGTTAGAACCAAACATCACCATAGCCCATTTCCGTTCACAGAACAGTACACCCTGAGAGAACACTTGGAGGCCCTGACAAAAATGTTGAGTATATTGATTATTAGGAAAGACGAGATAGACTAGCTAGGATTTGTTCTGGTTTGTCTTGTACTTCAAGTTGATCATTGTACTCCTATATATATGTCCATGAGGCTCAAGTAATATATCGAACTATTCCACCAATCCCTCTCTCCCTTTTAACATGGTATCAGTTTCTGGGTTCTAAATCCTAGCCGCCCGTCGCTTCCGCTCCACGCACCGCCCCCGGGGAGGTCGGCCTTCACGACCGCTACAGGGGCCGCGCCGCCCGTACCTAGGGTTCGTCCGCCGGTGTGTCGACCAGCTGCCCTAGAGAGTCCTTTTCCCGTTCCTTTGATCCAGGTTTTTCTCTCTCTCGACGGTCACTTTGATCGGCGTCTCTTTTTTAGTTTTCCGATCTAAGATCGATTTGCGTCGCTCACCGTCGTTCGTCATCTACATCACGCCTCCACTTCAACAACGGATCAGATGCTGCAGGATACCCGGCTTTGACACATGCAACGGCGTCACGTGGGCTGATGCGGCGGCTCCCGAGGATGTCCTGCTCGTCCCGCGCGCGGGCGTGGTGGACTGCCGCCTGGTGTGGTCGTCCGGCTCGTGTGCAAGAGGGCTGCCCATCCACACCGCTGCTACATCCCGTGTGCAAGTCTTCTACTTGTGCATCATGTGCATGTGTGCTTGCATGCGGGTGTGTATGCATCGCACCCCGCCGATTCCCTTCCGGCCGTACACAGCGACTTCATCGACCCGCGAGCAATCGACTTGATCACTCGAAAACACGCGATCTATTCCGTCTACGTCGTGCGTTTGGTCTGATCAACCGCACGAACACGTATCGTCATCGAGTCCACCAATCGACCAACGGGCAGCCGCTGCGTCGCCCCGTCGGGCCGCAATGCCGCTGCTCCGTGGTTCTCCTCACGGCCACATCGACTCGCGCGGCGCTGCTGCGTCGTCCATCACCGCTCCGAGGTCGTCTCCCGCGGTTGCACCGACCCGCGCTGCGCCGCTGCACTGTCCCTTCGAACTGTAGCGCCATGGCCCGCGGTCCCCGCGACCGCCCTGAGGTCTTCCGCCGTCGCCCTGACCTGCCCGCCGCCACTGCGTCGCCCCTTCGGGCCGTAGCGCCGCGGCCTGCGGTCCACCGCCGTCCCACGCATCGACTTCCCATGGTATGCGCCGCGCCGCCTTCCTTGACGCGGGGACGCCACCGTCCGCGCCGGTCTTTGTCACGCCGTCAGGGTTCTTCGCCTATTTCGAGCACCGCCGCCGCACTCCTAACCTAGCCGCCGCCTCCGCCGTCAGGCCACCGCCGCCGCTACCTCCATAGCCGCCGCCGCCCCCGTCCACCCCGTTCGTCTTCATCTAGCATCAGCTCGTCGCCAGCATCGCCGTCATCTACCCCGACCACTTCGTCTACTCCGACCACCCTGGTGACATCGGCCACCACGCCGATTGGCGCCACAATCGTCGTCGAGTCTTGTTCTCTGCTGGCCCGATTCCTCGACATGGCGTACAGCTCGTGCAGCTCCCTCGTCTACGCATGTTCGATGCTGGCAACACCGATGCGTGCCTTCGTCCACGATGTGTTCCCAGGCCTGGCAAGCCTGGTGCGGCGCTTCGTCAACTTCGTCTTTGTCCGTCTACGCATGCTCGGTACTGGCAACACCGATGCGTGCCTTCGTCCATGATGTGTTCCCGGGTTTGGCAAACCTGGCGCGACGCGTCGTCAACATCATTTTCTTCCCAGCGCACCACTACTTCGACACCACTGTGCCCATACTAACTCACGCCTCCTTGCGCCCGCGGCTCCACGGCGACTTCATCGACACCGGCTACCCCGACTCGACATCGACCACGGCATTCTTCGCACGGCTACCTCGTCCACGGCTACACCACCTACGCTCTCGGCTACGTCGACAACGGCACAAAGGGCTACCGCCTTGCTTGAGCAACCTCGTCGGTTGCCACTCCAGCCACGACTCCGCAATGCATCAACTGTTACGACTGTGGGGGCGTTCGTCGGCTTGCCTTCGGATTCTTCTCCAGTCTCATCGTCTGTGTCGCTACCGTTGTGACTGCGGGGGATGTTGAGTATATTGATTATTAGGAAAGACGAGATAGACTAGGATTTGTTCTGACTTGTCTTGTACTCCAAGTTGATCATTGTACTCCTATATATACGCCCATGAGACTCAAACAATACATCAAACTATTCCACCAATCCCTCTCTCCCTTATAAAAAAAAAATCCTTGACAACTGCGTGATCGAGCCATTTGTCGTCTAGTATCTAGCAAACAGGCCCGGGTAGAATTCACGCACATGTTTCTTGTTGTAGTTTTAGTTCAGCAGTAGTAATTTAGCGTGAGACCAGATTTCCCTTAGTAGTAAAGCGTTGGCGGCCAACAACTATCTGCATTAACACCGGTCCATTTTGACAAATTAATGGTGTTACTATTACATGTTATGCATGCTATTCATTCAGTTGCACGGGTATGCCAAGCTACACACATGAAAAATGCTTCTCTTAAAAGTTTATGGGCGTTGATGTGGCTACACGATCTAAAATTATTTGCACAGATAAGGACATCTCATCGGGGAATAACTTGTTTGGTAGTATTCTTCAAAGTAGTTTTCTGGTTAAGCCTTAAAATAGCCCTATTGAATGACTATCCCATGAAACTCCGCCCATACCACAAGGGATCAAAACCTAATTTTCTTCCTTCGCTTTAAAGGTAGTAGTACAAGTATATTTAGCTCTGTGATAAGCACATTTTAAGGAAGCGTCTATGTCTCAGTCAATTTACAAATAACAAATTCTCAATTGATTTTACAAAACTCAAGCAGATTTAAAAAGTTCAACACAAATACTGTTCCTACATAAGACTATTACTACAAAAACCATATGTTCTACTGGTTTATTTTTGAACTGTAACAGCCATGGAGTCTAACTATAGTCTTTTTTTTGTTTTGTTTTTGCGAACGCGCAAAAGCTATGCGCATCAATATTAGAAGAAGAATATGTTCATGAAGTGTAAAAGGCAGTAATATTGTTTCAATATACCTCTCGTATATCTACAATAATGTTCCCCGTGCTGTAACATTTTGTTCATCCAGTGGGGAAAATGTATTTTTTTCCCTCTCAAAGTTCAAACAAACATTCGATCGTGCATGTATCTCAATATCGGATAAATGGTCCTTCACGTCCGCCGACAACTAAGTAATTCTTACTCAACTGCGATTAGCCAAATCCAATGATTTCTTCTAAGATAGATTTTTTAAAGAATTAACTACTTTATTCAGATAAGAACAATACAATTATAGTTTTAAATAACAGACTTTGTAAGGCAGAAAAACAACAAGACCTAACACCGACGAGTTGCCGTTGACGAGAACAACCCACGCCGAGAGAAGCATCGCTGCAGTAAGGAACCATTTACGCCGTCACCAGGACTCCACCCACGGGATCCTGTTTGAGGTTTTTTAAGATGCTTGAGCCACCTGAGTTATCCATGTCCTGGAATTGATGAACACACCTTCATCGTGATGGCAAAGTCGTTGGATCAGTGAGATCTTCATTCACGAAGAAAACCGTCGCCCACGAAGAAAGAAACCGTCGCCCGCAAGATGAGCATTAATCATGTTGCAAAAGAACCTCGTTCCAACTGCCGATATCTGAAGACCACGAAGAAAGAAACCGTTGCCCGCAAGATGAGCATTAACCATGTTGCAAAGGAACCTCGTTCCACCTGCCGATATCTGAAGAGAGCCCACAGATACAGGGACACAACCCGGCAAAAAATAGATACGGGGACACAAACTCCGACAGACCATACGTCGGCCCCGGGTCGAACGTCGTCGAGGTAGGAAGAGACCCTATTCCCACACAACATCGCTGCCACCACCTTGTCGATGCCGCTAGAAAAACAAAATCCTAAAGAGAAAAAATGAAACGGACGGACGGTCCCCAATCCTAAATTAACCCTCCGTTTATGAGAAACTAGCCCGCAGTCCTACTTAGAGTGTGCTCCTAATGGATAACATTTCGTTTTTTTGCAAAAAAACCCTGCCACCACAGGCCACCTCTGCCACCTATACATTGCCTGCCTCCATTGAACCGCCAGGCACGCCACGCCGCTTGCCGCCGGAGTTGACGCCGCAGAAGCCAAGGCAGGGGATGCGTCGCGGCGGGCGTCCGTGCCTCCCGAGCCCAGGAATGGGGCGAGGCGTCGCGGTGGGTGAGGGAGTCCTGGATTAGGGGGTATCCGGACAGCCGGACTATATACATCGTTCGGACTATTGAAGCGTGAAGATACAAGACTCAAGACTCCGTCCCGTGTCCGGATGGGACTCTCCTTTGCGTGGAAGACAAGCTTGGCGATCTGGATATTGTATTTCCTTCCTTGTAACCGACTCCATGTAAACCCTAGCCCTCTCCGGTGTCTATATAAACCGGAGAGGTTGGTCCTTAGAAGGCCGATCATAATTACAATCATAATCATCATAGGCTAGCTTCTAGGGTTTAGCCTCTACGATCTCGTGGTAGATCTACTCTTATACTACTCATATCGTCAATATTAATCAAGCAGGAAGTAGGGTTTTACCTCCATCGAGAGGGCCCGAACCTGGGTAAACATTGTGCTCCTTGCTTCCTATTACCATCAGCCTAAGACGCACAGATCGGGACCCCCTACCTGAGATCCGCCTGTTTTGACACCGACATTGGTGCTTTCATTGAGAGTTCCTCTGTGTCATCGCTGCAAGGCTCGATGGCTCCTTCAATCATCATCAACAACACGGTCCAGGGTGAAACTTTTCTCCCCGGACAGATCTTTGTGTTTGGCGGCTTCGCACTGCGGGCTAATTCGCTTGGCCATCTGGAGCAGATCGACAGCTACGCCCCTGGCCACCAGATCAGGTTCGGAAATCTGAACTACACGGCGGACATTCGTGGAGAGTTGATCTTCAACGGATTCGGGCCTGTGCCAGGAGCACCGGACAGTCACGATGAGCACGGCTTAGACCTGCTGTCGGACAATACTCGGGATATCACCCCGGCAGTAGCCCCGGACCTAAATTCGGAGCAGGCTGCATTGCCTAAGGACGGAGGGATGGACCCCGCCCCGCAGGCCACACACTCATCGGCGGTGGAGCCGAACACAGGTCTCACCTCTGTGGAAGCCTGTGACTCCGGACCCCCGGACTCGTATCCGGTTGTCGGTTCCAGTCTGCACGCTCCCGAGCCCGCCGAGCCTGGTTGGGCTCCGGTAATGGAGTTTACCGCTGCAGATATCTTCCAGCACTCGCCCTTTGGAGACATGCTGAACTCATTAAAGTCTCTCTCTTTGTCAGGAGGCTCTTGGCCGAACTATGTCCGGCTTGAGTGGGAAGCAGGCGACGAAGGAATTCGCTGCCCACCCACCACCCACTTTATTGCCACGGTTGATGATCTAACTGACGTGCTTGACTTCGACTCCGAAGACATCGACGGTATGGACGACGATGCAGGAGAAGTACATGAATCACCGCTCACAGGGCGGTGGACAGCCACCTCCTCATACGATATATATATGGTGGACACTCCGAAGGAAACCAATGGCGATGAGGCAACGGAGGATAACCCCTCAGGGAGAAAAACAAAGCATGGGCGTCATCGACTCCGCTCCAAGCCCCGCCACAGCAATACCGGCCCAGGAGAAGAAAACAATCCGGACGATGCCGAAGAGGAATACAACCCTGATCAGCCCGCCTTCGAGCAGGCCGAGTAGGAAGATGAGCAGGTCAGCCCAGACGAACAGGCGATGGACAGATATCCGGAGGAGGACAACTACATGCCCCTCCGAAGAGGAGATTAGCCTCAGCGACGACGAGTTCGGCGTGCCTGAGGATCCCGTGGAGCAGGAGCGCTTCAAGCGTCGGCTTATGGCCACTGCGAGGAGCCTGAAAAAGAAGCAGCAGCAACTCCAGGCTGATCAAGACCTACTCAGAGATAGATGGACTGAAGTCCTGGTAGTCGAGGAATACGGACTCGAGCGCCACACGGCTGACCGGCCACCCTGTGGCCGGGATAAAACGGCATGTCAGCCCAAATACCAGCCCGCACCCCCACGCCGATACAGTACGGTCCGGGGCAATAGGCAGGACCTGCAAGATATACTAGAAAACAAAGCAGGACAGCCAAGATCGATCTACGGATCACGGGGGCACGCCCCAGCACGCGATGATGACCGTCACGTCGGATACATTATCAACAAGTCCGGCCGGGCCGAACACAGCAACCCAGACCAATTCGAACTACGTAGCCACATAGCCCGACACAGAGGCGTCGCGCACCCCGTCTGCTTCATTGACGAAGTGATGGATCATGAATTCCGAGAAGGGTTCAAAGCCGTAAACATCGAATCATACGATGGCACAACAGACCCCGCAGTATGGATCGAAGATTTCCTTCTCCACATTCACATGGCCCGCGGAGACGATCTACATGCCATCAAGTATCTTCCCCTTAAGCTCAAAGGACCCGTCGGACACTGGCTAAACAGCCTGCCAGCAAATTCCATTGGCAGTTGGAAAAACCTGGAAGAGGCATTCCTCGACAACTTCTAGGGCACATATGTGTGACCACCGGACGCCGATGACTTGAGCCACATTACTCAACAGCCCGGAGAGTCAGCCAGGAAATTCTGGACTTGGTTCCTAACTAAAAAGAACCAAATAGTTGACTGTCCGGACGCCGAAGCCCTGGCGGCTTTTAAGCATAATATCCGTGACGAATGGCTCGCCCGACACCTCGGCCAGGAAAGACCCAAGTCCATGACAACTCTCACAACACTAATGACCCGCTTTTGCGCGGGCAAGGACAGTTGGTTTGCTCGCAGCAGCAGTACGCCACATTCTGGCACTTCGGATGTCCGCGACAATAACGGCAAGCCACGGTGCAACAGACATAAGTGATGGAACAACGGCGACAACACTGAAGACACGACAGTCAACGCCGGATTTAGCGGATCCAAGTCCGGTCAGTGGAAGAAGCCGTTCAAAAGAAACAATCAGGAACCGTCCAGTCTGGACCATATACTGGAGCGCTCGTGCCAAATTCATGGCACCCCGGACAAGACAGCCAACCACACCAACAGAGACTGTTGGGTGTTGAAACAGGCCAGCAAAATAAACGCTGAAAACAAGGACAAGGGGCTGCACAGTGATGATGACGAAGAGCCCCGGCGTCCGAACACGGGGGGACAGAAGAAATTTCCCCCTAGGTGAAAACGGTCAACATGATCTACGCCACTCACATCCCCAAGCAGGAGCGGAAGTGAGCACTACGGGACGTCTATGCGATGGAGCCAGTCGCCCCCAAATTCAACCCATGGTCAGCTTGTCCGATCACCTTTGATCGTAGGGATCACCCTACTAGCATCCGTCACGGCGGCTCAGCCGCATTGGTCCTAGACCCAATCATCGACAAATTCCACCTCACGCGAGTCCTTATGGACGGCGGCAGCAGCCTGAAGCTGCTTTATCAGGACATAGTGCGCAAAATGGGCATCGACCCTTCAAGGATCAAGCCCACCAAAACCACCTTTAAAGGTGTAATTCCTGGAGTAGAGGCCCGTTGCACGGGCTCTATAACATTGGAAGTGGTCTTCGGATCTCCGGATAACTTCCGAAGCGAAGAGTTAATCTTCGATATCGTTCCTTTCCGTAGTGGTTACCACACACTGCTCGGACGAACCGCATTCGCTAGATTCAATGCGATACCACACTATGCATACCTCAAGCTCAAGATGCCAGGACCGCGCGGGGTCATAATAGTCAACGGAAACATGGACCGCTCTCTCCGAACAGAAGAGCATACTGCAGCCCTTGTGGCGGAAGTACAACGCGGCCTCCTCCGACAAACCACCAATTCGGCGACGACAACCTCGAGCACCGTCAAGCGATTCCGGAGCACCCCGCAACAGGATCATCAAGCACGCCAAGAGCGCGACTAGCAGTCCGGCCTCCACTCAAGCCCGATAAAAGCAGCATTCGTGCCACGCGTACACAATTACGCACTCAAAATACCATCGGCATAGGCGGAGGCGCAGCAATGACTCAGTGAACAATGCGGTATCACCGCAGCATACCCTCATAACCCTCCCTTTTTTATTTTTCAGGACATTGCTTTAGAGCAGCCTCTTCAGAAGAGCCGGATTGTCGGACTTACATAGGAGAGAAAACCAAGGAGGCAACAGGCTTTGCGCACAAAAGGAAATACCCAGGTGGAATCTGTTCACGATCGTTATACCTGTTTTACGTACCTACATGCAGCCTGCCCTTGGATAGGACATGTTAAATAGTCCTATTTACTTCTGCTTAAATGCTACCGTTGTAAAGATACGCTTAAACGTATTATTCATCAATGGGAGATAATATATAGCGTCAGCTTATTATTCATTTTTCTTGCAAATATTTATTTAATGTTGCATCCGTACACCTTGGTACGATTAGTTTGCCAGGGGCTTTGTATGGCGCCTCATAATACGGCAAAGCAAGTCCGAACACTTTTATCAGTGCGGCACCCCAAACTTATAGAACTATATGCATCAGCTCCGAATCACGTCTTGAGTCAATAGTTGGGTTTGCCCGGCTCCCTTGTTTTGGTACCTTACATTCCGTTATATTGGCTAAGGTAGCACAGGGAGAACTACTGCGACTGTGTCCCGGTTCTTCTGGACGAGCACCTCAGTAGAGAAAGCCGAAAACTAACCGACATGATGCGGCGAAAGCTGGTCGCTGTTCGAGAGGTCTTAAAATCCTTAAAGATTTTTTCCGCTTTAGGCGATGAATCGGCCTCGTCCGATTTAGGCGTATATAGTGCCCCAATTCGGCCCTCCGAATTCTAGGGGCTTCGCCGAAATTCAAAATTATAGACTTCTATGGCTAAGTGAAAGTTATAAAGCCGCATAGTCCGATTGCCATGTTCGCTGCGCCAGATACCTCCTTGAGGGACCAAAAATTTGGATAAAGAGTATCCGAGTTTTTCCAGGAACACCCCGGTACTAGTTACGTGGGGGCGGAAGCCGACGACTGGCCTACTTTCAGAATTCTATAAACAGCCGCACAGAAGGTAATATTTTAAATCAAACAGTGCTACATAGCACAAGTAACTTCATCTTTATATTACAACAGCGACAGAGGTACATTTATTCAAAGATCTTTTCCTTGGTACATTCATCGGCCACGAGACGAGCGCCCTTCATAACGCCATCGTAATACTTCTCGGGATAGCGATGAACCTTGCCCTCCGGCGGCCTGTCCTTCACCAGCTTCTCCGCATCCAGCTTGCCCCAATGCACCTTCGCACGGGCAAAGGCCCGGCGGGCACCCTCAATGCAAACGGATCTCTTGATAACTTCAAGACATGGACAGGCATTCACCGTCCGCTTGATCAGGCCGAAGTAGCTAGTGGGCAGGGGCTCACCAGGCCACATCCGGACTATGGAATCTTTCATAGCCACTTCGGCCGCCCTGTGGAGTTCGACCAACTGCTTCAGTTGGTCACTCAGAGGCATTGGGTGTTCGGCCCCAGCATACTGGGACCAGAGCAGCTTATCTGTTGAGCTCCCCTCCTTGGCACGGTAGAACTCCGCGGCATCTGATACGCTGCATGGCAGATCTGCGAATGCCCCTGGAGAGCTCCGAATTCGGGTAAGTAAAAGAAAGTCCTCCTCCACATGTTTGCTTTGCATAAAGAATGTCTTACCCGCCGCTATCTTCTTGGCCGCCTGGATTTCCTGCTGTGCCTTGTCGGCTTTGGCCTGGGCGTCTTTCATACTCGCAAGGGCCTTCGCAAGCTCAGACTCTTTCATCTTAAGATCATGCTCCACGGACTCGAACTTCTTGCCGAGCTCCTAGAGCTCTTGCTGTACCTCGCCCACTCTAGCATCTTGCTTTTTGTGCTCCTTGCATTCCAAGGCCGGCTTGTCTTCGGCCTCGGACAGCGCTTTCTTCAAGGACGCCACTTCGGTGGTGGCCCCTGTTACACAGTCAGGACGCTTTGTCATTAGACTAACCAATTTTATCTATCCTTCATTACATGAGAGCGGGGAATCACTCACCTTTGTTCTCTTCGAGCTGCCTCTTCGTGAGGTCGAGCTCCCCCTGCGCCTGCTCCAGGTCCCGCTTTAGTCCGGCGACCTCGGCTGTGCGGACAACAGCGGCAAGCAGCACAACCTGCTTATTCACATGCACACTTATTATTAGACTCCTGCGGATTATAATTGACCCTCCGTTTGGCTTTTCTTTCTGAACACCAAACAGAGTATCAGGGGCTACTATCTATCGGGTGGTAATTTCACACATTTTAATTACTTACCTCAAAGCCCGTCAGGAGGCTGGTGCAAGCTTCGGTTAGTCCACTCTTGGCAGACAAAACCTTCTGAATCACCGCACTCATAAGAGTACGGTGCTCTTCATCCATGGAAGCGCCGCGAAGCGCTTCCAGCAGATAATCCGACGCCTCAGGCGTAACGGAAGTCCTCGGCACGGACGGCTCGCCCTTCCTAACGAGGGGCTGCCCGCCTGAGTCCGGAACCGTTGGAGGTTCCGAAACAGTGTTCGGCTGAGAGCCCGGCCTACTGCGGCTCTCATCGACACGATCCACGGGGATCTTGAACCCCGTGTGTCCGACATCTGGAATTCCGCCTTGGGGCGTCTCCAGAGTCACCTCCCCCCGCTCTGGGAGCCTTTGGGACAACACCTCCGTGTCATCCGCGGGCTGAGGAGTAGTGGCCATTGGGAGCGAGTTCATCGCTGAATCGCTCAGGGACCCATCCGAAGACGATACCTCGGGATGAACCCTGGCCGGACTGCATATATGTTCGGCGTTATAAAAAGACTATGAAGTAAAATCACGATAGAGTGCGGACACTTACGATCGCGCTAGGGGCTTCCCCCTGGGCAGCCACCCCTCCTTGCTATGGGCGGCCGTGACGGAGTAGTCCGAAAGGGACACCTTTTCCTTCTTGGACGTCCCAGCCTCCCCCTCCGGGGTGGCTTTCCTCTTTTTCTCCTCCCCAGTGCGGGGAGGTAGAGTTTCTTCTTGCTTCCCCCCGCCTCCATGGGAGGAATCTGCCTCATTGTCGTTGGACAACGAGGGAATGAAGGCCTTGCGCCAGGGGCCTTTCCCGGCCCCCTGGCCCGCCTTCTTAGGCCCCTTCTTCTTCTTCCTCCCCTTCGGGGAAGGAGTGTGCCTCGTCATCTTCGGACGAGGCTTCCGGTACAACCTTACGCCAGAGACCCTTCCTGGTCCCCGGGGCCTTCTTTTCGGCCTTCTTCTCCGGTGCCTTGTAGGGCGCCGGGACTAGCATCTCTGTCAGGAGATCATCAACTGGGCCTTCTGGCAGCGGAGCCGGACAGCCAATCCGCTCCGCTGTCTCCACATAATCCTGATTAAATATGCACAATTACTTAAGACTCCCCCACGAATATACTGGGAAGAGCCGAATCCGGTGGTAGTCCGAAAACTCACCGGACTAGGAGGCCGCGCGGCGTGAAGTCCACGGTCCTTGGATGTGGGAGGAGGTACTTCGGAGGCCTTGAACAGCGCCTTCCATGCGTCTTTATGCGTCATGCCGTAGAGCCTCTGAAGCGTTTGGTGTTCGGCTAGGACGAACTCCCATAAATTAAATGCCTGGCTTTGGCACGGAAGAATCCGGCAAACGAGCATGACCTGGACTACATTGACAAGCTTGATGTTCTTGTCCTTCATGCTCTTAATGCAGTTTTGGAGTCCGGACAACTATGTAGGTTCGCCTCAGGCCAGGCCCTTCTTTTCCCAGGAGGTGAGCCGCATGGGGGTTCCGGATCGGAACTCGGGGGCCGCCGCCCAGTTGGCACCACGCGGCTCGGTGATGTAGAACCACCCCGACTGCCACCCTTTCACGGTCTCCGCAAAGGATCCATCAAGCCAGGTGACGTTAGGCATCTTGCCCACCATGGCCCCTCCGCACTCCGCTTGCTGGCCGCTCATGATCTTCGGCTTCACGCAGAAGATTTGCAGCCACAAGCCGAAGTGAGGCTTGATGCGGAGGAAGGCCTCGCAGCCGATGATAAACGTCAAGATGTTGAGGACGAAATTTGGGGCTAGGTCATGGAAATCTAGCCCATAGTAGAACATGAGCCCACGGACGAAGGGATGAAGTGGAAATCCCAGTCCACGGACGAAGTGGGCGACAAACACGACCCTCTCGTGAGGATCTGGAGTTGGAATGATCTGCCCGACGTCCGGTAGCCAGTGCGCGATGTCTGCGGCCAAGTATCCGGCCACCCAAAGCTTCGTGATATGCTTCTCTTTCACGGTGGAAGCCACCCACTTGCCTCCTGCTCCGGACATGTTTAGCTGTGCGGAGAAGACTTGGGCTAGGGCGCTGGAGCTCGAGGGGGCGAGAGTGGGCAAAGGAGGAAGAAGGCGTGGGTAAAAATGGGGAACTCTTATCCCTTTATAAGAGGCGACGAAAGCGGTGCGCCTCCCCACTTGCCCGTTGAGAATCGCTTACTTCCCAAGCGTCACGATTGATGGCGCGATGGGATTACCCATACCCGTATTATGAGAATCCCGTGACAAGGGGACACGATCTCTGCTTTGACAAGACGTGTCAAGGAAACCGCCTCGCAATATGCGCTGTGGCTGGTTGTGGGAAAACGGTTCGAATAATGAACCGGCCGTAATGACATATCACATCGTCTAAAAAGTTGTCAGCTGAAATATCATTCTCTCTACAATGGTATGTGAAGATCATTTTGCAGATCCGGACACGGTTTAAGTGTTCAATAATTACTTTGGAGTATTCGAAGAAGGAACCCGCCTTGCAATGCCGAAGACAAGACTGCACGCTGGACTCATTGTCATTGAAGCCTGGTTCAGGGGCTACTGAGGGAGTCCTAGATTAGGGGGTATCCGGACAGCCGGACTATATACATCGTCCGGACTATTGACGCGTGAAGATACAAGACTCAAGACTCTGTCCCGTGTCCGGATGGGGCTCTCCTTTGCGTGGAAGACAAGCTTGGCGAGCCGGATATTGTATTTCCTTCCTTGTAACTGACTCCATGTAAACCCTAGCCCTCTCCGGTGTCTATATAAACAAGAGAGGTTGGTCCTTAGAAGGCCGATCAAAATTACAATAATAATCATCATAGGCTAGCTTCTAGGGTTTAGCCTCTACGATCTCGTGGTAGATCTACTCTTGTACTACTCATATCGTCAATATTAATCAAGCAGGAAGTAGGGTTTTACCTCCATCGAGAGGGCCCGAACCTGGGTAAACATTGTGTCCCTTGCTTCCTGTTACCATCAGCCTAAGACGCACAGATCGGGACCCCCTACCCGAGATCCGCCGGTTTTGACACCGACATTGGTGCTTTCATTAAGAGTTCCTCTGTGTCGTCACTGCAAGGCTCGATGGCTCCTTCAATCATCGTCAACAACACAGTCCAGGGTGAAACTTTTCTCCCCGGACAGATCTTTGTGTTCGGCGGCTTCGCACTGCGGGCTAATTCGCTTGGCCATTTGGAGCAGATCGACAGCTACGCCCCTGGCCACCAGATCAGGTTCGGAAACCTGAACTACACGGTGGACATTCGCGGAGAGTTGATCTTCGACAGATTCGGGCCTGTGCCAGGAGCACCGGACAGTCACGATGAGCACGGCTTAGACCTGCTGTCGGACAATGCTCGGGATATCACCCCGGCAGTAGCCCAGGACCTAAATCCGGAGCAGGCTGCATTGCCTAAGGATGGAGGGATGGACCCCTCCCCGCAGGCCGCACACTCATCGGCGGTGGAGCAAATTTCCTCTAAAAAGGGGAAGGGAGCAAAGGAAAGGGAGGACACGGCTTGGGCGGAGCGGGTCCGGGCAAGGTGGCTGGTGGGCCGCGCCTGGATGAGGTGCTGGCCTCCTCGCGGCCAACGCGACCCGAGAGTAGAGGAAGCAACGAGGATGAAGCGACTGGCTAAATCAGATGACGACAGAGGATGAGCTCGAGGATGAAGCGGGTCAAGTGACGGAGGCTTCTGGGCGGTCCGAATCAGGGTTCTCGGATAGAGGGAGGCGATCGAGGAAAATGCCAGAGATGCTCCTGCTGATGCGGGCATGCTGGGTCGCAGTGGTGGGCGTCGATGCGCAGGTTCCGGCGACTTGACGCGAGCGTGACAGCGGCAGATCTGAGCTCCATGGTGGCGGCAACATTGTTGTTGTTTTGAGTTCTCGTGTTATTCAATAGAGAAGAGAGAGGGTGAGGAGAGAGATGAGACTGGTGGTAGAATTGGGAGGGGGAAGTGCGGGGAAGAGCCGCCTCACCGGCGGGGTCCTGCTGCTGTTGCTATAGATCGCCGGCGAGGGTGACTGGCTTGACCACTCAGGTTCGAGCTGCGGGAGAGGGGCGCCTGGGAGGCTGACTGCTTCCTGGACGAGGGTGCGAGGAGGCGCTCGGGCGCGGTTGGATCTAGGGGGAGAAGGGGTCTGCACTGTGCTGCTATTTTTTCAGGGGAAAAAGAAAAGCGTTGTGACGTTGTTTGCAAGTCTATGGATGGACGATGGAGAATTTTGATATAATCTAGCACATTGTAAATGCCTCAAGACGCCTTGCGCGAGATACACACGACTCCACGTGTCCACTGGGGGTCCCACACACCACTACCTCATCTCTCCTGGTCCAATTGTTTATGGCGCGTTTTGTTACCTGCATCGTTTTTAGGCACTTTGCATACTTGTCCCAATTGGGTCTGACTAAGCATATGCAGGCAAAAAACCAATATCTGCATGCTTATTGGTTGCCTGCATTGCATCAAGGCCCAAATGCCTGCAACTTGTTTGGTTGCCTGCATTGCATCAAGGCCCAAATGCCTGCAACTTGTTTGGTTGCTTGTGTTTGTGCTTTAGGCGTGAGCAGATGCAAAGCACATCAGTTTGGTTATGTGCAAGTACTTGATCTGCTCACCCCTTTTAAATGTGGTGGACTTCACCCATTTGACAGCACACAACACACTATGATCAACAACAACACAAAAATAGCAAGAACAAAGCAAAAACAAGCAAAGAACAGGCAGATCATAAGCTACTAGGCATAAGTTTAAAACAGCTGGGCATCCCATGCCGTGCTGGACCCCAGGGTGCTGCTCCATGGGCCAAATAGGGACATGTTCACAGCAAAAGAGATGATCCGGCTTCAGTTAAAATCTACACTACTTCAGTTCAGAGTACTATGCATCGTTCAGAGTTTCAGACTAGACAGGAGAACTAGAGGGCCTGAGTGATGTCACCAATGCAGCTGTGCTTCATGCAGCGAACGATGCAGATGTTGGAGCTGTTGGCGTTGTAGATCTGCACCTTGAGCCCCAGACCGGAGAGCTGATACGTCTCCAACGTATCTATAATTTTTTATTGTTCCATGCTTTTATATTATCTGTATTGGATGCTTTATATGAATTAATATGCTATTTTATATTATTTTTGGGACTAACCTATTAACCTAGAGCCTAGTGCCAGTTTATGTTTTTTTTGCCTGTTTTAGAGTTTCGCAGAAAAGGAATACCAAATGGAGTCCAAACGGAATAAAACTTCCGCGATGATCTTTCTTGGACCAGAAGCAAATCAGGAGACTTGGAGATGAAGTCGGAGGAGCCACGAGGCGTCCATGCGGGTGGAGGGCGCGCCCCCATGCCTCGTGGCCCCCTCGTGGGTCTCCTGACCTAATTCTTTCGCCCATATATACTCTTATACCCCAAAACCATCCGGGGGAGCCACAAAAACACTTTTCCACCGCCGCAACCTTCTATACCCGTTAGATCCCATCTAGGGGCCTTTTCCGGCGTCCTGTCGGAGGGGGATTTGATCACGGAGGGCTTCTACATCAACACCATTGCCCTTCTGATGGAGTAATTTACCACAGACCTACGGGCCATAGCTAGTAGCTAGATGGCTTATTGTTTCTCTTTGATTCTCAGTACCATGTTCTCCTTGATGTTTTTGGAGATCTATCCGATGTAATACTCTTTTGCGGTGTGTTTTGGCCGAGATCTGATGAATTGTGGATTTATGATCAGATTATCTATGAATATTATTTGAATCTTCTCTGAATTCTTATATGCATGATTTGATATCTTTGCAAGTCTCTTCGAATTATCGGTTTAGTTTGGCCTACTAGATTGGTTTTTCTTGCAATGGGAGAAGTGCTTAGCTTTGGGTTCAATCTTGCGGTGTCCTCTCCCAATGACAGTAGGGGAAACAAGGCACATATTGTATTCTTGCCATCGAGGATAAAAAGACGGGGTTTTCATCATAAATCTTGAGTTAATTCCTCTACATCATGTCATCTTGCTTAATGTGCTACTCCGTTCTTAATGAACTTAATACTCTAGATGCATGCTGGATAGCAGTCGACGTGTGGAGTAATAGTAGTAGATGCAGAATCGTTTCGGTCTACTTGACACGGACGTGATGCCTATGTTCATGATCATTGCCTTAGATATCGTCATAATTATGCGCTCTTCTATCAATTGCTCGGCAGTAATTTGTTCACCCGCCGTATTATTTGCTATCTTGAGAGAAGCCACTAGTGAAACCTATGGCCCCGGGTCTCTTTTCCATCATATTAAGTCTCTTTTCCATCTTATTAGTTTCCGATATACTATTTTGCAATCTTTTACTTTCCGATCTATAAACCAAAAATACCAAAAATATTTACTTTACCGTTTATCTATCTCTATTAGATCTCACTTTTGCAAGTAACTGTGAAGGGATTGACAACCCCTTTATCGCTTTGGGTGCAAGTTTGTTTGATTGTTTGTGCAGGTATTCGGTGAGTTGTGCGTTGTCTCCTACTGGATTGATACATTGGTTCTCAAACTAAGGTCAAATACTCACTCTACTTTGCTGGATCACCCTTTCCTCTTCAAGGGAAAAACCAACGCAAGCTCAAGAGGTAGTAGGAAGAATTCCTGGCGCCGTTGCCGGGAAGATCTACGCCAAGTCAAGCCATACCAAGTACCCATCATAAACTCTCATCCCTTGCATTACATTATTCGCCATTCGCCTCTCGTTTTCCTCCCCCCACCTCTAAAACAATTTTCGAAAAAGATTTGCCTTTTCTTCGCCCCTCTTCGGTTCGTCTTCTTCGCTTGCCTTTGTGTGCTCATGTGTTAGATCGCTTGATTCGCTTTCATGGCTAATCCTCCCACCATTGTTAATACTCCCGATAATGAGGTCCTCAGCTTTAAGCAAAGGAAGGGAGAAAAATCTAAAAGATGCTTGGTATAGAATTTGCAATGCTCAAAATAGATCTATTCGAAAGCAATCCACTGCCGTTCTTCTTCGCAATTTTTATGTGGGTGTTACTCCTTGGAATAGATATGTTTTAGATACGATTACCAGGTGAAAATTCTTGGGGAGCCATACTTCTGATTCTTACAATGCCATGATAGATTTGCTAGGCCCCCACCTCTTTTGATCAATGGAACTATTTTAACCTTGGAACATGTGATGCAAAGACTTGATATTATTGAGAATAAAATTGCTACTGTAGAGTTGTTTGAAAATTTGGATAAAAAGATTAATAATCAGATTACTTAATATGGATCTAAAGTAGGAGTTACTTTAAAGAATCTTAGAGAAAAGGAACCCGTAGTTAATGAAAAGATAGATCAAGATTCTACTAGAATTGGCAAACTTGAAGATATTATTACCAACTTGGGTTCCGCTTTTTCCTCCGTTAAAACTACTCAAAATCTTCCTCCTACTAAGATTGCCAAGTTTACTTACGTTCCTAATAATAAAGGTGAATCTTGTAGTAAAGGTAATGAAGATCTCAAATCAATAAGTGTTCACCCCAATTTTTTCGATATTATTAAGGAACCTTTTGCCACGAATGAATTTCTTGATTTCTTGCCCAGGAGTTTGATCATTGATAAAACCAAAGAATCTCCTAAGGGTTATACATGTTCAATTGAAGAATTGCATACCGAAGATGACAATACCTAGATCTATTCGTGTTCTATGCCTAGCTAAGGGCGCTAAACAATTGCGCTTGTGGGGAGGCAACCCAATTTATTTTTGTTCTTTGCTTTTTGTTCCTGTTTAGTAATAAATAATTCATATAGCCTCTGGTTAGATGTGGTTTTGTGTTTTAATTAGTGTTTGTGCCAAGTT
Organism: Triticum timopheevii; assembly: GCA_963921465.1. NCBI lineage: Eukaryota > Viridiplantae > Streptophyta > Magnoliopsida > Poales > Poaceae > Triticum > Triticum timopheevii. Next base: position 414,046,471 of record OY997270.1, on the reverse strand, counting down.
AAACCTTTAGGATAGCTTACGGTGATAGTTGTGTTGATCCTGCTGAAAAACAGAAAGTTTTGCGCCCAGTTAATAATTTCCAGAATTTTATTGAAACGTGCTTTTGATCTGATTCTTTTTGCTCCGGATTGGTGCACAAATTGCTCAGGTTGTCCTTATTTTTCAGAATTTTGGAGTTATAGAAGTATTTGAGAGTTACAGATTGCTACAGACTATTCTGTTTTTGATAGATTCTATTTTCTATGTGTTGTTTGCTTATTTTGATGAATCTATGGGTAGTATCGGGGGGTATGAACCATGGAAAAGTTGGAATACAATAGAGATTACACCAATATAAATAAAGAATGTGTTTGCAACAGTACCTTAAAGTGGTGATTTATTTTCTTATACTAACGGAGCTTATAAGATTTTTCGGTTGAGTTTTGTGTTGTGAAGTTTTCAAGTTTTGGGTAAGGATTTAATGGACTATGGAATAAGGAGTAGCAAGAGCCTAAGCTTGGGGATTCCCAAGGCACCCCAAGGTAATATTCAAGGACAACCAAGAGCCTAATCTTGGGGATGCCTCGGAAGGCATCGCCTCTTTCGTCTTCGTCTATTGGTAACTTTACTCGAGGCTATATTTTTATTCACCACATGATATGTGTTTTGCTTGGAGCGTCTTGTATAATTTGAGTCTTTGCTTTTTAGTTTGCCACAATCATCCTTGTTGTACACACCTTTTGAGAGAGACACACATGAATCGTGATTTATTAGAATACTCTATGTGCTTCACTTATATCTTTTGAGCTAGGCAATATTGCTCTAGTGCTTCACTTATATATTTTTAGAGCACGATCTTGGCTTTATTTATAGAAATTGATGAACTCTCATGCTTCACTTATATTATTTTGGAAGTCTTTTAGAACAGCATTGTAATTTGCTTTGGTTATAAATTTAGTCCTAACATGATAGGCATCCAAGAAGGATATAATAAAAACTTTCATATAAAGTGCATTGAATACTATGAGAAGTTTGATTCTTTATGATTGTTTTGAGATATGAAGATCATGATATTAGAGTCATGCTAGTGGAGTAATTGTGAAGTTGAGAAATACTTGTGTTGAGGTTTGTGATTCCCATAGCATGCACGCATGGTGAACCGTTATGTAACGAAGTTGGAGCATGAAGTATTTATTGATTGTCTTCCTTATGAGTGGCGGTCGGGGACGAGCGATGGTCTTTTCCTACCAATCTATCCCCCTAGGAGCATGTGCATAGTACTTCATTTCGACGACTAATAGATTTTTGCAATAAGTATGTGAGTTCTTTATGTCTAATGTTGAGTCCATGGATTATACGCACCCTCACCTTTCCACCATTGCCAGCCTCTCTTGTGCCGCGCAACTTTCGCTGGTACCATACACCCACCATATACCTTCCTCAAAACAGCCACCATACCTACCTATTATGGCACTTCCATAGCCATTCCGAGATATATTGCCATGCAACCTTCCACCGTTCCGTTCATATTGCTTTGCATGATCATGTAGTTGACATTGTATTTGTGGCAAAGCTACCTTTCATAATTCTTTCGTACATGTCACTCTTGAGTCATTACACATCCCGGTACACCGCCGGAGGCATTCATATAGAGACATATTTTGTTCTAAGTACCGAGTTGTAATTATTGAGTTGTAAGTAAATAAAAGTGTGATGATCTTCATTATTAGAGCATTGTCCCATGTGAGGAATAATAATAAAAAGAGGCCAAATAAAGAAAGAAGGGCCCAAACAAAAAAAGAGAGAACAAGAGAGAAGGGGCAATGCTACTATCCTTTTACCACGCTAGTGCTTCAAAGTAGCACCATGATCTTCATGATAGAGAGTCTTATTTTTTTCACTTTCATATACTAGTGGGAATTTTTCATTATAGAACTTGGCTTGTATATTCCAATGATGGGCTTCCTCAAATTGCCCTAGGTCTTCATGAGCAAGCAAGTCAGATGCACACCCACTTAGTTTCTTTTTGAGCTTTCATACACTTATAGCTCTAGTGCATCCGTTGCATGGCAATCCCTACTCACTCACATTGATATCTATTGATGGGCATCTCCATAGCCCGTTGATACGCCTAGTTGATGTGAGACTATCTCCCTCCTTTTGTCTTGTCCACAACCACCATATTCTCTTCCACCATAGTGTTATATCCATGGCTCACGCTCATGTATTGCGTGAAAGTTGAAAAAGTTTGAGAACATCAAAAATATGAAACAATTGCTTGGCTTGACATCGGGGTTGTGCATGATTTGAGTATTTTGTGTGATGAAGATGGAGCATAGCCAGACTATATGATTTTGTAGGGATAAGCTTTCTTTGGTCATGGTATTTTGAGAAGACATAATTGCCTTATTAGTATGCTTGAAGTATTATTGTTTCTATGTCAATATTAAACTTTTGTTTTGAATCTTATGGATCTGAACATTCATGCCACAATAAAGAAGATTACATTGATAAATATGTTAGGTAGCATTCCACATCAAAAATTCTGTTTTTATCATTTACCTACTCGAGGACGAGCGGGAATTAAGCTTGGGGATACTTGATACGTCTCCAACGTATCTATAATTTTTAATTGTTCCATGCTATTATATTATCTGTTTTGGATGTTTTATATGCATTAATATACTATTTTATTTATTTTTGGGACTAACCTATTAACCTAGAGCCTAGTGCCAGTTTCTGTTTTTTGCCTGTTTTAGAGTTTCATAAAAAAGGAATACCAAATGGAGTCCAAACGGAATAAAACTTTCGCGATGATCTTTCTTCGACCAGAAGCAAACCAGGAGACTTGGAGATGAAGTCAGAGGAGCGACGAGGCGGCCACGAGGGTGGAGGGCGCGCCCCAGCCTCGTGGGCCCCTCGTGGATCTCCTGACCTAATTCTTTCGCCCATATATACTCTTATACCCCAAAACCATCAGGGGGAGCCAAAAAAAGACTTTTTCATCGCCGCAACCTTCTATACCCGTGAGATCCCATCTAGGGGCCTTTTTCGGCGTCCTGTCGGAGGGGGATTCGATCACGGAGGGCTTTTACATCAATACCATTGCCCTTCCAATGAAGTGTGAGTAGTTTACCACAGACCTATGGGTCCATAGCTAGTAGCTAGATGACTTCTTCTCTCTCTTTGATTCTCAATACCATGTTCTCCTCGATGTTCTTGGAGATCTATTCGATGTAATACTCTTTTGCAGTGTGTTTGCCGAGATCCGATGAATTGTGGATTTATGATTAGATTATCTATGAATATTATTTAAATCTTCTTTGGATTCTTATATGCATGATTTGATATCTTTGCCAGTCTCTTCGAATTATCGGTTTAGTTTGGCCTACTAGATTGGTTTTTCTTGCAATGGGAGAAGTGATTAACTTTGGGTTCAATCTTGCGGTGTCCTTTCCCAGTGACAGTAGGGGCAGCAAGGCACGTATTGATTGTTGCCATCGAAGATAAAAATATGGGGTTTTCATCATATTGCTTGAGTTAATTCATCTACATCATGTCATCTTACTTAATGTTTTACATGCATGCTGGATAACGGTCGATGTGTGGAGTAATAGCAGTAGATGCAGAATCGTTTCGGTCTACTTGACACGGGATGTCTATGTTCATGGTCAATGCCTAAGATATCATCATAATTATGCACTCTTCAGTCAATTGCTCGACAGTTATTTGTTCACCCACCGTATTATTTGCTATCTTGAGAGAGCCACTAGTGAAACCTATGGCCCTCGGGTCTCTTTTCCATCATATTAAGTCTCTTTTCCATCTTATTAGTTTCCGATCTACTATTTTGCAATCTTTTACTTTCCGATCTATAAACCAAAAATACCAAAAATATTAATTTACCATTTATCTATCTCTATTAGATCTCACTTTTGCAAGTAACCGTGAAGGGATTGACAACCCCTTTATCACGTCGGGTACAAGTTTGTTTGATTGCTTGTGAAGGAAATATGCCCTAGAGGCAATAATAAAGTTATTATTTATTTCCTGATATCATGATAAATGTTTATTATTCATGCTAGAATTGTATTAACCGGAAACATAATACATGTGTGAATACATAGACAAACAGAATGTCACTAGTATGCCTCTACTTGACTAGCTTGTTGATCAAAGATGGTTATGTTTCCTAACCATAGACATGTGTTGTCATTTGATTAACGGGATCACATCATTAGGAGAATGATGTGATTGACATGACCCATTCCGTTAGCTGAGCACACGATCGTTTAGTATATTGCTATTGCTTTCTTCATGACTTATACATGTTCCTATGACTATGAGATTATGCAACTCCCATTTACCGGAGGAACACTTTGTGTGCTACCAAACGTCACAACGTAACTGGGTGATTATAAAGGAGCTCTATAGGTGTCTCCAAAGGTACATGTTGGGTTGGCGTATTTCGAGATTAGGATTTGTCACTCCGATTGTCGGAGAGGTATCTCTGGGCCCTCTCGGTAATGCACATCACTATAAGCCTTGCAAGCAATGTAGCTAATGAGTTAGTTACGGAATGATGCATTACGTAAAGAGTAAATAGACTTGCCGGTAACGAGATTGAACTAGGTATTGGATACCGACGATCGAATCTCGGGCAAGTAACATACCGATGACAAAGGGAACAAAGTATGTTGTTATGCGGTTTGACCGATAAAGATCTTCGTAGAATATGTAGGAGCCAATATGGGAATCCAGGTTCCGCTATTGGTTATTGACCAAGAACAGTTCTAGGTCATGTCTACATAGTTCTCGAACCCGTAGGGTCCGCACGCTTAAGGTTTCGATGACAGTTATATTATGAGTTTATGAGTTTTGATGTACCGAAGGAGTTCGGAGTCCCGGATGAGATCGACGACATGACGAGGAGTCTCGAAATGGTCGATACGTAAAGATCGATATATTGGACGACTATATTCGGACTTCGGAAAGGTTCCGAGTGATTCGGGTATTTATCGGAGTACCGGAGAGTTACGGGAATTCGTCGGGGAGAAGTATTGGGCCTTATTGGGCCATACGGGAAAGAGAGAGGGGCTGCCTAGGGCAGGCCGCGCGCCCCCCCAAGGCCTAGTCCGAATTGGACTAGGGGGAGGGGCCGCACCCCCTCCTTCCTTCCCTTCTCTCTTCCCTTTCCTTCTCTCCTACTCCTACTACATGGAAGGGCTCTGAGGGAGTCCTGGACTAGGGGGTGTCCGGATAGCCGAACTATCACCCGGACTCCAAGACTATGAAGATACAAGATTGAAGACTTGTTCCCGTGTCCGTATGGGACTTTCCTTGGCGTGAAAGGCAAGCTTGGCAATACGGATATGTAGATCTCCTACCATTGTAACCGACTCTGTGTAACCCTAGCCCTCTCCGGTGTCTATATAAACCGGAGAGTTTTAGTCCGTAGGAAAGACAACAATCATACCATAGGCTAGCTTCTAGGGTTTAGCCTCCTTGATCTCGTGGTAGATCTACTCTTGTACTACCCATATCATCAATATCAATCAAGCAGGAGTAGGGTTTTACCTCCACCGTGAGGGCCCGAACCTGGGTAAAAACATCGTGTCCTTGTCTCCTGTTACCATCCGCCTAGACGCACAGTTCGGGACCCCCTACCCGAGATCCGCCAGTTTTGACACTGACATTGGTGCTTTCATTGATAGTTCCTCTGTGTCGTCACCTATAGGCCCGATGGCTCCTTCGATCATCAACAACAACGCGGTCCAGGGTGAGACTTTTCTCCCCGGACAGATCTTCGTATTCAGCGGCTTCGCACTGCGGGCCAATTCACTTGGCCATCTGGAGCAGATCGAAAGCTACGCCCTTGGCCATCAGGTCAGATTTGGAAGTTTGAACTATACGGCCGACATCCGCGGAGACTTGATCTTCGACGGATTTGAGCCAGAGCCAAGTGCGCCGCACTGTCGCGATGGGCACGATCTAGCTCTTCCGCCGAACAGTGCCCTGGAGGACGCACAAGAGTCCGCTCTGACCCTTGGCTCGGAATCGACTGCGCCAATCGAGGATGGGTGGTTGGACACCACCTCGGGGGCCGCTACCTCTACGGCGATAGAGCCGAATACCGACCCAGTCCCTTGTGAAGCTCGTGACTCCAAGGTGCCAGACTCCTCTCCGGACCCTGAACCTTCTGCGCCCCTGCCAATCGAATCCGATTGGGCGCCGATCATGAAGTTCACCGCTGCGGACATCTTTCAGCACTCGCCTTTTAGCGACATCCTGAATTTGCTAAAGTGTCTCTCTTTATCAGGAGAGCCCTGGCCAGATTATGGTCAGGACGGTTGGGATGCGGACGACGAAGAAATTCAAAGCCCACCCACGACCCACTTCGTAGCCACTCTCGATGACTTAACCGACATGCTAGACTTCGACTCCGAAGACATCGACGGTATAGACGACGATGCAGGAGACAACCAAGAACCAGCGCCTACAGGGCACTGGAAGGCCACCTCGTCATACAACATTTACATGGTGGACATCCCAAAGGATGGGAATGGCGATGGAACAGCGGAGGACGACCCCTCCAAGAAACAGCCTAAGCGCCGGCGTCAGCGGTGCCGCTCTAAATCCCGCCAATGCAAAAACGGAGATTCCGGCACCGGAGACAAAAACACCCCGGACAGCGCCGAAGACAACCCCCTCCAGCAAGATTCAGCACAGGAGGACGGAGAAGCCAGCCCTCGTGAGAGAGCGGCAGGCGAAGAGGTAGAGGACGATAATTACATGCCTCCCTCCGGAGACGAGGCAAGCCTCGACGACGACGAATTTGTCGTGCCTGAGGATCCCGTCGAACAAGAGCGTTTCAAACGCAGGCTTATGGCCACGGCAAGCAGCCTCAAGAAAAAGTAGCAACAGCTTAGAGCTGACCAAGACTTGCTAGCCGACAGATGGACTGAAGTCCTTGCGGCCGAAGAGTATGAACTCGAACGCCCCTCCAAAAGTTACCCCAAACGCAAGCTGCTACCCCGATTAGAGGAGGAAGCACATGAACCTACATCACCAGCGCACAATACGGCCGACCGGCCACCTCATGGCCGCGACAGAGAGGCCTTTAGGCCCTCCACTAAAGCTGCAACCCGGCGTCGCTCAAAAATTACAAAGCCACGGGGGAATGCACCGGACTTGCGAGACATATTGGAGGATAAGGCAAGGCAAACAAGATTGATCTACGGATCGCGTGGGCGCCCTATGATACGCGACGACAACCGTCACGCCGGACACAGCAACCCCGGCCGGGACGAACACAGTAGACAAAGCTCGTTTGAGCTGCGTCGTGATATAGCCCAATACAGAGGTGCCGCACACCCACTATGCTTCACAGATGAAGTAATGGATCATCAAATCCCTGAAGGGTTCAAACCCGTTAACATTGAATCCTATGATGGCACAACAGATCCTGCGGTTTGGATCGAAGACTATCTCCTTCATATCCACATGTCCCGCGGTGATGATCTTCACGCCATCAAATACCTCCCACTCAAGCTTAAAGGACCAGCTCGGCATTGGCTCAACAGCCTGCCAGCAGAATCAATTGGGTGTTGGGAGGACCTGGAAGCCGCATTCCTCGATAACTTCCAGGGCACATATGTGCGACCACCAGATGCCAATGACCTAAGCCACATAATTCAGCAGCCAGATGAATCGGCCAGACAATTCTGGACACGGTTCTTAACCAAGAAAATCAAATCGTCGATTGTCCGGATGCAGAAGCCCTTGCAGCCTTCAAACACAACATCCGCGATGAATGGCTTGCCCGGCACCTAGGACAGGAAAGCCGAAATCAATGGCAGCCCTCACATCGCTCATGACCCGCTTCTGTGCGGGAGAAGACAGCTGGCTAGCTCGCAGTAACAACCCAACCAAAAACTCTGGTAGTTCGGATACCAAAGACAGCAATGGCAGGTCGCGTCGCAATAAGCACAAACGCCGCATTAAAGGCGATAATACTGAAGATACGGCAGTCAACACTGGATTCAGAGTCTCTAAACCCGGTCAGCGGAAAAAGCCATTCAAAAGAACTACTCCGGGCCCGTCCAATTTGGATCGGATACTCAATCGCTCATGCCAGATACACGGCACCCCCGAAAAGCCAGCTAATCACACCAACAGAGACTATTGGGTGTTCAAGCAGGCAGGCAAGTTAATCGCCAAAGGCAACGACAAGGGGCTGCATAGCAATGACGAGGAGGAGACACGGCCGCTGAACAATAGAGGACAAAAGGGATTCCCCCCACAAGTGCGGACAGTCAACATGATATACGCAACCCACATACCCAAAAGGGAGCAGAAGCGTGCGCTCAGGGACGTATACGCGATGGAGCCAGTCGCCCCAAAGTTCAATCCGTGGTCCTCCTGCCCGATCACTTTTGATCGAAGGGACCACCCCACCAGTATCTGCCACGGCGGATTCGCCGCATTGGTTTTAGACCCAATCGTCGATGGATTTCACCTCACTAGAGTCCTAATGGACGGCGGCAGCAGCCTGAACCTGCTTTATCAGGATACAGTGGGCAAGATGGGCATAGACCCCTCAAGGATTAAACCCACAAAGATGACCTTCAAGGGCGTCATACCAGGTGTAGAGGCCAATTGTACAGGCTCAGTTACACTTGAAGTGGTCTTCGGATCCCCGGATAACTTCCGAAGCGAGGAGTTAATCTTCGACATAGTCCCGTTCCGCAGCGGCTATCATGCACTGCTCAGACGAACCGCATTTGTAAAGTTCCATGTGGTGCCGCACTATGCATACCTCAAGCTCAAGATGCCAGGCCCTCGAGGAGTCATCACGGTCAACGCAAACACCGAACGCTCTCTCCGAACGGAGGAGCACACAGCGGCTCTCGCGGCGGAAGTACAGAGTAGCCTCCCAAGGCAATTCTCGAGTCCGGTCGTTAAGCGACCGGACACCGTCAAGCGCGACCGGAGTAACCTAAAACAAGACCACCTGGCACGTTCGGAGCATGCGTAGCAATGCGGCCCCAACCCCAGCCCTCGCGAAATCGCGAGACCAGTACCACGCGTACATCACTACGCTCTAGAGATACCGTGGGCACAGGGGGAGGGACGCGACCATGGCATGCCCAGAGTGTGGATCAACCACACCAGGGGCTCCCAAATTTGTCATTCTTTTTTTTCTTATTCTCAGGACTCCGTTTTTCAGAAGCCCTATCCGGCAGTGGATCTGCCGAACTAACGATGCAACAGCCAGGGAAGCAGAAAAGCTACGACGAGTATCCAGGTGGTCTCCATTACGAGCATTATACCTGTTTTACATACCATTCCGCAGCCTGCCCCTGGAGGGGGACATGTTAAATAGTCCCACCCCTCGCTTATCGCACTATTTGTATCATTCTGCCTTTATTGTAGTATTTCTCGAATAAACAATGCATCGTTTTTTGCCTATCATCGCATTCCTTTTTATATATGTTCACTTATGACATGTTGCACCCGTACGCTTTGGTATGGCCAAATACACCAGGGGCTTAAGTTCCCCAAAGTATGGTGTGATAAGTCCGAACACTTTCACAAGTGCGGCACCCCGAACTTATAGCATTATATGCATCGGCTCCGAATCATGTCTTGGGTCAATAGTTGGGTTTGCCCGGCTCCCATGTTTTGGTACCTTACGTTCCGTTATATCGGCTAAGGTAGCGCTGGGAGAACCACTGCGATTGTGCCCCAGTTGAGCTGGGTGGAGCACCTTAGTGGAGAAAGCTAAAACTGACCGTCATGATGAGGCGAGAGCTGGTCGCTGTTTGAGAGGTCTTTTCGAGTCCCTAAAGACTTATGCCGCTTAGAGCGAGGAGCCGGCTTTGTCCGGCCCCAGGCGTGGATATCGCCCCGAATTCGGCCTTCCGAATACCAGGGGCTTCGCCGAAATTTAAAATTATAGAATTCTATGGCTAAGTGAGAGTGTTTAAGCATTATAAGTCCGGTTGCCTCGTTCGTTGCGTTGAGCGCCTCCCTAGAAGGACCCAAAAATGGGAACAAGAGTGCTCAAGTTTATCCCGAACATCTCAGATTTCATAAACGGCCGCACAGAAGGTAATATTTTAAATTAACAAGCGTTGCTTAGCGCATATGAACAAAGTTTTCAGCGCACAGGATAACAAAACGCGAGTCTACTCAAAAATTACATCTTTGGAGCACTCACCCGCAATAATGCGGGCACCCTTCAGGACACCCTTGTAATACATCTCGGGCGTGCGATACTCCTTGCCCGGCGGTGGCGCGTCCGTCACAAGCTCCTCGGCGTCCATCTTGCCCCAGTGCACCTTAGCGCGGGCAAGGGCCCGACGGGCACCTTCTATACAGGCGGAGTGCTTGATGATGTCAACCCATGGACAGGCGTCCACCAGCCGCCGCACCAGACCGAAGTAGCTCCCAGGCATGGCTTCCTTGGGCCACAGCCAAACTATGAGGCCCTTCATGGCATGTTCAGCCACCTTGTGGAGCTCGACCAGCTGCTTCAGCTGGTCGCTCAGGGGCACCGGATGTCCGGCCTTAGCATACTTAGACCAGAACACCTTCTCCGTCGAGCTCCCCTCCTCGGCTCTATAGAACGCGGCAGCATCGGACACGCTATTGGGCAGATCTGCGAACGCTCCTAGAGAGCTCCGAATTCGGGTAAGTAACAGGTAATTCACTTTTACATGCTTACTTTGCATGAAGAATGCCTTACCTGCCGCTATCTTCTTCACCGCCTCGATTTCCTGGAGGGCCTTTTGGGCCTCGGCCTTAGCGGCTTTGGCACTCTCAAGAGCGGACGCGAGCTCGGACTCTCGAGTCTTCGAGTCACGCTCCAAACTCTCATGTTTTTCCACGAGAGCCTGGAGCTCTTGCCGCACCTCCGCCACCCGCGCCTCCTGCTTCTCTCGCTCGGTGCGTTCCGCGGCCACATTGCATTCGGCCGCGGACACTGCCTCCTTTAGGGTCGCCACCTCGTTCATAGCCCCTGTAATACCCACGTTATTCCTGTTATTTTTTGCAACCAAATCCTTTTTATAAGGTACAACTTTAACAAGGTGTTACTTACATTCCTTGTCCTCGAGCTGCTTCTTGGCACGGCCGAGCTCGCTCTCGGACCGCTCAAGGCTCTCCTTCAAGGCATTGACCTCCACAGTCAGTGCGGCAGAGGTCAGCAGCGCAGCCTGCATTCCCATATTGACATATTTGTGTTAGACTCCTGCGTATATCTTTTTAGATCCTCAGTTCGGCTTTTCTTTCCGAACACCAAACTGAGCATCAGGGGCTACTGTCTATGCGGTACTATTTTTTGCATATCTTGAAACCCTTATACCTCAAAGCCTGTTAGAAGTCTGGTGCAGGCTTCGGTCAGCCCGCTCTTGGCGGACTGAACTTTCTGAATCACCGCACTCATAACAGTGTGGCGTTCCTCTTTGATGGAAGCGCCGTTGAGCGCCTCCAGCAAGTTATCTGGCGCCTCCGGTTGGACGGAGGTCACCGGCGTTGCCGTCTCGCCCTTCTTATGGAGGGGCCGCCCGCCGGACTCCGGAACCACCAAAGGTTCCGCCGTGGAGTCCGGCCCACAGTTCGGGAGGTTGCCCTGCGGCACCTCCAGGGCCTCCTCCTCCTAGCCGGTCCCCTTCTGGGACCCCGCCTCGGCGTCGTCTGCGTCACGAGGGGAGGAGGCGGTCGGAAATGAAGCGCTATTCACATCCGACGACCCCAGGGACCCGCTCGACGAAGCGGGGAGATCGTCCTTGGGCGGGCTGTATGGTCGTGTTCGGCATTAGTAGACACTATGCGGCGAAAGGAAAAACATAAGTTATTCTGGGATCCGGACACTTACGATCTTGCCAGGGGCTTGGCCCTCGAAGGCCACTCCTCCTCGCCGTTGCTGGCATTGGTGGAACAGTCCGGAGGAAGGGCCCTTCCCTTCTTGGACCCTTCGGCCTCCCCCATTGGGGAAGCCTTCCTTTTCTTCTCTCTCCCCGCTGGGGGAGAGGCCTCTTTCTTCTCCTCCTCGTCCTCGTGGGAGGAGTCCGCCTCAGAGTCATCGGACGATGAGTCCGATAACACCTGGCACCGGGAGCTCCTCCGAGTTCCCGTGGCCTTCTTCTTGGCCTTCTTCTCCGGCACCACGTATGGCGCCGAGACCAGCATCCCTGTCAAATGGGCATCCGCTGGGTCTTCGGGCAAGGGAGCCGGGGAGTTAACCTGCCCGGACGTCTTCTACCAAGCCTGTCAAAGGTAATGGGAGTTTTAGATCCTGCATAGAGTCAAACTATGGAAAACAAGTGTCCCATAAAGGATAAAATAGCTTACCTCGCCGGCTTGACACTGCGAGCTGAATCCGCGATCTTAGGTAGCGGATGGGGGAGCCTCGGCGCCCTTGAACAGCACCCTCCAGGCGTCTTCGTACGTAGTGTCGAAGAGCCTGCTCAAGGTTGGGTGTTGTGCCGGATCAAACTCCCACAGATTGAAAGCCCACTGTTGGCACGGGAGAATCCGGCGGATGAGCATGACCTGGGTTACGTTGACAAGCTTGAGCTTCTTGTTCACCAGGGTTTGGTCGCAGGATTGAAGTCCGGTCAGCTCCTCCAAATCACCCCACGTCAGGCCCTTCTCTTTCCAGGAGGTGAGCCGTGTGGGGATCCCAGATCTGAATTCGGAGGCCGCTGCCCATTCAGGGTCACGCGGCTCGGTGATGTAGAACCACCCCGATTTCCACCCTTTGATGGTTTCCACGAAGGCACCCTCGAGCCATGTGATGTTGGGCATCTTGCCCACCATGGCGCCTCCGCACTCCGCTTGGCAGCCGCCCACCACCTTCGGCTTGACATTAAAAGTCTTCAGCCATAAGTCGAAGTGGGGCTGGACGTAGAGGAAGGCCTCACACACGACGATGAACGCCGAGATGTTGAGGATGAAATTCGGGGCCAGATTGTGGAAATCAAGACCGTAGTAGAACATGAGCCCCCGGACAAATGGGTGGAGTGGGAAGACCAGTCCACGGAGGAAATGGGGAAGGAACACGACCCTCTCATGGGGCCTGGGGGTGGGGATGAGCTGCCCCTCGTCGGGGAGTCAGTGCGCGATATCGCTGGACAGGTATCCGGCCTTGCGCAGCCTCTTGATGTGCCCTCCGTGACGGAGGAGGCCATCCACTTGCCTCCCGCTCCGGACATGGTTGGAGAAGGTTGAGGTGAGATGTGCGGACTTGGGCGCTGGAGCTCGAGTGCGCAGAGATGGATAAGCAAAGGAGGAAGAAGGCGTAGGTAAAAAGGTGGATCCTTATCCCCTTATATATGAGCGGACGAAACTATGCGTCCCCACCAGCCCAGTAAAACTTGCTTATCTCCCAAGCGCCGCAATCAATGGCGCGGTTGGGTTACCCACGCCCGTATTGATGAGAATACCGGAATAAGGGGACACGATCTCTGCTTTGACAAGACGTGCCAAGGAAACCGCTTCGCTAAACGCGCTGAGATGGGACAATAAAAACGATTCGAATAAAGGCTTGGCCATGGTGTGACGTCATGCCACGAAAGACGTCAGCAGATTGAACTTGTGTAAATATTATTATCTCTACGGTGGTATGTGGAATTTATTTTGCAGAGCTGGACACTATCCTGGTGTTCACAATCTTCTATGAATTATTCGGAGGAGGAACCCGTCTTGCAATGTCGAAGACAATATGCAGGCCGGACTCGTTGTCATTGAAGCCTGGTTCAGGGGCTACTGAGGGAGTCCTGGACTAGGGGGTGTCCGTATAGCTGAACTATCACCGTTGGCCGGACTCCAAGACTATGAAGATACAAGATTGAAGACTTTGTCCCGTGTCCGGATGGGACTTTCCTTGGCGTGAAAGGCAAGCTTGGCGATACGGATATGTAGATCTCCTACCATTGTAACCGACTCCATGTAACCCTAGCCCTCTCCGGTGTCTATATAAACCGGAGAGTTTTAGTCCGTAGGACGGACAACAATCATACCATAGGCTGGCTTCTAGGGTTTAGCCTCCTTGATCTCGTGGTAGATCTACTCTTGTACTACCTGAAAGTGCTAAGTGGCACTTATGCTTTATTTTGGTGTGATGACAATGTGGTTAGTTGAACTAATATCGGTTGCTAAAGTTTATCTCAGGTTATTGGTTCTAAGTGCCCGCGATGGAGATGTGCGACCACCCCATTTCAAAAAGAACAAAGGTGTTGTCTTTCGATGCTTCGAAGGTTTAGTTTTGGTTTACTTCGAGTCGTAGGAAAGACCGCACTATCAAGAGGGCTCTGTGTGGATAAATGTCGTGTGGGAATGCCATTGCCGAGCCTCACTCTCTTACCCTTCCCACTCCGAGAACCTAATAAGAGCCTAGTGTGTATGCTGTGGTACTCAGAAAGTTGCAATAGAAAGTTACTGGGTACCCCGTGCACACGGGGTCTGTTGACCCCCGTGCGCACGGGGTACTGCGTAACTCTCTGGGTACCCCGTGCGCACGGGGTCTTTTGACCCCCGTGCGCACGGGGTCTTTTGACCCCCGTGCGCACGGGGTACTGCGTAACTCTCTGGGTACCCCGTGCGCACGGGGTCTTTTGAACCCCGTGCGCACGGGGTGGCGTGATTGTCTCTGAGTACCCCGTGCGCACGGGGCTGACTTAGCCCGTGCGCACGGGGTCCAACGGGCAGAAATCCCCACCAGCCCCTGCACACTATATAAAGGCCCTTCTTCCACCCCAACCCTAAACCCTAATGTCTTGTTAAGCTCCACCATTGCTACACCCCCTTTTGCTCAATACTCTCAATCCCTCCACCCAAACTTGTTGAAACTTTGGGGATTGGGAGAGCAAGACCCGATCTACATCTTGACCAAACCAAATCGCGTTCCCCGCAACATTTCTTCCCTATTGACTTGTTACTCTTGGAGCTTGGGCTCCTAGGCGGCTAGAGGTTCCTCCGGAAGCTTCCTTGCTTGTGGTGTGCTCCGGAGAAGTTTGTAAAGGTGTGGTGGTCGCCTTCAAGACCAATCCCGAGTGATTCGAGGCTCATCCGTTGGGGGTGACTCGAAGGAGAATACGGTGAGCCTTCGGTGGCGTTCCGCGAGCTTTGGCTCCGGCACCGCTCCAAACGGAGATTAGCTCTTCCCCAAGGAAGAGTGAACTTCGGGTTAAAATCTGCGTCCACATCTCACTTGTGGTTAATCCTTTCCCGCACCTTTCCTTGTTGTTGTATGCTTGTTGGCTTGCTAAGTAGTTTGTTGCCTAGCATATTTATCTTGGAGCTTGCTTGTCATATAGGTTTCATTCACCTAGTTGCATATCTAGTGAACTCTTTTATCCGCTAAGCCTTAAAATCTACAAGAAAGATTAAAATTTGTAGTCTCCTATTCACCCACCCTCTAGTCGACCGTATCGATCCATTCAATTGGTATCAGAGCCTCGTGCTCTAATATAAGGTTTTACAACCTTAGAGGATATGGTCGATCTAGGGAATGAGGGAGGTGGCTTACCCGTTGCGGAGGATGGTCAAAACCAACCCCCCGCCGCGACCGAGCCACTTGGTGCTCCTGTCGTTGCTCCTGCCACTCCTCCTAACCCGAATGTCCCCTTGACCGCGGCCGATCTTCTTTCAATGTTTGCGGACCTCAAAGTCTCTATGATGAAAGAGGTTCGGGCCTCGGTCAAGGAGGAAATTGATGCCCGCTTAAAGCCATCAACGTCCGCATCAAACTCGTTTAATCCAAATGAAGTTCATGATGCGGATGACTCGAGGGAACCTCTTGCTTCTCCGGCTCATACTCAAGTTCCCAAGTACAATGCCATGGAACCCTTTTACTCTCCTCAACCCTTGCAGCATCCCCGCATTAATCCTATTGGGCCTCCGCCCCCTATGAAAGCTAATGCCTTTGCTAAGTGGAAGCTAGATATGGAGTCTCACATGCGCAGTGCTTCAACTCAATTGTGGTGGATTGTTGTCAATGGATTCAACCCCAAGGACCCAATGAATCTCACTCAAGAGAAGCAGTTGACGATCAACTCAATGCTACCGCACACAACATGCTTCGCAACACTGTGACTGAAGACTATAGTGATTCCATTGCTCTTCTCAAAACCGCAAAGGAAATTTGGGATTGCCTTGAGGAGGCTCTTGAAAGAGATGAAGCAATTCGAAGATCTCGGTTGGCCTTGCTCAAACAAGAAGTCAATCTCTTTGTGAGGAATGAGGGTGAGTCCGCAGAAGAGGTTTACCGAAGGTTGAAGTCTCTTGTGCTCAACTTGAGAACCTTTGGGTGCACTTGGGCAAATGATGACTTCATCAAGGACAAGTTCATAGATGCTATGGTTCTCACGAAACATACCATGGTCATGACGGTTCATCAACGTCCGGACTATCACAAGCTGACTTTGGCTCAAGTTGTTCCACCTTCTCTACCCATGTTCTATTGGAAACCAAGTCCAAGAAAACATTCGCAATAGCTCAAGCAACCAAGAACTAAAATCTTGCCTTGAAGGCCAAGAAAGTTGTGAGCCAACCCTCGAGGGAGGAAGGAATGTGAGTGAAGAGATTGGTGAGGAGGATAATGACACCTCGTGTCCGGCAAATGATTTTGCGGAAGACTTGGCTCTCTTAGTCAAAAAGTACTCCGGGACCATGGCAAACAAAGGAAGAAATCTTCAAGGAAGATCTTTTGGACGAAGGAAATGCTACAATTGCGATAGCCCAAGACACTTTGTTCATGATTGTCCTTATGAGAGACGTGAAGACAAGTCCGAGAAGCTTGTGCTTAAGAAGAAGAAGTTCACCAAGTTTGCAAAGAGGAAGGATGACAAGGCTCTTGTTCATGAAGAATACATGTCTGGAGATGAAGATGACGGTGATGATGATCAAGTGGGCACGGCCACTTTTGCCATGCATGCCACTACCTCCTCCACCACCGGCCTCTTCGACTCTCCAAACGAGGACAAGCCATTAACTCATCGGTGCCTCATGGCCAAAGAGGTAAAAACAAAGTCCGAACCCAAGAAACCCGACAACTACACTCCCAATGTCTCATGTGAGATAGTGGAGGATGAGTGTGAGGAGGGTGTGGATAATGATGAGGAATCCTTAATGGCTTTCATGAAAACTCTTCATGGTGAAGCTCGTGCTCGTTTTGGCGATCTCCTTAAGTCACTTGCCGAACGCTATGACTTTATTGAGAACGTTGAGAACCTCCTTATAGAGGAAAAAGAGAGAGTGGATCTCCTCGAGCACGAACTTAACGAAGAGAGTGTCATGAGAGCATCACTTGAGGAAGCCTTATCTTCTCATCAAATTGACTTTGTTAAAACCAATGATGCTTTGCAACTTGCTCTTGAGAATAAAGATGCTCTTAACGTTAGAGTTGAAAAGCTTCTAGTTGACCATACAAAACTTGTTAAGGAGCATGAGTTCCTTGTGATTAGTTCCAAGGTTGTCAAAGGTGACCTCATTGCCCTCACCGAGTCTTATGCCCAACTAAAAGCTACAACCATTAAGGATCTCACTTGCGCACCTCATATTGAGTTAAATGATGATGCTTGTACTGCTAACTTTGCTCACGATTGCACTTTCCTTCAAGAGGAAAACAAGAAGTTGAAAGCTCAAATTGAGAAAGGGCTCGTGTCATGCATCCAAGGGGAGAAAAATCTAAATGACCTCTTGAGCAACCAAAAGGAGTGTGTTGCCAAGGAGGGAGTTGGGTTTAATCCCGCATCCAAGAGTGGTAAGAAAAAGAAGAAGAAGACCAACAAGAAAATCAGTCCGACTCCTTCCCTTCCCCAAAAGGTAGTGTTTGTTCATGAAGGGCACAAGGAGAAGGAGAAGGAATTAAAGGGTGTTGGGAATGGAAAGGTCATTAGGGACAATGCCATTCCCAAGAATTTTGCCGGCAAGAACAATCCATCATACGTTCTCATGAGAGGAGATGATGGCCATACCTTTGCAAAATTTGTTGGAACTAACTATGATGATTATGCTTGGACTATTTGGGTTCCCAAGATCCTTGTTGCTAACTCACCAGGACCCATTGCAAAATGGGTACCTATAACCAAAGCTTGATTATTGTAGGACTATGTCTCCGGTGGAACGCAATGGGTGATCGACAGTGGATGCACAAATCATATGACCGGAGAAAGGGAGATGCTCGTGGAGTTCGTTGATTCACTCAAGGCCTCTTCGAACATCTCCTTCGGTGACAATAGCAAGGGCAAGGTATTAGGTTTGGGCAAGGTGGTAATCTCTAATGATTCATCTCTTTCAAATGTCATGCTTGTCCAATCCCTTCACTACAATTTACTTTCAACTATTCAATTGGCTCGTGCCGGATATGATTCACATTTTGGTGAATTCCATGTGACCGTCTTTAAGAGAAGCAGTCTCAAAGTGGTCTTCGTTGGGCATGTTGAAGACAACCTTTATGTGGTTGATTTCTCGAAAGAGAAAACTCATCTTGCAACATGCCTAATGGCCAAGGCCGACGTGGGGTGGCTATGGCACCGTAGACTAGCCCACGTGGGCATGAGAAATTTACAAGCTCTCTTAAAGGGGGAGCACACTCTTGGACTAACCAATGTGTCTTTTGCCAAAGATCGTCCTTGTAGTGCTTGCATTGCCGGAAAGCTTCATGAAAAAGCTCACAAGGTGAACACTATCATCACCACCTTGAGGCCCCTCGAGCTTATCCATTTAGATCTTTTTGGGCCTCCCACATATGATAGTTTGGGAGGAAGGAGATATTGCCTTGTCATTGTTGATGACTTCACAAGATATACTTGGGTGTTCTTTCTCAAGACTAAAGATGAAACTCAAGAAACCTTCATAAACTTTGCCAAAGAAGCTCAACGTCAACATAACTGTGAGATCAAGGCAATCCGGAGTGACAATGGCACCGAGTTCAAAAACTATACAATGGATGATTTCTTGAGTGAAGAGGGGATAAAGCACCAATATGCCTCACCATATACTCCCCAACAAAATGGGGTTGTGGAGAGGAAGAATCGGACTCTCATTGAGATGGCTAGGACCATGCTTGATGAGTACAAATCACCATACACGCTTTGGGCAGAAGCCATCAACACCGCGTGCCATGCTTCAAACCGGCTTTATCTTTGCAAGCTCAAGAACAAGACCCCTTATGAGCTCCTAATTGGGAGAAAGCCCAACGTCAAATACTTTTGGGTATTCGGGTGTAAGTGTTTCATTTTAAACAAAAAATCCCGGTTAGCTAAATTTGAGTCTAGAACTTATGAGGGCATATTTGTTGGATATGCATCAAACTCTCATGCTTACCGAGTTCTCAATAAATCCACCGGATGCATTGAGGAAACGGTAAATGTGGAGTTTGATGAAGATAACGGCTCCCGCATGGAGCAAATTGTTCCTAGTGTTGTAGGTGATGAGGCTCCTTCACAAGCTATAAGGACAATGGGGATGGGTCACATTCTCCCACAAGAAACACCCCATGTCCAAGTAGAAGAAGAAGGAGTAAGAGCCCCTCTTGAGATTCTCCACAAGGGAAGTCATCACCAACGCCACTTGTCCAAGATGCTTCGGGAAATAATGAACCTATCCAAGAACAAGATCAAGACCCTCATTTCCTGAGCAAGATCAAGAGCAAACTCGTCCGAATAATGAAGAACCAATCGTTGAGGCTCAAGATCAAGCTCAAAGTCATGATCATGATCAAGATCAACCCCAACCACATGTGTCTTCATCGACATCACTTCCTATAGAGCAAGAACCTGTGGTTGCAAATAGAAGAGTGTCTCCAAGGTTAAAGCAATCTCAAGGGAAAGCCTCCTCATCAAGTCCAAAACCAAGTGAAGAAGAGCTTGACCGCAAAGAGCAAAAAGTGGCCACCAAGCTGAAACATCTTCAACACCTCACCGAGAACATCTACGGAAGCATCAAAAAGGGGGTAACTACTCATAGACGTTTGGCAAACTTTTGTGAACATCACTCGTTTGTCTCTTGTGTTGAACCCCTTAAGGTGGAAGATGCACTTGACGATCCGGATTGGATAGATGCCATGCATGAAGAACTCAACAATGGACCCTTGTAAAAAGACCCAAGGAATTTCATAATGTCATTGGAACAAAGTGGATTTTCAAGAACAAACAAGATGAATATGGACAAGTAATAAGGAACAAGGCAAGGTTAGTGGCACAAGGTTTCACCCAAGTTGAAGGTTTGGACTTTGGTGAAACTTTTGCCCCCGTTGCCCGTCTCGAATCCATTCGCATCTTACTTGCTTATGCCTCTTATCATGATTTCAAATTATATCAAATGGATGTTAAGAGCGCTTTTCTTAATGGTCCTCTTAAGGAGTTAGTGTATGTCAAGCAACCTCCCGGTTTTGAAGACCCCGATCATCCTTCTCACGTTTATGAACTCCATAAGGCACTCTATGGACTCAAACAAGCACCTCGTGCTTGGTATGATCACCTTACAGTGTTCCTAAGAGAGGAAGGGTTCCAGATTGGGGTAATAGATTCCACTCTCTTTACAAAGAGGGTAAAAGGGCAGTTGTTTGTCTGCCAAATATATGTTGATGATATTATCTTTGGGTCAACTAACCATGCTATTAACGTTGAGTTTGAGAATCTTATGGCTAAGGAATTTGCAATGAGCTTGATGGGAGAGTTGAAGTTCTTTCTCGGTTTTCAAGTGAAGCAATTAAGAGGCGGAACCTTCATCAATCAATCTCGTTATATCCAAGACATGCTCAAGAGATTCAAAATGCAAGATATCCAGCCAAAGAAGACACCCATGGCCACAAATGGTCAACTTCATCTTGATCCAAATGGTAAAGAAGTGGATCAAAAGGTATATCGCTCTATGATCGGTTCCCTGCTTTACCTTTGTGCATCTAGGCCAGATATTATGTTGAGTGTGTGTATGTGTGCAAGATTTCAATCTGCTCCTAAGGAGAGCCACTATTTGGCAGTGAAAAGGATCCTTCGATATTTGGTTCATGCCCCAAACTTAGGCCTTTGGTATCCCAAGGGATCTTCATTTGAGTTAATGGGTTACTCGGATTCGGATTGGGCCGGAGACAAGGTTGATCGCAAGTCCACCTCTGGTTCATGTCAATTTTTAGGAAGGTCGTTGGTAAGTTGGTCTTCAAAGAAGCAAAATTGTATATCTCTCTCCACAGCCGAAGCCGAGTATATTGCTGCCGGAAGTTGTTGTGCCCAATTATTATGGATGAGGCAAACTTTGATGGATTATGGTGTCAAATGTGACAAAGTGCCTCTTTGGTGTGACAATGAGAGTGCCATCAACATCGCCGACAATCCGGTTCAACATAGCAAGACCAAGCATACTGAGATTCGTCATCATTTCATTAGAGATCATGTGGCCAAGGGAAACATTGAGTTACTCCATGTCAACACCGAGAATCAACTTGCAGACATTTTCACCAAGCCCCTTGACGAAGCAAGATTCCGGGAGTTAAGGCATGAGCTAAATATCGTGGATATTAGTAACTTTAGATGAAACTCTTGCTCATACACACATACTCATGTACTATCTTGCTTAGATGTAGGCACATGTCTAGGGGGAGCTAGCTCAACCCATGAGCTATCTTATCATGGAAGTGCATAAATCAAACTCAATCTTTCACATTAGCCACTTTAGGTGGTACTTGTGCTTCAAAGATGAGTATTGGTCTTGGGCCCAAGGTTCATATCTTCGCGGTGCCATACCAAGTAAACTCAAACATGGTGGCCTTGGCCACCTCCCTTGCTTGAGGGTTGTGTCCGTGTTTGTTTCGCCTGTGTGGTGTGTTGTTTCTTTTCTTTTTTTTGTGTTTTGTTCTTCTTACTTCTCTTTTGGTACAAGTGCTCCACATATTCCCTTTCCATAGTGATAGGTCTTTCCTCATGGCGTATTCGGAAATATCGACCGAGTGCTTTGTGAAGTAGGGGTAAGAGTTTACACTCAGCCCTGTACTTAAAACAAATCCACACATGTCAAAGTTCCTGAGTACCCCATGCGCACGGGCCTGTACCATGCACACGAGGCCCCCGTGCCCACGGGCTCTGTACCATGCGCACGGGACCCCCGTGCGCACGGAGATCTCTTAGCCCGTGCGCACGGGGTCTGCGGTTTCTGGTCCTGAAGGTGGGGCGTGGGGGAGGCTCAGGCTCTTTTCCACCCATTCGCCCCCTCCACTCCCTAGAAAGCCTCCAGCGCCGCCGCCGTCGCCTCCCCTCGCCGGAGCTCCTCTGGGCTTCGTCGGGGTTCTTCCTCGGTGGATCTGCATCCAGATGGGGTCCTCCTCCGGTTGGTCCTGCCTCCTTGGTCTTTTTCCTTGTGTTTCTTTCTTTTTCTCTAGCTTTAGGGTTTCTTTGCTCCCTAGATTCGTTTGCCTCAAATGTTGGTAGATAGAAGTCTAGTGCTTAGATCCTATGGTCCCTCTGCTTCACCCACTCCCGGAGTTCATTCTGGTAGTGGCCGCTGCTGGGAGACCCCCGTGTCCACGGAGTGTTTGACCCCCATGCGCACGGGGCCCCGTGTCCACGGTCCTGTACCGTGCGCACGGGACCCCCGTGCCCATGGGGTCTAAACCCCCGTGTGCACGGGCTATCCAGGAACTTTTGCCTAGATTTTTGTCTATCCCCTTGCCATTCATCTTGCACTTGTACTCATTTGTGGTTCATTCTTTGTGTTGTTGGGTGTTTACGTGTGTTTTCAGACTCCGCTGACAAGAGGTCTGAGCTTCATCGCAAGCACGGAAAAAGAGGATCAGAGGACTTCACCATTTCTTGTCGTCAGCCGTCTGAAGGCATGGGTCAGGGGTCTGGGTCTGGTCAGGGCCGTGTTTGACGTGCTGCCTTAAAGCGGCCCGTTGTAGAGGCTTCCGATAATTCTAAGGAAGAGTATGACTCGCAAGATGATGTTTACTACACCAATCCCAATAATGATGATGAGATAGAAGAAGAAGATGATCGTGGTGAGGAAGGTGAAGAAGAGGATGAGGAGTCTAGTCCGGAGCAAGCCATTCCGGGCGGGCGTGACCTCCGGAATTTGCCTCTTGTCAAGTGGACCAAGCCAGAGATCTGGGCTGAGAGACAGAGCCATCCTTATGTTGCTGCCACTGGTATGGGAGTGGATCCCCGGTTCAAGAATGAGTTTCAGCAAAGGGTCGATCATGAGCTTCTTATGACCAAGTCCAAGAAGTTTGCCCCTCACAAGCAAGTCAACACTGAGAGTTTGCGCAACAATGACCATCTGTATCCCGGTGTGTACTCCGCTCTTGGACGACTGGGTCTGATTCCGTTTGTCACTTTCAACCACCCCTATAATGAAGATCTAGTGATGCAGTTCTTTGCCACTCTGTACTTCTCCAATGATTCTGCTCGCACCCTCACCTGGATGTCCGGAACGCATCAGTGCTCAGCTCCTATGGCAAAGTTCTCCGAGATCATTCCCTACCCGTTCATGGATGAAGAGACCGTTTTGATGAGTTTGGCGTTGTTCGGGAAAGTGGGCAGCGCACTAAAGATGAGATTGCCTTTGCTTACAAACAAGAGAAGTCATTTGTCACTGGGTCAATCAAAGACCTCTTGCCCCTCTATGATACCATGCGCCATATCCTGAAGTATACCCTCACTCCAAAGGCCGGGGATTCCCATAACATTCGGAGCTCCATGCTTGATGTCTTTGTGTATCTTCATCAGAAGAAGAAAGTGGATGTTCTGGACTTCATGTACTACGAGCTGCGTCAGTGTGTACAAGAGAACAAGTCCTTGATCTATGCTCCTTTCATATAGGCATTGATTGAGACCGTCTGTCCGGCAAAGTACATTGCCAGCTTCAAGACTTCTGTTCCCAAGCGCAACTCCAACTGGACCCCTGCTACTCCTGCTCCCTATGTGCCTATCAAGAAGGGGCGCAACCCTAGGCCTGAGGATCGTGCTACCTACACTCCAGGCATGTCCTCTACTGCACGGATCCCTCATGGTCGGGCCAAGTCTGTTGGTTCTGAGGCCATCTTTGCCAAGGGAGAGAAGAAGTCACTGTTCAAGACCTTGAGCAACATGTTCAAGATGTGTCAATCCATTCAGCGTCGTCAGATCAAGGAAATCAACAAGGAGAAGCTTGTTCGGCGTGAGCAGAAGGCAGCAAGGGCTGCTGCTGGTGAGGAGGTCGGTCCAGGTTCAGAGGACGTCGATAGTGAGGCCACTGCTCGGTCTTTCCCAATGGCCGGGTGGCGTTTTGATGATGATGATGATGCCTCGAGTGCTCCTCCTCTTGTCTAATGGGTCTCGTGTCGCCATTTGTCTCCTTTTTGTTGTCTTGATGACAAAGGGGGAGAAGTGGTGTGTGGTGTGCGTTCGTGGGAGTGTTGAGATCTCAAGCCTCGTGTTTCTCGCTGTTGGTTGGTTTTAGTTGGCTTGAGATACTCTTAATTACCTTCTGTCTGTGTGGTTGTGAGACTCTAGCTTTATTATTGAACCTTGCCATTATCCTCTTATGCTTATTGGGTCTCACATTATTTGCTCTCCACACTGTGTCATGAGTTCTAGGCACCGTTATAGGTTTATTTTGTTGAAACTCATGACGGTTCAATAATGATCTTGGTCGAACCTCCTATGGGTGTTCTAGATGCATTCTTGTTTTCGGGCACACATATAGCGGGAGCTATCATGATCATTATTTGTTCCATGGCTTTCTATCTATTTATCGTCTATGCCATGCTCTAACCACGTTGTCATCAATGCACCAAAAAGGGGGAGATTGAAAGTGCTAAGTGGCACTTATGCTTTATTTTGGTGTGATGACAATGTGGTTAGTTGAACTAATATCGGTTGCTAAAGTTTATCTCAGGTTATTGGTTCTAAGTGCTCGCGATGGAGATGTGCGACCCACCCATTTCAAAAAGGACAAAGGCGTTGTCTTTCGACGCTTGGAAGGTTTAGTTTTGGTTTACTTCGAGTCGTAGGAAAGACCGCACTATCAAGAGGGGTCTGTGTGGATAAATGTCGTGTGGGAATGCCATTGCCGAGCCTCACTCTCTTACCCTTCCCACTCCGAGCACCTAATAAGAGCCTAGTGTGTATGCTGTGGTACTCAGAAAGTTGCAACAGAAAGTTACTGGGTACCCCGTGCACACGGGGTCTGTTGACCCCCGTGCGCACGGGGTACTGCGTAACTCTCTGGGTACCCCGTGCGCACGGGGTCTTTTGACCTTCGTGCGCACGGGGTGGCGTGATTGTCTCTGAGTACCCCGTGCGCACGGGGCTGACTTAGCCTGTGCGCACGGGGTCCAACGGGCAGAAATCCCCACCAGCCCCTACACACTATATAAAGGCCCTTCTTCCACCTCCAACCCTAAACCCTAATGTCTTGTTGAGCTCCACCATTGCTACACCCCTTTTTGCTCAATACTCTCAATCCCTCCACCCAAACTTGTTGAAACTTTGGGGATTGGGAGAGCAAGACCCGATCTACATCTTGACCAAACCAAATTGCGTTCCCCGCAACATTTCTTCCCTATTGACTTGTTACTCTTGGAGCTTGGGCTCCTAGGCGGCTAGAGGTTCCTCCGGAAGCTTCCTTGCTTGTGGTGTGCTCCGGAGAAGTTTGTAAAGGTGTGGTGGTCGCCTTCAAGACCAATCCCGAGTGATTCGAGGCTCATCCGTTGGGGGTGACTCGAAGGAGAATACGGTGAGCCTTCGGTGGCGTTCCGCGAGCTTTGGCTCCGGCACCGCTCCAAACGGAGATTAGCTCTTCCCCAAGGAAGAGTGAACTTCGGTTTAAAATCTGCGTCCTCGTCTCACTTGTGGTTAATCCTTTCCCGCACCTTTCCTTGTTGTTGTATGCTTGTTGGCTTGCTAAGTAGTTTGTTGCCTAGCATATTTATCTTGGAGCTTACTTGTCATATAGGTTGCATTCACCTAGTTGCATATCTAGTGAACTCTTTTATCCGCTAAGCCTTAAAATCTACAAGAAAGATTAAAATTTGTAGTCTCCTATTCACCCCCCCCCTCTAGTCGACCGTATTGATCCATTCACTACCCATATCATCAATATCAATCAAGTAGGAGTAGGGTTTTACCTCCACCGTGAGGGCCCGAACCTGGGTAAAAACATCGTGTCCCTTGTCTCCTGTTACCATCCGCCTAGACACACAGTTCGGGACCACCTACCCGAGATCCGCCGGTTTTGACACCGACAGGCTCCTAGTTCTACTAGGAAAGGGGGAATCCTACTCCCGGTGGGAGTAGGACTCCCCTAGGGCGCGCCATAGAGAGGGCCGGCCCTCCCCCTCCTCCACTCCTTTATATACGGGGGCAGGGGCACCCCATAGACACACAAGTTGATCTTCGTGATCGTTCCTTAGCCGTGTGCGGTGCCCCCCTCAATCCTATTCCACCTCGGTCATATCGTTGCGGTGCTTAGGCGAAGCCCTGCATCGGTAGAACATCATCATTGTCACCACGCCGTCGTGCTGATGGAACTCATCCCCGACACCCTGCTGGATCGGAGTCCAGGGATCATCATCGAGCTGAACGTGTGCTGAACTCGGAGGTGCCGTGCGTTCGGTACTTGGATCGGTCGGATCGTGAAGACGTACGACTACATCAACCGCGTTGTCATAACGCTTCCGCTTACGGTCTACGAGGGTACGTGGACAACACTCTCCCCTCTCGTTGCTATGTATCACCATGATCTTGCGTGTGCGTAGGGATTTTTTTGAAATTACTGCGTTCCCCAACAGTGGCATCCGAGCCTAGGTTTTATGCGTTGATGTTATATGCACGAGTAGAACACAAGTGAGTTGTGGGCGATACAAGTCATACTGCTTACCAGCATGTCATGCTTTGGTTTAGCGGTATTGTTGGATGAAGCGGCCCGGACCGACATTACGTGTACGCTTACGCGAGACTGGTTTTACCGCCGTGCTTTGCACACAGGTGACTAGCGGGTGTCTGTTTCTCCAGCCCATAGCAGCCACGTAAAATTTGCAACAACAAAGTAGAGGACGTCTAACTTGTTTTTGCAGGGCATGTTGCGATGTGATATGGTCAAGACGTGATGCTATATTTTATTGTATGAGATGATCATGTTTTGTAACCGAAGTTATTGGCAACTGGCAGGAGCCATATGGTTGCCGCTTTATTGTATGAAATGCAAATGCCCTATAATTGCTTTACTTTATCACTAAGCGGTAGCGATAGTCGTAGAAGCAATAGATGGCATAACAACAATGATGCTACGATGGAGATCAAGGTGTCGCGCCCGTGACGATGGTGATCACGACGGTGCTTCGGAGATGGAGATCACAAGCACAAGATGATGATGGCCATATCATATCACTTATATTGATTGCATGTGATGTTTATCCTTTATGCATCTTATTTTGCTTTGATTGGCGATAGCATTTTAAGATGATCTCTCACTAATAATTATCGAGAAGTGTTCTCCCTGAGTATGCACCGTTGCGAAAGTTCTTCGTGCTGAGACACCACGTGATGATCGGGTGTGATAGGCTCTACGTTCAAATACAACGGGTGCAAAACAGTTGCACACGCGGAATACTCAGGTTAAACTTGACGAGCCTAGCATATAACAGATATGGCCTCGGAACACGGAGACCGAAAGGTCGAACGTGAATCATATAGTAGATATGATCAACATAGTGATGTTCACCATTGAAAACTACTCCATCTCACGTGATGATCGGACATGGTTTAGTTGATTTGGATCACGTGATCACTTAGATGACTAGAGAGATGTCTGTCTAAGTGGGAGTTCTTAAGTAATATGATTAATTGAACTTAAATTTATCATGAACTTAGTCCTGGTAGTATTTTGCAAATTATGTTGTAGATCAATAGCTCGCGTTGTTGCTTTCATATGTTTATTTTGATATGTTCCTAGAGAAAATTGTGTTGAAAAATGTTAGTAGCAATGATGCGGATTGGATCCGTGATCTGAGGTTTATCCTCATTGCTGCACAGAAGAATTATGTCCTTAATGCACCGCTAAGTGACAGACCTATTGCAGGAGCATATGCAGACGTTATGAACATATGCCTTGCTCAATATGATGACTACTTGATAGTTTAGTGCACCATGCTTAAACGGCTTAGAATCGGGACTTCAAAGACGTTTTGAACGTCGTGGACCATGTGAGATGTTCCAGGAGTTGAAGTTAATATTTCCAGCAAATACCCGAGTTGAGAGATATGAAGTCTCCAACAAGTTCTATAGCTAAAAGATGGAGGAGAATCGCTCAACTAGTGAGCATGTGCTCAGATTGTCTGGGTACTTCAATCGCTTGAATCAAGTGGGAGTTAATTTTCCAGATAAGATAGTGATCGACAGAATTCTCTAGTCACCATCACTAAGTTATTAGAACTTCGTGATGAACTATAGTATGCAAGGGATGACGAAAACGATTCCCGAGCTCTTAATGATGTTGAAATCGACGAAGGTAGAAATCAAGAAAGAGCATCAAATGTTGATGATTGAAAAGACCACTAGTTTCAAGAAAAGGGCAAAAAAAAGGGAAACTTCAAGTAGAATGGCAAACAAGTTGTCACTCCCGTGGAGAAGACCAAAGCTAGACCAAAGCCTGAAACTAAGTGCTTACACTGCAAAGGAAATGGTCACTGGAAGCGGAAATGACCTGAATATTTGGTGGATAAGAAGGATGGAAAAGTAAACAAGGGTATATTTGATATACAGGTTATTGATGTGTACCTTACTAGTGTTTATAGTATCCCCTGAGTATTTGATACTTGTTCGGTTGCTAAGATTAGTAACTCGAAACAGGAGTTACAGAATAAACAGAGACTAGTTGAAGGGGAAGTGACGATGAGTGTTGGAAGTAGTTCCAAGATTGATATGATCATCATCGCACACTCCCTATACTTTCAAGATTAGTGTTAAACCTAAATAAATGTTATTTGGCATTTGCGTTGAGCATGAATATGATTTGATCATGTTTATTGCAATACGGTTATTCATTTAAAGTCAGAGAATAATTGTTGTTCTGTTTACATGAATAAAACCTACAAATGGTCATACACCCAATGAAAATAGTTTGTTGGATCTCGATCGTAGTGATACACATATTCATAATATTGATGCCAAAAGATTCAAAGTTAATAATGATAGTGCAACTTATTTGTGGCACTACCGTTTGGGTCATATCGGTGTAAAGCGCATGAAGAAACTCCATAAACGATGGGTTTTCGGAATCACTTGGTTATGAATCATTTGATGCTTGCGAACCGTGTCTTTTGGGCAAGATGACTAAAACTCCATTCTCCGGAATAATGGAATGAGCTACTGACTTATTGGAAATAATACATACCGATGTATGCGATCCGATGAGTGTAGAGGCTCGCGGCGTGTATCGTTATTATCTGACCTTCACAGATGATTTGAGCAGATATGGGTATATCTACTTGATGAAACATAAAGTCTGAAACATTTGAAAAGTTCAAAGAATTTCAGAGTGAAGTGGAAAATCATCGTAACAAGAAAAATAAAGTTTCTACGATCTGATCGTGGAGACGGATATTTGAGTTAAGAGTTTGGTCTTCATTTGAAACAATGTGAAATAGTTTCGCAACTCACGCCACCTGGAACACCACAATGTAATGGTGTGTCCGAAAGTTGTAATCATACGTTACTAGATATGGTGCGATCTATGATGTCTCTTATCGGTTTACCACTATCATTTTGGGGTAGGGCTGGAATCCGAGCCGAGTCGAGCCGGCTCGGCTCGACTCGCTAGAGCTCGTTTCGTTAACGAGCTAGCTCGACTCGACTCGTTATTATAACGAGCTCAAATCCAAGATTGGCTCGACTCGTATAACTCGCGAGCTAGCTCGTTTAGCTTGTTAAGCTCGTCAAAGATATGAACATAAAACCGTCAAATGTCATAAAAATGATTACGTATATATTAAACATATATATCACTAACAATACTAATTTCCTTGTAACACATGACTCACCTAGGCGGTTGGGCCTTCAACGGCTAGGCCTTGTGTTGTGCGCCTAGGACATAGGGCACTGAGTGGCTGATCTTTTTTTGTATTGGGAGTGGCTGATCTTTTGTACCGAGCCTAACGAGTTACACGAGTATTCGTGAGATTGGATCGTTTAACTTGGACTATAAACAATCTTAAACTAAAGCTTGGCTCGACTCGTTATTCTTAGAGTTCGAGTCAATTCGAGACGAGTCACGAGCTACTTGTTTAGCTTACGAGCTTCGAGCTTTTTTCCAGCCCTATTTTGGGGTTATGCATCAGAGACAGCTGCATTCACGTTTAATAGGGCACCATCTAAATCCGTTTGAGACGACACCGTATGAACTATGGTTTAGCAGTAAACCTAAGTTGTCGTTTCTTAAAGTTTGGAGTTGCGATTCTTATGTGAAAAAGGTTTTCAACCTGATACGCTCAAACCCAAATCGGAGAAGTGCGTCTTCATAGAATACCCAAAGGAAACTGTTGGGTACACCTTCTATCACAGATCCGAAGGCAAAACATTCATTTCTAAGAATGGATCCTTTCTAGAGAAGGAGTTTCTCTCGAAAGAAGTGAGTGGGAGGAAAGTAGAACTTGATGAGGTAACTATACCTACTCCCTTGTTGGAAAGTAGTTTATCACAGAAATCAGTTCCAGTGATTCCTACACCAATTAGTGAGGAAGCTAATGATGATGATCATGAAACTTCAAATCAAGTTACTACCAAACCTCGTAGGTCTTCCAGAGTAAGATCCGCACTAGAGTGGTGCAGTAATCATGTTCTGGAAGTCATGTTACTAGACCATGATGAACCTACGAACTATGAGGAAGCGATGATGAGCCCAGATTCCGCAAAATGGCTTGAGGCCATAAAATCTGAGATATGATCCATGTATGAGAACAAAATATGGACTTTGATTGACTTGCTCGATGATCAGCAAGCCATGTTAAATAAATGGATCTTCAAGAGGAAGACGGACACTGATAGTAGTGTTACTATCTACTAAGCTCGACTTGTTGCGAAAGGTTTTCAACAAGTTCAAGGTGTTGAATACGATGAGATTTTCTCACTCGTATCGATGCTTAAGTCTATCTGAATCATGTTATCAATTGCCACATTTTATGAAATCTGGCAAATGGATGTCAAAACTGCATTCCTTAATGGATTTATTAAAGAAGAGTTGTATATGATGCAACCAGAAGGTTTTGTCAATCCTAAAGATGCTAACAAAGTGTGCAAGCTCCAGCAATCCATCAATGGACTGGTGCAAGCATCTCGGAGTTGGAATATACGCTTTGATGAGTTGATCAAAGCATATGGTTTTATACAGACTTTTGGAAAGGCCTGTATTTACAAGAAAGTGAGTGGGAGCACTACAGCCTTTCTGATAAGTATATGTGAATGACATATTATTAATTGGAAATGATGTAGAATTTTCTGGAAAGCATAAAGGAGTGTTTGAAAAGGAGTTTTTCAAAGAAAGACCTCGGTGAAGCTGCTTACACATTGAGCATCAAGATCTATATAGATAGATCAAGACGCTTGATAAGTTTTTCAATGAGTACATACCTCGATAAATTTTTTGAAGTATTTCAAAATGGAACAGTCAAAGAAAGAGTTCTTGCCTGTGTTGCAAGGTGTGAAGTTGAGTAAGACTCAAAACCCGACTATGGCAGAAAATAGAAAGAGAATGAAAAGTCATTCCCTATGCCTCAGTCATAGGTTCTATAAAGTATGCTATGCTGTGTACCAGACCTATTGTATACCTTGCTCTGAGTTTGGCAAGGGAGTACAATTTTGATCTAAGAGTAGATCACTGGACAACGGTCAAGAATATCCTTAGTGAGGACTAAGAAAATATTTCTCGATAATAGAAGTGATAAAAGAGCTCGTCGTAAAAGTTACAACGATACAAGCTTTTACACTGATCCAGATGACTCTAAGTCTCAATCTAGATACATATTGAAAGTGGGAGCAATTAGCTAGAGTAGCTCCGTGCAGAGCATTGTAGACATAGAATATTTGCAAAATACATACGGCTCTGAATGTGATAGACCCGTTGACTAAACTTCTCTCACAAGCAAAACATGATCATACCTTAGTACTCTTTGGGTGTTAATCACATAGCGATGTGAACTAGATTATTGACTCTAGTAAAACCCTTTGGGTTTTGATCACATGATGATGTGAACTATTGGTATTAATCACATACAGATGTGTATATTGGTGTTAAATCACATGGTGATGTGAACTAGATTATTGACTCTAGTGCAAGTGGGAGACTGAAGGAAATATGCCCTAGAGGCAATAATAAAGTTATTATTTATTTCCTTATATCATGATAAATGTTTATTTTTCATGCTAGAATTGTATTAACCGGAAACATAATACATGTGTGAATACATAGACAAACAAAATGTCACTAGTATGCCTCTACTTGACTAGCTTGTTGATCCAAGATGGTTATGTTTCCTAACCATAGACATGTGTTGTCATTTGATTAACGGGATCACATCATTAGGAGAATGATGTGATTGACATGACCCATTCCGTTAGCTGAGCACACGATCGTTTAGTACATTGCTATTGCTTTCTTCATGACTTATACATGTTCCTATGACTATGAGATTATGCAACTCCCGTTTACCAGAGGAACACTTTGTGTGCTACCAAACGTCACAACGTAACTGGGTGATTATAAAGGAGCTGTACAGGTGTCTCCAAAGGTACATGTTGGGTTGGCGTATTTCGAGATTAGGATTTGTCACTCCGATTGTCGGAGAGGTATCTCTGGGCCCTCTCGGTAATGCACATCACTATAAGCCTTGCAAGCAATGTAGCTAATGAGTTAGTTACGGAATGATGCATTACGTAACGAGTAAAGAGACTTGCCGGTAACGAGATTGAACTAGGTATTGGATACCGACGATCGAATCTCGGGCAAGTAACATACTGATGACAAAGGGAACAAAGTATGTTGTTATGCGGTTTGACCGATAAAGATCTTCGTAGAATATGTAGGAGACAATATGGGCATCCAGGTTCCGCCATTAGTTATTGACCAAGAATAGTTCTAGGTCATGTCTACATAGTTCTCGAACCCGTAGGGTCCGCACACTTAAGGTTTCGATGACAGTTATATTATGAGTTTATGAGTTTTGATGTACCGAAGCAGTTCGGAGTCCCGAATGAGATCGGGGACATGACGAGGAATCTCGAAATGGTCGATACGTAAAGGTCGATATATTGGACGACTATATTTGGACTTCGGAAAGGTTCCGAGTGATTCGGGTATTTATCGGAGTACCGGAGAGTTACGGGAATTCGCCGGGGAGAAGTATTGGGCCTTATTGGGCCATACGGGAAATAGAGAGAGGCTGCCTAGGGCAGGCCACGCGCCCCCCAAGGCCTAGTCCGAATTAGACTAGGGGGAGGGGCCGCACCCCTCCTTCCTTCCCTTCTCTCTTCCCTTTCCTTCTCTCCTACTCCTACTACATGGAAGGGCTCCTAGTTCTACCAGGAAAGGGGGAATCCTACTCCCGGTGGGAGTAGGACTCCCCTAGGGCGCGCCATAGAGAGGGCCGGCCCTCCCCCTCCTCCACTCCTTTATATACGGGGGCAGGGGCACCCCATAGACACACAAGTTGATCTTCGTGATCGTTCCTTAGCCGTGTGCGGTGCCCCCCTCCATCATATTCCACCTCGGTCATATCGTTGCGGTGCTTAGGCGAAGCCCTGCATCGGTAGAACATCATCATCTTCACCACGCCCTCGTGCTGACGGAACTCATCCCCGACACCCTGCTGGATAGGAGTCCGGGGATCGTCATCGAGCTGAACGTGGGCTGAACTCGGAGGTGCCGTGCGTTCAGTACTTGGATCGGTCGGATCGTGGAGACGTACGACTATATCAACCGCGTTGTCATAAAGCTTCCACTTACGGTCTACGAGGGTACGTGGACAACACTCTCCCCTCTCATTGCTATGCATCACCATGATCTTGCGTGTGCGTAGGAATTTTTTTTAAATTACTGCGTTCCCCAACAGTTTGTGCAGGTATTCGGTGACTTGTGCGTTGTCTCCTACTGGATTGATACCTTGGTTCTCAAACTGAGGGAAATACTTACTCTACTTTGCTGCATCGCCCTTTTCTTTTCAAGGGAAAAACCAATGCAAGCTCAAGAGGTAGCAAGAGCTTGAAGACTACAAGGTCACCGAGGACAATCTTGTGTCAGCCGCAAAAGTACTTCCAGCCGCGCCCCAGCACCATGTGCCCTTTGAACATCTGCACCTGGACCCAACACTCACACCACTTGTTGGCGGAGAGGCTGACGATGCAAGGAGGGTCGCTGACCAGCCATTGCTTCATCACAGGCCTGAATTTACGCGGGATGACGAGCATGGCGATGTCCTCATGGTCAACGATCTGCACATAGAACCTGATAGGTTCCTGTGCACCCTCTTCGTGCCCGATCCTCGGCCTCCTGCCAGTGCCCAGCGGCATCCTCATGAACTCCACCCTGCCAGGGAGCACCACCCTCTTCAGCCACCGGTTGGTGGGGATGAGGTCCTCCGCCCCCTTTGCGCCAGTGGTGACCTGCACCGCCGCCGGCTGTGTCCCACTCTGTCTTCAGTATCTTGTCAACAAGATGGACAACAATTAGCAACACATATGACACATGATCAAAGCTAACAAGTAAGACATCATCTATGCTCAGTGAACACAGTTTCTAATGATCACTACTAAGTACTAACACATGACTAGTGCTACTCTGATCAGTGCTTACAGTTACCAGTGCTAACATGGATCAGATAAATCCACCACTCACATGTCCTACTTGCATGCCACATGAACTCACGTACACTAGCAACAAGAGCAACATAACAACAACAGCAAGAAGAGTAGCACGAAAAACATCAGCAAGAAGAGTAGCATCAACAACAACAGTAAAA
This sequence comes from Triticum timopheevii, assembly GCA_963921465.1. Lineage (NCBI taxonomy): Eukaryota > Viridiplantae > Streptophyta > Magnoliopsida > Poales > Poaceae > Triticum > Triticum timopheevii. The sequence continues at coordinate 414,011,502 of OY997270.1, read as the reverse complement.
ACTAACAACGGTAGCATATACACTAGTAATAGCACCAAGAACAAACAATGTGGCACTACAAACTAACAATTTGGCATTAGAAAGTAACAATGTAGCACTAAAATGATGCAAACTAGCACTACATTATCAACAATTCCCAGGGCGCCGGGGGGTATTGGATCCCCATGATGTTCGAGCCGATGGAGAGGACCACTGGCTCCGGTGGCGGAGCCGGAGCTGAAGGAAATATGCCCTAGAGGCAATAATAAAGTTATTATTTATTTCCTCATATCATGATAAATGTTTATTATTCATGCTAGAATTGTATTAACCGGAAACATGATACATGAGTGAATACATAGACCAACATAACGTCACTAGTATGCCTCTACTTAACTAGCTCATTAATCAAAGATGGTTATGTTTCCTAACCATAGACATGTGTTGTCATTTGATTAATGGGATCACATCATTAGGAGAATGATGTGATTGACATGACCCATTCCGTTAGCCTAGCACTTGATCGTTTAGTATGTTGCTATTGCTTTCTTCATGACTTATACATGTTCCTGTAACTATGAGATTATGCAACCCCCGTTTACTGGAGGAACACTTTGGGTGCTAGCAAACGTCACAACATAACTAGGTGATAATAAAGGAGCACTACAGGTGTCTCCAAAGGTACATGTTGGGTTGGCGTATTTCGAGATTAGGTTTTGTCACTCCGATTGTCGGAGAGGTATCTCTGGGCCCTCTCGGTAATGCACATCACTATAAGCCTTGCAAGCAATGTAACTAATGAGTTAGTTACGGAATGATGCATTACGTAACCAGTAAAGAGACTTGCCGGTAACGAGATTGAACTAGGTATTGGATATCGACGATCGAATCTCGGGCAAGTAACATACCGATGACAAAGGGAACAACGTATGTTGTTATGCGGTTTGACCGATAAAGATCTTCGTAGAATATGTAGGAGCCAATATGAGCATCCAGGTTCCGCTATTGGTTATTGACCGAGAATAGTTCTAGGTCATGTCTACATAGTTCTCGAACCCGTAGGGTCCGCACGCTTAACGTTACGATGACAGTTTTATTATGAGTTTATAAGTTTTGATGTACCAAAGTTTGTTCGGAGTCCCGGATGTGATCACGGACATAACGAAGAGTCTCGAAATGGTCGAGACATAAAGATTGATATATTGGAAGCCTATGTTTGGACATCGGAAGTGTTCCGGGTGAAATTGGCGTTTTACCGGAGTACCGGGGGGGGGGTTACCGGAACCCTCCCGGGGGTTATTGGGCCTTCATGGGCCCTAAGGGAGAAGAGGAGAGGATGCAAGAGGTGGGCTGCGCCCCCTCCTTTCCCTAGTCCGAATAGGACAAGGAGAGGGGGGCGGCGCCCCCCCTTTCCTTCCCCTCTTCCTCCTCCTTTCCCCTTCTCCTTCTCCAATTAGGAAAGAAGGGACTCCTACTCCCGGTGGGAGTAGGACTCCCCCTTGGTGCACCCTCCTTGGCCGGCTGCCCCCTCCCCCTTGGCTCCTTTATATACGGGGGCAGGGGGCACCCTAGGACACACAAGTTGATCTTCAAGATCGTTCCTTAGCCTTGTGCGGTGCCCCCCTCCACCATATTCCACCTCGGTCATATCGTCGCGGAGTTTAGGCGAAGCCCTGCGCCGGTAGAACATCATCATCGTCACCACGCCGTCGTGCTGACGGAACTCATCCCCGACACTTTGTTGGATCGGAGTCTGGGGATCGTCATCGAGCTCAATGTGTGCTGAACTCTGAGGTGCCGTACATTCGGTACTTGGATCGGTCGGATCGTGAAGACGTACGACTACATCAACCGCGTTGTCATAACACTTCCGCTTATGGTCTACGAGGGTACGTGGACAATACTCTTCCCTCTCGTTGCTATGCATCACCATGATCTTGCGTGTGCGTAGGAATTTTTTTGAAATTACTACGTTCCCCAACAGTGGTATCAGAGCCTGGTTTTATGCGTAGATGTCATACGCACGAGTAGAACACAAGTGAGTTGTGGGCGATACCAGTCATACTGCTTACCAGCATGTCATACTTTGGCTCAGCGGTATTGTGAGATGAAGCGGCCCGGACCGACATTACGCGTACGCTTACGCGAGACTGGTTTCACCGTTACGAGCACTCGTGCTTAAAGGTGACTAGCGGGTATCTGTCTCTCTCACTTTAGCTGAATCGAGTGTGGCTACGCCCGGTCCTTGCGAAGGTTAAAATAGCAATAACTTGACGAACTATCGTTGTGGTTTTGATGCGTAGGTAAGAACGGTTCTTGCTCAGCCCGTAGCAGCCACGTAAAATTTGCAACAACAAAGTAGAGGACGTCTAACTTGTTTTTGCAGGGCATATTGTGATGTGATATGGTCAAGACATGATGCTATATTTTATTGTATGAGATGATCATGTTTTGTAACCGAAGTTATCGGCAACTGGCAGGAGCCATATGGTTGTCACTTTATTGTATGAAATGCAAATGCCTTGTAATTGCTTTACTTTATCACTAAGCGGTAGTGATAGTCGTAGAAGCAATAGATGGCATAACGACAACGATGCTACGATGGAGATCAAGGTGTCACGCCGGTGACGATGGTGATCACGATGGTGCTTTGAAGATGGAGATCACAAGCACAAGATGATGATGGCCATATCATATCACTTATTTTGATTGCATGTGATGTTTATCGTTTATGCATCTTATCTTGCTTTGATTGACGGTAGCATTTTAAGATGATCTCTCACTAAAATTATCAAGAAGTGTTCTCCCTGAGTATGCACCATTGCGAAAGTTCTTCGTGCTGAGACACCACGTGATGATCGGGTGTGATAGGCTCTACGTCAAATACAACGGGTGCAAAATAGTTGCACACACGGAATACTCAGGTTAAACTTGACGAGCCTAGCGTATAATAGATATGGCCTAGGAACACGGAGACCAAAAGGTCGAGCATGAATCATATAGTAGATATGATCAACATATTGATGTTCACCGTTGAAACTACTCCATCTCACGTGACAATCGGACATGGTGTAGTTGATATGGATCACGTAATAACTTAGAGGATTAGAGGGATGTCTATCTAAGTGGGAGTTCTTAAGTAATATGATTAATTGAACTTAAATTTATCATGAACTTAGTACCTGATAGTATTTTGCTTGTCTATGTTTGTTGTAGATAGATGGCTTGTTCTTTTGTTCCATTGAATTTTAACGCGTTCCTTGAGAAAGCAAAGTTGAAAGATGATGGTAGCAATTACACGGACTGGGTCCGTAACCTGAGGATTATCCTCATTGCTGCACAGAAGAATTATGTCCTGGAAGCACCGCTGGGTGCCAGGCCTGCTGCTGATGCAACTGACGACGTTAAGAACGTCTGGCAGAGCAAAGCTGATGACTACTCGATAGTTCAGTGTGCCATGCTTTACGGCTTAGAACCGGGTCTTCAACGATGTTTTGAACGTCATGGAGCATATGTGATGTTCCAGGAGTTGAAGTTAATATTTCAAGCAAATGCCCGGATTGAGATATATGAAGTCTCCAATAAGTTCTATAGCTGCAAGATGGAGGAAAATAGTTCTGTCAGTGAACACATACTCAAAATGTCTGGGTATAATAATCACTTGATTCAACTAGGAGTTAATCTTCCTGATGATAGTGTCATTAACAGAATTCTTCAATCACTGCCACCAAGCTACAAGAGCTTCGTGATGAACTATAATATGCAAGGGATGGACAAGACTATTCCCGAGCTCTTTGCAATGCTAAAAGCTGCGGAGGTAGAAATCAAGAAGGAGGATCAAGTGTTGATGGTCAACAAGACCACCAGTTTCAAGAAAAAGGGCAAAGGGAAGAAGAAGGGGAACTTCAAGAAGAACATCAAACAAGTTGCTGCTCAAGAGAAGAAACCCAAGTCTGGATCTAAGCCTGAAACTGAGTGCTTCTACTGCAAGCAGACTGGACACTTGAAGCGGAACTGCCCCAAGTATTTGGCAGATAAGAAGGATGGCAAAGTGAACAAAGGTATATGTGATATACATGTTATTGATGTGTACCTTACTAATGCTCGCAGTAGTACCTGGGTATTTGATACTGGTTCTGCTGCTCTTATTTGCAACTCGAAACAGGGACTACGGATTAAGCGAAGATTGGCTAAGGACGAGGTGACGATGCGCGTGGGAAATGGTTCCAAAGTCGATGTGATCGCGGTCGGCATGCTACCTCTACATCTACCATCAGGATTAGTTTTAGACCTAAATAATTGTTATTTGGTGCCAGCGTTGAGCATGAACATTATATCTGGATCTTGTTTGATGCGAGACGATTATTCATTTAAGTCAGAGAATAATGGTTGTTCTATTTATATGAATAATATCTTTTATGGTCATGCACCCTTGAAGAGTGGTCTATTTTTATTGAATCTTCATAGTAGTGATACACATATTCATAGTGTTGAAGCCAAAAGATGCAGAGTTGATAATGATAGTGCAACTTATTTGTGGCACTGCCGTTTAGGTCATGTCGGTATAAAGCGCATGAAGAAACCCCATACTGATGGGCTTTTTGAATCACTTGATTACGAATCACTTGGTACTTGCAAACCGTGCCTCATGGGCAAGATGACCAAAACGCCGTTCTCAGGAACTATGGAGCGAGCAACTGATTTGTTGGAAATCATACATACTGATGTTTGTGGTCCAATGAATGTTGAGGCTCGCGGTGGGTATCGTTATTTTCTCACCTTCATAGATGATTTAAGAAGATATGGGTATATCTACTTAATGAAACACAAGTCTGAAACATTTGAAAAGTTCAAAGAATTTCAGAGTGAAGTGGTAAATCATCGTAACAAGAAAATAAAATTTCTACGATCTGATCGTGGAGGAGAATATTTGAGTTACGATTTTGGTTTACATTTGAAACAATGCGGAATAGTTTCGCAACTCATGCCACCCGGAACACGACAACAAAATGGTGTGTCCGAACGTCGTAATCGTACTTTACTAGATATGGTGCGATCTATGATGTCTCTCACTGATTTACCGCTATCGTTTTGGGGTTATGCTTTAGAGACGGCTACATTCACGTTAAATAGGGCACCATCAAAATCCGTTGAGACGACGCCTCATGAACTGTGGTTTGGCAAGAAACCAAAGTTGTCGTTTCTTAAAGTTTGGGGCTGCGATGCTTATGTAAAGAAACTTCAACCAGATAAGCTTGAACCCAAATCGGAGAAATGTGTCTTCATAGGATACCCAAAAGAGACTGTTGGGTACACCTTCTATCACAGATCTGAGGGCAAGATCTTCGTTGCTAAATTCGGATCCTTTCTAGAGAAGGATTTTCTCTCGAAAGAAGTGAGTGGGAGGAAAGTAGAACTTGATGAGGTAACTGTCAGTGTCAAAACCGGCGGATCTCGGGTATGGGGTCCCGAACTGTGCGTCTAGGCGGATGGTAACAGGAGACAAGGGACACGATGTTTTACCCAGGTTCGGGCCCTCTTTATGGAGGTAAAACCCTACGTCCTGCTTGATTAATATTGATGATATGGGTAGTACAAGAGTGGATCTACCACGAGATCAAGGAGGCTAAACCCTAAAGCTAGCCTATGGTATGATTGTTGTAATGTATGTTATGTCCTACGGACTAAAGCCCTCCGGTTTATATAGACACCGGAGAAGGCTAGGGTTACACAGAGTCGGTTACAATGGTAGGAGATCTACATATCCGTATCGCTAAGCTTGCCTTCCACGCCAAGGAAAGTCCCATCCGGACACGGGACGGAGTCTTCAATCTTGTATCTTCGTAGTCTTGGAGTCCGGCGGACGATGATAGTCCGGCTGTCCGGACACCCCCTAGTCCAGGACTCCCTCAGTAGCCCCTGAACCAGGCTTCAATGACGATAAGTCCGGCGCGCAAAATGTTCGGCATTGCAAGGCGGGTTCCTTCTTTGAATAATCCAGAGAAGATCATGAACACCAGGATAGTGTCCGGCTCTGCAAAATAAATTCCACATTCCACCGTAGAGAGAATAAAATGTACACAAGTCCAATCTGCTGACGTATTATGCGGCATGACATCACACCGCTACCAAGCCTTTACTTGAATCGTTTTTTATTATACCAACTCAGCACGTTTAGCGAAGCAGTTTCCTTGGCACGTCCTGTCGAAGCAGAGATCGTGTTCCCCTTATTCCGGAATTCTCATCAATACGGATGTGGGTAACCCAACCGCGCCATTGATGGTGGCGCTTGGGAGATAAGCGAGTTTTACCAGGCTGGTGGGGGATGCACAGTCTTCGCCCGCCTATATATAAGGGATAAGGATTCACCTTTTCACCTACGCCTTCTTCCTCCTTTGCTTATCCATCTCCGCGCACTCAAGCTCCAACGCCCAAGCTCGCGCATCTCGCCTCGACCTTCTCCGACCATGTCCGGAGCGGGAGGCAAATGGTTGGCCTCCACCGTTAAGGAGGAGCACATCACCAAGCTGCGCAGCGCCGGATACCTTTCCGGCAACATCACGCATCGGCTGCCCGATGAGGGGCAGCTCATCCCTACCCCCGGGCCCCATGAGAGGGTCATTTTCCTCCCCCACTTCCTCCGTGGACTGGGCTTTCCACTTCACCCTTTTGTCCGGGGCTCATGTTCTACTACGGCCTGGATTTCCACGATCTGGCGCCAAACTTCATCCTCAACATCTCGGCGTTTATCGTCGTGTGTGAGGCCTTCCTCTGCATCCGGCCCCACTTCGGCCTGTGGCTCAAGACCTTCAACGTCAAGCCGAAGGTTGTGAAGGGCACGCAAGCGGAATGCGGAGGCGCCATGCTGGGCAAGATGCCCAACATTCTTTGGCTCGAAGGGGCCTTCGTGGACTCCGTTAAGGGGTGGCAATCGGGGTGGTTCTACATCACCGAGTCGCGCGGACCCACGTGGGCGGCGGCCCCCGAGTTCAGATCTGGCACCCCCACGCAGCTCACCTCCTGGAAAGAGAAGGGCTTGCTGTGGGGCAATCCGAAGGAGCTGACGGGACTCCGAGCCTGTATCCAGAAGCTGGTGAACAATAAGCTCAGGCTCGTCGACGTGGTCCAAGTCATGCTCATCCGCCGGATTCTCCCATGCCAAGAACGGGCATTCAATCTGTGGGAGTTCAATCCGGAACAGCACCAGGCGCTAAGCGGGCTCTTCGACACGACGTACGAAGGCGCCTGGAGGGTGCTGTTTAAGGGCGCCGAAGCCCCCGCATCCGCGACGGAAGATCGCGGATTTCGCTCGCAGCATCCAGCTGACGAGGTAAGTGATTCAACCCCTTTACGGGACACTTGTGGTAAATAGATTGATTCTAAGAGGGTTTCAATCCCTCTTTTCCTTTGGCAGGAATGGACGACGAAGGCCGAGCAACTCATCTGCCCGGCTCCCATGCCAGAAGACCCGGTGGACGTCCGTCTAGCGGGGCTGCTGGTTCCGGCACCGCACGTGGTGCCGGAGAAGAAGGCCAAGAAGGTGGCCACGGGGACTCGAAAGAGTTCCCGTAATCAGGTGTCCGACGACGAGGCGGAATCCTCCCCCGAAGACGAGGAGGAGGAAGAAGACTCTCTCCCGGAGGAGAGAGAGAGGAAAAGGAAGGCTTCCCCAATAGGGGAGGCCGAAGGGTCCAAGAGGGGGAGAACTATTCCCACGGACAGCTCCGCCAACACCAATGTTGGTGAAGAGGAATGGCCTTCAAGGGCCAGGCCTCCAGCGAGATCGTAAGTATCCGGATCCTTGTATAATATGAAATTTCTTTCGTGCCACATAGTGCCTTTCTGACGCCGCATACTGTCCGCAGTCCGGCCGATGATGATCTCCCCGCTTCATCGAGCGTGTCGTTGGCCCCGTCGGATGTGGATTCACTTCCGACTGCCTCCACCCCCCGCGCCGATGAGGACGCCGAGGTGGGATCCCAGAGAGGGACCCATCAGGAGGAGGCTCCGGAGGCGCCGCAAGGCAGCCTCCCGGACTTTGCGCCGGACTCTACGTCAGAACTTGCAACGGTTCCGGAGTCCGGCAGGCGGCCCCTTCGAAGGAAGGGAAAGACCGTGACGCCAGCGGCCTCCGTCCAACCGAAGGCGCCGGACAACTTGCTGGAGGCGCTCAAAGGCGCTTCCATTGAGGAAGAACACCGCACTATCATGAGTGTGGTGATTCAGAAGGTTCAGCTCGCCAAGAGCGGGCTGACCAAAGCCTGCAGCAGCCTTCTAACAGGCTTTGAGGTAAGAAGTTATAATTATGTAATGTAATAGCGCATAGACAGTAGCCCTTGATGCTCAGTTCGGTGTTCGGAAAGAAAAGCCGGACTGAGGATCTAAGAATATATACACAGGGTTGCTTTAAATATGTCAATATGGGTTTGCAGGCTGCGCTGCTGACCTCTGCCGCACTGACTGCGGAGGTCGGTGCATTGAAGCAGGATCTCGAGCGGTCCGAGCGAGAGCTCGGCCATGCCAAGAAGCATCTCGAGGACAAAGAAGGTGAGTAACACCGCTTTGAATAGTTACCTTACAGAAAAGGATTTTGGTTGCAATAAAATTAACAAGGATAATATGGGTATTACAGGGGCCACGAACAAGGTGGCAGCCCTGAAGGAGGCTGTGTCCGCGGCCGAACCCAGTGCGGCCGCGGAACGGGCAGAGCGAGAAAAGCAGGAGGCACAGGTGGCGGAAGTACGGCAAGAGCTCCAGGCTCTCATGGAGAAGCATGAGAGCTTGGAGCGTGACTCCAAGACTCGAGAGTCCAAGCTTGCCTCGGCTCTCGAAAGTGCCAAGTCCGCCAAGGCCAAGGCCCGTAAGGCCCTTCAGGAGATTGAAGATGTAAAGAAGATAGCGGCGGGTAAGGCATTTTTCATGCAAAGCAAGCATGTTAATGTAAACTACCTGACACTTACCCGCATTCAGAGCTCTCCAGGGGCGTTTGCAGATCTGCCGCGCAGTGTGTCCGATGCCGCCGCATTCTACCGTGGCGAGGAGGGGAGCTCAACGGAGAAGGTCTTCTGGTCTCAGTACGCTGAGGCCAGCCATCCGGTGCCCCCAAGCGACCAGTTGAAGCAGCTAGTCGAACTCCACAAGGTAGCTGAGGAGGCCATGAAGGGCCTTATAGTCCGGCTGTGGCCTGGACAGGCCATGCCTGGGAGCTACTTCGGCCTCGTGCGGCGGCTGGTGGATGCGTGCCCCTGGGTGGAGGTCATCAAGCGCTCCGCCTGTATTGAAGGTGCTCGTCGGGCCCTTGCCCGCACAAAGGTGCATTGGGGCAGGCTGGATGCGGAGAAGCTTCTCACTGACCCACCGCCACCGGGCAAGGAGTACCGCACGCCCGAAATGTATTATAAAACTGTCCTGAAGGGAGCCCGCGATATTGCGGATGAATGCCCTAGAGATGTAATTTTTGAGTAAAACTCGCTATGTATTATCCTGTGCGCTGAAAACTTTGTTCATATGCGCCTTAAGCAACGCTTGTTTAATTTAAAATATTACCTTCTGTGCGGCCGTTTATAAAATCTGAGAGATGGCAAGTCATTGGCTTCAGCCCCCGAGCCGCGAGTGCTGGGGTGTTCGGGATAGACTTGAGCACTCTTGTTCCCATTTTTGGGTCCATCTAGGGAGGCGCTCAACACAACGAACAAGGCAACCGGACTTATAATGTTTGAACACTCTCACTTAGCCATAGAATTCTATAATTTTAAATTTCGGCGAAGCCCCTGGTATTCGGAAGACCGAATCCGGGGCGCTATCCACGCCTTCATCGGACATTATTCGGAACTTCGCTCGAAGCGGCATGAGTCTGTAAGGACCCGAAAAGACCTCTCGAACAGCGACCAATCTCTCGCCTTATCATGCCGGTCAGTTTTAGCTTTCTCCACTGAGGCGCTCGCCTGGCTCAAGCGGGGCGCAATCGCAGTGGTTCTCCCAGTGCCACCTTAGCCGATAGAACGGAACGTAAGGCACCAAAACATGGGAGCCGGGCAAACCCAACTATTGACCCAAGACATGATTCGGAGCCGATTCATATAATGCTATAAGTTCGGGGTGCCGCACTTATGAAAGTGTTCGGACTTATCACACCATAATGTGGGGAACATAAGCCCCTGGTGTATTAGGCCGTACCAAAATATACGGGTGCAAGATGTCATGTAATGAACATATATATATAAAGTAATGTAATTGCAGTCAAAAAAGTTCAACATTATTTATTAAAGGAAGTCTGCAATGAGTGCGGACTGATACAAATAGTGCGGTAAGAAAGGGATTTGGACTAATTAGACATGTCCCCCTCCAGGGATGAGCTGCGGACTTGGTGTATATAATCGAATTTAATGCTCGTAATTGAGACCACCTGAGTGTTCGTCGCAGCCTTCTTTCTTCCCTGGCTGTTGCATCATGAGTTTGGCAGATTCACCGCCGGACAGGGCCTCTTGTTAACGGAGTCCTGTGTATTCAGAGAAAGAAAAATAATAATAATAAAAGAAAGGGGGGCACACTTGCGAGCCCCTGGTGTGGTCGAGCCGCACTCTAGGTCCATTGTGATCGTGCCCCTTCCCCTGCGCCCATGGTATCTCCAAAGCGTAATGATGTATGCGGAGGGTTGTTCTTGCAATCATGCGAGGGCGGGGGTTAGGGCCGCATTGCTACGCGTGCTCTGATCGTGCCAGGTGGTCTTGGTTGGTATTGCTTCGGGCGCGTTTTGCTGTATCCGGCCGTTTAACGGCCGGACTCGAAAATTGCCTTAAAAGGCCGCTTTGTACTTCTGCCGCGAGAGCCGCTGTATGTTCCTCCGTTCGGAGGGAGCGTTCCGTATTTCCGTTGACCGTGATGACTCCACGAGGGCCTGGCATCTTGAGCATGAGGTATGCATAATGCGGCACCGCGTTGAACTTTGCAAACGCGGTTCGTTCGAGCAGAGCGTGATAGCCGCTGCGAAATGGGACTATGTCGAAGATTAACTCCTCGCTCCGGAAATTATCCGGGGATCCGAAGACCACTTCCAGTGTGACTGAGCCTGAAAAATTGGCTTCCACACCTGGTATGACACCTTTGAAGGTTGTCTTTGTAGGTTTAATCCTTGAAGGGTCTATGCCCATCTTGCGCACTGTATCCTGATAAAGCAGGTTCAGGCTGCTGCCGCCGTCCATCAGGACTCTCGTGAGGTGAAATCCATCGACGATTGGGTCTAAAACCAATGCGGCGAATCCGCCATGGCGTATGCTGGTCGGATGGTCTCTTCGATCGGAAGTGATCGGACAAGAGGACCATGGATTGAACTTCGGGGCGACTGGCTCCATCGCATAGACGTCCCTTAGTGCACGCTTCCGCTCCCTCTTGGGTATATGGGTTGCGTAAATCATGTTCACCGTCCGTACTTGTGGGGGGAAACCCTTCTGTCCTCTATTGTTCGGCGGTCGGGTCTCTTCCTCGTCGTCGCTGTTTAGCCCCTTGTCATTGTTTTCGGCAATTAACTTGCCTGCCTGCTTGAACACCCAGCAATCTCTGTTGGTGTGATTAGCTGGCTTTTCAGGGGTGCCATGTATCTGGCATAAGCGGTCGAGTATTCGGTCCAAATTGGACGGACCCGGAGTGGTTCTTTTGAATGGCTTCTTCCGTTGACCAGGTTTAGAGCCTCGGAATCCGGCGTTGACTACCGTATCCTCCTTGTCGTCGCCGTTAATGCGGCGCTTATTTTTACTTCGACGTGACCTGCCATTGTTGTCCTTAGTATCCGGACTGCCAGAACTTTTACTGAGGTTGTTGCTGCGAGCTAGCCAGCTATCCTCTCCCGCGCAAAAGCGGGTCATTAATGATGTGAGGGCTGCCATGGATTTCGGCTTTTCCTGTCCCAGGTGCCGGGCTAGCCACTCGTCGCGGATGTTATGTTTGAAGGCTGCAAGGGCCTCTGCATCCGGACAGTCGATGATTTGGTTTTTCTTTGTCAAGAACTATGTCCAGAATTGTCTGGCCGATTCGTCTGGCTGCTGAATTATGTGGCTGAGGTCATCGGCGTCTGGTGCCCGCACATACGTGCCCTGGAAGTTGTCGAGGAATGCGGCTTCCATGTCTTCCCAACACCCAATTGACTCTGCGGGCAAGCTATTAAGCCAATGCGGAGCTGGTCCTTTAAGCTTGAGTGGGAGATACTTGATGGCATGGAGATCGTCGCCGCGGGCCATATGGATGTGAAGAAGATAATCTTCGATCCAAACCGCGGGGTCTGTAGTGCCATCGTAGGATTCGATGTTTACGGGTTTAAACCCTTCAGGGATTTGATGGTCCATTACTTCGTCAGTGAAGCATAACGGGTGTGCGGTGCCTCTGTATTGAGCAATATCACGACGTAGCTCGAGAGAGCGTTGTCTGCTGTGTTCGGCCCGGCCGGGGTTATTGTATCCGGTGCGACGGTATTCGTCGCGGGTCGTGGGGCGCCCTCGTGATCCGTAGATGGATCTGGATTGCCTTGCTTTGTCCTCCAATACGTCTTGTAAGTCCGGCGCATTCCCTTTTGGCTTCGTACTTTTGGAGCGATGCCGGGGTACGGTCTTGGTTGAGGGCCTGGATGCCTCTCTGTCGCGACCACGTGGTGGTCGGTCTCCCGTATCGTGCGCTGGTGATGAAGGTATGTATGCTTCCTCCTCTAGTCGGGGGAGCAACTTGCATCTTGGGTAGCTTTTGGAGGGGCGTTCGAGTTTATACTCTTCGGCCGCGAGGACCTCGGTCCATCGATCGGCCAGCAGGTCCTGATCATCTTGAAGCTGCTGCTTTTTCTTTAGGCTATTTGCCGTGGCGATAAGCCTGCGTTTGAAACGCTCTTGTTCGACGGGATCCTCGGGCGCGACGAATTCGTCGTCGCTGAGGCTTGCCTCGTCTTCGGAGGGAGGCATATAGTTATAATCCTCGACCTCTTCGTCTGCCGCCCTCTCGTGAGGGCTTGCTTCTGCATCCTCCTGCGCTGAGTCTTGCTGGAGGGGATTATCTTCGGCACTCTCTGGGGTATTATTGTCTCCTGTGCCGGAATCTCCATTCTTGCTGTGGCAGGATTTAGAGCGGCGCCGCTGACGCCGGCGCTTGGGCTGTTTCTTTAAAGAATCTGCCTCCGCTGCTTCTTCGCCATCCCCGTCTTTTGGGGTGTCCACCATGTATATGTCGTATGACGAGGTGGTCTTCCAGTGCCCTGTAGGTGCTGGTTCCTGTTCGTCTCCGGCATCGTCGTCCATAGCGTCGATGTCTTCGGAGTCATAGTCTAGCATGTCGGTTAGATCGTCGACAGTGGCTACAAAGTGGGTGGTGGGTGGGCTCTGAATTTCTTCGTTGTCCGTATCCCAACCATCCTGGCCATAATCCGGCCAGGACTCTCCGGATAGCGAGAGATGCTTTAGCGAATTTAGGATGTCGCCAAAGGGCGAGTGTTGGAAGATGTCCGTGGCGGTGAATTCCATAACCAGCGCCCAATCAGATTCGATTGGCAGGGGCACGGGAGGTCCGGAGTCCGGCACCTCGGAGTCACGAGCTTCGCGAGGGACAAGGGTAGTGTTCGGCTCCATCGCCGTGGAAGTTGGAGCCCCCGAGGCGGTGTCCAACCACCGGTCCTCGATCTGGGCGATCGGCTCCGGTCTAAAGGCCGGAGCAGATTCTTGTGCGGCCACCGAGGCACTGTTCGGCGGCAGAGCTAGATCATGCCCATCGTAACAGTGCGGCACGCTTGGCTGTGGCTCGAGCCTGTCGAAGATCAAGTCCCCGCGTATGTCGGCCGTGAAGTTTAGGCTTCCGAATCTGACCTGATGGCCAGGGGCGTAGCTTTCGATCTGCTCCAGATGGCCAAGCGAAGCCGCCGAATACGAAGATCTGTCCGGGGAGAAAAGTCTCACCCTGGACAGCATTGTTGGTTGAAGATGCCATCGAGCCTATCGGTGACGACACAGAGGAACTCTCAATGAAAGCACCAATGTCGGTGTCAAAACCGGCGGATCTCGGGTAGGGGGTCCCGAACTGTGCGTCTAGGCGGATGGTAACAGGAGACAAGGGACACGATGTTTTACCCAGGTTCGGGCCCTCTTGATGGAGGTAAAACCCTACGTCCTGCTTGATTAATATTGATGATATGGGTAGTACAAGAGTGGATCTACCACGAGATCAAGGAGGCTAAACCCTAAAGCTAGCCTATGGTATGATTGTATTAATGTATGTTATGTCCTACGGACTAAAGCCCTCCGTTTTATATAGACACCGGAGAAGGCTAGGGTTACACAGAGTCGGTTACAATGGTAGGAGATCTACATATCCGTATCGCCAAGCTTGCCTTCCACGCCAAGGAAAGTCCCATCCGGACACGGGACGGAGTCTTCAATCTTGTATCTTCGTAGTCTTGGAGTCCGGCGGACGATGATAGTCCGGCTGTCCGGACACCCCCTAGTCTAGGACTCCCTCAGTAACTGTACCTGCTCCCTTATTGGAAAGTAGTTCATCACAAGAACCGGTTCCTGTGACAACTACACCAATTAGTGAGAAAGCTAATGATATTGATCATGAAACTTCAGATCAAGTTTCTACTGAACCTCGTAGGTCTACCATAGTAAGAACCGCACCAGAGTGGTACGGTAATCCTATTCTGGAAGTCATGTTACTTGACCATGATGAACCTACTAACTATGAGGAAGCGATGATGAGCCCAGATTCCGCAAAATGGCTAGAGGCCATGAAATCTGAGATGGGATCCATGTATGAGAACAAAGTATGGACTTTGGTTGACTTGCCCGATGATCGGCAAGCCATTGAGAATAAATGGATCTTTAAGAAGAAGACTGACGCTGATGGTAATGTAACTGTCTATAAAGCTCAACTTGTTGCGAAAGGTTTTCGACAAGTTAAAGGGGTTGACTACGATGAGACTTTCTCACCCGTAGCGATGCTTAAGTCTGTCCAAATCATGTTAGCAATTGCTGCATTTTATGATTATGAAATTTGGCAAACGGATGTCAAAACTGCATTCTTGAATGGATTTCTCGAAGAAGAGTTGTATATGATGCAACCATAAGGTTTTGTTGATCCAAAAGGTGCTAACAAAGTGTGCAAGCTCCACCGATCCATTTATGGACTGGTGCAAGCATCTCGGAGTTGGAATAAACACTTTGATAGTGTGATCAAAGCATATGGTTTTATACAGACTTTTGGAGAAGCCTGTATTTACAAGAAAGTGAGTGGGAGCTCTGTAGCATTTCTGATATTATATGTAGATGACATATTATTAATTGGAAATGATATAGAATTTCTGGATAGCATAAAAGGATACTTGAATAAAAAGTTTTTCTATGAAAGACCTCGGTGAAGCTGCTTATATATTGGGTATCAAGATTTATAGAGATAGATCAAGACGCTTAATAGGACTTTCACAAAGCACATACCTTGATAAAGTTTTGAAAAATTTCAAAATGGATCAGGCAAAGAAAGGGTTCTTGCCCGTACTACAAGGTGTGAAGTTGAGTCAGACTCAATGCCCGACCACAGCAGAAGATAGAGAGAAAATGAAAGATGTTCCCTATGCGTCAGCCATAGGCTCTATCATGTATGCAATGCTGTGTACCAGACCTGATGTGTGCTTAGCAATAAGCTTGACAGGAAGGTACCAAAGTAATCCAGGAGTGGATCACTGGACAGCGGTCAAGAACATCCTGAAATACCTGAAAAGGACTAAGGATATGTTTCTCGTATATGGAGGTGACAAAGAGCTAGTCGTAAATGGTTACGTCGATGCAAGCTTTGACACTGATCCGGACGATTCTAAATCGCAAACCGGATACGTGTTTTTATTAAACGGTGGAGCTGTAAGTTGGTGCAGTTCTAAACAAAGCATCGTGGCGGGATCTACATGTGAAGCAGAGTACATAGCTGCTTCGGAAGCAGCAAATGAAGGAGTCTAGATGAAGGAGTTCATTTCCGATCTAGGTGTCATACCTAGTGCATCGGGACCAATGAAGATCTTCTGTGACAATACTGGTGCAATTGCCTTAGGAAAGGAATCCAGATTTCACAAGAGGACCAAGCACATCAAGAGACACTTCAATTCCATCTGGGACCAAGTCCAGGTGGGAGACATAGAGATTTGCAAGATACATACGGATCTGAATGTTGCAGATCCGTTGACTAAGCCTCTTCCACGAGCAAAACATGATCAGCACCAAGACTCCATGGGTGTTAGAATCATTACTGTGTAATCTAGATTATTGACTCTAGTGCAAGTGGGAGACTGCAGGAAATATGCCCTAGAGGAAATAATAAAGTTATTATTTATTTCCTCATATCATGATAAATGTTTATTATTCATGCTAGAATTGTATTAGCCGAAAACATAATACATGTGTGAATACATAGACCAACATAGCGTCACTAGTATGCCTCTACTTAACTAGCTCATTAATCAAAGATGGTTATGTTTCCTAACCATAGACATGTGTTGTCATTTCATTAATGGGATCACATCATTAGGAGAATGATGTGATTGACATGACCCATTCTGTTAGCCTAGCACTTGATCGTTTAGTATGTTGCTATTGCTTTCTTCATGACTTATACATGTTCCTATAACTATGAGATTATGCAACTCCCGTTTACCGGAGGAACACTTTGGGTGCTACCAAACGTCACAACGTAACTGGGTGATTATAAAGGAGCACTACAGGTGTCTCCAAAGGTACATGTTGGGTTGGCGTATTTCGAGATTAGGTTTTGTCACTCCGATTGTCGGAGAGGTATCTCTGGGCCGTCTCGGTAATGCACATCACTATAAGCCTTGCAAGCAATGTAAATAATGATTTAGTTACGGAATGATGCATTACGTAACGAGTAAAGAGACTTTCCGGTAACGAGATTGAACTAGGTATTGGGATACCGACGATCGAATCTCGGGCAAGTAACATACCGATCGAATCATGGGCTTTTGAAATATTTCGCTGAAGTTATATAAACATAACGCAAGTTAAATTTCACATGTAGAGAAAAGATAGCGTGGGCATAATTGGATAATAATTGAAGTCCACTTCACTTGCAATGTAAATTGATTAAAAACCTTCACTTGCAATGTAAATTGATTAAAAAACAATTTGACGATGTATGCATATAGAGCGATTATCTAACTAAAAATATGTTACAAATTAAAATTTACTTGATGCACTTAAGAAATTATCTCACAATCAAGAATGTTGTCTATCCAGTTTTTTTAGCTTGCCTGCCTAGCCTTATTCTGACCTCAACCACTCTCTCACCACAACCAGCCCTCTCACTCTTTCACCCCACGCACCCCTCACTCTATGTGTTCCTGTACCGACAAAGCTGACGATATGTAGACGATGAAAATGACTGTCATGAACTACATTATTCCTCATCTCTTCACCCAAATAGATCTTTCTAACATAGTTCCACCAATTTCTTCTATTCTCCGTGATTGTTCGGGATGGATGGTGCAAACGAAATGCTGTAACATGATGTGTCGACTATCCCTCTAAACACCACCCCCATCTCCGCCACCTGAGATATCCTGTACCCCGCCTTCAAATCCGTTAATCCCCCGCCCCTTCTCATCCAACGATGACCTGCCACTAATTCTTCTTCTTCCTCCCGTAGCCACAGATTTTTTATTCGACCACTTTGTCAACCCGCCCGCCTCTCCCTGCCTAAGCACCTGCCACCGCCACCCTACAGCCGGCGAGTGTTGCCACACGTCGCCACTTGCTCAAGTCACCACCTCTGTCAACGCTGACGCCAGTCGTTCCTCTAAAACCTACCACCATTTTGGTGCCCACGACCTCCCGCACCCCGCACTCGAGACCGCTAACCCCTTGCCTCTCCTCCGCCGCCAACACCCGCTGCTGCTACTACTCTTCTTCCTCCCTCTACATAACTTTTTTCTCCGTCCAGTCTATTGACCCGCCCACCTCTACCTACGAAACCACTTGCCACCACCATCAACAGTCAACAAATGTTGTCACACACTACCTCCCTCTACCTGAGTTGCCGCCCAACCCTCTAAATAGTGCCACAATCTCTAGCACTCACGACCTTCCGCGCCACAATAATCAATGGTTGGCCATATATGAAGAAAAAAAGAAGGATCAAGATGGTTCTCTGAAGAAGTCATACCATCTCTTGTCACACATCATGTTCATAGATTCTAGGCATACTCAGCTCCACCCTTTCTCATCACTATATTTGTTCATGTTCTCTGAATCTGGTGGGGCAGAGGAAGCTCTCTTCAACTCCTGCTCAACAAAGAACCTTTGTGAGGCCAAACAACCAAAAATCCTTATTCATACAAACATAAAAATGATGAACTATCCAATAATTTCTTCGTGATCATGCAATAAGCTGTGCCTTCCAAAACTTCCATATGGCAGCGGTAGATTCGACTCGCATGAAACATAAATAAAATAATATGTATATAATGATTTTACCTTATAATAGATGTTTTAGAAACTCATAATATATATTTGATAGCTCCACTCCAAAAGTATAAAATTCCTCACGTTGAATACCTATAAACAAAGGTGAAATAAGGATCTCTTTTGGACCTATCAATGAAAAGAGGAAAGGTTATGTCAGCAACTAATCGGAACCGTCGAAAGTTCAGCACATCCGTCTTTTAGCAAATGTACATGCAAAGCAATTCTTTCTCGGAGTAAACTCTGAACTATTCTGTGCCACATGTAAATAAATCATCAAATTACAGTAGGGAGACATGGTTTTTACATGTGTGGTTGGTGACCCGATAAGAATCAGCAGAAAGAAATCGAGTCAACAGAGATACTTTTGTAAGGGCCTGAGAGGTTATATAATGAATAGAAGATTCATGGAAAGAAGTTACTTACATGATACATGTAGCTAGAGAGTCACAGTGCCCTCAATTGAAGTTTTATGTTCTCCCCATTAGTGATCGCACTGAATCAAAAAGCAAAATGTCAGACAAATAGATTACCTGGAGTGAAGGCATCAGGTAAACAAATTATCTGAATCAAGCTCACTAAAAACAGAATCAAAAAGCTAAATGCCAAAAAGATTGAGTACTTTGCCTGGTATACATACTTGTCCCACCTTGCATCAACCCCATTCATGGTGGTGGCATCAACAGCATCATGAGCTCCTGCTGCCCTTGCGTCGATAGAAAGGTTGTCATCGTCGGTGCCGCGCGCCTCCGAACCAAGGATCCGTTTGGCATGGAGGAGAGCGTCATCAGATTGATGTGTCCATCCCCAAACAATGAGCCAAGATAAAGAATATTATGACTAGGAGTTGTGTGTCCTCACTTTGTGTCTACAACCACCTCCTTTCTACAGCTCCAAATCAGGGGAGCATCTCTTCGTTCCCAGCGAGACAGTCTATGCAGGTGCCGCCGGGGGCGGCGACGCCCCACCACAAAAGATTGTCTTCGAGCCGCGAGTTGCCGCATCCAACCCCAAGGACCTGCAGTTGGTAGATATTTATTGGGGAAAAATGACCAATAAAGCATGACTGAAGTTTAAACTTTGCATAACTAAAAAGCAATCAATGTATCAAAGGATTTGATCCGTGGGCATTTTCCTTTTTCCCAAGTAACAACGTCAAACTTTTCAGGGGAAGGGTGTATACAATATTTACTAAACTGAATGCTTTCCACGTGTTTTTAAATCAATGGATCCTCCTACAAATTCTTTAAAGAGTATAACTGGAAAACCATTGCGTGGGCAGCTGCTTTTTCCTCTCTTAAAGCATTGACTCTACAAATATAACACATTTTGTCACTGGAAACTCATGAATCATAAGGTACAGGGGTGGAGCACGTGACGCAACAGAGCAGAAGAGAATGTTGTACCTGAAACTTAAAATGACACATTAAGGTTCGTGGGATTCTTGTCCGAGTGAAACAAATTGGTCTGTACAAACTGAAATATAGCCAGCGCAGCTATATCAGAACCCATGAGGCCGTGAGCACACATATAGTCAGAAGCACAGCTAAATCACGTACCTTGGAGCATACACCATTCCCTCCAGCCAATTGGTCGGGTACCACGGGGTTCACCTTGAGACACCTCGTGGATGACCTTCATCCCTTCTACACAATTAAGCACAAAAAAACAAATTGAGTTCACCTTGCAAGACTATTGAGAGGGATTTAGGTCCTTATGAAGTACAGAGTATAGTATGGAAAAGGGGTTCTCTCCTAAAGAAAATAATGCAGCCTCCATCCAGAAACAAATGGCGAATTAAGCACCCTCCAGTTCAATTTCACTCTCATATAAATTCTATTTTCATGAGAAATTAATCAATTACCTAGGGTTAGTCCAGTTCATCCAAAACAGTGGAGCTCCAAGGAAGAAAGAAGAATGGTTGATCTAAAACAGGGAAGAAACAGGGCTATCACCTTCAAGATTAGTTCTGTATCAAAGCAAGAGCTCACGATTAGTTCTGGGAATTTTGAGTGATGAAGATAAGAAATGCAGTGGTACTCTTGCTCCCCTTGCTCTGAGAAGGTTTGCATATCTCAGAGTGCCCAACATCTGCCGCTGGCTAAAATAGTGTGCATAAAAAGATTAAGAATATAAGCTACATTCAGATTAGGCTAGATAAGGAGCTATGCGCTTGTACACATCAAGCCTATATCGTTATTTTCACTCACCAAGGCAATTCGAATGCATTAGATTAGTCCAATGTGGCTGACGAACTACTGTTAGGAAGAGAATGAACGGAGTTACAACCAGTTAGGATCTGCACAAGTAGGAAATATAGTGACCACACCTACGAAGGAGACTCAGGGAAGTAGTTACCTGCAGCTCCATGTAGTTTCTCAGGTCCACATCCCTGTCCCCTCCGCTGCCGCCTCCACCCCTATCCCCTTCTGGAAGCCTGGATCTAGGCGCCTGGAGAGGCGGTGGCGCACGACCGGATCACAGGATACATGGAGGGGGAGGTCGCTGCTGGCGAGGCGCCGACCGATGGGAATCGTGGGGCGGAGTCATCACCGGGGTGCAGCGTCGTTGGTTGAGGCCGCATTGGGGAAGAAGAGGCACTTGAGGCCCCCGCCCAGCCGAGGTAGGAGGCGCCAGACGGGAAGAGGTGCGAGGCTAGGGATTGGGGAGGGGGTAGGTCTGCGTGCGGCGTCTCCCGTCATCGGCGGCGGCTCCTCAACGGGATCGGCGGCCTCTCCCGTCATCGGCGGCGGCTCCTCAATGGGATCGGCGGCGGCTCCCGTAGTAGCGCAGGGATTGGCGGCGGCTCCCGTAGTAGCCCAGGGATCGACGGCGGCTTGATGTGCGAGGGCGGCGGCGAAGGATGCGAGTGCGAGGGCGGCGGCCAAGGGATCTCGTGCGAGTCGTTCTCGCTCGAGGGCACGTGACGTCGCTCTCGTACGTGCGGTTTTTTTTTTCGCTGGTTAATTTTCGCAGGGTTTTTTTTGTCGCTGGTTAATCGACGTAGATTTTTTCTTTGACGCTTGTCTCGGGCGCGATAGGCTGTTACGACCTGAAGAGCGCGGGGGCGGGTGGAGGACTCGGTAAGTGGTTTTTTCGGTTGGTGGCGGGTCAGGGTGAGGTGGGAGGAGGTACCAAAATAGGTACCAAAAAAAACCGGGCGAGGTGGGACGAAAATAAAACCCGGAACGCAACCTACCAACTGAGACATTAGGAGTAGAGATTGCATGCAATGAACTACCCACTGCATGTCGTGTTTGGTAGTCTCAAGTCATTAAAAGCATGCACCCCCACATCTCTTATTGGTTGATAGGTCAAGAAACAAGAAACAAGGTAAAATTTAATGAACCGTGCCTAAGTGTTTTGGGATTATTTGGTTTTCGTAAGATGACTTACACACCTAAACGGAGGAAGTAGGACGTTTCTTTTCTTTTCTTTTTTCCTTTTGAAGGTTTTTTTTGGTGCCCTTGGTATTCGTAGCGATGTCGATTACCGGCAAGTGGGTGGAGAAATTGTGAAAGCCGACGAAGCTGCGAGCCATCCAGGAGGAGGATGGCACCACCGTCGCCGTCGCCGCGAGTCTGCGTGACCGGGGGCGGCGGGTACATCGCTTCATGGCTCGTCAAGCTGCTCCTCTCCCGGGCTACGCCGTCCACGCCACGCTCCGCGACCCCAGTAAGTACGGCGCCCCTGATCCGGTCTCTCTGCCTGCTTCGCCGGTTGGTGATTAATGTCGGGATGCCGTTTCAGGTGACCCGAAGAACGCGCATCTGATGCAGCTGGACGGGGCGGCGGAGAGCCTGCGGCTGTTCAAGGCCGACGTGCTGGACAGCGCCGCGCTGGCCGCCGCCGTCGAGGGGTGCGAGGGCGTCTTCCATGTCGCCTCCCCCGTCCCTGCGGATAAGATCGTCGACCCTGAGGCCAGTACACATCTGTCCAAATTACCGTGTGTTGTTGGTTCACAAAATTACACCACTCCCATGATTTATTCTGTTCCACCATGGAGATGGTGTCTCTCGTAGCAGCAGTAGTGCGGTACCGTCAGAAATATTTGCAATTGGATTTTAGCTGGCTATTCTTCTTTCAGTCCTGTGTGCAAATCTAGCTCTGCTGTCGTTGTCGACGAAAGTATATGTAACAGTTGTGGAGTGGGAGCTTAGATCAGCATTTTGAAAAGTCTGCTCACTTTTTAAACTAAGTTCTAGTACTAATTGATTCACTGCTGTCGAGACGATTACATGTTGTTACTGTCTTACCGGCACTGTAAAATCTCGTTGGTTCCAATATTTGAAAATCCAGATTCTTGATGGTCTGTTACTAATGTTGTGCTAAATATAACCCTGCAGTCAGAAGTCATGGTGCCAGCCGTGAAGGGCACCTTAAACATTCTTCAAGTTTGTTCATCTCTGAATGTTCAGAAGGTTGTGGTGGTGTCATCCACTGCTGCCGTTCATTATGATCCCAACTGGCCTCAGGGTAAACCCAAAGACGAGAGTTGCTGGTCGGACAGAAAAGTATGCAAGGATAATGAGGTTAGTAATGTTATAATTAGAACTGCTAGCTGATAGAACAATGAAATTCAGTCACAACATACTTGCTGAAGCTAAGCCTGTTGATATAACAATGGAATTTAGTCCCAATGTACTTGCTGAAGGTAAGCATATACTTTAATTTCTTTACATGAAGATTTGACATGCGATTTTTTGTTAGTCCCTAACATACTAATGTATTCATCATTAGTCAATAATTACTTAGAGACTACAAAATGGTTGTAACATGTGAGGGCTTCCCTCAAAGCTTTGCAATTTTTGTTGGCAGATCTGGTATAGCCTTGCTAAAACTGTTGCTGAAGAGACAGTTTGGGAATATGCAGAGAAGAACAGGCTAAATGCTGTTACAGTATGCCCTTGTATTGTTTTGGGGCCACAATTGCAATGTGTTGTCAATACTACAAGCGAACTCCTCCTCTATGTCATAACAGGTGCCCTCATTATTTCATTTTGTCCCTTCTTATTGTTGGCATGTAGGATTATCACTTATCTGACAAAACAAAATCATGTCTTTGAGTGGGCGAAATTCAGTAACCAGGCTCTCTTGGCAATGTAGGAATTTTGGAAGAATTGAAACCCTATAGAAAAATTTCCTATGTTTTTTTACAAAATATTCCTATTTAGTCATAAAACGAATGTGGTTCTAGGAATATTATCAGAATGTGTTTTTTTGGACGTCCTATAGAATAACTGAATCTATTTTTATTTTATTTTTGGAAAAAGAGATTAAGACCCCCGGCCTCTGCATCAATCGATGCATACGTCCATCTTTATTTATTATTCAACATAGGTCTAACAAGAACATGCATCAAGCCACCCGAAGCCACCACTCACACCTACAAAACTCGATAATGTGGAGTGCTCTCACTCCCCATATCTAAAACCGGTGCCGTCGCCGATCCATCCACATAACGTATCGGAACCCACAGCCGGTGCAGCAGACCTAAAGCGTACACCACATGCACACGTTTTAGATGCCGCCATCATCATCGAACCGCTGACCCATCGTCAGGAGAGAGATCTGCATCATCCTTGCCAGTCCGTCCATCCATCGACGCCACCACGGCGCCCAACGGCGCCACCGCCCCGCGCTTGTCCATCCATACGCGAAGATTCTGGAAGATCTATCGTGCGTAGCACCTGCCGACGAGGCATGACACATCGTAGCACCTGTCGGCCAGGCATGACTTGACATCTCCACCGAAAGCTCCGTGCAAGACGAAGCCGCTCCACCTCCTGCCTCTGTCTTCCAGCTATGCTCCACAAATGATGCTCCCAAGAGAGAAAACGACACCGCAATACCGCCATCGTCTGATCTGGAAGACCAGATCCTAGGGTTTCCCCCGGAGCAGCACGAGTGGGCCGACAGTAGTTACACGACGATGCCTTCATCAAGGTAACGACGCAGAACGCCGCCATCGCCTGCCATCGGCTCGGTTTTCACCGGCAACTATGTCTTCCCGACTCGCAGCCGGAACTAGATGGTGGATCTTGAGATCTGACCATCCAGCCTTAGGCCGACCACCCCCGGCGGAGGTGATGGCCACCACCGCCAGCGGCACTGGCCAGATCAGATCTGATCGGAGGCGCCGCCGGCCAGTCAACCATGGCCACATCCCCTCCTGATCCCCCTCCCCACGAAGCCGCCGGAGCAGTGCCGAACCATCGGGAAAGACGAAGACCGAAGGGTGGTGTCGCGCCGCCGGTCCCTCCAGACCGCGGGGCTGCAGCCTAGATCCCCGCCGTCCCCATCACCGGCGGTGCCCAGGCTTAACGGGCGCACGTCTCTGGGGACGACGAGGTGGAGGAGAGGGGGGAGGGGGCGGTGGTCGGAGCCCTGGGGTTGGCCATGACATACCAATCATACACTTGAATATAAGAACTACAAAACTCACGCTGTTGAAAGAAGGTTCTTAAATATGATTGGACTAATAATATCATGACAGTTAATAATGTCTTGTATTGCTTTATTCTGTCTGTGCACAATTGTTTTACCTCATCCTCTTAACAGCGTGTCGGAGAACTACTTATCTTTAATTATTGACTTCTGGGGGTGCTGAAATTTTTATTACAGGAGGTCCTAATGCGTTGAATGACGTGCTGTGGCACATAGTCGATGTCCGTGATGTGGCCGAGGCACTGCTTCTGGTATACGTGAAACCCGAATCATCCGGGAGATATATCTGCGCACCAAATTACATTAGCACAAAGGCTTTGCTGGAGCTGCTAAAGAAGACGTACCCTGACTGCAACTATGTAAAATGGTGGGTCTCTTCTCTTATCGTGTGTTCCTTGTATGTATCAAATGGCACATTTGCCCTGAACGGCGGTGCTTGTTCATATGGTTTGAACAATTCTCTCTCTGCTTTCTGCAGCAAGGCGGATGCGCAGCAGAACTCTCGTATCACGCCGATCTCGTCGGGAAAACTGAGTAATCTGGGCTGGAAGCCGAGGGCGTTGGAGGAGACGCTCCTGGATAGCATCGAATACCACCGGAAGACGGGAAATCTGCAGGATGTGGAGGGACAGGCCTACCGCCTTCCTGATATTTTCCGTCATTTTCAAGCTGCCGACGAATGAGTCGAGAGCGCAGAGCGGCAGTGGCCAGTGCTTTATAGTTGTGTCATTGTCCTTGTGACAGCTGAATATTGCGGGAAATAGTTAAGGGTCTGCTGGGAAGATGATTGGAGACCAGAGAGAGTGAAGCTGCTCATTGCCTCGCCGTAGATTGGCTTTGGCAGCACAAGCTTTCGGTTCAGGATCGTATCTCCTGATTCTCTGCTGTGCTGTGTCCACTGTCCAGGTCTCATTAATGACGCAAACTGTATTACAAATGTTGTTCAGAACATTTTACCCTTTGCCGCTCTGCTCCCTGTCCAGATTGTGACCTCCCTGCTGAGACGTCCCAACTCACCCACGATTTGAGGCTTGCTAACGTAAGGCGTCTTTGATTCGTAGAATTCTAAAAATGCGAGAGTAGAAAAATTTAGGAATGAAATATCCCTCCACTCCGGTTGATCCATCATCTGTCTGTCTGTGTTGTCGTACGCCGGTTCGTCCGGTTGATACATACCGGTGAACAGAGAGCAAGCACCGAGCTGATCCACGCTCGTCATTCGCGGCTGGACAAGTTGCAGCGACGCAGACTCTGCGAAATGGAGCTGGGCCACGTTGACGTCGACGTAATACGACACGTGCCTAATGGCGGATGCGGGGACTGCCGGCTGAGCTGCTTGGTGGCGTAGAAGTAGGGAGGCTAGTATTTTTTTCGGACAAGATGGCGACGACGTCCGCGTCCTAGGCCCCGCCCAGCCCCTGCACCCTTCTTTATGCCGGCCGCCCCGACCTTTGCCTTCACATTGAGCCGGCGGGCTTGTCGTGTCGTCGAGTTGATCTTCTAGGCTACCGCCTTCTCCGGATCCTCCACTTCTGCCGTCTTTAGCAGCTTTTCGTATGGGTCCATGCAGTGACGAAGGGGAAAAGGACGGTAATTGGTGTGGAGAGAGGCGGGATGGTAGTGGAGAGGGTGGAGAAGGGGGAGTTTTGTGAAGAAAACAGTACGACCGCTCTAAATGCATGGGCTCCACCTCGATTTTGCGTGGCCCGAAGGTGTCGGAATCCTATGCCATGAGTGTTCGAACTCCCGCAAAGCTCCCCTTGTTTGCGGCAAAACAAACACCCGAACTGGTCCATGGACAAATGCGGGACAACATTGAACGGCTTACGACGTCCGTACCAGTAGTCCAGACGTTTACGGGCGTTTTAAGGGTCCGCATCGGAGATGCCCTTGTGCCCTATCGGATACCTCTTCCAGTAGCGTGACCTTTTCCGATAAAAAAATTCAGGCTCCCGCGGCACCAAGAAATAGTCAAGACATTTCTTTTGTAGTGGAGTGGTTACCGCAAAGCGGCAAAGGGGAGATGGAACATGAAAGCAACTCCCCTTTGTGGAGATAAACAACTGAACACCATCATAGTGACCTGCTTTCCTTCTTCCTTCCTTCCTTTCTTTCTTTCTTCATTCCTCCACCCCGTCGCCACGTCAACTCCAGGAATGCATCCACAAACGCACCGAACGTTCAGATTTTAAGCACGGCAACTCGAAAGTTTTTTATGACAACTTTTGTTGACGCGGGGTGGCAAGTTAGTTGACAAACATAGCAATTTTCTGACAAAACGAACTGGGAGAAAATGACATGTTTACCAACTAAACTTTCACCTCGCATCAACTAAAGTTACCATAAAAGACGTTCGGGTTGCCATGCTTAAAATCCAAATGTTCGAAATTTATCGGGGTCCTTCAGCAAACTAGCAAATCAAATTCATATTTACATCCGGCCTTTCTTCTAAAGAAAAGTGAGCATTAATGGATATAAACTAATATACGCTATTTTAAGCCAAATTAATAAATGTACAAAATAGGAGATGCTCTCTTCAATCCATATTAGTAGCACAACAATAGGACAACATGTCAACACACAATGTGCATCCTCCCGGTCAACACACAATAGCACAGACTTAAGGGCATCCTCCCGGTCATGATTTCTGAGGAACAAAGCGCTTTCGTCCGAGGGAGGCTTATCACAGGTAATGTTTTGGTTGCGTATGAATGTGTTCATGTTATGGCATCGGAAGAGAAAGAACCCTCTATGTGCGGTCAAGTTAGACATGATGAAAGCATATGATCGTGTGGAGTGGTCGTTTCTTGAACAAGTCATGCAAAGGTTTGGTTTTGCCCAGGGCTGAATTGGTACAATTATGAAATGTGTTCGTACATCAAGATTCTAGTCAAGCTTAATGGGGGTTTCTCCTAATTCTTTCTACCCTCCCGGGGTCTTCGGCAAGGTGATCCTTTGTCCCCATACCTTTTTATTTTTTGTGTTGAAGGTTTTTCTGCTCTATTGAAGAAGGCACAACAGGAGAAGCGGATTAATGGGGTGTCATTTGGGAGCACTGGCCCTCATGTGACTCACCTTCTGTTTGCTGATGATAGCATCGTCTTCTTGGAAGGTTCACAAAGATGTATGGAGACACTTGGAAATATCCTTCAGGAGTATGAGGGTGCGTGTGGACACTGGATAGCGAGTGAATCTTCAGAAGTCATCCATTTTGTTTGGTAGGGGCAGTAGCGAGGAAAATAAGAATACGTTGAAAGAGATCATTGGAATCAATTCTAAAGCTCTTAACGAGAAATACTTGGGTTTACCAACAGTGGTTGGTAGATCGAAGGAGGGTACTTTCAAGTATGTTAGGGAGAGTTCCAGAGGCAAAGTTTTGGGCTGGAAGGGCCAAGGTCTTTCAAAAGCTGGGAAGGAAGTTCTTGCTAAATCTGGGCTGCAAACTACACCAACATTCACCATGAGTTGTTTTCAACTCTCAACGAAGATGTGCCAGAACCTGACATCTATCTCCTCAAACTTCTGGTGGGGTTCAACTCATGGTGAAAATAAGGTGCATTGGGTTGCCCGGGATAAAATGTGCTTGTCAAAGAGAGAAGGAGGAATGGGATTCCAGAACTTTGAAGTTTTCAACCAGGCTCTCTTAGGGAAACAGGCATGGAAAATTTTGCAAGTGCCAGAGTCACTTTGCGCACGTGTTCTACGGGCTAGGTATTTCAAAGACTCATCTATCATGAATGCTACTTGTCCCTCGAATGGATCCTTTACCTTCAAAAGTGTACTTTTCGGCCATGACCATTTGAAGGAAGGAATAGTTTGGCGCACTGGTGATGGGGCAAAGATCCACATCCATCACGATAACTGGATCCCGTGGAAAGGTTACTTGCGGCCACTCGGCCAAACATATATCCAAGGCACCACTCGGGTTGCTGACCTTCTGACTGTAGACGAGACTCGTTGGGATCATGCTAAGGTTGACGCAATCTTTTCTGTAGACAACGCTGCTGATATCAAGCAAATTCCGGTGGGAGCAAATGGAGTGCAGGATTTCTTGGCCTGGAACTATACTGAACATGGTGAGTTCACGGTTCGGTCCGCCTATCACCTGGGCATGAGTATCAGAAGAGCGAATGGCGGACGGCCGGAGGGCTCGTCGTCTGTTAATACCTGCAAGATCGAATTGGCTTTCCTTGTGGAGCACCCATGTTCCAAATAAGGTGAAAATCCATTACCTGGAGACTCATGTGTAATGGCCTGGCCACTGGGTCAAAGCTACACCAACGGCGGATTAAGGCGGGTATTTTTGCACAGCTTGTGGGAGGGAGGAAAGTCTAGTTCATAGGTTCTGGAGATGCCCCCACTCTATGGCGTTCTAGAGGGACCTAGCAGAGAGGAGGGGTTTACTTGCAACATCTCCTCCGGAAGGTATTATTACAAACCATGAATTGGGTCGATGGTTCCAGAGCTGGCTGGGCGTTGCAAGAGATGACCAGAAGGAGATGCCAACGCAAGGAGTTTATGGGATGTGGCTTTGGAATGCGGCACATGATGGTGTTCGCATACAGGATGCGCGTGAAGTTGCTGCCTCGGTGTCATGCTTCTTGGACGAGTGGAGTGAGGCTGTGCAGAAGAAGAGCCGAACTGTTAACAAGTCACCTTTAGAAAAGTGGGTTCCACCAGAGAATGGATGGGTTAAGGCAAATGTGGATGGTGCGGTCTCTAGCGTTATAGGCAATGGAGGAGGAGGGGTGGTCCTCTGCGACCATGGCGGTGCCTTTCGGGGAGCCCTTGCCCATTTTTTCCATAACTAGCAAAAGGGTCTGTGCGTTGCAACGGGAGAAAAGAATACCACACACTCTTAATTTACAAAAAGTGGTCTATAATCTGAGTATTTGTAGGTACGACCCAAACAAAGATGGTCTCTGCCTACAAAAGCACAAGTTCAAGATTTCACATGTCTTATATTTAAACACGGCTTGCATGTAGATTTAATACGTACAAAAAACGGGATGTCACAAAGCATTGCTGTTGGCATGTCGCAAAGCATTGC